>JAHLJT010008446.1:81628017-81664583 GCA_031308135.1 Acheta domesticus | reverse complement strand
CTTTTCTAAACATAGTTTTTAGCTTAAACTAAAAATAACTATTATTGGAGATGTTTCACTTTCCTTGCCCACTGACGATATTTTATTCGCAAGACGTTGTTTGTCTAGGGCAGGAATTTCCAACCCTTTTTAGCATCGATCCCCTTTTTGCGAACACATTGACCCCGATATTTTAAGGAATGGTTTGCTTCATTACCTTTCCCTTAAATGTTTCTCTGTCGGTACAGCACACAACGTAATCATAACACATTAAATGCACATAGATGATTTACATATAACATTCTGTATTCTAACTTTTCGTATATCTCGATTTCAATTGTTTCATGAAAAAGCCTCTGCTTCTGAGGAGCTGAGTTTCTAATCTTCATTGCTAAACCATATTTATTATATGCATAGTATAATTTATCGGTTTAAGAAGTTTTTGCAGTGCACATTGCGGAGACACTGACACGATAAAGTATCGATGCGAATTTGCAGTTATACATTCTTCAGTTTTTAAACATTCTAACGATCAACGATAGACAGAAAAGAAGAGCAAAATTTTCAATTGTTTATCAGGTGTTTTTTACATTTATATAAGAAAATCAACTATCATCGTCGTTAGTATTTTTGTAATTGTGTTATTAACTGAGAAATGTAAAATATTATGTTTTATTAATTTGGTTTTTGTAGGCATTGGTAGGAAGTATTGTAATTTTATCTTTAATAATATTTTGCAAACATTATATTTTCTTAAAATTTGTAAACATTCTATTTTTCCCTTAATGAGAACCCTTAATATTTCCCTTAATATTTTTCTGTTTTCATTTTCGATATCAAACGCAGACCTTTGCATTTATTGCCTGCTCTTCCTTCCTTTTCCTTTCGTTCTCGCGGTTGTCACTCTGATGTCCTCCGCCCACGGACAGCACTGCAAGGCAACTCTACAGAGTTCAGTTGGCGCTCGCAGTCTGCTCGACGAGCAGATATCGTGAACGCTTCTAATACATTGCATGAAAATACCAGGTTTCAACATATCAGTAAGAAGACGTATTAGCTCTTCTAGCATTTAATATGAGTGGTGGTCATCGAAAACCTTTGGCATGCGGGTACGAGCATCGTTACGGGACACGCGGTCTGTTCACAGACGATTTCACATTTACCATCGAAAAATATCACAAACCGATACACGCTTACATCAGTGATTCGACACCAGAGGACCGCAAATTTAGTGATTTTTTATTGAAATTGTCGACTTTAATACACATTTTACTTAACCAACAAACGTTTGAACACAAGTTTTGTAGTCGCGAGCCATTAACATGTAGTATTATTTACCTGGAAACTTATCGAAACAAACGTCTTGTGAAACTATCAAGAAATATTAAAACATTAAAACATATTAAAACATTAATTTACAAATAATGAGCTACTAAACCAAATGCGCCATGTCGCACACGTGTTACGTATACTACTTTTGAATATGTCCTGTGCGAAATTTGTGCGAACGATGCACAGTAATGCGAATGAAAAAATTAGCTGTTTAACGTACGATATCAAGCACATGAATCTTTTATTTGCACACGGCGTGTTGAAACAGACATTTCAATTCAGTTCTGGAAGCAGAGAATGTTTCTACTGAATGCCTCTATTCATCAAACTCGGTGTATATAAGATGTCTGCGGATGATGATAGTTTCGATGACATCGATAATATTATAGACATCGATACTGCGCGTACCGAAATTGAGTAAGTCATGTGGAAGATCTTGGCTGTCCGGGTGACGCCGCGTCGAAGGCTGTGTTGCCGACGTTTCGACCATCTTATCGTGGTCTTCCTCAGGGCTGGTATGCCAAGGCTCAGGGCTGAGGAAGACCAGGATAAGATGGTCGAAACGTCGGCAACACAGCCTTCGACGCGGCGTCACCCGGACAGCCAAGATCTTCCACATGACTCCGGCCGCGGAAGCCTACGACTTCATTGAGTAAGTCAAATTATTCCGCTTCTGAAAGAATATCTTGACATCAGAGATCCTCAATTATCCGGATTTCGATAACTCGAATGATGATTCTTTCGAACTTCATCAATCCCATTTAATTTCGAAAATTCGATTCCAAGTTTGTTACATTGAAACGGTGAGTACGGCCAACCTTTCCTTTTCCCCCACAGACAGGAGAAACCGAAGACTCACAATTAAGCACATTGTGTATCAAGCGTCAATTCCATTGTTTGCGAGCAGAAAAGTGTTGAAGCTCATGTGGGTACTCACCAGCTAGATAGTTGCGGATGGTCTTGACCCAGGAGGCAATCTGGCGCGGGTCGGTATGGTTGAGGGTGACGGTCTGGAGGCGCCAACGGTTCTTGGTGGTTGGGGCGGCGTAGTGCAGCACGAAGCCGTGATGGCGCGGAGGCGGCGTCGAGGCGAGGTCGGCGCTCAAGGGCTTGCCCTCGTCATCCAGACCCTGGAAGCCGCAGCAGAGGCTCCGATCCTGCTCGTGGACGTAATTGACCGCCACCACGTCCGCGAGCGGGAGGGTGCTGCGAGCTGGAACACAAACGCACAGAATCGATGGATTATTTCGAGTTCCCAGGCGCGTTATTTGTTTATTATTATTTATTAACGTCAAAAACAGTTAAAAACTGTGTGTGACGAGCTATGGGGAGAAGTGAATTTTGTGCACGTTTTCATAATTCTATCCTAAACCATATTCTAGTCGAATTTTGAATACAGAAAAGAGAGGTTTTTTCGAGTTTTGTTGACGAAATATTCGCTCCTATAAAATAAAATATATTTTCAAAGGTAAATTAGCTATAAATTCCTGCCCTGAACTCTCATGTTCTTCATGAAAAAATAATACTTTTTGCCGCGATAATATGGAAAACGATAATTTGTTAAAGTCATAGATCTATAAGTATACATTCCGGGTAATGGCGATATTCCTTCACCAGTGGAACCTGAGATACGGCGCCGACCTACCGTCGGCTTGCGGAAGTTTCTCTTCTCTAGGACCTCCAATAGAGGAACACCACTAAAGCTCCCGACATGCTTCTTGACATGTGTGGTAGTTCATAGCATGAACGTGTTAGTGCTAGGGTTTGTGTGTGTGGCAAGAATGGGGTGAGAGGGGGTGTAAGGGGCAAGCATTTGGTAGGACATGCGCATGAGGCACGTTGCGTGTTTCTTGACATACTGCTCCAACAGTCGGCTGGTTGAAGAGAATGATAAATAAGAAAAAACTATACGCCCTATCGCCATGTGAGAAATGTCTATGGTTTCTTTGGATTCCCAGAAACTCAGGAAATATACAAAAATAATGAAGGAGTTCCAAATATTTGCATTTTCCTGTCAAATTTGATTGTGTTATTCCGTCCGTTTTCATACTGCGCATACAGGCTGACTTTCCATATCCAGTGCGACTCAGCGGACGCAATGCGATAGCAGGCTCTCTAAGGAAGATGCCACCCACCATTAAATATTTATTACTCACGTGTTGCATTATGAAACAGCACCTTTTTTTACATCCGTGGTATCTAAAGAACTGTTGTATGAGTACTGTATATATAATAGATTCAGTATTGCAATATTTGTGAACACTTCTAAAATATTTAATTTACTGCAGTGTTATACGAGAGTATTTTCTTGAGCATTGGGCGAGTTAGTTTTTGAAAACTATTTTGCGTGTTTTTGTTCATCAGCATTTATTGTTCCTGCAGGTCACCAAGAATCACTAATCAGATACCATAACTAAATATCGTCCATCTCCTCTCTCTAGATGCCGTGAACGGAAATTACACAGCGAAAAATTTCGGTGTGCTCACTTATCTTTTGATCGTCAATGTAAACAGCAGTTATCCAAAAAACCTGACTTTGAAACAGGTTCAAGAAATGGAGATAGCCCAGTTAGATGAAATTTAAAAATTGTTGGTATCAAATATTTTTGCATTAAAAGGAACAAACGAATATTATTATTATTATTATTATTATTATTACAATAGTACAATAGTCACCATTTCTACGTCGCTCCAAATTTCCTTTATCTCATTTGCCAATGGTTGATATTTTAGAATTTTTTCATTCCTTTTCTTTGAGATATTGTGAGCTAGCGGGACAGCGACATCGATCAGATACACCTTTTTCTTGTCATGCCATACAATGTCCGGTTTATTAGATAATACAGACCTATCTGTTAAGATGGACCTGTTTCAGTACATTTTGTGATCATTTGTGTTTATTATTATATTTATTATTATTATATTATTATTATTATTATTCATTGTTATTATTATTATTATTATTATTATTATTATTATTATTATTATTTCTTCACGGTTCTGTCTCTGGATAAAATCTCAGGATTGAGGTAAATGTACGGGTCTTTGTAGTAGGATTATATGTATTAGGCATGAGTAATACTATTGTTGAGCAACTTTCTGACTATTGCGCAAGTATTGAGGATGACAACGTCCCGTAATTCCACGTACAGTGTCTGCCATGTTCAACTGCTGTAGACTGTATTGCTAAGTTATTGGGTTGACACCAGTTGTTGACACAATGATGGGTATCGTATAAACTTTCTCCATTTCCCAATGTTCTTTTATTTCCATTGCTAAATCATTGTACTTAGAAACCTTTTCTTTGTGGGAAGACTGAAGGTTGTGTGTGTTTGGGATTGCGATATCTATTAAGTAACTGATTTTGTTGATTTTATCAATTAGCGCAATGTCTGGCCTATTGTGTGCTATCGTCTTGTCTGTAATTATGGTTCTGTCCCAATAGGGCTTGCAAGCAGGATTTTCCATCACAGTTGTTGGTGTGTACTTGTAATACGGCTGCTTGTTTTCCAGAAGCTTACTGCCTACTGCAATCCTTCAGTGACGAATTTTGGCTACTTGGTCATGCCTGTGTTTGTAATCAGTTTGGGCTATGGCTTAGCAGCCGAATGTGATATGTTGAATTGTCTAGCTGGATAGATGACACCTTCTACATAAATCATTTTCCAGAGTTGAATCTTTAAGGATGTATTTACGAGAATTTCTTGTGTTGATAGCCTGATCCTGGATTGCTATCATGAGTTCCTCGGTTTCGGCCAACAAATCGCCACGGCAAAGCCAGGCGTTCGACGCTTCCAAGTCGACATTGGGCTGTTCCAGATCGTGGCGATGTCTCCCATCGCGGTTTTTTGTTTCCAGGACTGGTATTAATCAGGTAGCTCAGTTGCAAAGTTTAATGAATCATTATCATAGTATTGCAAATTTAGTGGCGTGAGTTTGCTGTCTGCTAGTACTATTGGTTTATGTAAGGGCAAGTCGTTTTTCTGCGTGACAAAATATTTTTGAAATATATGAATTATTTTGTTGTGTAGGTTTGTTATGTCTATATTATTATTATTATTATTATTATTATTATTATTATTATTATTATTACGCTGTAATGTGTTTTGTCGCAAAACTGAATAATCATCCTATTAGACGAATCACGTAGTTTTAGTTAAAACGACATAAAAGTTGAAACAACACTCGAAAAAAACATAATTTTTGCGCCCAGAGGTTGCCAGTCATCTGCAATTATGCTGATTGCTGCGCGATCGAAAAGTACTAAAGACAAATTATAAGAAGGGATGGCTATCATGACGCCCCATCAGTAGCTCCAATTATATCAAAGACATCAACGTCTCCATTTCAAAAAACACCACCTCATTTATAAACTTTTGCTACGATTTGACACCATACTTTTTTGAGAATGGTATAGCATACCAAAACAAAACGGGAAAAGTCCACAATATTAATAGAAAATATATATGCTGGATATCACGAAACATTCTCCATCGTTAGAATGTACACGTTTGAAAACGTATTTTCTTTTAATTTCATAAAATATCATCAGGAAGTAAGATGTGAAAGATGACAAAAAGTTGTACCGGAGCCTTTTTGAAATTTAATCGGAGATGAAGGCAATGTAGAGAAAGAGAGTCCGTGTTATTCAACACGATGCCTGTATAATATCAAAGTCTGATCTTTATTGTTACAATCCAACTGCAAACAAAAACTTCCTTCAGTAATATCTACGAAGTTTGCTTTTCCTTTTCTCGCATCGTCTTTGAATGGGCGAGAAGGCAGAAGAAATTCCGCAAAGGAGGCGTGAAGAGGGGGAAAAAGTCTTCTAAACGAAGGAGCTGCGTGAATCAGAAGCGCACACCAAAGCTTCAAAGGAAGAACAACCAGGTTTACTAACGACTAACAAGATTAAACTCAAGAGACACTTCTCCTGCCACCTCGCGCTGTGTGATGCTAGTTCTCTTATTTCAGATTTACTACAAAGCAGATTTAGACGGATATTGAAGATTGTTTGTGTCCAAATATTCGAATTATTTGAGATAATGAATGAATGAGATCTCACCAGTGCTATTATACAATGTTTACAGTTCAAAAGTTGTAAGATTTTGCAAAAAATCTATGGGTCACCTTTTATATCTGTGTACTTACGGCTATCCAAAATACTTTATTTTTGGAAAAAACAGATAGGTACACTGTAATCAAATTTGAAATACGCCTTTAACACTCGTCACCTGGTAATCCACGATATGGACGTGGTCTATGTACATGAGAAGCTTCTACACAAGTTCTGTTTGCTTTTCTTGGAGGTTAGGTTAGATCGTTTCAATCCAGTTAAGTGTGTCCTATACGCAATGCGAACATCATATACCTATGTAAATCTTGACGTTACGCACAATCTTCGTACTTCTATAGTACCTTACTATTAAATATATAATTTCTCTGGATAATAACCGCGACAGCTGTTTACTAAAAAATGGCCACATTCGTATATTTACCCACAAATTCAAGCGATAGTAATTCAGTATACGCGTTTCCCATGGCAAGAACTCACCGCACAACCATCTCGGATTGTGATGAAATCTTGTATGCCGAGTTCCACATGACTCAAAGGGACATTTATAAATCTGTAGCTTCATAAGTTTAACATTTTTTTAAATCAGCAGTTTGGTAGAAAGCGTATAGCGAAGTTGTACAGTACCACTATTATATTATTCATTATCATTCAATGAAATTTATTCATTCAGTCCCTTCCATATGAAGGGAAAGACTTGTTCCAAACCTCGTGTGGTACTTTATAATAATAATTATTATTGTTATTGGCGTATCGGCCTTATCTGACCACGCTACACGACTAACATGTGCAATTTTCGAATCAGCTCTTCAGCTGTATCCCTCAGTACAAGGTTGTTACGCCCTGAAGTGTGAATTATGAGGTGATAGGATGATAATGATGATGATGATGGGACAATCTCAAATACCACCATGCCTATACAGTGCTCAAACCTGCAGTGTCCTCGGCGCAGACGACAGCTGCCGCAACTGTCTGCGCCACGGGGGCGGCTTATTATTATCATCACCATTATCATTATTTGTATTATTGCATAATCTGTAAAAACGCGAGATCTGCACCGAGGGTGTGAAACCGATCAGATCATTATCTCCCTGGTCTGTTGTGATTGACTAGCATCATTTAACTGTACGCCCCTCTACCTCTACACCCGGCTGCTCTCTGCTCCACCGGGAGAGATGGCTCAGTGCATCAACTGATGGCATTGCAGTCTCTCTGACCGGGAGATCCTAGGTTCGAGTCCCGGCGGCGCACAGTGTGTAATTTTGATGATCTAGGAGGAAAAAATTAATAACTCTCTTTGAAATGAATTTCTCGTAGTTTTTTGAGGTCTGTTGTGTAAATAATGTCCAAACAAACAAATCTGCTCGTAAAACTTAAATTTTTACAAAATATTTTTTAAAATATTTAGGAAATTTGAATACTTGTATTAGCCCTCATGACAGTATACCTTTTTCAAGCGTTGCATTTGTTTAACTCTGTTGGACATAATATTTGAATTTTACAAAACACATTATGCAAGAAAAATAAAATGAAAGTATACAAAAATAAAAAGCCGAAAATGAAAAAATAAAAACAAAAATAAAATGAGAGGAATGTACAACAAATATTTACAAATTAATTTGAAACACTACTCGCGTATCCTTCTGATAGTGATTCTTTTAAATATGCCATCTCTTTTTTGCCTTATTCCTTGATTCTAATAACATGAAAAGTTAATGTTTCACTTTTTTGGGTCCAGTTGTAGTTTTGGCGCATATGCTCGACTTGAATGGATCTGAGTTAATAAGCAGCCGGTGGAGCAAATTCATATTTGCGTTTGCTCTTGACGTTTTTCTAGTTCTTTTTCGCCACTTCCGCTTTATTTTCTTCTCCTCACACTTGCCATGTTGGTATTTCTGATCGAAATGTGCAAAATGCACTCAAAATCATTTTTTTGTTGGCGTATGTGTACATACTGGCGGGTTGAAATATTGATATCCATCATCAAAGCAAGTGACAATGATGTAGGTTTTTGAAGAATGGATCTTCGAGCTTTGTTATTTGTAGTTCTCCTATTGGAGGAGGCTTCACAGAGCTCCTTATCTATAGCTGCCACATATCTTTTTGTTATACTTCCTTAGTTTGATTTCAATAGCTATGAATAACTTTTCTGAGCTAGTAGTGTCTACAAAAGGTTTCAATTGTATGGTTTTAGCTTTAATCCCACAGTACCTGAAGGACTCATTAGGTCTTCTAGCTCTATTAATTTTTACATTTATTTGTTATGGACCTGGGACGGCCTCTAACATTTAATCAGGAAGGTTAAGTATTTCTTGTAGCCAGGACGAATTATATTTGAAGAACGACTCTTTACTTCTTACGGAATTTTGCAATCCGGTTTCAACTTTTTGACAAATACATCTAACGTAAGATTAAATTTTGTCCAAAAATGCTTTTTGAGGTTCTATAATTCCTAATACACGTAAGAAAACATTTAATACAGCTTCAGATCTCTTATCAATTGAATTTTTTACTCATATATCAAATAACAACCTGCGGGTAACTTGAAGACCCTTTCGCTAAAAATGTATATATATAATTCAGATAAGCAGGTATAAGCAGCTAGTCTTTTCAGGATTAAGTACCCAAAAGTACTAGTTTTAAAATGTATATGGCCCGAAAGGTGTATAATGGTGTATGATACACTAAAACTCTAATTGAATTTAGAGAACGTGAAATACATTCAATATAAATCGCTCACCTTTTCCATTCACATTTTTAGGCACATCAAAAATAAATACTTAAATTTTATCCACATAAAAATAATCGTAAAAGCATGTACATTACTAATAGTAAACCCACAAATCACAGAATGAGACGAGTAGTGTGTTCCTACCAACGGAACTTTATGGACTGAAAAGGGCCATTCGGAGCTGAGCGCTGGCGGAGCGGCGATCGACGTCTTCGGACATGCACCACGGGTTCCTTGTGACCTTCAAGAGAAAACTAACAACGTTTCCACATAACTCAGACATACTACTACACAGAAATATAACAATTTTGCTATTTCAATTCAGTCGAAAATTGAATTTTTTCCAGCTAGTTGGTCAAAATTACACACTGTGCGGCGGCAGGATTTTGCGACACTTGCTTGTCAGCTAGATCGAATTCAGCCGCTGTCTGGAGGAGAATTCTAGCGGCCGGCAGCTCTGATCGGTAGTTTTCTATGGTTTCTCCGATCACCACCAGACGAATGTCCTAACAAACGGACTGCGCGCGATCTTTCCTTCCTCTTCCTTGTCCTATCCTCACCCCTTACACACACTAAGATGCACTACACTACCACACATGGCAGGAGACCGGTCGGAAGCTGAGAGCTTGTCCCGGCTGGGGCGGTGCGCCGCTGGTGGGAGATACCCGGTTGTGGGAAACCCCACTAGTGGACAGTAGGTCGGCGCCAGATCTCGCCATCCAGCGGAGGAAAATCACCGCCACATCCCGATGAAAAACACGAACTACACTTATGGGACCAATGATCTCTGTAGTTGCGCCCGGAATCACAATCAATCTGCTCCAAACCCGTGGTTTGTCATTGCCTGTATTCTAACAGTCTGGCGGCAAGGAGGAGAAAGCCACCAGACGCGCAGTACACGATCGGATTATTCTCACGTATGTGACTGTCACTTAATGCAAGAAAATTGGGATGCGATGATGAGTCATGCGCAGTACCGCTAATAAAACATATGCATATCACATATAACTAATTATATTACAATTTTTAATTCTCGCACAAAAAGGCAATCGCGAAAAGGTTGAACAAGCTTGATGCTTTCATAAACTCTTTATAACTTTAGTACTTATTATTAAACCGAAGAACATAAATTCCACACCATTTACAACGAATCAGCGTTTAACTGCAAAGACATTAAACTACGACCGATTAACAATGTCTTTGATTTCCTCTGTTGGGGCAACTCTGCTTCAAACTCTCCCTTCCAGTCAAAGGGTATCTGATCATGGTCCTAGATAGCACCCAGGCCTCTAAGGTGCAAAGTGTTGATTCTGGTTACATTCGTGGCAGAACTTTTCCGTTTTCCCTCCGCTCGACCGCCCGTCAACGAGTTGGTGTACGGGTGTGAGAGCAACTGGGGCCGTGTAATGGGTAACTGATGCCATGCGCTACCAGAGAGCTTTTGCACTTAACAGAATCGGCTAAGGCTGACGATTATAAATACGTAACGTCAAATCTTGAGCGAAGCTCAAAGAGAGATTTTGCACAACGCTTCCATTTATAAAGTGTTGACATCTGGTAGGAAGAGTATGAGGGCACACAAGTGTGACGCCTTTCCGATTTCGTTTCTCGATTTTTTTCATTGTATATACTGAGGTTTCGATTTAGTATTTCGATTATTTACATGGTAATGTTTGTTTCCGGAAAAACAACACCAAGAAGCGATTGGCAGGAATGGCCAGGTGTTCGCTTGTTTTTACTCCTTGGATTTTTTTTGTTATTTTAGGTCGCATTAACATCAATGTCATTAGCGACCACTATTGGGTTTAACATTATGTAATGATATGGTGATGACAGGGTGTGAAAGGACGAACACAAGTACAACCATACTTGAAGAGGGACTCGCCGCGATCTTGGGGTCCAAGATCGCTATGACACTACTGCCTTAATGATCTCGGCCACCGCGGATCGGCATTCTTTGGGTGTTCTTCTCTGCTATGAAAGAATTAATTGAAGCGTGTGTACTTAAGCATATTGATATGGGCGATGTATAAGATGCAATTCTAGATGAAATTTTAGGATCAAGTCGACTTAGAATTGTTAAGTCTGTAAAATTTGGAACGATGAATTGCTTCTTATTTTAAAGTGCTTTTCCGTTTCCAAAAGCACAAGAATTTCAATATTCCTCCTCACTGGCTTCCACCCTCGTATAGAGTGGAAGTCAACACTTCTTTCAATGGCATTTTGCAGAAAAATCGCAGTCGGCTTTTGTCCGCGTTCTTAAAACAAGTATCAATGGCAATCGATTCGGTAAACCGAATAAAGCCTCGCTTACCGAACCGAGCCCGGTTACCGCTTATGTTTGCTGCATAGACAGTGATTGGTGTTATAAGCGTCACGTGACTATAGCCGAGTCTGCTTATCTTTAAGTGTCGATGTGCAAAAACTCTCTACACTCCCTATACGTGTAACGCAATGGGGCTTTAACAGCATCAACTGTCACTGATAGCAAACACGTGGCAACAACTCATTGAACATCGGAGGGAAAGATAAAACCGACTGCCCGGCGGCAGCCGATGAATGTGTAAGGGGCACAGTTGTCAATCAACATTTTAGCGCAAGTGCAGAGGCAGAATTTTGGACCAAGAATTGACTGTATCGTCCAGAAAAATGCTATTATCTTGCACCCGTACAATGTGATATTCTCACCGAATTTATTTATGATATCGACATCAATATTTGAGCCCCTCGGGTGGCTCATGAACAGCGTGCTAGCTTTCTGTGAAACGGTTCCACGTTCGATTCCCAGCCGAGCCAAAAATGAAACTTTAGCTTTCTAATACAGATCGTCACAGTTTCTTTAGCTGTGTGACGAAACAAAAAGCTCAGGTAGACCAAATAAGCTAGTTATGGTGATGGGGATACGTCATTCTCGCCACATGTTTCCTTTACCCGCAGGCGTGGCGTGGACAACAAATAACCGCTAGCTGTCAAAAATCGGATTATTTCGACTCTAAAATGCTAAATAGATAGTGCATACATTTACTAATATTCGAACTTCCGATTTTCCCCACAATGAGTTCAATAATAGAATTGATTCTGATATATCAATAATAGAATTCATGCTTCCCTAAATTGTGCATGTTGTATCTAATTCGCCCGTCTCATCACTGCCGTGGTTTTCGATCTCGTGTAAGGCGTAAAAGAGTTTAGATACGTCAATTGGGAGAGTCAATAATATGTTATTTGTAAAGAAATAATTTGCAAATATCGCCTCTCATAATCCTATGTCATTAATCAATTGGTTTACTTTGTCGATTGTTAAATTTTAAAATAAACTAAAAAAATTAAAATAGGTATTTCTAAATGTACACTCTATATCGTTCACGATTACCAGCGGCACTAAAACCACTAAAAAAGTTTAGAGAATCAAAGATCGTCCTTCATAAGAATAATCTGTACGAGTTGCCACGCCAAAATATGGTATTCTACAATGTACAAGAGATATCCTATTCAACAGTGTATTATTTATTATCAAGGGGTTACAGTGGATTATTCAGTATCACTATCGCCAATCAGTTTTTTTTTGTTTCTTGGCTCATTCACTTTAATCACCCATTAATTTAGTAATTAATGTAATAATTAAGTTATAAGCTTTAACTAAGCTTTTTTTGTTGAAATCACTTTGATTTAAAGATAACACTGGTATTTATTTTGCAATCTTTATTCAATACTTTCTTAATTACTGGAGTTCACTAAATTTAAAAAATAAAGACATGTTTAATAGAAAATTGTATTTCTAAACATTCATTAATTTAAATTAACTATAAATCTTCTTTGCATGATACGAAAGTTTCTGCTTCTTAATCTTCATGTCTGCAGAAAAACAAAACGTGCATATTCGGGGTTACAAAAGAATCGAATTCATTACTCCAGTGAGAAATGTCATATCGAAGCTGTAATACAATGTAAAGTGAGAATCGATCCGTGGAGTACGAGAAAGAAAAGCAAACAACGTGTTGCATTCTCATAGTATGCCAGTGCGACTCCCAAGGCTTCCTCATCCTGGCGGCGTAATAGCGCCACGCGAGTTGCCTGAATCGATTTATCAGCTCCAACAGCCATAGAAGGAGATCGACGTTATGACTGCAATTGTAAACATGCCACTGTTGGATTACCTGTGGAATATCGGATTATCGCAATTTTCCATAAACTGGAGGTTTTTCCACATTCATTTTTTGTTTACAATGATAGGCTTTCATTACATTATTCGTAGTTAAAAACCCAAGTATAACTACCTGAATTTTATTACTAAACGGAAGACTGTGGTAATTAAACTTTTATCAATAAAGATTTATAAATGAAAAGTATATATGCTTAAACAGCAGCTAATCGTGTAATAAAATGTACACGGATACAGATGTCTCAGAATAAATGTCACACATTTCTAGGCGGCTAGATCGGTCGAAAATGATCATTTTGTGCCAATGAACGTATTGAAGAAAATACATATAACGGAGTTACATGCATAAATACATATGGCATTTTCCCCTGTGTGCCAGGCAATTACGTGAGCACAGATGTTCGGCAGGTAGATGAAATCTCCTTGAGGTTAGCAGAATGTGACTTGCCGAATATCTATACATACGGGGCTGCCTAACAAATCAGGAGAAACTTCATAGAAGCAACTCCGTAGCAAAAAAAAAAATTCCAACTGCATGATCATTGGCAGAAAGGTATCATTTTCGAGCCATCTACATGCCCAAGACGTTTGTAACATTTATTCAGTCTCCTGTATTCGTATCTCGAGCAAGTTCATTACGGTTTAATTTTGTAAACACGACAATTTTTATTTGGGAAATTTATGCGACAGGAATACAGAATAATTTCAGAACACTTTGGCAAGGAAAATATACTGAAAAATTAATTTCAAACTTTTTGACTTTTATCCATATTTTATCATTCAATCAGAACAGTAATGAACTTCCGCAGCCAGTCCAATATTCATTCATTAGCGTCGTATTAACATTAAGGTTAAATGTTTCTAAAATTCTACCACATGCTATTTAAACAAAAGTTGAATACTGATCAAATTTGTACGAACTTCAAGAGGAATATTACGCATATCATGAAGTTGAAGAGCTTGTTCACACACGGAATTTTCTTAATAGATTCCGAACATTATATGAAGATAAGAGTATACCTGGCAACGTAAATACTTGATAAAATATACCAGTCTTACAATTTAGTATATTGTGCATGGAATATAGTATTCCTATACAATGGTAAGAGAACCAAAACAACTTCATCTCTTCTAAGTGTAATGTAACGTACGAATGTATGCAAATGCAAAGCAAAGGTTAATTTTAAGAGAAATAAAATAATGCGTGCATCCGTCTCTGTCACTGAATTGTATCTAACACAACTAATTTCAATCCATTATTCACGAGACCAATCTTCTAGATGCAGAATTTCTAATTACATTTCAGTTCACTCACCCGTGAAATGGCGAGAAACGAAGGGTTCTCTTCTGACTCAATACTGTCACTCCAATCATATAATCGTTAACCTGTCGGAAAATGAGTTGATATTGTCTTCAACGACTTTCGTTAAAACAACCATTTTTGTACCATCATGCGGAAAATTGCTCATTTGAATGGAAAAATGCATATTTTCTCATTAGTTTTGAAAGCTTCGGTTTCCCAGCGCGTGAGAATTTGGTACGTTAAAATGATGTTACGAACCAAAACTGTATCAAATTGTATGAATAAATGAGTTTAACATATGCGTCGTATTTGATAGTTTCATATTGTTATTCATTACTGCTTTCAGTGACAAATAAACATCAACGAAAAGCGTTGAATCATTTTTAGAATGGCAGTCTTTTTTTAAATTTATTTACAGTCGCATCAACGTCGTGGTTATTAGCGACTAATGACACTCTTTTTTTCTTTATTGCTGATATAAACAACTGCTGCCACGTTGCTGAATAATGCCACAACCCGATTGAAAAAGCGAGTCTTATGACTAAGAAGAAAAATAAATGATCAATAAGCAATGATATAGAACTTCATTTCTCGGGACCCAAGGTTGTATCGCAAAGTTTTCGCAATTGAAGCAAAATAGAAACTGTTGTTTGCTTTTTTAAAGATAAGTTTAAAGATATGCTGACAAAAAATTTCTCGGTTAGAACATTTCCATAAGGCACAAAAATTCAATAACCGTCAGTGCTGCTATAAAATTAGGAGTTATAGGAACGACATCTTATGGTATAATTAGGTTGTTTTCGAGGGGCGCAATTCGGCTTTGCGGTTCGAAAGAAAGGATGGGCAGCAATCGCGTTTGCGCGATTTTGCAGGATGTGGGCGCTTCGCGCAAGCTTCGGAACTCGAGATCTGCGGAGGCAGAAAGATTGCTGGCCGCGACGCGCGCTAGAGATGTTCAACATTGGTGATTAGGAGGGAAAAAGGCAAGGGTTCAATTGTAATGATGCTATCAGATATAAATAAATCTGCTATAATTTAGTAAAATTAACCCAAAATACACGTTTATTACGAAGACCATACGTGATAATGCAAAATTATGTTTTGAGAACAAATAACTGAGGAAGGATTAACTGAGGAAGGAGAACTTCGGTGATATAACGGTTAGTTGGTTTATCGGGCTATTGTACCAATGTTGCGGGTTCAAAGCCGATCTAGGCCGTGGATTTTTAAGGGCGAAAAAATCCTTCGTACAACTTGCTTCGGAGGGGAAGTAAAGTCGGCTGTTCCATATTGTAGAGTCACTGCATGTAAAATATCCTCGAGCCCAAAAGAAGACTCTGAGCTAAATTTAAATGGCCTGTTTCAAAATTTCACCTGTTGGTCCCTTCAGGGTCTCCCTAAAATAGCTCGGCGAACCCCTGGAGGATCGCGGTTAGAATTATTATTGACTATCAGAGGCGCACCCATATTTTGTCTCGGGGGAGGGGCGGGTATAGTGTCAAGCCGCCTTAATATTTTCTTAAAAATATTTTTTTATTTACGTTGAATATAAAATGTATTTTGTTTGTTGGCTTAGAATTAATATTTATAACGTAAACAATTGATGTATTGCATGACATTGGTTCATATAAAAAATAGTAGATATCATTTTTTATAGTTGTTATATGTAATGTGCTTCCGGGGAGGGGCTGAAATAGCATGAGCCTCCCCCCATGGGTGCGCCAATGATGATAATAAAGGGTTGTATGAAATGGAAACAAATTTAGTATTAAAGAAATTTAATTAGTTCTACTATTCCTAATGATGAAATATTATCAGCGAGTTCAATTTCATCCCATCTTGTTTTACAGGTTATCACTAGACCATTAATAAGGCTCCCTACACCCAGAACAATTGTACAAGCAGCGAGATTGAGCCAAGGGCTGCCACTGGCATATTTTGTAATGATTAGGGGACGGATTTTAATGAAATGTCATTTTTTCTTTTCTATTCAGAACAAGGGCTTTTAGTATAGACATTCATTTGTATCATAACAAAAGGAAATGATGCAACAAATGTTCTCCACAGAATTCTTGACTAGACTATTCGCTTTATTCTCTTAAAAATTGTAATGTCAGCGGTTGTATGTAATCTAAGGTTTCTGTGACGCCTTTCAGCGCCATTGTCAGTTTGGCCGATTTCGGAATAATTAAAAACAGGTTTCATGGTAAAGAACAGTCCAAACCAAAAGTTTGCAAACTGAGTTTACTTGAACGAAAGGAAGATGCCTCGATTATATCAGTAAAATATATCCAACAGCTTGAGTTCGTCAGAAATGTTTTACGTCATTTTTCTTTACTTTATGGGCGCATTAAAAGCATTTTAAGAGCATTTTATTGATCATTTTTGGTGATGTTTTAGTTCATCCAAATCCGCCCCTAGTGATGATACAGGGCCGAGATGGCAAAAAGTCTACCTGGGCGTGCTGTTCAGAGAACACTGGGGTGCTCTTCACTAAGAATTGTCCCCGGGGGAGCGGTAGGTATAGCAGGAGGTCCTGATAAGTCTCTTTGGCGGCAACAGATGACAGATGAGAAGCGAGTGGGTGGAAATTGAAAACGTAGTCCCGACACGCATGAAAATGGAAACAATTAGCACAATAGTTTGTCTTTTTGTAGCACTACTAGTTTACTTTTACGAATACTCCATATAAATATAGTTAAGTAAGTAGGAAAAAGGTTCGATAAATTTCGAAGGGAAAGCCCTCTTACCGATTTTTTTTCTCCTATACGTAATATATTACTATGGCATTAACGTAGTGCGGTCAAAATTACATCTTAAAGGTCCTTAGTAACGAAATGGTTATTTACGTAACTAGAACACAAAATTGAGTCTTTGGCGTACAAACAGGCAAAGGTGGCTCAGAGCATCAACTGATGACATTGCAGTGCCTGTGACCGGAAGGTCCTAGAGTTCGAGTCCCGACGGTGGCGGGATCTTCGGCATTAGTCGACAGAAAAGTCGAATTCAGCCGTTTTCTGCAGGAGAATTCGAGCGCCCGGCTGCTCTGATCGGTAATTTTCCGTGGTTTTTCCAATTAAACCCAGGCGAATGCCGGAGCAGTACCCTAACAAACAGGCCACGGACCACGTGCGATCTTCTTCTTTCTTGTCCTATCGTCGCTCTTATTTACACTTTCTTCCTGTCACATGCGTTACACCAGGGGTCCTCAAACTACGGCCCGCCGAGGACATTTATACGGCCCCGCCGGGATTTATGGTTTAAAGAATTTTTTTCTTAAAATCCGAACATATTTTTATTATGTGTTAGGATGTCTAGGGATGGCAAAAAAAATCGATGGTTTTAAAACAACGATGTTCGTGTTTTTGTTAAATTATTTTTTTAAGTATTGTATTGTTCCAGTTTTGATTCATTTCAAAATAAGATATATGCAGTGTGTATCAGAATTTGTTGATAGTTTTTGTTTTACTATAGTGCGATTTTTCTAAGTCTGCCTCTCAAGGCCTGTCTTCACGATGGAATATGTCACGGTACCTCGAGTCTTTCTGTCATGCCGTTCGATATCGCATGATCGCGACCGTATCAAGCAGGGCTTGCGACCATAGGACATCTAGCGGCAGTACCGAGAAACACGCGAAATGCCGTGTGATCGGCCAAAGGGGCTTGAGAGGCAGAGTTAGAAAAATCGCACTATATAATCCGGCCCTCCGACGGCCTGAGGGACAGTGAACTGGCCCCCCGTTTTAAAAGTTTGAGGACCCCTGCATTACACTATCAAACTTGTCGGGAGACCAGTTGGAAGCTTAGAGCTTGTACCGGCTGGAACGGTGTCCCGGTGCAGGTAAAAACGTAGTCGAGAAAAATCTCCGCAAACCAACGTACATTGGCGCCGGATCTCGTCAGCCAGCGGGAGGGAAGATCGCCGCCAGCTTCCGCGATGAAAACATGGACTGCATTTACGGGACTAATGACCTTAGCCGTTGTCGCGGCGGGAATCACCGATCAATCGATGAATCATTTGACGAACAATGAATAGTTGGTATTTTGGAACGAGTACTCCAAAGACATCTTCGAATGAGGCGTGTAATATCCTGTTAGGGGCCGTCCATAAATTACGTAACGCAAATTTCTAGTATTTTCAATACCCCCTCTCCCCCTTGTAACGCATTTCCCTACCCCTATGTAACGCGGCGTAATGGTGCCTCAAACACACTCCCTCCCCCTTTAGCGTTACGTAATTTATGGATGACCCCTCAGTACGAAGTCATAGAAACTCACAAATATATAATCTTGGGAGCATTCTCATATGCGATGCAGAAGCCATGTTAATTTATGTCATCAGGGTTTTGTTTACTGTGCAGTTCTTACAATCAGTTGTTTGCCGATGATTTTTTGCGGTAAGTGCACAGCAAAATGGACTATAAAAGTAACACTAAAAACGTCTTTCCGACCATTCGTCCGTTTGTCAGTGAATAACACCATCGCCTTAAACCATTCACAATAGATTCACCAAAAGGGATACCCAGATAGATTTAAGTGATATTGCGGCTCCTCGAATTTGAAACGTGTATTTTAATTTTTGAAATTGCACAAGATTTAATTTTTCGCCCTCTTACAATTACGTTCTGAGAGATGGAGATCTTTTCGTATTAAAAGCTGTTCTTCAAAACTAGATCTTTTATATAATGTTTTGAAAATATGTGTAGTTTTCATGTAATTCTGAGTGAAATCAAGACAAAGAAACAAAATTGTTTCTTTACATTTTTGCATTAATTAAAAATTTGTTTAGAATAAAGTTCGCTTTATTATAAGGCATATGTCTGGTTTTCATTAAAATCTCTGAAATTTCCATTGTTTAAAAATATCAACTTACTTTTTTAAGCGTTTGGGGCATTGGAGCGTATATTTTAATTTTTGAAATTGCAAAAGTTTTAAATATTCGCACACCAACAATTACGTTCTGAGGGATGGAGATCTTTTCGTAATATAAGCTGTTCTTCAAAACTAGACCTTGTAAACAATGTTTTCAAAATTTGAGAAGTTTTCACGAAATTTTGTGTGAAATCAAGACAATAAAAACTATATTTTTTTCCTTACATTTTAGCTGGTAGTGATGTTACCAACTCGAATCATTAGAATTAACGGCAGTGGCTACGCCATCGAAATCGGTGAGATAAAAACGCCAGTGAAAACATAATCTTGAATTATTTGTGTTTGCGAAAATCTACATGTCGTGCATGGAGTTTTTCCACATATTGGCTCATAATCTAGAGCACTTCCTCCTCAAACTCTATCTTCCCTCAAACACAGGAGGCAAACCAGTAGTTAGCGACGTACAAACGTCGTCCACGTCACAGCAAACGCTGGGTAATCAGGGAAAACTGGTATCACGGCAAACTATGTAAAATGCGGCAACACACCATTCCCTTGGAAAGTATATCCATCGCGAGATAGTGATTGTGGCACTGAACGACAGACTGCCGAACATTTCATTCTTATGTGCATAAATCGAGACTTAGTGCTTGTGTACAAGCCATTGTAAACATTACAGGTTTTCCCAGTGTCAACTGGTCCTCTGCTAGGGACGTTGCTACCTAATTTGTTTGCTGTATTGTTTTTCTGTCCCGTGTTACATTTTTGTTTCCTAGTATTTATAATTGTTTTTACCGTATTCTAAAGTTATGTGTTAGTTTATTTACACTTTTATATTGGTTTAATCAAAGTCGTTCAGTTGACCAAATGCTCAATAATGCAGCTACACTCATTCTGCAGTCGCCTTTCCTGTACACACTCGGTGGTTTCTGGCGTGGAAATTGCTGCGATAAAACACGCACATGCCAGATGGGTCTGGAACGAGGGCATGCTGTAAGTGCACTGGTATTTCCAAGTCTAAAGCGTGTAAAACAGGTGGGTAGCACGAGCAAAAAGGATGAAAATGAAAGCTTACTCGGGAAAGAAGTAGAAGCAACAAAAGAAAATAAATAAATAACGATGGGATAAAATAGACATGATTAAATGAAAAACAGGTTAATGACATCAGGACGGAAAAGAAAGATAAGGGGAAGGTGTGACAAGGAATAACAGAGGAGATGTAGAAGTCTGAAAAGAATAGGACTTTCACAATGAAGTCATTGCATTCTCCTCTCCTTTTCGCTCTCTTCCTACCTTTTGTGGTTTTCTATCCCATTTTTGGTTTTCCACTCCTTTTCTTCACCTTTTGCCATTTCTCCCTTTTCCAATATTCCAAAGATAACCGGGTTACGCTTATATTTAATCAATATGTGAGTGCAGGATAATCAGTGTTTGCACATCTACACTGGAGCGTGAGAGCTTACTAAGGTAACGTCCGTACACTAGAGCGGTCACCATTTTCGTAATTTTTCAATAGACACGTCGTATTATATGATTTTTATAACGATATATGTAGAGACATTCTTTTTTACCTTCCCGCTACCGCTTACACAGTACAGAGAAAGTTATGTAAAGTTGCGCGAAAAACGGCGAATTTTTGGCAGACAAATTTATTCCTGGGCCTTGGTACGAACAAAATAGTGGATAAATTCAGTTGCTAAATTTAGGAGGAAAATCCCCCTAACTCGTGATGTAGCAGGAATCCATGTTTCGTGGGACCTTGATACCGAAAAGTCGATTGACGGCAAAATGTGGTCTGTCCGTCTGTGAACAACGCTAGCGGGTAAACCGTTCAGCAGATTTTCTCCAAAATTGATATTTCGCTTTCGTTCTGGCTGAAGTCACGGCTCCTTGAATTTGAAAACGATATTTTAATTTTGGAGGGTAATTTACCTGAGGCCTCTGGAACATTTTCAAAATTTAAAAAACAATGGGTCTATCGTTTTTGATTAAACTTTGTTATTGGATAGTGTAAAGGACGTTAAAGAAAATGGCGCGGATCTCATGTTCATATGAAAACCCTGATTTTTCGAAAGTTGAAAAAATTCAAATTTTTTCGGCGTCTTCCCACAACTACAATTATGAAGATAAACATTTGTTCTTAATGAAATGTGTTTATGAAAAACAGATAAAATACATAGTTCATAAGCATTCCCAAATATTTGTCTCCAGCTTCCATGTACAAATACATTATGTTACTCGTATATTTCTCCTTATGGAGACATTATTATTATTATTATTATTATTATTATTATTATTATTATTATTATTATCATCATCATCATCATCATCATCATCATTGCTCTTTTTAATTTTATTTTGCCATTCGTCCTCTTATTCGGAAACTGAGTGTACTAGTGTCGGAATACACGACTATATATTCAATGCATAGTTGTCTTCTCAATAGTTCACTGTTCAAACCTGAGCGCTCTGATACTCCAAGCTCATCTCCTGATTACTATCGAGATAACCTGAAAAATATCAGATTCTCCAATGATTCTCAAACATTCTACGGCTGACTATACTCAGCGTGTGTTATTTTCGCTTAAATCCTCTTCTTTGATAGAAAATGTGAAAGAAAGAAAATTTCAACTGCTCTGTTGCAGAAAGTAATTTTTTTCTCTATGCACAGTATTACAAAAAAATTAACCAGTCACTTCATTGTCAAACCAAAAGAGTAGCTTTACTTTATAGCGTTACTTTAACATTGTTTTAAATTATGAATTCGGTACTAAGATAAAAGTCGACGTGGATAATTCAATAATAGTACACCAAATGCTTCTAAAATAATCACTTCTTGTAATTAACCTTGTTAATTAACAGCAGTTTGACAGGTAACAATCCATAAAAACTTGGAAAGAGGAGGAAACGTTCAGAAAGAAATGTTAAAACATGTCAAGAGGTGTGGTTTGCTATTTTGTTAGTAATACTAAAAAACAAACCTGTAGTTTATTTACCGAACCGAATGTATAACTCTGAAGTGAAAATGTGTAGTTTTTCAAATGATGCTGATCTCACGTTCTTGGTACTATTATTCATCCTCATATAGAATTCGAGTGACCTGCGTCCGTCCGTCTCTCCATCTGTCCGTAAATCTGTATGTCTGCCCGTCCGTGAGAATGTGTGTCTGTCCGTCACGCACGGTTAGAACCCTTCCTGTCCACCGGTCGAGACCAATGAAGAGTCCTTCCACGCGCCCCGGTCTCCTATTTGGGAACTGATGATCTGTTTGCGGATCCATCCAATATCCAGAAAAATACCCGAAGATCTATGGTTTTGCGTTAGGCAACTAAAATGTGTTTTGAGCGACTTACGGCAACTACAGGGGTACAGTGCATTTGATTCCTCTCAATAGGCAAATGTATTGATATGATTTTTAGGCCGATTCTTGAAAACAAACAGAAAAAAAAAGGAGTTGTGAATTACAAGTAATACTGCTTTTTCCGGTATAACGTGAATTCTTTAGTCCTAATTCATAAAATTGACAATATTTAAACCTACTTATGTGAGGAAACGTACATTATTTTTTTAAAGTACTACTGTCAATGAATTATATACAGTGAAAAATAATACGTCTTTGAATATATTCAAACGCTAAATAAAGATTCGGTTATTAGATCATGATAATGACATAAGCTGATCTAAATATTGCAATAAAATCTGTTAATTGTAAGTAAAGTTCTTAAGTTTGTTTAATAAGAAGTATTTTATAGAATTTTGTATTATATTCCGTGATATATCTTCGATATGAAGGCAAGCTATTTGTTGTTTTCTTTTTGTATTTTTAAACGTGAAATTAACAGTATCCAGTACTCATTTGGAAGACTAATGTTGGAAACTAAGGAACAAATTCATGATATTACGCATAGAAATAGCATCCGAGACGTGAATAAAATGCACGATTCACAAAAAACAAGGCTTTGCGCTCTTTTTAGCCTGTTAACCTTTGCATCTTTCGTTCGAAATCGCCACTGCCAAGTCGAGTGATCACAGGGATTCGCAATGCAGCTATGATGAAAGCTAAATAATATCTTGCATACAAATGTACAAATTTTCTTTTATAAACCGCCTGCAAATACACTGAAAGAATGCACTCTTCAATGAACTCTTCAACTTGAAAGAACAACTCTTCTGGGAGGATTCGGATAGGTTCTCGATGACCATACTTTTGTCTAGGTTGTGGCCGCAACCCAAAGAACATCCGACAAGAAGAGCTGAGATTATATATTGTTTGCAATTTTTAAAAATTAATTTTAATTCTTAATAGACAATTTTGCACGCTACGCTCAAGGATGAAAAACCACATAACTGAATGATTAAATTTTCTTTTTATTTAGAACTAGAAATTTACTAGAAATTTTCAACATGTGAAAATATTTTTAAAACTGTTTAAAGCGACGACGCTAGGTTCACCTGGATGTTTAGGTAAAGGGTGAAGAAGAGATTCTGAAGCTTAACAAAACGTGCACAGATTATACTTCTCTCCATACATCGCTTACAGTTTTTACTGTTCTTTGACAAAAATCTAAATATAAATTGGTTCTGAACTTTTGGAATGATAAAAAGATTAGAACTCATGATAGATATCGTTCACCTGCGGACGTGCGTGACCTTAAAAATCCATCGTCCGATAAAAGGGTGATAATCTGCCAAGAGAGTGTTATCAGTTATGTACGAAGGACAGAAGCGGCAAGATAAGTAAAAATGAGATAATATTCTTTAGCACTTTAGAATCAGCTGTTCCTGTGCACATACAGTGTCTCAAAATGGATGTCAAAATATTTTAGTTCCAATTACCCCTCGCTCAGGTCGATGACGTAGGACTGCGTGTAATTTTGTATCTTTTCAAAGAAACTTCCCAATATGACAGTCATTAAGGGGAAGCCCCGAAGATAATTGTTATCAAAGCTAGACTTAACGAGTTTCGGCGCGTGCACAGAACACAAACAGAATTTTTCCTCGTCATGCAGCCGACACAATAACAAATTCTGAGTTGCGTTACAGGTAGCCCAAGAGATTGGTTACTCTAACGGCCTTTCGTAGATACCAAAGAGTCCATGCAGATGAATACGATCATTTACATGACTGGCCGCGGAAGCCTACGGCTTCAATATTTTTTTTGTGTTCACTTTAGTTTCCAAAAATTTCATCACAGAAATCAGTACCTTAAACTCGGGTGACTGGGTACAAAGTTTTAATATTTTTTGTATTATTTCCCTTATTACGAAATTATTTGTTTTACAAAGAGTTACATAACTAGAAATAAAACGTTTTTAGTTATTGCTTTACGCAGAATAATTGTTTTGTTTAATAGGTAGGGAATTTGTGATGCTTGGAAATTTGATAAATGTGTGCTTAATATATAGAGAAGTATTGAGGTAAAATCGTAACAATTTGTACCCCATTCAGTTCTGGGTATACAACATAACTTACCTGGATTCGAAAGGATCGTGGTTACGAGAGAAATATAATCGGTTAATTGTGTTCTAGAATTTACATGTCAGTTTTTGAATATTTTCTTCGTAATCTAACAGATTCAGTAAAAAAACTTATTAAAAATGTTTCCATCTAGTGTAACAACTTCTAATAACTTAAATAATTTTATGTTTTAAAACAAATTAATTAGATAATATTTTAATGTTTTAGTATATGATTAAAAAGGAATATTTCAACAAAATTTAAATTTTTTTAAAAAATGTTACGTAGCATTAATTGAATACCCCCTCCCCCTATGTAATGCAGCATAACGCTGCATCAAACCGCACTCCCCCTCTTTAGCGTTACTTAATTTATGGACAAACCCTAATTACATTTCAGGAATTGTTCGTTATAGTTAGAAAACTTGTGATCTCGTCGAATTTTAATTTTTTTCAATGTTTATATCTTTTAATGCTATTGGAGGTAACATTTTGTTACCTCCAATTTCAACCCTTACTTCAATTTGTTTAGAACATTGTTCATGTATTTTCAGAAATCAGTATGTACAGTACAGGAAATTCTAGAACAATCGTTTCTCTGATTTTTTTGCAAGTGATAGTCGAGACGAGCGGAGTGCCGAGTCAAGCATAATACATGATCTACAAGATCATTTACCAAATAGCCGTGGCGTCGTTATTTAGTGTGTAGCCTGTATGAAATTATATTTACAATAGCCTCTCGGTTAATGTTGGTGCTGATCGTTTAATGGCGGCTAATGTACTCTGTAAATTTAACGGAGAACCACATAAGCCTATATCCCTTTCGTATAAACCGCAATGTGCCTCATTTCCGACGTGGGTTATTACGAAGTTTAGCACACTTCGTATAACAAGACTAGCTTCAAAATATAGTGCCCTTAGCTCATTCAACTTTCTCTGTAGTTTAGAAACAAAAATGGCAGAATTTTAGTGGTAATGACATCAATATTACAGGCTAAGAGCAATAATAGTGCATTTTCACCTATTCAATTACTGTTGTTACTGTACAATTACTGTTGTTACTGTACAATTACTGTGACATACTGTGGTTTAGTTTTATACTTTCGGATCCAAATGTTACGCAGACCACTATGACGTCAGCATCTTTTGAATAAAAATAGGGTCGGACACATAAAATTTGATAGCAAATAAAGGATTGGATTGGAATTATGAAATAATTGGAACTCTTTTTTTATATAAAAAGTTACCCTTTCACACTTTTACAACGGGAAGCACACAATATTAATCATTATAGATGAACTCTATTCTTTTCTTTGTCAATTTTCTTTATAAAAATGTCATTTCATTATGTCGCATATATAAAGCAGCAGAGTAGAATATATTGCTTATTAATACACTCTATTATAACATGAAATTTAAAGGGTGCTATATTATTTTTATTTGAATATCAATTTAAAACAATAGTATAAAGTTACAGACATACATATATTTTCTTTTTGTACATGTACACTCATAACGATGTATTAAGGTACGACTTCAGCATCAATTAATAATAATGTTGTGTTGTTCTTACCAGGAAAAGGAAAATATATTACGATTTCTGACAAGGAAGAGTCGTAATCCTCTCGTTGCGATTGCGTGCCATCTGCGAAAAACAGCACTGCTATTCTGCAGATTTCATCGATGTTACGTAAGTATGCTTAGTAGTTTGTCTCTAAACTCAGAGCAATAATGATAATAATTATTATTTTTATTATTCTTTCAAATGACCAGGGTAGCCCATCAGATACGATACGGGCTTTCTACAATCTACATACTCGTATGTTATTTCATTGTGGATTCAATTCTAGTTATCTATTTCACTCTCTTTGAATGATTATGATTGTCAGGTAAATAAATGGAAATTCATACCTCCTCTACCTTTAAATCAAAAAATTAAGTTAGAAAAATGCATTAGACTTACAAGAGGTTTAGCCGTTTGCATGCTTTGCGGATGGAATAAAACATAAAGGAGATTGTTCCATCTTTCCGAGTGACGCGTGGGAACGTCTTGAATCTAGAAAGGACAAAGTGGTCTCGAAGGAGACAGCTGGAAAGTTGCGCGAGGTCGGTCGCCAAGGCTGCTGCTGAATGGGTGCTGCACTGGCTCAATCGCGGTCGAGGGCGTTGCATTCTGCAGCACTGGCACTTGCCTCTGTTCTCCGACGGCGCCGGAGCGGCTGTTTGGCACGTCGCTCTGGTGGAACTGGGGCTGTGAGATTCATGACTGCGCTGAGAAACACCGCAACAGGGCGGTGCTCGACAACGGTCGTTGACTTGGGTGCCGCTGCTGCGTTTGCAACACGAACTGACTTGGAGGTTTCAACAGAGGGGAGTTCACAGCCGTCGCCACATCCTGAACCCCGCTGCTCGCCAGAGATTTTAGGATCGTGACAGATTGGCGAAATGAGAATGGGAGATCACCCCATCCATCGCTGGGTCCTAAGCATTGGAATGGAGATGAAGGAAGGAAGGATTACGGTTCATGGTCCATATATTGCTTAAGTTGATTGATTGATTCATACGGGCCAAGATTATTAGTCCTATAAGTCTGGTGCATTCTTTAATTCTACGAGTTGGTGGGGTTCTACCCACTTAAGTGGTGAGAACCCGCGCCGACCTTCATGTCGGCTTGCGGGGTTTCCCTAACCAGGTATCTCCCACCAGAGGGTCACCGCCACTGTCAGGACATGCTTTAAGCTCCCGACATGTGTGGTAGTATAATGCATTCGTGTGTGTGTAACTAAGAGGTGAGGAAAGGACAAGGAAGAGAAAGGAGAGATCTCGCGCAATCCATTGCCCGTTTATTAGGGTAGTGCTCCGGCATTAGCCTGATGTTGATCGAAGAAACCACAGAAAACTACCGATCAGAGCAGTCGGTTGCTAGAATTCTCCTCCAGACGGGAACCGAAGTCGAGCCAGCTATGTAACTAGTGCCGAAAACCCTGCCTTCGTCGGGATTCGAACCCTAGGATTTCCCGGTGACAGGCACTGCAATGACATCAGTTGATGCCCTGATCCACCCCTGCCGGCATATACTACTTCAGCATCCGCCTAGAATTGATCAGGAGATCCCAAGGAAACTCTGATCAGAGCAACTGTCCTCGACAATACCCATTCAGTGGGCGGCATCTACGCAGCCGTTTTGCTGCCGTCGAAACCGAACCTAAGACCTTCCGGTCAACCAAGCTTCAAATGTGGACTCTCGGAGCTGTGTACGCTATCGCAGAGGTTGCAATGTATTTGCGTTAAATACAACAGAAGATCAGTAAAGCAAGAAGACTTCTGGCATTGCAAATCTTCCAATAACACTTAATGATGTTGCCGAGGATGTCGGCCACTGTGAGTTCGGCTGATGTATGCTCGAGCACGAGAGCATCGTGGTCGGGTCCTTGCTGGGCATGGTTGTTGCGTGTATTATAGATTGGGCTTGAAGAGCAACTCCCCAAACCACTGCGTGATCTTTTAAATCATTTTGTCAACCATTAATTCAGAACCGTTAACGTAGCAAGGATTTGTTCTTGGGAGTTTGTACTTCCAGCAAAGGAGATTAAGCAAGAAAAAATCAAATGTCTGATGCACCTCTTAGGTGCGGTTATGGATCCACAAAAGGGAATTTACATATTTATTTAACTAAAAACAGCTTAAAAGGGTATGGCGTATGAGGGAAAATACAATACGTATAATTATAGGCATACAATTAGTGTATTATTTATTAATTCGTTCAGTTTGTTCCAGTTTTTTGATATAATCAAAAACATGATAATTGGTGGCCTTAAAAACCAATTATACGTATTTCAAATATCCTATAGTATATCGTTTTTTTGTTGTTGTTTCAAAAGCAGGAACCTACTGAAATAATTAACAATTTGTATAGGTGTCCTTCTGCTTCAAAATTCCTACTTCGCTGCTTCACTATAATGAAATGAACTAAGAAAAATGTAGCAACGAGAGTTTTCAGCAACATTTGTTTTCAAGAAATTATCACTACCATCTAATGTATATTACTAATGCAATAATCCAATGCGCGCAGAAAATAACAAAACTCTGAAGCCTCCTACCGTGCGAGATGTGTCTATGGTTTCATTAGATACCCAGGAACTAGGGAAAATCCGAAGAAAGGAAAAAAAAAAAGAATTTGATTTCGACTTTAAAAAAAATGTTTAATTGCTATTCCTCTTATTTCCATATTGCGCATACCAACTGAATTATCAAAGTCAGTGCGTCACTGCTTTCAATCCGGACGACTAAGGATAGGCTTCCCGCCACTAATATTTGTTCTTCACATGTTGTGTTTGGAACAGAAACTTTATGTATCCATGGTATATAAAGAACTTTAGTATTTACTGTAATATACCATTGCAATATTCGTGAAGACGTTTCCTTAAACTATTTAATTTGTTATGTGACATAAGAGCATTTTATGTGTTGGCCATAAGCAATGTGGATGTTACATTTTGGAAAACAAATTTTTTGTGAATTTGGCCAGCAGTATTTTTTCCGCTGCATGCCACTAGCAAAAATGATTTGCAATGACAGACGAACAAGAGATACGTTTCTGGAACTGCTGATCAAATAAATTAACTTCCAACTAACACCCACAGAAGTAAAGAATGCGAACGCAGCCAAGAAGTAAAGAATGCGACTGAAGCCAAATCTACTTTCCAGAACGAAACAAGAGGATCGTATCCGCATTAACTCAATGCTACATGGAAAATTGTAGAAAAGATCACGATTCCCGTGAATTGACCAAGAAGCTGAAGTAAATACTTGTTGCACGCATATTTAGTATTATATATTAATAACATTATTGTTATAACAGTATGAATGCATTAATAACATTATTACATTACATATTATTTTCATTTCTGATGATCAGTTTCGCCTCATTACATAATATATAGTACATACAATAGTATAGAACAATTACTGTACACAACGTTACAAACGTTACGATTACTATAATTTCTGTAGATACCTTGAGGGAATATCTCCCGAAAGCTGACGTGAGGGGCGGCGCCGGATCTCACCATCTCATTATTATCTTAAAGGCCAAAAAGTGCCTTGTCGCTGCCACCATGACATTCTCTCCTCCACTGTCCTTTCATCTCTGTATAGCTTTTGAATTGTAATTCGGTTTGAAGTTGTTTTAAAATTTTCATTCTAGGTCTCCTCTTTTTCCAACTATTTTACTGTCCGAAATTGTGTTTAAGAATTGTTTATGTCTAAAAATGTGTCCAAAGAATTTTGCTTTTCTGTTCCAAATGGTTTTTAGTAGGATCTCTTCTCCTTCACGTTTTCTAAAACTACATTATTTGCAATTTTTTCAGTCCAGGAGGATTTTTCGCCACAACGTCTCACAAGCTATTAAACAACTTCTGTCCGTTTATAAAAACCTTCATATCCGTATAATAGGACACTCCAGATATAACTTTTCAGAATTTTTTTTCTAATAACCATATTTTTTTAGGTTGGTCTCTGTGAGCAAATTTATTTATCACCATCTAGCGGGCAAGAAACACCGCCATTTCTCGCAATAATACTTCACTTCACAAACGGAACTAATGATCATAGCAGCTGACATGCTCGGAAACAATCAATCAATCAATCAATCCTCAAGTATTTCTTTCTATATAGAAATTTCAGTTCAACTTTGCTATTCTTTGAGAAAAAATCCTAAAATAACAGAATCATGACGAAGTCTTGAGAAGGAATGTTCGTTACCATATTCTGGAACTAATTAACGCTAAATGTCACACAGCGAACACAAGGAGATAATAGAAAGAATTAGATACGGTGTGCGAATTTGTAACTTCTGCGCCGTCGTGCGCCCATCTTGAGAAGAAAGGACATGTAGTAAAATATACTAGTATATATTGCAGTACATTATATAGCATTATGTTGATTAATATTGTATTAATATTCCAGCACTGTTTGAAAAACACTTTTCTTTCCTCGCAGTTAATTGAAACGTACGCCATTCTATAGATCACCAAAACTTAGGGAACACAATTTCCTAAAATATTACAATAATTTGAAATCTCTTTTTTCAGCCTTTAAACTTCGTTAGTCTAGGATAACGTAAACATGTTCATTTTGCATTCTGTTTTCTTTTTCTGGGTGAACGGTTGGATTGCATAAAAAGATCGTGGATCATGCCACGCGTACATTCTCTCGCCTAACACCCAGTTGTTCGTCATCCGTGAATCCTGCCGAATTGATTGAATCTGTAAATTATCTGTGATTCAAGTGGTACAAGTAAAAGGTACGAAGGAAACTCGACTCTTTACGAAGGAAAAGTAGGTACAGTTGAACCTCGCTCATCCGAACCCCGCAAGCCCGAAATTTCGGATAATCCGAACGAAATTCGGGACGAAGAAAAAATAAACAAAATTAATAAAATAATTATTCGTTGAGTAAAGCGAAGATTTTTTAAGAACTGTAAAACTGAACAACTAATTATTGAGACACAAGTTGTCGAAATGAAACATTTATTGCGCTGGTAACTACGGTGTACATCACATGTTTATGTAGCTGTAATTTTCACTTTGAGGAACTTGCAAAATCGATAATCTTCTTTTCCCGTAAGGAACTGAATCTTCTTGATGCGATGCGATGTGATGATTTCTCCCATCGCACACTACGTTGCCCTGTGTCTGGCAATCCTGTAGATGTATTTGTGTATGTATGTATGTGTGTATATATATATATATATATATATATATACACAGTACATTTTTCCCCGATAATCCGAACATTTTCGAGTCTGAACAGAACACCCCCCCATTTAGTTCGGATTATCAGGTTTCTACTGTGGTAAAAGTTAAATGCGTATAAATAAATGTAAAAAGTCATACAATATAAATAGTCACTCTGTTTACGAATATAGTATATCAGCAACAAATTGGAGTTTTCTTCAGATTCTTTTTATTCTGTGGCTTGCCACAGCAGACAAATTAATATTTCTCATTCAACGGATGTTTTGAACTCGCACAAACTAATCCTGGGTTCCTCTCCTCAAACAATTGTAGTGAGTAAAGGATAGTTATGATTATCATGGCTCTTAAGTTCTCTACAGAGAAGAGTACTTCCTGGACTTCCCAATGCGGGTGCGCTAAGCAATAGATGTTACCCCGTAACTCTTCACAAAACATTTCTTTCGCTCACAAATGAACATTCCGTTGCCCAATCAGACTCTCCCAACCGAACGCCTGCAATGTCTTGCACGGGAATATGGCTCGTTCCTGTTGCTCCAAACCGTGACCTTTAAAACAGGCACTGGAACACCTGAAGTCGGATTTACGTACAAGCAAAATAAGCAGTCCCTTAGGGGTCTCCCACCCTACAAAAAAGTTCATAAAATATTTGAAAAAGTGTCACTAAAAAAATTGTATTTGTAAAAATATTGTTAATCACGTAGTATACTGTCTTAAATATTAGTATTCAAAAATTAATTTTCTTTAAAAATATTTTATAAATGTTACTTTTTTAGTAAATATGGAGAACTACTTTTCGGGGGGGCAACACGATGTGCTTGGAGGCCCTGCTGTAGCATAAATTCGGCCCTGACCCGGAGGGCGCTTCGGCAACGAAGGTCACTCCCACGCCAATTTTCTGGATGTTTCTGGCCCATCGCATAAAGTCGTATCTATTCCTGGTCCGGATTCGGTCAGATGCTCTGCACGCTCACCTCGTAAGATACGGCGTCAGCGGCGCTGTCGCGAAGGGAGCCGTGATTCACCGGCAGCGCGCATCGTGAAAAAAAAAGTCGTAGAGCTCTGCAGCGGGAATGCGCAGGCGCACTGAAGGAAGCGTAGACCCTAGCCGTTATGTTCTACAGTATTTATTTGCTCTTTTTCTTAAGTGGGCACATCCACAAGAGATCACGATAAAAAACAATACAATTATAAATATTTAATAAGTAATTTATTGCGTAAAATTAGTTCAATTAGGCTTCAATTTTTTGTATAAGTGGCAAGCTGGCTTAATGGCAGACTACAAAAAATATGCCAATATTAAGAACTACTATTTAATTGCTAATTACTCGCGAAATACATAATTAATTTAGCTTTCAATTCTTTGTGTAATTAACAGCGACGTTATTTACTGGGATACCCCTGGAGGAGCACTGGAACATCCTATCGGGCTGTGGAAACCGACGGGATTTACTACTCCGGAATACTGGTTTCATTCCTGGCGCTCCAAACCCTGACCTCGAAAAGAGGCGGCGGAGCGTACAGCGAGCGCTCGGCCGTATTGAAGGTCAGGTCACTCCCACGCCACTTTTCTCCATTTTTTTTCGTAAACCCGTAAATCCGCTTCTATTTCTAATTGGTTTCCGTCAGGTGCTCTGAACACTTTCGTTACAAGAGTTGGCGTGCGCGTCGTAGTTGACATACGCCCCCAACTCGTCCACTTAAAGTTCTCTCAGATTAGCACATAAATACGTAAACAATAGATAAATACATTGCAAATAAAAAGGGCATTTTGTAGTCTTCAGCCGACAGCTTAAGGATCCGCGAGAATGCAGCAGGTCGCCCGCCCAGACTAAACATCCAACAATTACGTATTCCTAAGAAATAGTGAGCATTGCTGCGTTCGAAACAAAGAAAAAGGAACGGCAGACAGATGTCATAAGTTCATGGGAATGAGCATCGTACCACAGAAGGTCACTCAAGTTACATGATATTTTTTACATTACTTAAAAATATCTCTTCTTCGCCAAGTTCCTGGTCGGGTATTACACAAACTCACCTAGCGAAAGATTAGATCACTGCGGCAATCGCTTCAAATGTCGCCTGCGGCTTTGCACACAAAAACAAATAAGTTGGGTTCTATGGTGGGACATGCATAGGCATTACAGATACTATTGCTAATGAGTAATGACTGTCTCTGCGAATCGCGACCACGCAATCAGGCGTCGGACACTTCTCTGCAGATAATGATACGAGTAAACTAAGGGCGGATTTTAATGAAATGTCTTTTTCTTCACTTTCTTCACTTTCACTTCAATGCCGCTTAGTATAAAAATTAATTTTATATTATAACAAAAGGAAATGACCAATTTCTATGACATTTTTGGCATTTTACGTCGATTTCGTCTATTAAGTGCTTTTCTACCTTTCCGTCATTTTTAATACATTTTTTGCTGATTTAATTGATTTTAATATCATTTTAATGACATTAAAATCAAAAATGTTCTCCACAGAATTCCTGTGTAGCCTGTTGGATTTCTTCGCCCAGCAATTGTTGTCAGAAGTTGTATATAATCTAAAGTTCCTCTGACGCCTATCAACGCTATTATCGGTTCGCGGCCGATTTCGGGATAACGAATGACAGAGATTTCCTGAAAAAGAACAGTCCAAAACAAAAATCTGGAAGCTGAGTGCACTTGAACGAATAGAAGCAGCCCCGATTACATCAGTAACTTATCCAGATTGAGTACTGTAAAAACCGAACTGGTTTTGATCACATATTTTTGTTTAATTTTCTTTGCTTTTAGAGCATTTTAAAAACATTTTAAGAGCATTTTCTTGATCATTTTTGGCAATGTTTTAGATCATAAAAATCCGCCCCCCTAATCATACATAACCCATGCTACATTTCTCGATGTTTGTGGTCCATCTCGTAAACCCACATCTATTCCTGATCCGCTTCAGATCATATACTCACGCATGCACTCCACTGAAGATTTGACGATCGCGGCAGTCGCCTCATTCACATGTGGTCATGCAGTCGCATCCATAAAAGAGCTTCGCTCAAAAAAATAATAAATACACCAATACGAGATACAAAGTTTACGCTGTGACAGCTTGCGTATTCGCGAGTCTGCAACTAAAGCTTCGTAGATCGGAAGTCGTCGGATCGAGTCTAGTCACTGGCAGGATTTTTCGACACCAGCCAAATAGCTGGGTCGAAGTCGGTCCATCCTCATTGAGAATTCTAGAGCCTGGTTGCCTTGATCGGTTATTTCCATGGTTTCATCCTAACATTCCCGGCAAGTGCCGTGAGTACCACCTTTACACAACGGGCCACGAACCGCACGTGATTCTCCTATCAGATCCTCCCCTCACACCTATCCTTAGAACAGAGCCATGGACTGATCCCTTTTTCTCATATGGCTTATCCCTCGTAATTTAGAAAGTCCCAAATATGAATCGGAGTTCTAATACCCGACAATAGCGAGAAGAAACCCCCCCCCAAAAAAATTAAAAGGCCAGTTAGCTCTGCAGTGAACTGATTGGACGCTTAGAGTACGGTGTCAGCGGTCTAAACTGTCAGCGCCAATCTATGGGAGAAAATTCTTGCTCAGAAATAGTTCTGATTGCCGACGCTCGGATAACGTGAACGTGACGCGCAGCGTACAAGGTCACATCCAAGCTACTTTTTCGCTGTTTCTACACGTATCGTAAATCCGTATCTATTTCTGCTCCGTTTCCGCTGCGATGCTCCGCACGATCTGCTCGTAAGATTCGGCAGCCACACGGAGCGCCTTCATTCACATGCAGCAACGCAGCTGTCCCAGAACAGAACCCCTACTAAAACATATATGATAAAATAAAAACAAAAAGAGAAAAGGGAGAGGTTATTTCCTGCCTTGGGCAACCTGCATGTCCGTGTGTAACCTGTCCAGCCGGCCCTCTAGAATAACCTAGCCAAAAACGAGAGACCACTTCTTGCTAAGGAACAAGCCCATTCTCGTCACTACAAACATCCTTTGAGATAGCACAGGGCAACAACTATTGTCTCCGCAGGGTCTCTGACCAGGAGGTCCTCGGAGGTCCCGACGGGAGCAGATTTTCGACACCAGATATCTATGTGGAATTTAGCCGTTGTCTAGAGGAAAATTCTAGCGTCCGCTTGCTCTGATCTAAAGTTTTCCGTGTTACGAGACGAATCATGGAACAGTATATGGAGTATATATCATGGAACAGCTCAGTATCGCAGCCGCAGTATCAGTATATAATCATGGAACAGCTCAGTACAAGAAATCAACATACAATACATGTACGTTACTTTACAACGCATTGCCAGATGACATAAAACAATTAAAGTCGGTACACAAATTTAAGTTTAAAGTAAAATCTTTTCTGCTGCAAAACTGTTTCTATACAATTAGAGACAATACTGATCGTGAAAAATAAAAATAATGTTTAATGTAACAAAACAAAGATATATAATGAATTAGTTTACGTTTGCATTGTATACATTTAAAAAAATATTTAATACGCCTGTAACAAGTAATGTACTTCAGCTTCAGGGTCAATGACCCCCTTCTCGATCAGGTTTTTGTCCAGTTTCCCTGATCCATTGAGCAAATGCTGAGATGGCCCCTTGTTTTGCTTCTGGACGTAAATTTAACTTCACTGTGCTCACGTTTTGTTGAGCACTCCTTTTGCTTGTAGTTCATTTACCGTTGAAATTGATTTTCTATAACTCGGGAAAAAAAATTTTCAACTATTTTTATATTTCTAAAATAATTATTTTCTAAATTCATTTTTTCGTTGTTTTTTTTTCTGGCCCTCAAGAAAATGTGCGCAGATAAATTTCTTTCGCCACACGTCATATACAGTTTTTTACTGTTTTTTGACAAATAAATAAAAAATAAATAATATAAT
>JAHLJT010008446.1:81575127-81627917 GCA_031308135.1 Acheta domesticus | reverse complement strand
AAGCAAATATTAAATGTGCTCCACATTAACAATACCTTTTTTCCATTCCATTTCCTATATTCTAGAGTAGTGATTGCCAACTGGACAGGGAATGACGTCGGAGCATTTTTCTCCTCCGAAAAAATGCACTCTGAGAAGCGTTGCGAGAGAATGGGGGAGGGAAGGAGGGGTAGAAGGCGGATGCCGGTACTGCCGGGTTGTCAATGGGCCTTTGCCGTTATTCAGGCAACGTGAGAGGGACAACATTTACACCCGTCACTTTTCTTTCTGTTAGCAAAAAAAAGCTACCCTTTTGTAGATACTGGAACAATGACGAAGTGTTTAGTGTGTTCGAAAGAACTGCAGATGTTATAAAGCCCAACCTACAGATGCATTACGTAGCTTTGCAACCCAGAGAAATTTGCAACATTAAAAGAAATTCTGAGAATTGACATAGTTCGCAATCATGGAAAAAGTAAAGGAATTTTTAGATTGAAGATTATAGAAAAGATACTGAAAATCACGAGAATTTACAACATTTTCAAACAAAACCGTACATCAAAAATAATCAAGCCTGGGTCAAAATTCTCTTTCGTGACCCCTACCGGTACCTACTTGTTAACATTAATTAATGTTTCAGAACGAACTAATTCGTTATATTCTATTGTATAAAAGTTTATTGTCCTAAAATATGAAAATTGTCTTTTCCAAAAAGGTTATCTAATAGAAGAATGGAAGTGGAATTAGAGTACGGTTATGATAAACAGTCGCATATTGTTTTGAGTTGTGTAATAATGTATTTTCTATTATATAATTATTCATATTGCTATTAAGTAGTAAATATTGTAAATAATATTTACCAGTTAAAGATCGTAATGACCGATTTACCAAGCGAACCTTTTCTCCCACTTCCTTACCATCATTGAACACTGTGCGCTTGCCGCCGCGACGAGTTCTACCTTTGTCGGTCGGTCGCTTCGGAGCAAGAGGGCAGATTTCTGTGACGTCACAGAGGCATTGAGTTGGCAACCAGTGTTCTAGAGCTCGTAAAGGGAACTCGACCTTGTTCATCGAGAAATTTGCACATGATGGCTATTCTTGTACATCACGTGAAATGTCCATGAAAGTCAAACACGTTAAATTACGCAGAAATCATATGCTTGATGAAACACTATTATAGAGGTGAGTAGCCTCTATAATAGTGATTAAAGATCCCTTCCGCCATTCACATTCATTTAAGTAAGCAAAAAATCCTTATCGCAAAAGATTAAAAAGAAAGCTACCAAGAGAATTTTTCGATCCCCCATAGACTAGAACTGATGAGTCTTTTCTCATGATAAATCATGATAGCCTTTTCTCATGATAAATCATTGAACAAAACGATATTGTAAAATATATAAAACTAGAATATTATCTATGTATATATCCATTACTAATATATTTATCTTATGCGGCTGCAGAGGGCCAATGACCAAGCTAGAATAAATTAAAAAAAAGAAACACTATTAAAAATTGTATTGTTTTCCGTATTCAATCGTATTCCTATCTCAGACTTGTTCGATGGATAACGAATCAAAAGTAAATCAAATTGAAGGTCGAAATAAATTAGTTTCAATTACTAAAGTCAATTACTGAAGTAATAGGGAGAGAAGAGTAAATAAGCTGATAGTCTGAGAGGAAGTGTTACAAAATGTCTTTGAATTGGAGTTTTGCACCGAATAATACGTAGAATCTGAGGAGCTTGGTAACATCAAAATTAGCTATATTTTACATATTCTAAAATGTTTCAAAATGTTGGTATTCATTGCTTGCGGTAAACGATAACGGGATAACAGGAGTCTATTGTTGTAAGGGGTAAAACTCGAGGTGCTAAAACAGCACGTACTTTCACGCCCAGTATTTTCACCCAAAATTACGCGAAAAACGACTCAAATATTCGAAAAATTGTGCGTGACCTTATTTTAAAATCTATCCTGAAGGAATAAATTTCATTAGGGGAAATAAAGCTCTATCTTTAATATGTTAGTTGTAGGAAGACACGAAAAAATTTGGAACTTTTGTAATTTTCGAAAAAAAGTTTCAACTCACGTGAGACCTGTGCCATTTTCTTTAACGTCCTTCACATTATTTAACAAAAACATTTAATCAAACCGATGGAACCATTTTTTTATTTTGATAATGTCCCTGGGGCATCATGTAAAGTACCCCCCAAAATTAAAATATCGGTTTGAATCAAGGGGCCGCGACATCAGCCAGATCGATTGGGGAATATCAATTTTTCGAGAAAATCAGCTGAACGGTTTAGCCGGTAGCATTGTTCACAGCCGGACGGACCGACACAGATGGACAGACACAGACATTTTGTCGTCATTCGATTTTCGGTATCATGGACCCACAAAACATGGATTCTGGCTACACCACGTGTTAGAGGATTCCCCTCCCCCCAAATTAAGCAGCTGGATTTATCAACTTTTCGTTACCAGGGGCCCTGTAATAAGAGTTTTTCTGCCGAAAATTCGCCGTTTTTTTCGCGCAGCATTACACGACTTTCTCTACTCCGTAGCGAGAAAGGAAAGAAGCACGACGAGGCGTCTGTATGCCTGGTAGACAGTTATATACTATAATAAAATTCTGCCAACCTATCAGTTTCCTTCACGACATACTTGCAGATTTTCGTTCGATGCTACGTTTCACTTGTTGAGAATTAATCCCAGAACACGTACACTGTAAAGTCAATGGTTAGAGTCGTTAGCCTACTCGTGAATCTGCGGTGTGTTCTATGTCCTTTAGAGAGCGCGAAGGAAGTGGAACTGCAACGTATGTGAAGCGAACTTCAATGTAAACGAGTATATTCAACGTGAAATTTCCAGTTAAAAACCATTACAACATATTCATTGTAAGCATTTATTACTATCGCAAACACCTGACAGATGCCTAAGATTTCCTATCAAGAATACAAAGGAAGCGTAATTTCTTTCCTTCAGAACAAAGTAAGTTTACTTAATATCGAGAAAGTGATAGATCTGGGCCACGAAAAGAGAGCGTGTGTGCTATTTTGCAAACAAATTTGTAATTACTCTATTTAACGTAATACTCGTACTGTGGTATCAAGTACATTTGAAGAAATTTATAATTTGCAAGGTCTTCACATTGGCGTTCTTCGGGATATTACAGAGTCCCTCGTCGCGGCAGGTCAACGATTGCTGCAATAAATTAATCTGGATCTCCTCATCACTGAGTGGCCCATTATTTATTTATTTATTTAAAATCAAATTAGTAAAAATATACTCGTGACTTTCTTCAGGTTCCAACCTACAATAGTTACTACCAAAATAAAAGCAAGACACCATGTAAACATTGGCTCAAGACATCAAGAGAAACTGGTGAGAAAAAAACTAGTCTACGGCTCGTGCAAATACCAAACACCAGGATCAGATTTTAAAAAACAGTGAAATATTTTTCCTGGTTGGAAACACTTATGGGCTCAACCAGTCTTTTTATTATTGTGTGAACATCACAAATAATGGTAGAAAATGTGTTGGTGTAGCAATACTTGATAAAGTTTAGGTGACAGAACTTTGGGAGGCGTATTTAGACGTTTCTCGTTTGTCAGCTCCACGCTCTTAAATGTATTATTTTTTAGAGTACGGCTGTTACATGTCATGGTTTAAGATTAGATGATTATCTGAACCCGAAGGTTGTTGGTCAAAGCAAACTAGGAAGCAGACTTGCGCTATTAATATACTCCCCTTTTCTAGATTGAGGTGATGTGTGAGGGGGTTTGCCTTTGCCTTCCTCTGAATAGATGATGGGTGGGGTGACCATGAGGGGCAAGCGATAAGAGAGGAATACCTACCCGTGGGCTTCTGTTTAGATCAGTGTTGTCAAGGGTGATGCCACGAGCGGGAGTCCGTGGCAAAGAGTTCCACGACGAAATAGCCCCTTCACGCATTTCGTCTCCCCGCCACCAGAGACAATGCCATTCCTATTGTAAAAGCGGGGTTACTAATACTTTCCTTTCCCGACGCTAGTTGCGCAGAGAAGCTCGTGGCATGCTACGGAGCCACGACGCGTGCCACTGCCACGTCGAAGACCTTGACAACACTGGTTTAGATAGTAGTATGAAGCGACATCCACACGCCACAACCACTTAATGAAAACACCCACTCTTCACGAGGAACTCGATCCCGTTGTTCCAAGCCCATGCGCCTCCACAGCAGGACGTTGAATAATTGAAAACTACAATAATTAAAATAAAACACAATAACCCAAGAACGAGTGACCCAATAAAATAAGCTTGGCTCGTAAATCCCAGACCTGGGTGACAGCCACCGCAGAGGGAGTGGCTCGCTTTTTATCGGCGCGGGCCGGGCCCTGAACGCCACTCAGCCGCCGCGACGCGCGCGCGGCAATCGGCACCCCGCCTCGCGGCCTCGAGCGCCGCCGAGTGGTGCTCGCCAAATCTCAATCTCCCACCCCCCCACCCCCACCAAGTGCTGCACGGGAGCCGCCGAGATGGAGAAAAGCCGGCGCCCACGTTTCCGCCGGCGACGCGCAGTGGGGCTACGCGAGTATTACACGGTGCGAAAACAAAATCAGGTAAACAGGGGACTCCAGTGGTTAATTGATTGATTGGTTCGTGTTTTCCGTGCGTGTCAGCTGCTACGGTCACCAGTTCGGGAAGTGTAGTGCATGTTTTTATCGCGGATGGTGACTGTGAGCTTCCCGTGTTCGATGACGAGATCCGGTCCCCGATCTACACGTCGGCTTGCGGGGTTTTCCTCAACTGGGTATCTTCCACCAGCCCGGGAAAAGCTCGAAGCTCCCGACTGGTCTCCCGATGAGAGTGGTAGTGTAGGGAATATAACCGTGTAAGTAAGAGGTGAGGATAGGCCAAGCAAGAGAAGGAAAGATCGCGCGCGGCCCGTGGACCGTTTGTCAGGGAGTGTCAATTTTGGAGGAAAATCTCAACGGTTTAGGTGCTAGTATAGACTACAGACAGTCGTTTTGCCGTTAATCTTTTTTTCGATATCAAGAATACATAAAACGTTGATTTTGACTACACAATATTTTGGAGGAAATAATTTACTTCATATATAAATAAGATTTTTGCACTTTTTCGATATCATACCCCACAATTCGTTGTTTTTTTTGTCGTCGAAAAATCGCCAAATATCACACAATGTGTAATTACGTACAAATCCTACTTCTGCTAATAAACTGAACATTTCAGTGACATCTGTTTAGCAATTGGTGTGTCTATGGCACACACTTGCTAAAATTGCCATTTGTTTGTATTAGACGTGAGGAAAACTCACGTGTGGCAGTACAAGTCAGCTTTGAAAATAAGTTTTATCTATAACGGTTTTTTTTTATATCGTACAATAAAGGCAGCACCTATTAATTATACAGCTTTCTTTTGAATGAAATCCTAACAACGTAGTAATCTACATTGATAAAATTGGATGATGTGTGATTTCAAAATAATTGTTTTTTTTAACTCGTATGGCTATTTATTTCCCAATTTTACTTTTCACAATTTACTTTCTCGTTCTGTGTCTGTGGGAGGGATATTCTCTGGAACGGCTGAATCGATTTTGATGTGGTTTCACTGAAAAGTAGAGTGTTGTCGGGAATAATTTAGAGTACTTTTACAAGTTATTATTTTCCCCTTAATGTATATTTGTTTATTTGTTATTTCAAAAAAATTATAATTTTATTCCGTTCTTAACGAAAGTGTGTACACGTGATCTTCAAAACATGAGAATAGTTACTGTTTATGACGTTTCATACAAATTACTATTCCCTTTCCTACCTCTTGGAGCAAAATGTAAATGTATACTTTTTCTAGTTTTCGCTAATATTTCCAAAACCTGTGTAAATTTACCCGAGTAAATAAAATGTTCATGAAAGCCCATAAAATTTCGCTTGTGGTAAAACATTACTTGACAGATTAAAAATTTATATCGGTACCTAGAATAAAGAAATACCGCATATTCCGATCATATTTTCGACGATACAATTGAAATTAGTTACATTTCAATCTTTAGACAAAAAATGTAATGAATTTTTTTTATCTAAAAAGGAAATATCAAAGCATTATACAAATTTGATCTATATGTATTCAAGATTTCAGACTTGAGCTCGTGACATATTTCTCTTAAAAATGTAATTTTATTTTATAGAATGTTCCTTTCCAGTTGAGAAAGTGTACTGGTCACAACCGTAAACGAATTCTTTGTGAATTTTTCTATAATAATTCAAGGCACTTTCAAGTTAATTAAAAATTACATCATTAATATCTATTAAGTACACTGAAAAATTGTGACCACAATGTTGTGTTAAGAAGGGAATTTTTGGCTTCTGCAACTTAAAATTAAAATAAAATATATTTGCTATCACGACCATAATCCAAGTTTTGTATGATTATTTTAAATAAAGACTTGTGGTGTTTTGTTTTCATGCATTACAATTACCTACTTATTATAAAGGAATGTGTAAAAACATTATGTAAATAAATATAATTGCATTTGGCGAGATTTGTTTTCAAAGCGTCTACGCGGCACGCCCATAACGTTGGAATTGCCGATATACCGATTGTGATGGTTAATTGACATCATCGATTGCCTTTGCAGCGTTGTCAACCGGACGGTCGTTGGGTTCGAGTCCCGACGGTGGTAAACGTTCTACTCCAGCTACGTAGATCGAATTCAACTAGTTTGGAGAAGAATGCAAGCAGCCGTTTGCTCTGGTCGGTTGCTATCCATGGTTTCCCCCGATCAATAACAGGCGAATGCCGGATCAGTACTTTCACAAACGCACCACAGATCGCGCGCGATATTTCCTTCCTCTCCGTTTACACACACTCATACTACATGCATTATATTACCATACATACCGGAGGACCGGGGCAAGAGCCTAGAACGTATTCTGGTTATGACAGTGTCTCACTGGGAGGGATACCTGGATGGGGAAAACACCACAAGCTCCACAGACCGTTAGTGGACGCCTTATCTTCCAGCAAGAAAGGAACACATGATCCGAAGGTCTGTAGACACGCATAAATGACAGACTATCTCCGACGCATGTACGTGTGATTCATTTACAACTGACGCGGGCTTATAAAATAGAGAAGAAAGGACTAGTGGATTGACTTGGACGTGTGCCACTACATTATTACTGTAATAGAGATTAACCGAGAAGTGGTGCCAATGTTACTAGAGCGACGAGCGAATGTCGCCCCATTATTTAATTCAGTAAAGTAACTGAACGTACTGTACATTACTGAAAGTTCAATTAAGCACTATATAGTTGTATTTCATTTTATTTTAGAGTCAATTTTACTATTAAAAAACTGCAGTTTTTATTGTAGTATAAAAGTTATAGGAACGAATTTATAGTCGATCCTTCAAATGAGTGTTCCCTTAAGGGAATGAATCTTATTAATAAACAGCCTTGGAGAACACTTACGTGATCACTCATTCCGCTAAGGGAGGCTGCTCATTTCCTAAGTGACCCTCATTTGGTTGACTTCTCTCCAGTGTAGGTTATGTTCTTACTCGGCGCTGAAACACATTTTTATTAGTTTTATATTATTTTGAGTCTTATTATTCCTGACTAGTCTTTAGCAGAATTTTGTATTAGTTTATTATGAGAATCAATGAATATTTCGCCGCCTATTGAGTTTGTTCTCAACACATCGTGCTCACCTATTACAAAAGGTTACGTTAGAGATATTAGTAAATCCGCTGGAAATGTAGATTATAATGATAAGTTTATTATTATAAGTATATAAGTATTACATTATATGCATAAGTAGATTATACGACAAAGCTGTTTCAAAGGCAACAAGTGTACGTAATACTATGTCGCTGATGCAAAAACTTTCCAGTGACGAAGAAAGGCATAGCAATTTCTCGGTTATTAAACATTCTTGTAGCATTAAGATGAAACTTCTATTTGTCAGAAGTATTTCATAAACGTTTGACTACATTCATTGCTTATGACAGATTTATTATTTTGAACTACATAATATGCAATATGAATAAGAGTTTTAGAAACTTGCATTATTGTGAAAAGGAATTAATTATAGGGAGTTTATCTGAAATTTTGTTAATAGTTAACGTTCAATATGTTAATATCATTAATATTAGGGAATAAATTGACGCTATGTTAAAAACGCTATTAAGTATTAAATAATCAAAAGTCGGTTGCGACATAAACGCGAGGTTCACGCTACGAGTGCAGAAGAAGAATTGAACAAAAAAGATTACGCAATAAAACCTCTGGAAAAAGAAAACGCGAAATAGCTGTCGCAAATGCTGCGTTGCCACGTTTCCGAGCATTTAGGTGTGCACTCTCTCTGGGTTCATGAGGAACGTCTATGAAATTCACGAGTCTATGAAGGATCTAAGTGACCACTTATTTTGAGAGGGCACGTATTCCCCATATTCCGTAAGAGACTACTATGAATTCGGAGTTACTTTGCCAAACTCAAAGAGCCAAAAAACACAAAGATCCTCGTTTCTCGACTTTGGCGGAAATGTTGTTAGTTCTGTTTTCGACGCACTCACTACGCAATGTAAAAGCCATAAAAAAGTGAGCTTCACAGTCGTTACATCAAAGTAGCATTTCGAGAATACCAGTGCATACACATGCTACTATTAACGTGTTAACTGAATTGAATTATTCGAGAACATCTCGCCCGAAAATGCATTATTATTATTATTATTATTATTATTATTATTATTATTATTATTATTATTATTATTATTCCATTACATCTCGACTAAAGATGTTATGAGTCGGCTGAATATAAAATCTACTCCAGGTTGCAACCAGCTACCTAAGGAGTAGATCTAGGGACTATCGGTGCCTCTACAATACTTTGCGCAAAATGTGGGCTGTTCCAAATAAAGCAATTTCTTGCACTTCCCAGTCTTCTGCATTACCTGGTAGTTATTGTTATTATTATTATTATTATTATTATTATTATTATTGTTGTTGTTGTTGTTAAACAGATTCACACCATTTCTTGATAAAAGGCATTTAAATTAGACATTTTATTTCATAATTTCCGAAAGACCGTCAACAGTCTGCATGCTACATTTCTTGATCGGAGGGAAATTGACATTATCCTAGGGATTGTGAGTGCATTGCGAATGTGTTATAGTGTATAGTGTAGGTTTATTGGTGAGGTATTGTTGTTATTCCCAAAAATTTAAAAGACGTCAATACCAGTATTTTTATTTCCTCGTAACTACTCGTGTTAGCGAGAAAGTTCTGCAAATGCTCCAAGACAAATGTCTTTGAACGAAAAAACACGTTTCGTGCGTCCCTGATTGGAAAATGTGGATTTTTCTTGCTCCCTTACGTCCTGCATTACTTTCTCGAATAATTAGTGTTTTCAATCATCCATATTTTCTGGATCTTCACACAGAAAAATTGGGTTTCGCAAAGGGGCCGTCCGTCGCGCCGTCCGTCAAGTTACATCGGGAGAGGACTCAGGGCATCAACTGATGTCACTGCAGTCCCTCTGACCGGGAGCTCCTAGGTTCGAGTACCGACGGTGGCAGGATTTTCGACACTTGCCTGCCAGCTAGGTCGAATTCAGTCGCTGTCTGGAGGAGAATTCTAGCGACCGGCTGCTCTGGTCGGTCGTTTCCGTGGTTTCTTCGATCAACACCAGGCGAATGCCGGAGCAGGACCCTAACAAACGACTCACTGACCGCGCGCGATCTTTACTACCTCTTCCTTGTCCTATCCTCTCGCCTTACACACGCCTTACTCATTACTCGCCTTACACATTGACATGCACAACACTATCACACATGCCGGGGTAGGGGACTTAGAGCTTGTCCCGGCCAGAGCGGTACTCAACTGGTGGGAGATACCTAGTTAGGGAACACCCTGCTAGCCGACGGTAGGTCGGCGCCAGTTTTCGCCATCCAGCGGGGGAAGACCACCACCTCCCGGGTAAAAACAACATATACTAAACTTATGGGACTACTGACCCTAGTGGTTGACGCGTCGGGATCACTTCAATGTCGTCGGGATCAGTCAATGAAGCAATTAATTCGTCGAGCCATCCTTCGGACAGTACATCAAGCCGTGTATATTCAAAATGTTTTCGAGAGGTTCTGTGACCCTGTTTCTTCGTAGGGATACCTGTACGTCTTGGTTCGCCCCACTGTGTGCAGCTGCCGGCGAATCTCGTTATTGGCGCATTCCGCTCGTGCGCCGCGCTTCTCGGTAGCGCGACGCGGCGAAGATTGAGAGATCGAGAGCGGAGGCGGCCGAAGGGGGAAGCACGGGATGCCGATGCTGCGATATGAGATGTGCACATGCACCGCCGCCTTGCCGTGATGCGTCTGGGGAAAGAAACGCGACTGAGATTATCTCTTTTTCGTATCTCGTATTCTGTGAATTGGTAGTCCTAGTTTTCAAAGCAGCATATACAAGGCGGTCTCTTATTTGAAATTTCAAAATCCAATTTTTTAATTGCAACTTATACATTAGTTTTTAATGTGATCAGAGTTCCAATGCATTGAATAAAAGACGAACTCTCATACGTAGCTTCCTACAATCATACACTGTATTATATAATACTTACTCTACTTAGCCGTAAGCAGAGATGCACTCAAGATTTTTCTCCAAGGGAGGGGGAGCTCAGCTATGGTTGTCCAGCCGACTTCATGTGTTCTGGTAAACATTTTTTTCCTTTACTCTGAATATAAAACCTATTTTTATTTGGACTTACAGTTAATATTTATTGCGCTAACAATTGATATACTGAATGACTTTTATTTAAAATTTTAGTAAAAGCTACTTTTTTTAATACGCATCATATGCTTCTGGGGTTTCATAGGCGTCTAAAGTCCTATGACCCTCCTTCCCCTCAACCTTTTGCGCGCCAATGCCTGTAGGTATCGGGTATTCAGAAAATTCTGGTTGCAATATTTTTAAGTAGTTGTACACGATCTAAAAGGATAGTTACGCTATGTTGTTACGTATTAACTCATTCGTTTATTGATAATATTAAGATGAATCTTTTTTAACTAATATCTTTAGTCTGAAATTAAAATATATCGCGAATGTAACACTTGCAAATTAATTGATAAGGAGTTAGTGAGAAGAAGGGAAACTAATTTTCGAATGTGCAAAATATTTGAAGTAATTGTCTGGAGTATGAAACATATAAAGTCCAGAAGTTAACATTTTTAAGCATCATTCTCATGAAATGCCACTAACTCCGTTTTTACCGGACAGCACATACAATAAAAAGATATGTTGTATTCTCCGAAACGGTATAGACTTAAATTAATAATTGAAAATTAATTTAGAAACGATTCAAGAAAAAAAAACTACATATAATGGTTTCCACAATTCTAACAAAATGTTCACTGAAGCAATTTCGATCATTTTCACTAATTAATATTTTAAGAGGGGCGTTTCAATATAATAGGAATTTCCCTGGAGTACATCACACCATTACCTTACAAAAAATCTTAGAATGTCTCTTTAATGCGTTATATGATTTACGTTGAACCAAATGCATCTTGGAAAAAAAATCAGTATTCTTCCTTCCCGGTGAAAGTGACACAGCTGTGCTTGAAGTTGTCAAGAACCTAGAACTTGGACAAGTGATAATGTGCGGTGGCATTTAGAATGCCTGTCACGCACGAGGACGAAAATGTTTGAGGCGTGAGAATTGAACGAGTGTGACCAGAAATTTATCACGTATGCGTAGAAAACTGCCATTGTTATGTCGGCCACACAAAACAGACGTGAGCGTCATACAATCAAAACCTCTCGCACACAGGGCGTGCAGACTTACATAGAGGATGAGGGATAGCTTTATTTTGAGACCTTGGAAATGATGGATTTATTTGACATGAAAAAGCGGTAAAAAAGTGTCTGTGATGTACTCCCGCGCTCCGTCTAACGAAATTTTCCGCATTACAGTTATCGCGGTATTTTTAGAATTATTAATCATTAAAAACCAAAACTGATGGTGTACAGCATGTAGTAACTATTGTACGTACTGTAAAACTACGTGCTAATGACCCAGGTGTTTAGCAACCTTCATAAATAAGGCATACTGAAAAAAAAATACTATTGGTCCAAGTGGATGTTATCAGTTAAAGTCGTTATTACTTAACAGATCGAGTGTGTAAATTCAGTTTTCAAAGTATGATGTAAATAAAAGTATCAGTAGTGGCCACAGATAAGAATATTTTCATATTTTTCTCAAAATGTTTGGGCTACAGTACTTAATTCGTTTATGTGAAACTCAATGGGCGACTAGGATACGTGTTTCTGAATTACTACAAATAGACATTTTTTTAAAATTAATTTATTTCGAATTCCCGCTTTTGTTCCATTACTGTTCACTTGAAAATTCCAGAACGTTGGTTGTTTATCTTATTCTTAAATACAAAATAATTTTAAAAAATGCATCATCTTCATTCTCATCCTCATAACTAGGAGGCGTAAGCTCCACGTTCTGCATTTTGGAGCAAGTAGGAAACCTTCCATTCCTATTTTCAAATGTTGGTCTTGAAGTGGCGACTACTGACACAGTGGCCGCTTATTGCGTCATTACAAAGAAATGGCGTCGCATGAAGAAAAATATAAGACAAAATTAATAATTTCTTCATTTTTCAGTTGCATCATATGGCTTCAGTTGATCGACTTATTTCGTGTTTCCGGTCGCGCCAACTGCTATGGTCATTAGTCCCGCGAGTACAGTGTATGTTTTTAACGCGGGAGGTGGCGGTGTCGTGACACCGTCGAGACTCTAACCTCCTTCGCGGTCAGACGCACTGCACTGACATCCGTTGATGCCCTGAGCCATTACGCTTTCGATATTACATATTCATAAACTAGTGGTCTTGCAAAAGCACATACTTCATTGCATTTTTTTCTAACTTTTGCAATTTTTGAAAACTCAAGAGTTCATTGAAATTAAGTCCTGCGCCATTCTTTAACCGTCATTTGTTCTGTCTGAAGAAAAAAAAATTCCTCGACTGTGAAATATCTTGTTAAACTTGATGCTGAATATATTGTTGTTACTGCTGCTTTTTCTCCTGCTTCTATAGATATAAAAATATTCTTGATCCATGTTGATTTGAGGCGGAAAATAATGAATTTCCATTACTTGGGATTTGCGTTTAGAATGTTTAACGCTTCTGAAATTCTCTGTCCAAACAAAAAAGCGTTGGAAAGGCTAATGATTTCCGCTTTTCTGAGAAACGTCAAGAAACCAATCACTGTATTTACATCTCTGCTCATTGCGCAATGCACTTCAACAAGGTTCACTGTACTACGACCGCTCGCGATGCGGCATCACTAACCGATCTAACGTTGCCCATAATTTACGAGAAACGTGGAACGTAGTGGAAAAGGCCATTCATTCTCAGAGGTCCTCAGCTTCTTTTCGCAGTATCCGCCAAGGTCGTTGCCAGAACGTAACTATTGATTTTCCAATATGGAGGAGAGAAGAAAGGGAAGTTACAAGATATATGGTAGGTCACTATTTCAGAATCTCACAACGCTTGTTAACATTTCTTTCTCTGCAAGTTCAATTCAAGTAATTTCTTTAGATTAGATTTATTTAATCTGCAATTGGGCATAACCCGGTGGCAGCTGATTTTGCTTACAAAAGCATAAATATACACAGTCTCTCAGTAACATAGAACACTAATACCAATAATAATAATAATAATAATAATAATAACAATAATAACAACAACAATAAGAATAAGGTAATATAACAAGCAAATTATATACATATTATAGTAATAATAATGGTAAAATAATAAAATATTTTGCGTTATTGCAAAACGTTAATTTTATGTCATTTACTATATACTAAAACAAATCACACTCCTAGATAGTGATCACACTCCTAGATAAGTTGGTAATAATTCCTTGAGTACAATCACGAACATTTAATGGTAACGAGTTAGCAAGTTTGGCAGAACGTGGTTAGATAGCTTTTTTAAGGCAAATGAAAAGAAAGAATTTTATTTCGGTAATTATATCTAAAATTTACTTCTGCTGTACACGAAGGAAAGAACGGTGAATGCTGCGGGTTTCCAAGCGAAAACGCTACAATAAAATATCACCCCCAGACCAGAATATTCCGTTTCGGACTACCTAATTGTGGAGAGTGCGTTCGTTGGAGGTGTGACACAAAGCCGTACCGTACTTTATGACCAATACATAAGCGGACCTTACGTATACTTATTGTTCATCTTTTAATGTACCTAAAGCTAGTTTACAGCCCCTCCCATGGTTTGAGAGGGAGGAAATTTATTGGCAACAGTTTTCCTTCATGGCCTTCCGTCGCAAGTTTAGCGTGACAACACAAACTCCGCGAATTCAAGAGATTCCGTGGGGAGTTGCGTAACGATGTTTCATAACACCTATTAGGTCTCCGAATAAGACTGGTCGAAGTGTAATTCAATTATGCCAGGAATTCCCAATGGAGTTGGTATCGACCCCATAGGCGTCGATGAAATTTTAAAAGGGGGTCAATGATTAATGAGTCGTCCTGGGAGTCAATAGCTGCATATGAACCGACGGTTAACCGTTATCATGAAAATCAAGATCACATTGATCACAAAAAGTATTAATGAAGTTATTAATTGTTTTCTGCTATTCTTCATACTTCCTAAAGCTACAAAACATATATAGGTAATTCGCTCTTCTCCCCTCGTAACTATTGTTAATCGTTATATGTTCATAAAACTCAAGACATCATAACTCGTATCTATTTACAACGATACACTATTGCGCAAAAAATGTTCTCATTATTTGTCCTTCACAAAGGATTTGACCTCCCTCTTCCCGAAGTAAATGTACTAAAAAAGTACTTATTTTACTAATTTTCTACTCTAACGAAAGTCATCCAATATGTCATATGTTAAAATGTTAGAGGATCAATGAAGCAAATCAACAAAAATGACACCGGCTCATTTGTTGAAACGTCATTTACTCTATACTAAAAAGAGAAAAATCTAGTAATTTTTAGGATTTTTTTAAAAATGACCTTGACTTCAAGGTAAAATATTCGAAATCTACTAGTTTTTCAAAAAAATGTTCGTGACCTAATTTAAAGAAATAACTTCTTAGAACAGATTTCATTAAGAAAAAATCTGTCAGTACTGTACAGTAGTCTTGGAAAGTTAATTTTTCCAATTTTTTGCCATTTTTAAATACATAGTTAACCCAAAATTAGACTAGTGGCATTTTTATAAGCGAACTTTTATTTCCAGAAAAAATCAAGCCGTTGTTATTTAGGATTTTTTTAACTTTGTCATTATTTCATGCAAAATTACGCGAAAACTATTCTTAGTTCCGAAAAATATGACATTCCCTTATTAAAGATTTATTTTTTACAAAAGATTTCATTAAAAAATATCAATCTTCAAAAATATCAATATTGTAGCAGTAAGAAGACGCGGAAGAAACCTGACCTTTGCAGTTTTCGAAAATTCAGAAAATGCAACGAAAATGATACCTGCATCATTTTTTAAGCGTCGGTTGAATCTATCCCAGGGAAAACAATTTAATTACAAACTTTTGAGCCATTTTTGAAAATTTTGAAAATGTTGAGCATTATGTGAAATACCCCCCCCCCCCAAATCAAAATATACCTTTTCAATCCGCAGGGTCTCGAGTTCGACCATATCAAGGATGGAATATCAGTTTAGGAGGAAATCGGCGGAACGTTTTTGGCACTGGCGCCTTGCGCCCAGTCCTGGACAAGGTTTTAGAGCCAAGGTTCATTGACGAAATCTGTCTCCTTGACCCTCTGCCTGTGTTAATGTTATGAAACACTCGATATAGTAATCATTATATTATTCTATTGATGGGGAATATTATTTCAAGCGTTCCGATAGGGCAAAAATTTAGAGAAACACCGTTCCACTGTATTACGTCGATAGTGGGAAGTACGCCTAAAGAAAAAGGGAAGCCAGCCCAGCTGCGGTGCTGGATTCAGTGACGAAGGCCACCTGTCACGGCACGAATTCATTAATTCTTTATAAAGCGTCGCCATTGACGGAAGTTTTCGAACTTTTACACATAAAAAAACAACAAAAAAGACGATGGCTTATACAACCGACAAGTCACGTGGGCTCCGCGTTCCGCGCCAATGGAACTGCGCCGCCTCCCCACCTCGCCCCCCTGCGCTCGCACGGGACGCACATCTCGTTCGCAAGAGAGAGTGCGACTGGCAGGTCGGCGGCAGCGGACAGGTTGGTGGCGTCGCACTCGCGGCAAACTTGTTCAGCTGGGTGCGGTAAACAACGAATTCATCCATGAGAAAAATGTTACAAATGACTTGTTGAGGAACGAGACGGAATATACGATAGCCCTTGCGGGGGCTTCTCTGCAGCCACTTCTGGATATCGAGGTTGAAATTTCCGTCGCGGCGGTTTCGTTACTCCGGACAGTTTGTAAATTGGGGACGAAATAATCCCTTCATCTTTTCTCTCGAAACTCAATTCTTAATTCTACGTGTAAATTGGGGACCAAACCAATGCAGGCAAGGAAAGGGACTGACTGAGCTGGTAAGCGCGTTAAGGGGGCCGCCGCCGCGCTGCTGTCCAGCTTTTCCTTGTGTCTTATTGAAAAGTTTTCAGACTCGCTCCTATATCAAAATGAAAAGCAAAGAAAGCACTAGAAGTGTGTCCAAATTTCATGTTTAGCGTTCGAGAATATTAACTCATAAAAAGGAAGAATATAAAAATTGTAAGATAAGCAGAATTTCCTTTGTAAAATACGCTGCACGTTTATGCAAGCCAAAGAAAATTTTATGCATCTCCATGTACTTGACAAAGGCGTAATACAGCCAGCTTTGAAAAGACTAGGACTAGTACTAGTACAACAAGATGATGCTTGAATTCAATGAATGAAAATCAACTTTAACCAAACCATAATAAGAAAGAAATATGCCATTTCTAATATGGAAAATTGGGAAGGGGGATGCGTTTTTAAATTAATGGCTGTGAAAATGTTTTTCGAAAATAGTGTCACCTTCTACTATTACCTGAAAGGGCATGAGGCAGTTGATCCCCAATTTACATATGGCTTAAATTCTTATTTTCCTTCTGATCCCCAATTTACATACGCCGAGACTCCGTGGCGTCGTTTCGAAAAAAGGCTAAGGGATAAAAGGAGAAGGATGATATCCCGGACAGTCGGTTTCCAGATCCCATCGCGACATTTCGAGAAAAGGGTTAGGGTAAAGGGGAGGAATTGTGAGAGGGGATGTCCGGAACAATTTCCGGACAACGATTCCCTGAATCCACCTCTTTGCGCAGGTCGAACGTTTATACGTAAATTAAAACGTTTATACGGGTGGGGGTGGTAAATTGTAAAAACCCTTTCTGGCCTTTTGCCTGGAGTAGTAAGTATGGCACTCAACAGCATCGCCCTTAACCAATGGCCACATGCCTGAGTTATTCACGGAGCACCGATCAGCAACGGAATCGGCTTCAGATACAAGCAGAAGCTGCTTCGGAGATTTATGGAGAACTTTGTTCACTAACAAGCTCGTTAAAGTTTTCACAAGGACCCATTTTCGATATTCACGAAAGAACGAGTTGCTTCGGTCGCTGCCGCATGGAGTTTTCCATGTATTACAATTTCCTGTAGAGAACTTCAAGCATATGTGATTACAGGGTCTTGGGTCTTTTTTTTTATTTATTTACGTCAAAACAGTCTGAGATTATTTACGTCAAAAACAGGCTACGGATAAGGAATACATTCAATATTACGTTACCTCGTTTCCTCCTTGGCATTAAGACGTCTTGAAATTATTTCTTTCAATATGTTTAAAGAGTTACTGAGATGTTCTTGTCCCAAAAAATGTAAAATCTTTAATTTCTACAGCCTTACTCTGGCACACATCTCACTGAGAAAGCGTGTCAATTTCTTAGTTCTAGAACACTTCTGGAATACTCATATGATCCCTTGTACGTAAAACGAATAACAGTGAATTTACGCCAGAAAAAGGAAAACATTCGAAATTGACAATGGTCATTGATTGGTTGAAAAACTGAATTTGTATTCAAAATTTCTATATCGTGTTTTTCAGTAGGGGACAAGATATAAAATAAAATTAATGAACAAATGCTCTGTTGATCGGCCTAGATAGCCGAGGTCGCTAAAGCTGAAGAGCTGCAGCTATCTCATACCTGAAGAGTCGCGAGCTCTAATTTCGCCCAGGGCATGGATGTTTGTGTATCTGTATACTTACATGGGAGTTCCTCTACCGTTACCGTTGCCCCCAAAGTTATAAAATCAATTTTACTTACAGTAGTCGCTAAATAACCTTAAAAGTTGAAAAGCGATCGTAAGTAAGTAAAAGAAAGTGGTCTCTTGGTAGTACATTATTTGCTGGAGTACTTTTCAATCGCGTAGCGATCATCATTAGAGCTTGCAGCGTCTGGGCGGCAAACAAAATTCAGGTGTTACTGAGAAGTGCGAGCTCACCCTTCCCCTGGACTTGGGGGTGGCTCTGATGGCGTCCACCTGAGACCGAAGCCTGAAGCTGGGCGAGGCGAGGCACAGCAGATAGAGTGGGGCAGTGCGGATAGAGAGGAGCGGGAGGAGTTTGGCCCTTCTGTGCTCTGATCCTACACATCGCGTCGTGAGGGCCCGCGAGCGAAGCAATTGCTCTCTCACTCCAATCCACTACTCTCCATTCCCCGCCCTTTCAGCATGCCACACTAGCCCGCCAGGCCATGCCACCCCAACCCTATGGCTCGGCGCTGCGCGGCAGAGGCAGAGACAGAGACAGAAGGTAACAGCCGCCCGCCTGCAGATCCAAGGCGTAAGAAGGCCGAGAAAGAGCACGCGCGAGGATCGTGCCTATACACCTCGACGTCATTTTCCTATTGTCATTTCTCTTGCTCTTCCTGCTAGGCCTCTTCCTTCTTCCTCTCCCTCTCCCTTCCCACTCCTCTGTCATCTCTCTCTCTCTCGTCCTTTTTTTGTACTTCCATATGTTTTAGCTGTCCTCTCTTTGTACCTTTTACTTTTCTTGTTTCCTTTTGTAATTGTTTGCCCCCATCGAATTCACAGTACACTAGTATATTATTTTTATTAGCCCTGTTACATCCTTCTATTCTTGCCTAATTTACTCGTTCTCTTTGGCATATCATCATAACTTTAATCTTTGACATGCATATTATTATAATAACAACATATGTTGTAGTATATACTATTTCACATTGTTTCATTTTCACCTAACGGTCATTGACACCTCTTATATTTCTTGTTTCCTTTCTTCTCATTTTTATGTATTAAAGTATACATCTAGTATTTCTCCCTATGCATTTGACCCACTTTCTTCCCCTTGCATTCTAATCCGCAATTAACAATGCAAATTAGACTTTGAACCGTAATATCATTCACGACTTGATTCCATATTCCTATACACTTTGCATATTTGTTTTTTACATGACTTCTTAGATTATCTATCTCACTCCTTTTGTTGCATTTTTGTTCTCTTAGTTGTCATTGTTGATAGGTGCGTTCGAAATTTCAGAAACCAGATTCTCCCAGCGAATATTAGGAGATACTGCTGGTTCAGAATATGATGTGCATGAGAATTACATTGCAATAATTGTAGCATCCAATTCTGTAAATTGATAACAAAAACGTGAAGGTGCTAATAAACACGAGTCAAACACTGCATTAAAAGACCTACGAAATCAGTGAACAATGAGTACATCAAAGGTTTTTTTGATGTGTTGTTATGAGAAAATTGAATCATAAATACATTCTTCTACATGCACGAAACAAAAATGTGGTCGATCCACATGTCTGCCATCCTTGCCAGGAAAGTTGGTGGATGTAAACCGAGGGGACTGTCCACGTTAAGTGTCGCAAGGACGTTTTGTATCGGCGACAGCTGAAGCTCTGAGAACCATGATTGCGTCATGCGGAAACAAAGAATATTTACCTTCAAGGAAAGTAAAAGTTTGTTTAAAGGCTCTCGGTGAAGGTGCAGCTGTTACTCGTTTTGTTCCTGCATTGTCCCAAAGACATTTGCAAGACAAATATTAGTTCCTATGGAAGACTTACGTACATCTCAGTTGTCCCAAATTTCGTAACTGCTGGAATTCTCTCAAATATTTTTTCTGTTGTATGACGGTTCCCCTTTCTGTAATTTCCACTTTCTTCTTGTCTAGTCCTTCGTACTTTAACGTATTACTGCTCCCCATGTTCGAAAACAACTGAAATACCGGTAATTATGAACTTGTTTGTGGAGATTCATTGCGTTTTCCACACATCAAAATAACTTTTGGTTTTGCTTACTATATACAACTCGAAAAATTGTTTTTAACTATGAAAAGAAATGAGAAATTAATATAAAAGTGAATATTTCTTTTTATTTGAGGAAAGACTGACAGGAATGTACAGTTCATTCCAATTGTAATTTGTCTGTACTACGGCCAAAATTGTATTTACTTAAATAAACAGGTGTGACATTTCAGGTGGAGAAATGTAAGACCTTTACCAGCGTGTTCCTTGGAATATTAGCATTAAACATTTCCTTTACCGTTTGGTCTCAGAACCAAAGGTTCCCCTTGGAAAGTTTTTTCAGTAATATTTCAATTCCGCCGGTGTCTTTATCACTAGAACGCGCTTGCACATTTCCTAGACCCAGAGCGCAATTGTAGATTTTGGAGGTTACTTGCATACCTGTAAAAGCGTGCTGCAGTCTAAACTTCTGTCGCCGAAAACAAAAGAATTGCGCAACGCACAGATTCATGAAAAAATCGCTTGGCAGGGAAGGACACTGCTACTGCTGTTAAACCACAGAGTCTGGTAACTGCTTAAAAGCACCGATCCTGAGGCCTAGTTAGTAAATTTTGTAATTGTTTTCTATCTAATTTATATTATATCTGTTATATTTATATTATATTATGAAACTGTTTGCTTCTGATTTTGTTTTTAATGCCTATCTGTCCACAACTTTCGCAAGACGTCCCAAATCTGCTGTAATATGCACTCGAAATCCGCCAAATCTTAAAATATTATAACTTTGCCTAACCGTTATAAATAATGCTATTATTTTTGGCTGTTGTACCATCACTACAATAATAATCCACTGTTGAAAAAGTTCTTCCCTATTATAATTAGGCTTTTGTTTATGGAAATGGTAGTTGTTTGGTTTTATTCATTTCAATACGCGTTTCCATTGAAACTTAATGCCACATTCACGTTTGTTCACGGTGATTCTGCCATAACTTCTCCAGAGGATAATCACGAAATGCAAAGCAGTACTTCTTTCCAATTGAAAATGCTGGAAATTTTAAAGCATAGTTGAAGAAGTACAAGCGTCAGAAGTTAGTGTATCAACCTCTAGTGAGACATTTTTGATGCAAACATTTAGGGAATTTGTACCCCTATACGCCGCCGTCGGTTTTATTAAATAATTCCGATTTCGGAAACTGGGTAGTAGGTATCAGCAATAATGACACTCACACTAGTCTGCGTGTATAGTCCGTTGTCGGGCATCCAGACGCTGCACCAAATTCTTAATGTGTGTATCTTATAATTTACCCAGATTACTTAATAGATCATCACAAACGTCATTACAAGGTAATTTAGAAAAATACATTGTAATAGTTTGGTCTTTCAATTCAGAAACAAACTATTATCACATTATAATTATTTGTTGCAAACAAAGAGTGACTCTTGAGGAACACGAAACCTCTGTCTTCTACCTCTTCTTTCGTCTCCCGAAATTCGTTCGTCTGAAATGTGCCCTCTGTGAATTTTAAACCACCCAAACTTCACAATTCTTAGTAATACACGTATACCGATTTTCTTCTTCATCATTCAAAATATATTTGAATATAAATTGTTCCCCTACCACACTAATCGAACATGTGTTGATCACCTTAATATTCTTCTAAAGTTTTCGTTTCCGTAACTTATGGAGCAGTGTTTTGCGAGTGATTAATAATGAACATTACCACATAATCGGGTATAAACAGTACTATTTTTTGTTAATGCAATAATATAACGATCTTCTCTCTTTTTCAGGTAAGTTCTTCGAAAAACCAGGCATGTTCAACGGACCTGTGGGCATGTGAGTAGATGAAAACATGTGAGCGAGATATTGCATTATTTTTCTTAGTCTTCTTCGCCGACGTACTGGCGACGTCTTCCTCTACCTTCTTTTGTACTTTTTTCCCAGTTGTTGGGAAACAGAAAATATATGTACCTCAAGATTAATTACGAGATAACCTTTGTTGGAAGTGCGAACGAGAGCTCTTACATATTTTTAAGGATTATGTGATACTAGCGTACCCGTGCGAGAACTCTCGCACCCTCTTCCTTATTTTTCCATTTCCATATTAAGCCTGTAATATATATTTTTCTTCAGCACACTCTTATCCTCCGTCACTTGTTCTATGTGTCACCTTGCAATTGATGAGAATATACAGTCTATACAAACTATTCTTATTTAACTTTATTATCGGGAAAAGATGTACACCCGTGTAATTCAGTCGCATAGAATATCAAGTAATTAGTAATTTCACATACAGTTGCAGATTCTACAGGCTCTGAAAAGGTAGGGTAGAATCGAGAAGCGTCGAACAAGCGAAAATGTAATAGAATGGTCAAGAAGACCTCATCCTGTATATTACGGTGTGTTCTTTGAGGCCTTTGGCTACAAAATTTTAGTTCTTAAGGCCATAGAATGCTTCGTTCAGGAGTTAATTAACGATATACATTCAAAACTCCTGACGTGCGTTGCAGGTTGCATTTTACATGAATATTTAAATACGTTTTTTTAAAAAAGTCCTTCATATCTTTAAAGTCAAAGTGCAATTTATCACGTCTCCGTAAAATTCTCTTTCTTTAGACCTCATTTATAAACATTGGTCGCGTATGGGAGCCGCAAAGTGAAGGTATACTACTGAAGTAATATAGATGATAATATTGCAAGTTGAATCCTACTAATATTTCAGCATTTCTTGAAAAACATTTCATTTGAAGAACGGAAGATTTAAAAAATACACATCTTTAATTTTAGAAAATTCAAGATTAAGGAAATTCGATTTATTAACTTTTGCAATTTCGAATTTTCAGAGGTATTAAGAAAATCGGACCTATACCACCTTTATTAGCGCATTTTCTTCCATTCCAACATTTCACAGAAAAAATACGAGTCGTTTGTGGGAAAATTTTTAAACAGTCCTAGGGGTTTCAAGGGGGGAGAGTGGGCGGGCGGATCGGTTGCTGGGGTACCTTTATTGGCGGGGCGTGGCGGGGCGTGGCGGGGCGGAGCGGAACGGGGAGGAGCGTGGCGGGGCGGAGCGTGGCGGGGCACGGCGGAGCGGAGCGGAGCGAGGTGGGGCAGGGCGGAGCGTGGTGGGGCAGGGCGGAGCGGGGCGGGGCGGGGCCGAGCTGGCCGGGGCGGGGCGGGGCGGAGCTGGCCGGGGCGGGGTGGAGCGGGGCAGGACAGGGCGGGGCGGGACGGGGCGATGCGGAGCTGGCCAGGGCGGGATGGAGCGGGGCAGAGCGGAGCGGGCTGTGCGGGGAAAATGATTGATGAGTAGCGAGTCTGTGCGGAGTTCGGCAGGGCGATGCGGAGTGGGGAGGCACGGGGCGGAATAAAGCACTGCGAGCTGAGCGGGACGTTGTGAAAGGAAGCTGAAAAGGGAGCTGTGACAGGGTTGTAGGGTCAAATTCCTTCGCATAACGCGTTTTCACCACGCGATTGTAGCGTGGAAGGTAAAGGCAAACTACAAACCCCTTAATATTATTTAATTCTTCCAATTCTATAGCAAAACCAGGCATCAGATTTCTGCACTAGGTCGTCCACATTTCATTTGTAACGTAGCAAAACGCAGATGAAGAAAGAAAAATGGAGAAGGAGGAGAAAAAACAAAGAAAAATAAGATCGGACAATATGTCAATCAGAGAAATGCAATGTCGTGGAACCACACAGACACATTCCGAATAAATAGTCCGAATAGTGAATCAGGAATTTATAATAGTTACCTATTATGAATTTCTCGGAGGAAACCAGTGAATTTTACTATCATATAATGAATCTACTATCGTATGAAAACTGAAGAACAATCGGAACGTAAACTTCACCCAATATATTCCAACAGCGCCTTGGCCGCAGATGAACCCAACTTCCTCACGGCCGATACAGCCGATAACATGTTTTTTTATACATAAGAGAGGCTTGAAACAGTCGACATGAGGTCGAGAATCGTCGTAAGATCGCAGTCGATGCTCCTCCACGCCGCGCGCCGTCGACTAGACTCGAAAGTTGCTTTCAAAACAACCGTCTCGCCAAACGACTGGCTGTTGACGCGGATTTGAAGCTCGTCGTTGTTTTCCTGTCCCGCCTCTAACTCCATCTCACCCATCCCTGCTGCGCCAATCCTGCTCAATGCCTTCTTACGCCGCGCATCCTTGTCCACTCCAACTGCGCCCATCCCAGCGCCCCCCCCCCCGTCGTTCAACCCTGTCTGTCCCTACCCTCCTCAGTTCATCCTTGTCGGTCCCTGCCGAGCCCAAGACCCGTCCTCCCCTCATCACCCATTGAGGTTGTTTTCGAAGCTTTGTTTAATCGTTGTCCGGAAGGAAGCTGATGGTAAAAACACGAGAGCGTTGGAGGAGCACAACGGCACTTGCACCTCCGAGCGAAGCTACGTTGCGTCCCAAGGGGATTTCAAGCAGTAATTGCGTTCGGTGGGCGAAATCGTTTTCACTTTTACATTGCCTTCTGCCCCGACATGGACCAGACAAATATGTTTCCTCCTCTTGTCCTCATTCGCCGCTTCAACTTCATTTGCTTCCTTGCGTTCGACTCTTGAACTTTCTTCGACTGCTCATTCAAGTGCAAAAATATCTTTCACTAACTTTTATTAACACTTGCGTGGAAATGAACATTTGAAACGTGAAATTTCATGCTCGTGTAGTTAATATTAAGACATTAACTGAAAACGAAAAAAAAAATATAAATTACTTGGAATATACATTATTGAAGCAGCATGTTTTGTAGTTGTACCATCAACAATAAAGGTAATTGTCTCACACTCAGTTACAAAACAAGAGAGCTTAATGAACTAGGTCTGCATCGTTGTAAATGTTGAAATTTAATACTATCTCATTCTTAAATTTTTCATCAATTTCATCTCACACCAGACACACGCTGACATTGCTTGCTCCATATTGTCCCATTTTCACTGTCGTTCCTGGGACTACCGCTGTTCAACGCAGGAACGGAAAGAAAATAGAAATTTTGTTTTAAAAAATGTAAAGTTGACTACAGACGGCGGACGGTCGGACGGACGGACGGACGGACGGACGGACGGACAGTCATACGTTTTGTCGTCAGTAGATTTTTCTGTATTAAGGACACCCAAAACATGGATTATGACTACACAAAGTGTTAGAGGAAGTGATTTATTACATATAGGAACATGATTCAACAACTCTTTCGTTATCAAGGCCCGTCAGGAAGATATTTTCTGTTTCCGATTTCCAGCTCACAGTTACAATATTTTCTCTTTTTACAAAGTAAGGCGAGAAGTTGAAAACTATTTACCGGACAGGTTTCTGCAATATGATAAAAGGTTTGATAGTCTAAAATGTATTATTTTGAGCAAATTCTATAGCTAAAGAGAGACGTAGACATTTGCATACGTCCAATGCTCAAGTGTGGTTGCAAACGTAGGCTCTCGCCAATAAGGAAAGAAATGTTAAGGCCAGCCACCGAAAATGGAAAGAAAAATTTGAAATGTTACACTAGAAGGTTGGATGAAAAATATCAGACAAAATATCAAAGATGATCTACATTGAAGACTACAGAAACCACTGAAAGGCCTCTGAAATGGCTTAGGGGCAGATCACATAATACGCCGTCCCATATCCTTTGAACTCACTGAATGTCCACTTGAAATCCAAGACTTGCAAAGACAAACGTTGGCAGGCAGAAGACGAATTGATTTAACGAACTCTATGTTTGGCAATCCACCTATGCAAAGGTTCGTTAGAAGTGTAAAAACCTTTCTAAATGGAGTGTAATAAATATAATTTTTGGTCAGTTATAATAAAAGATTCACTTTGAAAAATAGTAACTGCAAAAAATGGAAAAATGAAAAGTTTTGGTTTAAAAAGTGTTAATTTAATTACTGTGAATTGATTGAGTTAAATTTTGGAAATGTTAATTTTGAAGGAGATAAACTTAGAACGTTCTGAATTGCAGCAGCATTAATGATTTCCTCTGTAATTTCTGCATCGTTAAATGGTAGATTAATGACATCTTTGACGGACTATATCTTGAAACACTAACATTTGCGTAATACAATATTTTCAATAGTTTGCACAAAACAATCACTACTTTGGACATTCTTTAAAATAGTCTCAACTTTTTCCTTGGTTTTATGTGGAGTTGAAATATTCTGCAAATGGTGAAATATTATATTCCACTTCTAAAATCTCTGGTTTAAAAAATATGATTTTTCAAGTAACTGACCGTTCTTATTCAATGAATTCCTTAAACTAATTCTCTGCCATAAATTTTATTGTTTAGCATTTCTTTACCGTCGTAATAAAAAATGAATATTTCGGATCAAATATTGCTTGTAAAGGGACATGTTCATTCAGGTAAAAATCTAAGCACGAACACATTGACAAATTCAAATGATGAAGTATTATTACGAAAGTTTATTATGTTAAGAAACAATTTAAAGACACTTCGCAGATGTGTTTTTTCCTCCTCCACACACACACTTTAGTTCACGGTAACATGCATTTCTAAATTTTCAAGAATATAAAGGGTATATCCGAGGTATACCCTTTATATCAGAGCCAGGGTTTATACGAGCCAGGGTATAACAAATTTCAAATTTTTAAACTGATAAAATTGATTTTAATTGTTTTTCACTATCGTCCACATTGTTTAAAAATCTGAAAAAAAAATATATGATATAGAATGTTATAAGACACATTCTAGGGGGGAAAACTGAGACACTACTCCAGCGTTATCATGTCGAAAATCAATTTCAAAAATGTATTAATTTTTTTCGAGCTGAATTTGGCATCAAAATTATTTGACAAAAATACATTCAAAGTCAACCATTTTCCCCGTGTCTCCAATTTTTTTCAGCCTGCTACATGCAAATGAAGCTGAGAAAAAAATTAAAAAATGAAAAACACGTTTCTCGTATCTCTGCAACAGATGGCCCTAGGAGACTTTTGGGGGGGGGGGGAATTTACGGTGTTATTTATTCTCTTTCATACGAGCATCACGATTATCGATTTGGTGTGGGGGCACTTTTCACCGCCTTATTCGGCTATACCCTTTCTGGTTCTATATAGTGCCTATCGTGTAATTAATTTTCTTTTAAAGACAATTTTGCAATGTAGCGAAGTCCGCTGGGCCAGGTTTCGACTAGTAGTCACAGGCTGCAACTCCGCGCCAATTGCAATCCGGCACAGCCCGATGTCAATAACATTCCCACAGCTAGGGCCAAACTCCAACGCGATTGTTTCAACTGCTTTGCAAATGCAAACCCTCCGAGAACTTACGTGCGAATGCCGGAGAATTTCATCTCGTTAGCGAACTATGTAAGCAATGCCCGCGAACACCGTCTCGGCTACGTGTGGGCGCCGCCCCTCAGCGGCGACCTCCTTCGCACCGGCGCAATCTGAGCAGATCGTTGGACTGGAACGCGGACAGACTGCAACTCCCAGAAAACCCTCCAGGACGAGGGACTCCGGTGAGGACGTGGGAGGGACAATTGGATTGCAAATGTAATCATGGGGCTGCGCCGCGCCGCGCAGCGCAGCGCGTCAATTCCATGAAATTCATCTAGCGAGAAATTCCATTAGCTAGTTCTCGAGCAGAACGCTCGGCGGGCTGCAGCAGCCTCTTCGGGCGCGGACTTGCCCCGAGAGGTGGGCGTGCAGTGCCCGCGCCATTGCGTGTAGCTACCGCTGAGTGATTTAACCCGCGCGGCCGGATAACCTAAGGAAACGGCTGGCGTTCGCAGCCCGATTTCCATTGAAGACGGGGTCGTTGTTTAGAGACGCCCGGACTAGTTAATAAGCAATGGAAGGTCATGACCTGTTGTAATTCCAAAGGCGTTTCCATCCTCAATTTGTTTTGTCGTGGTATTAGATTGTGACCGCCCAATTCGTTTACTAATCACATTGAAATTTATGAACAATTCAAACAGAGCAATTTTCCCATCGTTATGGACAGTATGACCTAGTACATTCTTCATATTACTCATAATTCTTGTCACTGTCTGTTCAATGCTGCATTATACTATTGCAATCGCGCTCCTCATAAATAATACAATACGCGGATGTGTGCTTCTATATTGCCCGTATGAAAAAGCAGTTTGTCATGCTAATTTTATTTGGGTACACTCTAGGTAAATCAATCTTTTTCCACGAATCAAATCAAGATATTCCAAAGACCTACTACGTCCTCCTTAATTAGATGTAAAACAGGTTCAAATATCCCTTAATTTAAAATGTATTTTGTACTCCAAATATTTTATGTATTTTTCTGAAGGACCCCTCCTGGGTGTCCTTAGTTGTTACTTTCTACTATTATTTTTTTCCAAAGATAGCACACATATGATGAAAAGTAAGTTCAAAAACCTTATTATCTACATGTAACCTAAAAACCCTTCAAAGACAATTTTGTCGAACAAGGATAGTAAAATCTATTTTTAATGCTAATTTTATGTGAGTAGAAAATGAACAAATTCGACAGATTGCATTAGTAACTAAATAATTAAAAGGTTTTGTATATATTTGCTCCAAATGCGATTAACAATGTTTTTCTCTAAAATATTTTCAATAATTATAATCGTTTTCAATTTTGTTATTCTCTACATTCTCTCTACGCCTCTGAATTTAGTAGAATGGATGGATATAGTACATGAATATAGTATAATTTTCCATTAGATCGTGCTTAAAAGTGATTAAGTGGCAAGATATTAATAATGGAGATAAAATTCACGTAGAAGATATTGATATCGACATGGATGAATTGGGCTGTCCTATATATTTAAAAAATGGAAGAAACGAAAAACCCAATAATTATGTTCACACATGAAGATATGGAAGACAATTTATAGGAGGATTCTGTGAAAATTGAACAGATACAAGACGATACCGTGCAATGCAGTAGTTTCAAACTTTTTCTAACCCTCTTTTTCTCTTTAAAAAGATTGTTTGCTTAAAAATTGTTTCTAAAACATTGGATTGGACGTATATATTCTTGGTGTACGTGAGCACTCACCCTAACGTCTAAAATATGGAATCGAAATCGCAGGAAGAGCAAAAATGAATAATTTATTTTCGTCCCGCAGGATCAGACTAGAAATAAGGACCAAGGGGACAAAAGGGAAGATGGGGTTTATGAGGTACAGTCCAGAATCAGCCCACCATTACTACTGCTTGTATTGTAATAGCCCATTTCGGTACGTACAGTTAAAGTAGGTCGTGATTCCGTTCACACATAAGTTAGTGCTCTCGTATTATTCAACCCCACCATAACCCGTCCTTTCGTACGGAAGGGTCGCAAATCCTGGCACCGACGCCACACGAGCGCTGGGCGCTGCATTTCGGTTGCATCGGAACGGCGGCACCTCGCCCCGCGAGCCGTTATAACTTCGCCTTAACGATTTTACGATACATTTATGGAGCTTCTGTCTTTTCTAAGCGACCTCCACCGCTTCGTAACTCGGTGGATGCGATACGCGGAACGCAGTAAAAATTATATCCTTTATCTAGAGCGGTTTCAAGTGAAGGCCATTAATTTCGAAGATAAGACAGTAGATTTCTATAACATTGATAATTATTATAATTACTATTATGAAAATAACTATTAATAATACTGATGATGATGATGATTATGATAATATATTTGACATTTTAGGATCACATTAATACGTCTTTTGCAAATTAGCAGTGTTCCCAGGCCTGGACATATATTTTACTATCTGCGGCTAGGGGTATGTGATCATGACAATTTCCCTTCACCGTATCTGCCACACTACGCCTGCCTGAGCTTTTCTCGTCACACAGCTATAGAAACTGAGACGATTGTAATGGAAAGCTACATTTCTATTTTTGCTCTGACCGGAAACCGAACCATGGAGCGCACCATGAAAAGTTAGCTGACCATGAGCCACAATAATAATAATAATAATAATAATAATAATAATAATAATAATGTTTCGAAAATTTTGTGTAAGAACTTGGTTGTACTCCCAGGTAAATCAAAAGATTGGGAAGTGCAAGAAATTGCTCTATTTGGAACAGCCCACATTTTGCGCAAAGTATTGTAGAGCCACCGATAGTCCCTAGATCTGCTCCTTACGGAGCTGGTTGCAACCCGGAGTAGACTTTATAATCAAACGACTAATAACATCTTTAGTCGTGAATTAGAAATGCGATGAAATGTCACAGTGAATTAGTGGAAGCCCTTTGGAATAATGCCCTCCATAACGTACAGTAGCACGGTGGGAAAGTTTGAGCAAGGACGTGTGTCAACCAGTGATGAGCAACGTTCGGGACGACCTGTCAGTGCGCGGACCGACGTGGCACGTTCTGCCATCGAGCAGCTCCGGGATGAAGACAGACGATGGACGCTACTGGAGTTAGAGAGGGCAAGTGGCATCGAGAAACGCACCGTCCACAGGATATTGCGTAATGAGCTGCACCTACGCAAAATCGCATCGCGGTGAGTACCGCATGCACTGCCGGAAGTTCAAAGGAGGGTGCGCTATGCAATATTCTCCGTCCACCTTGCACGCTGGCAACAGGACGGCAATCAGTTCATGTCACAAATTATCGCCATCGATGAATTTTGGGTCAGGGCATACGAACCAGAACTGAAACATCAGTCCAGTCCATCAGGAGTGGCAACATGCTGGACCACCAAGGCAGAAGTTCCGTCAGACTCCTTCCTCAGTCAAATTGATGGTGATCGTCGCGAATAACGTCAGGTGCGTCATCGTTTGCCACTTTGTTCCTCGTGGCAGCACAATAACCGCACAGTACTACAGGGATATCCTGGTGCGACAGTTACGACGTGGCGTTCGGGAGAAACGTCCGGATCTTGTGGACAATGCAATAATCCTGCACGACAATGCAAAACCACATAAAGCAGAGTGTGTAGGGCAGTGTAGCGTCATAGGCTGGACTTCCTGCTCAGAGAGACGGGCTTGCAAGGTATGGGCATGAGGGACCTTAAAATAGCCTACTTCGACTTTGGGGATGGGAAGAATTGGAGCACCCACCGTACTCTCTGCACATTTCGCCCTGTGACTTTGATCTCATTCGCAAGATGAAGGAACCACTACGTGTTAGGCGGTTTGCAACACGAGAGGACATTGCGAATGCTGTGCGCCAACAGATGACCCGATTCACACATGGTGCGGCAAATGCTGAGGCTGATGATATTCAGCGCCTCCCACATCGTTGGCAGCGTGTGGTGACAGTACCAGGGGGCTACTTTGAGGGTCTTTAGGCCCAGGTTTGTCATATCAACTTTATGTGTACTGCATTATCATTCTTTTGCACCGTGAAGGTCATATTGCCCTGGATACTGTATAATTCTAAAGAACTGTGGACTGTATAATTCTAAAGAACCTGTAACAAGTATTGTACCACAATTTCTGGGTTGATGGCCCCCATCTCGATCAGGTTTTTCGTCCAGTTTCCCTGATCCTTGAGCAAATGCTGAGATGGTCCCTTGTTTTGCTTCTGGACATAAATGTAACTTCTTTTAACATAATAACATAAATGTAATTATTTGTGCACGTCTTCTGAATTTCAGTGGGAAATATAGTTATTCAAATTATCGTTTTTCATATTATCGCGGCAAAAAGTATTATTCTTTCATGAAGAACATGAGGGTTCAGGGCAGGAATTTATAGCTAATTTACCTTTGAAAATATATTTTATTATATAGGAGCGAATATTTTGTCAACAAAACTCGAAAAAAAAACTCTCTTTTCTGTATTCAAAATTCGACTAGAATATGGTGTAGGATAGAGACCACAGAATTATGAAAACGTGCACAAAATTCACTTCTCCCCATAGCTCGTCATACGCAGTTTTTAACTGTTTTTGACGTAAATAAATAAATAAATAAATAAATACTACCGTAATAAATGAATGTGTTCCAACCGGACTGGTATCTTCAAGAAAAAAATAGTTGCCATAACTTTTGCCACAACCTTCGTACATATGAGTATAAGAATTACAATGGAACCTATGTACGGAGGAGGTTTTTCTTTATATAAAATAATTTATATTTATTATTTTATTTAAAATAACAAAATGTATCTATATGAAGACAATTATTTACGCTCCGTATATTACCATTTACATTCATGATTACCACTTCCAGCTGTCTTTTACAGCAGGGAATTGAATCCGACAGGGCTTGGGATCCAAAAAGACCGCAGGTACAGTGCTTGATAAAATAAAGCTGATATGATACGAATAATCTTCGTCGTTTGTGTTATTTCTTCTTCCCCTTCCTTTTCTTTTTGCTATCCTACTGATACATTTGAACCTTTGTCTTTCCCTGCTTTATTTTACTTGCCCAATTTTCTTTGCCTTACGATCTTTGTGAAATATAATTTTTTCCTTTATATTTAAATACTTTCCTGTCAGTATTAGAAATAAAATTCCATGATATTTCCTAACCCTATCTTGAAGGGAAAAAGAGGGAAAATTCAAGAGTTCAGAGAATACAAATGCGATGCCACCTCTTTGAAAGTCTGTCATAAACATAGGATAAACCCAGGTCTGTCATTAACCCTCGATGAACCGAAAACTGATTGGTCTACTTTCATTATTTTGTACGGTGGCTTCCCTTCGTAACTATTCCCTTGGTTTTTGTTCCCATACTCTATCTGCTTTCCGTAGCCAGACATTGCTTCTGACATCTAAAACGAGTGGAAAGGCGGCAGACTCATTAGGGTGAGCTTTTGAACGGTTACAGATTCTGTTGTTCAGAAGAGCGGTTTATTGAGAAAAAAAGCCTTTGAAGTCTCTTTATGAAAAAGGGAAGGATTCGATTTAATAGCTGGGATGTGGATGTGAATTAAAAGTCAATTAGTTATTTCTTTGACCGGAAAATTATTGAAAATAGTTCGAGAGAACATCTTTGCTAGCAACAGTTTTGTGATAATTTAAAACGCCATACATGAAACTAGTTGTAATTTAATCAAAGCTATTTCATAAAAAATGTTACTGTCAATTACGTTCTATTGCAAGGTTCCTTTTTGTGCTGACAGTAAATTGAATTCTAAATACTTTGATCTTCACTATGAGTAAAGAACGTAACTGTTTCATCAGTTTAATTCAATGCGTATTCTAGGGTTGTAGGATTAAGGGCCCATTACAGCTAGGTCTAAACATCATAGGTGACTCGCTTAGAAGGAAACTACACTGCGCGTGCCCTGCAATGTCGATTGAAAGCTGCCTCCCCCCATAACCATCGGCTGACGCCGGGCAATTTCCCTCCGACTCCGCCTCCGCTCCGCTGTAATGCCTCCCTCCCCGCTGTATTGCCACGTCTTCGGCATCAGTGACAGTTGATGCTCTTCTTTCACACACATCATTTTAATATCTAACTCTGAGAAATTCTTTTCATTAAGAACAAAAACCATAGCTTCAATATTATCGGTAAAACAAGAGTTTGGAAAATCTATGAAGTTTTGCAATTTTCAAAATTCCAGAGGAATTAATAAAACTAGGACCTCTGCAATATTGTAAGTGAGCTTTACTGTACTCGAGCAATTGTTTTTAATAAAACTCTTTTGACACAAATTGGTTTGACACATCTTTTTAAAAAATTGTGAATATTTTACTAAAAATTACCCAAAAAATTACTTATATTTAAAAAAAATTGTAAATGCAAATATTTAAACATTTAATTTTGAAGAATGGATTTCATTAAAAAAGTTAAGTCTCCAGTAATGTTGGTGAAAATGGTTGAATAATGTATAATATTTGAAAATTCAAATTTCAGTGAATTTCGAACCTTCGACATTTTTGGTAGCGTAATTTGATATATTTAATCCAAATATTAAAGATAAAATTTGAAACCAATTTAAACAAACACAATTTCATTCCTATAACTTCAAAGCAATTGTAAGAAAAGGAATAGTTTTATTACGAGTATTCTATCGTGTCCCTTGAAGTGTTCGAGGCATTACTAGGAATATTCCAATTGTTTTTGTAAACTAAAAACGTACATTTCTTCTAGTATATTTCACTTCAGAACTACATTTCGATTCCTTTATTACATTCCCTATCAATTGGAATTGATATTGGATATAAAAATCGGGATTCTACGGTGGAAACAATCGAGAACAAAATTAAAGTTCTGCAGGAAGAGAGTAACTGCGAAAGGGTCTGTGGCCCAAAAAGTTTACGAACCGCCACTCTATACACCGCAAGACGAAGCGAGGTCGGAAACAAAGGAGAACACTGCAGCCAATTTGCGGCTTCTTCTGCCTCGCTCCTCGCTCGCTGCGCCTCTCCCTGGTTGTTGACGAGAGTAGCTTATCGGCTGCAGGAGCTCGGCTCTCTTGAGAGGCGCCTGCTCCCAACATTAGGGTGGAAAATACGCGGTGGCGCCCTTGGGCGGGGGCGACAACGGGGAAGAGGTGTGGGAAGGAAGGGGGGAGGAGTGGAGAGGGGTGGCGGCACGAGGCCAAGGGGCGGGGCAGGTGTCTTTGGTGCGATAAGGAGCTTCTTATCTGCGTGCTCTAACATCCTCAGAGCCGCGCCAACTTCCCCGCCTCCGCTGCTAATGCGCCCTGACCGACGAGGGCGGAGAGGGTGCGGGGCGGCCGTAGCGGAACAGGCGAAAAGGGAAGAGAGAACAGGCGCAGCCTGGTAGACCAGGGGGGAAATCGGAACCTGAAGTGTTACGCTGTACGAAATCATATGAGATTGAAAAGATGCAATATTGGAAGAGGCGGGAATACACAGGGTTGAACATATAATTCAATAGGACAGCAGAGAAAGCGTAGAGATTGGAACCTCTATGACCCGGTAACTACCCTTCCCCCCATCGCATCGACGTGGCTCGCGGGCCCGTGTTGGTCAAGTGTCTACTGTGACACTTCCGGACTAGCTTTTGAGCCCATCTGTGCCTAGTCCGGTTCAGAGGAAGGGATTGACGGTTCACATAGAATCCGCTGACACTGCAACTCGTATTTCCAGGATTGTCGCGCATGGTTTACTCTCAGAGGAGGTGTCGGAGAAGGGAAAGGAATTAAGAGGAAGATACGGTGTACATATGTGATAAATGAGGTACTGGGAATATGATCCATGCTACAAAAAACAGGGATCATAGAGGATACGAATCTGGGTTGATTTGTTCGTAAATTTCTTGAAGGCCTTGCCCTTTCAACTGCATTCTGCCCACAATAAATATCGCATCCCCTTCCTGGCGTGCTGTTGAAACTAATATGATTCTGAGAGTATCTCTCGTTGTTTATTATTGAATTCAAATCTCTTCTATCTTCAATCTTTACTTCGATTCATATTGACGGGGAAAACAGTGAAAGCAGAAGGGAAACAAAAATTAAAGATGCGACTGTTTATACGTGAAGATGCAGAAAAAGAAGGAAAACTCAGGAAAATGAAGAAAAAAGACGAAGAAAAAGATATTTCAAATTGGGAAGTACTTGAGCGATTGAGTTGCAGCTGCCCGTCCGCGGTGCAGAAGGCAACGAGGTCAGGTCGAAAGTAAAGGCACGCTTTCGCGGCTCGATTGATTAGTTGATTGTTCCTGATTTCGGGCACGTCAACTACTGAGATCATTAGTCCTGTAAGCATAGTGCGTGTTTTTTCATCGGGAGGTGGCGGTGATCTTTCCCCAATGGATGGCGAGATCCGGCTCCGACCTGCCGTCGACTAGCTCCAGGTATCCCCCATCAGGTTTTCCCCTACCAGGTATCCCCCACCAGCAGGACACCGCTCCAGCCGGGATAAGCCCTAAGGTACCGACCGGTCTCCCGGCATGTGTAATGTAGTGTACGCTAATGTGTGTGTGTGTGTGTGTGTGTGTAAGGGGTGAAGATAGGACAAGGAAGAGGAAGGAAAGATCGCGCGCGGTCCGTGGCTCGTATGTCAAGGTACTGCTCCGGCATTCGCCTGGTGTTGATCGGAGAAATCACAGAAAACTACCGATCAGAGCAGCCGGCAGCTATAATTCTCCTCCAGACAGAGATTGAATTCCACCTAGCTGAAAAGCTAGTGTCGAAAATCCTGCCGTCGTCGGGACTCGAACCTAGTACCTCCCGGTCAGAGAAACTGCAGCGAGATCAGTTGATGCACTGAGCCATCTCTCCCGGTGTTCCGCGGCTCGAGTCCATATCTTCTTCGCTGTCCATGCGACGCCACGTCGCAAGCTGAGAGGCCGACGTTTCGCCTGTCATGTTGCAAGCTTCCTCAGGGCAAGGACTTGCGACAGGTCGACCTATCAGCCCCAGCAACGCGACGTCACCGAGACAGCGAAGAAGGTAGGTCAGGTCGCGCGCGCAAGGACCCAGACGAGCAGTAATTCAAAGGCGCGAGAATAGACGGACGGACAAATGACATGGCCCACGTGACGGAGAATGTTGTCGGGCAGCTACGACGGAGACAGAGGACTCAGCACGGGGAGGCCCTCCACCACATTGCCGATCACCTCGAAATTTATCCAAATAGAAAAAAGAATTAACTCCCATCAATCATTCCTCAAAAATTCAAAAAAACTACAAGGCCCATCCTTCAGTATCAACTGTTGTAACGCACGCACTAGAGACTAGAATATACTCATCTTCAATTTTGCAGTTTTGAAATTGTTTTTTGCAATTTTCGAAAAATATCAACGAAAATGATATCTGCATAATTCTCTTAAACGTCCTTCGCACTATTTAACAACATAATTTAATAAAAAAATTTTGAGCCATATTTTGAAAACTTTGAAAATATCCAACGGCTTCATGTAAAGTATCCCCCAAAATTAAAATACCGGTTTCAAATTCCAAGAGCCTCAAGATCAGCCAAAGAGATTGGGGAATATCAGTTTGAAGAAAATCGGCTGAACGGTTTATGCGCTAGCGTTGACCACAGACGGACGGACGGACGGACGGACGGACGGACGGACGTTTTGCCGTCAATCGATTTTTCAATATCAAGAAGCAACAAAACATGGATTTTGGGCTACACCACAAAGTTAGAGGATTTTTTTTCTAAATTTAGCAATAGAATTTATCCTCTTTTTCGTTACCAGATCCCACCTATAAGCATTTTTCTGGCGAAATTCGCCGTTTTCCGCAGCACGATTACATAACTTTCTCTTCTTGAGAAGTATTCGTAAGGCGAAAAAGTAAAAATCGATGAAGAATGCTGTAACACCACTAGGCTATGACATCACTTACCACTAGTTTTATTTGAGAGTAGGGGTTGCAGCACCAGTAGTTTTAGTTTGACATCTTGTATTATACATAAATTCAAAAGGAAATTTTGTAGTTGTGACATTTTTACATTACCAAATCTACCATTAAATATACACGACGTTTTAGGAGAGTCTATGCGCAAAAAGACATAACACATGCTCATTGTTTGTAACTCCTCATTTTTTAGCCCTCTTGATGGGGAAAAAATGTCCTCGAAACCGTTGCGAGAATATTAAATTAACAAAGATCAATAGTTATATTACCCGGTTTAGGCGATTTCCACCGAAATGAAACAGCAAAATAAAATAATAACGTAAAGTAAGCAAAATTAATATGTAGAAACAATCTGCATTATACGAAGTAATACTTGTACTTTGTTCTGTAATACTGCACTCTCGTGCAGTCTGAAGTTTTATACCGGTGCATTTTCAGCAATTATAGGCCACTTCATTCTTTTTAGTCCGGAACAAGGTGCCGTGTGTAAAATATTCCCCTTAAAATAAGGAGATTGTTTAAGTTCAGGAATATAAAGTACTTAGGATTGAATAGATGTGTACCAATTCTAAAGAAATCAATTTGCTCACTATAGCATTCAGCACAAATCCTGCGTGTGACTGGTAATGGAGTGAAACTATGCTCATCAAGGTAGTGCCCTCCAAAGCTCTTAATAGCATTGAGAATCTTCTTTCGTCCCGACGCTCGCAAAGAATCCACAAGAGCGTCGCGAGAGCAGCAAACTTGGCTAATGTGAGATCTGCGGTGGTGGGACGCGCGGAAGCGCGGGAAGCGCCGCGCCGGGAGACGAGCGCAGCCGCCGATTTCGCAGAAGCAGCCGCAGCCGCCGCCGCAGTCGACCGCCCCCGCCGCCCACTCCCTCGCTCCGCCGCCTCCCACGCCACTGCTCCGTCGACTCCCGCCAATTACCCCTTTGCTCCGCTTCCTCTGTGTCCCCCCGCCCACGCCTCCGGCCCCGCCACTTCCACTCCGGCCTAAGCCCCAACCCACCCCCGCCGCTGCTCACACCCCGACTCTGCTCTCGACCTGTCTCCGTCCCCACCGGCCGGCGTCCCTGACCGGCCCTGCCGGCGCTCCATTCGCCGCCCCCGCGTACGTTGTCCACGGTGACCCCGTCGCTGCCGCCACCGCTGTTGCCGTTGCCTCTCCCCTCTCCTCTCCCCGTCGTCGTCACCGCTCCCTCTCCGCCATCTCTCCCTCCTCGCCGTCGTTGCTGTTACCACCACCGCATCCGACCGCCCCTAACCTCATTAGGGAGCGCGCCCGACCCGCGCGGCGCTCCATCTGCCCCACTTTCTGCCGCAGATGACACCTTCCTGCGACCTCGCGCGACCGCGGCGCGGCTCGTCTCCTCTCCTCTTCTCTCCGGCGCCGCTGCGCCGCTCCCGCGCTTCCGCGGGGAAGCAGCGTCGAAGCTGAGTCTGAGGGCGGGACTTCTTTCGTGCGAAAGGTTGCATCGTGCACCCGTTATGTTCCGTGACTGAATGAGGAATATTAAAAAAAACACACACACAACGAAAAACTCGATTCGAATCTATATTTCAATTTTACATTTTCGCTACCGCTGACGCAATAGACAGAAAATTATGTAATGCTGCGCGAAAAAACTGGGAATTTTCGGCAGAAAACTCCAATTACAGGGATCTGGTTACAAAAGTGAATAAATTCAGTTGCTAAATTTAGAAAACAATCCTCTAACACGTGGTGTAGCCAAAATCCCATGGTTTGCGTGTTCTTAATACCGAAAAAACGAATGATGGCGAATCGTTTCCGTCTATCCGTCTTTCCGTCTGTCCGCCTGTGTTCAACGCTAGCGGCTAAACTGTTCAGCCAGTTTTCTCCAAAATTGATATTCCTCAATCGATCTGGCTGATGTTGCGGCCCCTTGAATTTGAAACCGATATTTTAATTTCGGGGGATGATTTACATGAAGCCCCTGGTCCATTTTCTCAATTTTCAAAAAAATGGCTCCAACGTTTTTGCTTAACGTTTTTATTGGGTAGTGTGAAGGACTTTTAAGAGAACGGTGCAGGTCTCATGTTCGTTGAAAACCTTAATTTTTCGAGAATTGCAAAGGTTCAATTTTTTGTCGGAGTTCCCCCTTAATGAAAGCTGTTCCATGAAAGTAGATTTTGAAATCAGGTCATGTAGAATTTTTCGAAAATTTGACTACTTTTTGCGTAATTTTACGTGAAAGTACGTGCTGTTTTAATCACACTAGTTTTTAAAGTGGCCGATGACATTAGGTCGTTGTTGAACCTCCTGCCTTATAAAATCAATCTTTTTAACAGTCGTAAGCACATTTCTGAAGGCACGGGCCCCATTGAGAAGGACGATCCCAAATTAATTGATAATATTCTTTTATAAGGCAGACGGTGCAACAATGACCTGATGTCATCTTACACTTAAAAAATATCGAAGTATAGTAAGTTCATTACAGGGTTTACGTATTTGTCGCCCATTTCACTGAAATTTGGATGTGTCATACGACAAAAAGCACATTTTATTCTTGCACATTTTATTCTTTTTGGTAGAAAAAAGTACCTCCTAAAAGTGAGAACGCAAAGAGGTGATTTTCTCGCATACGAAAAGGCAGTAAGTAACTCGAATTACAAATTTATATTGCATACAAAATTCACCTTCATATTTCTATTCGATGTAATAATAAGAGGTGGATTCTAATTACGCAACGTGTCAGTGGAAGTACATAATACATAAAGGGACAAGGTTAATCCACTTTTCGATATCAGGACTTGCGGATTAGCATTATTTTTAATTAGCGCACTTTCTCATTACTAGGTAATCTCGTAGTAAGCGAGAAAGTAAAAGGGCTGATAAATTAAAAATAAACCTTTCTATGGTACTGCAGAGTAATTTGAGCCTCGACCTGACATCTATTACAAACATTCTGTCAATTAACTTCGCAATCATAAAAGTGTGGTCATTGTTTTAGTTTACTGGAATTTTCCTTGGCTTCTCAGGAAATGCCGCGGGAGGGTGAGTCGCCTTGCATAGTCTTCCTAAGAAAGAAAATTTGCTTCCCAGTGTTAGCGGGTAAGTCGCTAAAAAGCCCTGATGGTCTGTAAAAGGGAGTGGGCAGGCGACGCCGCGGCCAACTTGCTTTCCTCCTCCGTTCCTCCTCGCCATCCAGTGGGACGCCTCGCCCATTCGTTGGGAGCAGACCCAGCGGACCATAAAACAATACGTTGCCCAGATGACGCGCACTCCGCAGGAGCTGCTCCTCGAAGGCCAGCGAGAGTCGAAGTGTCTTCATTAGCCCGACATTGCACGTTGCAACCACGCTCCAAGGCACCGTTTTAGACTTCTGGCACAGACAAACTATGAAAGAGGGAGTAATCGGAGTGTAACAAATATTTGACTCACAAAGATCGGATTTTTAATTATTTTCGTTCTGGTTTTTGTTTTAGTTACAAGAGTTGTAATATCAATAAACGAACAATAAAATAAAAATTTCGAGAATAATAATTGTAGTCTTTGGATTAAAAACTCTCACTGTCAGTTTTTGTGAAGTGTGGAGCACTATAACTTCAAGGATTAAATACTTTCAGTCTGTGGAGGGGAAGAATGAACATTTAGTCAGTAGCAAGTCGCACTTATTACACCATCACAGGACAGGCATTGGTATTTGAAAAACTTCATTAAGAAAAGGGCGTCTTAAAAACAATTTGAGATATGCGTCGACACAAGTAAACTTTGTCTTATAGTGACGTGTAACAATAATTTTCAAACATGTTACTGCTAACAATACGCAAATATATACTTAGTGTATCAACTCCAGAAGAAGCAAAGCAAACAATGAATTAAAATGACTTACAATGATGTAAGTAACATTTGAAATTTTAATTCATATCGTTATAATTCAGCAATAATACCGTATTCCCTTTCGAAGGATTGTTAGAAGAAGCTGTATTGAAAAGGAGTCGCGTTTTTAAAAACACATACAGGATGTCCAGGGAGAAAACAATGGAACTTCGAAAATAAGCTCCTAAGTTAATTTTAAGCATATTTTGTCTAATAAACTCTGAGATTTTGAATGGCTGAGTCGCAATAAGCACTCAAAAGTTGGTCTGAAAAAGTACTTTTTATGCAAATATTTTCGTTTTAGAAACATGTAAACGCTCCAGAAAAATGTAAATTGTTTATTATTTACAAAAGAAATTGGTATATTTGTTCACCAAAAAAATTAACACAAAAATAAAAAATCGCCCAATTTACACAATTCAATTGCTTTTTTTATTTTTGTATTAATTTTTCCTGGTAAAGTACCTCCAAAATGAAGATACCTATTTCAAATTCGTAGAGCCTCGAGTTCGGCTTGATCGATCGGGGAATATCAATTTTGGAGAAAATAGTATGAACGGTTTCATGTGACCACGTCAGTAGTGACGTTTGCCGAAATCGTTTCGGTATCAGGACCCACAAAATATGGGTTGTGACCAAACGTGATAGAGGAAATAATTTACTTCTATAGGAACAAGGTTCATCCACTTATTCCATATAGAAACCCCATAATACTGTATAATCTTTTGTTCTGAAGAAAAGTATTTTTCTGGAGTATATCAGAAGAAAAATCACCACTTTCCGCTGCAGCATTACAGTACCTTCTCTTTACTACTTAAGTACGTAGTAGGCGACAAAGTTGAAAGGACACTAGAAGCATTCACGCTGCTCCTAGATTCTCTGCTAGCGGAAATCTCGAAAGAATTTTGCAAGCATTCGCAATACCCGCCCTCGTCCCGCAGAAACTTTTCATAGGTTTATTTGCGCTTAACGCTGCCCTATTTCATCAACGTACACCACCTTATTCAGTGGAGAGCTTCCGTCTTGGCGCTTTTGTAGTATCTATCGATTTCTCGTTTCTCCTGGATGTTCGCCTCCACTAATTTGGATGCTAATGTTCTACATTGTCTCAGGGAACAAACTGTCACGTTTCCTCTACTGTAGTTCGTTGCACCCCAGAATGCATAAAACAATACTTCCTGAATTTAGTGCTAGAAGACGTTAAGTAACGCTCCATGAAACTGAGGTCCTACCATTGTGATTAAAATTCCAGGAAATCTCCTATGATTACTTACCACGCGAGGAATGAATTTCAAGAACTGCAAAAGGAACGTGGGAAACGAAGTATCATTAATATATTTTGTAGTCATTCCGCAGTTTGTAGACACTAAACAATTGTATTTTGTTTGCTTCTCTCGTTAAAATCTGAAAATCACTTTTCAATTTTTGTTAATTAAAAACAAAGAAAATGATTATTTATTAGGCTTTATTTACTCTCAAAATTCGAAATAAACTAGTGGTGTTAGTAAAATATGTTACTGTTGCGTTAGTAAACTATTGCAACTTATATCCTAGTAATACATCAGCCATTTCTTCGAAGACTTCTGAAACCAAAGCGCGGGAGATTCGAAATAAGTACTTATATTTATCATTTGAAAATTGAAATGTTTCATCGAAAATGGCACTTGAATAATAAAATTCGGTGCATTTTAGTATTATATCCTGACAAAACATTTAAAGAAGATATTCGGAGCTGTTTTAAGAAAATTGTATTTAAGTATTTCTCGAAAATGTTCAGTATTTGACACAAAATCATGCTAAAACGACTCGTATTTAGAAAACTATTGTATTTGAAATAATTTAAAGATCGAATATTGAAGCATATAGTGCACTAAAAAACATATCTTTTCCGTTTCTCGTTTGAAAAGTTGAGTTTCGAGATGTTGATGATTTTAATGAAAATTGGTCTTTTGCTTTTTTAGTGAGCAGACAGGAAAACCACCAGACGGACAGCGCTCCACCACTTCTTTTGAAGTTTATGGTGTCAGTCATTCTGGATATTAATAACGCGTGAGATATATCAATTTTACTTCCTGGCTACGGAGTAGAGAGAACGTTATGTAATGCGAGAAAAACCGAATTTTCAGCAGAAAAACTCTTATTTCAGGGCCTTTGAAACGAAAAAGTGTTAAATCCAGTTGCTATATTTAAAACAATATCCTCTTCCACGTGATGTAGCCAGAATTCATGTTTTGTGGGTCCTTGATACTGAAAAACTAAATGACGACAGAACGTCCGTCTGCCCTTCCGTCTGTGAACAATGCTAACGGATAAACCGTTCAGCCGATTTTCTCCAAAATTGATATTCCCAAATCCATCTAACTGATGTCGGGGCCCTTTGAATTTGAAACCAATATTTTAATTTTGGGGGGTACTTACACGAGTGCCTCCCTCGGTGGCTCTTTGGTTAGCGTGCTCGCTTTCCACGGCGCAACGCTGGGTTCGATTCCCGGTCGAGGCAAATTATACCTATGCGCTTTCGTTACAAATGTCCCAGTATATGACGCTATATGACGATGAGAAAGTCCACCCTTAGGTTATGAAGACCAGAACACACGGTGAAGAGATGTCTTCGTGCTAACCACACGAACCCCTTATCACTTATCCCATTGCTGAGAGGCTTGGTCACAGCTGGTCGGCCAAGGCCCGTAGCGGGCTGTCGAACCGAAGAATAGGATCAGGAACTTTACAATAAGCCCATGGGACATTTTACAAATTTTACAAAAGTGGCTCCAACGTTTTTGATTATTTTCTGGGGGGTAGTGTGAAGGATATTTAAGAGAATGGTGCAGGTCTCATGTTCGTTGAAAACCCTGATTTTTTCGAAAATTGCAGAAGTTCAAAATTGTTGGGAGTCTTCCTACAACTAAAATATTAAAGATAGAGGTTTTTTCCCTTTTCTCTTAAAGATAGATTTTGAAATAAGGTCAGGTACAATTTTTTCGAAAATTTGAGTTCCTTTCGCGTCATTTTATGTAAAAGTGCGTGCTGTTTTAGGATCACTAGTTTATCTTGCAATCATCTTATTGTGGCAGGCCATGTTTATTTAAGGTCCTGATTTCAACATATCATTTACCAGCCACCAATAAAAAACTCAATGCCAGAGAATTGCGCACAGTCGTTTGCCACTCGGCCATGTTTACGGCACTCATAAAAATTGGTACTTAGACTCCTGTGATACGTTGCATAATTCTACAAGTTCGTTTATGATTTTTAATCAAGGCTTAACTTTAAATCCCAATTTCATCCCACCACGTTCTTCCTGCGAGTGCTCTCCGCTCACGCTGAACTGGTGTATGAGGGACTGCGGAGCCACGGAGGAGTGGTATATCTTTTTTTAATAAATTCAGTATCATGTCCGTAGGCTCTACACAGTGGATGAATGAATTAACGCAGTGTTGCCAACGTCGATGCCACGAACGGGAGTCCGTGGCACGACTGCCACGACGAATTCGCCCCTTCACGTAGTTCGTCACCACGTCACCAGACAACGCCATCCCTATTGTAAAACGGCAGGGTTACTAATAGTTTCTATCCCAACGCTAGTTGCGCAGTGTAGCTCGTGGCATGCCATGGAGCCACGACACGTGCCACTGCCACCAGTAGAAGACCTTGACACCCCTGCATTAGTGTAATGAAGACCCTCGGGTGACTCATGGACAGCGTGCTAGCTTTCCTTGATGCGACCCCGATTTCGATTCCCGGTCGGGGCTAAAATGGAGCTGTAGTTTTCCATTACAGCCGTCTCAGTTTCTATAGCTGTGTGTTGAAAGAAAAGCTCAGGCAGGCGAAGTATCGTAGATACGGTGTAGGGAATACATTATGCTCGTCACTTATCTCCCGTAACTCCAGGGGCAGATAATAAATAGAAGCTCGGGCCTGGGAAATACGCTTGTTGGCAAAAGTCAAATGAATCAGACCCTAAAATGCCAAATAAATACATACACCAGCATTGTGATATAAATGTTGGAGCAATGGTAGTGAGAGTCAAGGGAATGTAGAATCCAGAGCATTCCTGCAGAAAAACCAATTTGTCCATCACAAATTTCACATGGAGGGCGGAGATTTGAACGCTGATTCCAGGAGATGGGTCAGCACCGCGACGCAGGGGCATAGAGAACCGTGTGCGAAGATTAAGGATTGTGGTTCGAATCCCGCGGAATGCATGGGTTTAATACCCAAAAGTAAAGTAATTCTCTACTCACTCCTCCATGTATCCCGTTTGAACATCGTCTCATCCATTCATTCATCTGTCCTCATTTATCCCTCGTGATCAGTACTATAGTTCATACTGAAGAAGGCAAATTCAAACCACCATTGTTTTCTTCGGTTAGACGGGGACATAAAAAAGTAAACCTGTTCCTGCGCCAACGATTAGAGTTTGAATACGGCTCTTGCCATCACACATTGAGATGGAAAGTTCGAGCTGTCCATGAACCGAGCGGCCTATGAGGAAGGAGCCGCGAGGCACAGCCTGCGCGGAAACGCTAAACCGCTTTATGACGCTCATTTGCCTTGGCGCGCATCGTTGCGCGAACAGACGGCCGCAGCATTCCGTGTATTGAGAGACCGAGTCGGAACCCACAGCATCCCGGTCGCTCTCGCACTCCCGCGCCTCAGCCCACGCGCCTGAGCCACCCACGCACATTGCCCGCGCGCCCCGCCTTCGACCGGCCGGCCGTCCACGCGCCACGCCCACCCCCGACACTCGCGCTCCACCTACGCGATTCTCTCATCTTCCCGTCCACGCGCCCTTCCACGCTCTGCCTGATGGCAGCGTGTCTAGTTCCCGCATCCGCCCACGCACATAATCACGCACCCACGCACCTTATTACGAGACCATCACACACGGGTATTACGAGACCACCACACACGGGATTCAGGAGCTCAAGAAAGGGTGCACTATATATTGCACTTCCCTCTATACATCAAATAAATTAACCACCCTATCTCTTAACCTAGCACGAACGCACTAGCCCACATACACACGCACACACGTACACACACGCGCGAACGCGCATGTAACCACAAACCCATTCACCTAATCACAGTTACCTATGCATTTGAAAATGCCCAACCTTTCACCCACTCTCCAACTACTCACTCATCTACTTACGAACCCACTACAAACCCACCTACCCACTCATCTATCTACGCAACTCACGCGCCGGCCACGCTCTCAGGCACTTATCAAGGACCCACCACGAACAAACATCCCCAACTGCCCTTGCACTCAACCACTTCCTCAAGCCGCTCTTCACGAATCCATCCAAGCTTCCAACCACGATCCTATCCAATCACCCAATCGCGTACCTCATAAACCCATACATATACGCGCCATCACCCACCAATGCCCCCACCCACGCTCGTTCGAATGAGCGGGCGACTAGAGGCAGAGAACCGTACGTACATAGTTGTATGGCTGATAACGCCCGCTGCTCCTCCCAGTGGATTCAGATGTTTCCCCAAGGGAGCGATACACAAAATGGGCATCGTAATAGTTGGAACCAAATTGAACTCGAATACAATTAACTCCAGTTTACGTGAAGTTCATTAAGCGAAACTGCGTACTTTTGCTGTCTACTTTTACTGCGTAATTTTACAGCGTCTCCTCTCCTCTCTCTCTTCCGTAAGGGCATTCGGGTCCATTATAGGCTTTTTCATTGACTCAGCTTAATTGAATTGTGAAAACTTCATGATAGGATTTAGAGAAAATTATGATGAATAGTCGAATCAATGTTGATAAGATTTCGAAATGCGTAAAAATTGAAATATCCGCGAACAGAGTTTCGTCAGAGGCAGAAAACAATCAACGGCAAAGGGAGGTGAACAATGTGCCTACTGAAACCTCTACAACGAGCATCATGAACCAACAGGCAATTTGATATTCACAATGAAGTCACCATAAATTAATTAACACATCTATTACTCTCATTCGGGTAAAGTGTGTTTTATAAAATTGGCAGCTCTTTCGTATAAATTGAATTTATCTGAGAATTTCCAAAGCACGAGTTGTATTTAATAGGACTACTCCACGAATGAAATTACGTCTAACAGAGTTCCAATATTATAATGATTTATTTTCTTCAATTACCTTTCATATTTTGCTAGTTGTACCATGGACATCAGTTAATGTAGTACTGATGATGATTGGGTTTGTCTTAATATATTTATGATTACCGAATGGTGTTGCTCGTTGACTTTCAGGTAGGGGTTCAATGATAATGTAGCATCGTCTCTTGTATTATTTCAGTAGTATACATACCTTTGGCGGCTCTCACACGCAACCAATCTTTATAAATAAAGTCTCTAAAAAAAGTAATTTCACACAAACATGACGAATTGCACTTTGACTTTAAAGCAATGAAGGATTTGTTAAAAAACGCATCTAAATAATTCATGTCAAATATACTTTATATTCTTACTCGTGTTTTCTGGAGCTTCAAGAGTTATTTCATTGATTTTGTCGTTAGACGCGTCACGGGATCTCGCCATGTTATTACTATTGAAAATAACTAAAAGCGCTTTTAAAAATCAAAAAGGTTATATTATTGCACACTGCGGTGGATACATACCGACTCCTAAGATACGCGAGTCGGAGCTTATGATTGGACTCAAGGTAGCAGAGGAGAGAAACATCGGATAGAAAAAGTGATAAAGTTCTTGCGAAACTCCGCCCTGATTGAGGCATATTATATGTAGGCCTATAGTTAAAAACTATTGGTTTTCATTTCACGAATGGAATAATCAAATGAAAATGTTTATTACTTTCAATACTTGCAAGAACTGGGACGAGGATTTCAAGTTTGAATTACTAATGCTTTAAGACACAAGGTTCCAAAAATACTGATATACTAACATTGCGTTAATAGAACACTTCAAATTTTTTGTCTACAAGTATATTGTGAATTTTTATTGACAATTTTCTCTTGCAAACTCTACTATTTTACTTTATCTGTACACATATGCCTCTACTTATAATTTCTGTCGTCTTGTTCTATTTTTTATTCTTATTTCTTATTCTTTCTCGTTCTTGTCTATTTCTTATTTGGCGCTCTTCCTGACCTTCACTTATCATGTATTCACTTCTTTGTTAACCTAACTTACTTATTTACATATCATGTACATATTTACATATCGTCTTGATGTAAGTTCATTGTCAATTGATTGCCTCGCGTTCTTCTTGACTTATAGCATTGCAAAACCTATTTTTAAATTGATTTTTGCACACTTGTTGAGACCAAACTTAATGCAGATTATTATTATTATTATTATTATTATTATTATTATTTCTCTATATCACGACTAAATGCGTTAATGTGTCGGCTAAATATAAAATCTACTCCAGGTTGCAACCAGCAATCTACGGAGCAGATCTAGGGACTGCCGGTGCCTCTACAATACTTTGCGCAAAATAAGGGCTGTTTCAAATAAAACAATTTTTATTATTATTATTATTATTATTTATTTTGTTGTTGTTAAGCGGAACGTGATACAAATATGCAGTGGCAACTGCGAGTGGCGAACTATCCGAGGCATTACACCAGAGAGACCGAAAAGACCAATCTCTTTACAATCTCTCTCGCGAGTTTCTGCTCGGTTTCCCCGCGCGATTTTACGGGACAAATGGTCAGCGTTGTAATTGCACGTTTTATTGTGGAGTACACATCTCGACAGTGCGGCAGTGTGCGTAATCCGCGTAGTCGCTTGTTCAATACTCCCCATCCCTCGCAGTGGACACCGCATCGGTCTATTGATGTTTTGTGAAACACTCGCTTTACCTCGCTCCAGAAAGGTGCAATTGTGGAGAGCAGTCCACCTGATAAAGTGGACTATGTCATTTCATATCTTCCAAATAAGGTCGAGTTCCAACGACCTGTTCATATTGCGTAATTAAGGCCCTCTAATTAGTGCGCGCTCCCAATGTTAGTAACATTACAACTGAAATTGCGTGTGCATTCTTTTGTGTAATAGGTACGCTATTAGTTTCTAAAGTTCAATTAGGCCACTGAGACTATAATTTCTTGTGGAGAGTTCTCGCAAAGAAAAGGAAAACACCTGCAACGAGGTAAAAATATAATTTAAACATTATTTGTAAATGAAAAATTCTCAATTGTAATGCCAGGAGAGCTCAACTGAGAAATTTCCCGCCGGAAAGCTCCTTGGTCAAAAATTGAAATTTTATAGGCGAACCAAAGTACTGGACTTGCAACTAATGCCAAGAAACTAAAAAAGATACGGAGTTGAGCGCTTTTCCACACGAGTGGCATTGCATTTTACTTGCAGGCTTGTGATAAAACCTATTGATTAATTTTCGGTTTGAAGTGTTTTTCCAGCTCTCGCACGGAAGGTCCTAATTCATATATGCATGATTACCTTCACAGTCTCTCCCAATAAAATAATAGCAATCAAAAAAATAATGTTTTACAAACTTCAAGTACTCGGCTGCACAGATTAATTTTGTTTAATCGCTCTCAACATGTTTACCTACAGTTTCTGTTATAATGAATGGGGAATATCGAAAAACGCTCGTAAGGACTACCTTAATACCCACTGCAATGTCCCGGCTACCACTATACCTTATCGAATATTATACTTGCTATTTTGGCAGCGTTATAAAGCGTGAAGTTTTCGGAAGAAAAACAAAACTCATTACTACAGTCGACTCCGGTTATAGTGAATTCAGATAGAGTAATCCCTCTGTTAGAGTGAACTTAAGTCACTGGTCCCGTTTCACCTACATTACAAATAAGCATAAGAATATTCGGTTATAGTGAACCTCAGTTATGAGAAATACAACGACCTGGAAATTCATTCCGTCCTGAAAAAAATAGTGTCCCACCAGCTATGGACCACTTCCATAACTTCTAAATGGTTCAGGATACTGACCTGCAATTTTTGCTGTACAGTGCGGAATCATGCGGCAAGTTACGTATCGTAGAAAAATTGTCTATAATATTTTTAGTTTTCCAGAAATTTAATCTTTGATTTTTTAAATGGAACGATACCTATATTTTCAGCAGCAATGGATAGATCATGAAAAGAGGAATAAAATGATGTATTATAAGCTAGTATTTTCATAGTAATTTGAGTATAAACTAGACTTTCTGATACGTGATTTTGAATGAATTGGACAATATTTCGTGTAGCAGCCCTTGCAACTCTCGCCTTCGGGGAAAGTGGCCTTCGCGGCGTCAAGACTTGCGTGGAGAGAGGAGACAGAAGGGTAGCAGAGAGGAATAAGAGGTCTAATTATAACTGTGGTCTTGACACAAAGGTCACAGTAAGAAACATCAATTTTAACTATCAGAATGAGAGTTTTTCCATTGATTTATCTGAATTTAACTTTTCTTCTTTAATAATAATATCATTTTCAAACTTGACAAGAATTCAACCACCATTTCTTTGTTGGTAAATTTCATTTTTAGTTGTGATTATTCTTCCACTTCGCAACCGTACCTCTACTACTGTTCATAAATGGAAAAGAAAATAGTATACTTCCGTCTTCTGCCGTGGATTTTCAAGTTTATGGCAACACGTGGTGTTATGAAGTGAGAAACTTTCAAATCAGCATTAGCAGTTGTTACCGCAGATGTCAGATTTGTGTTAAAGTTGAGTAAATTTACACTGATATACTGTCAAGAGTATTTCAACATGTTTATTGATTTGTTCTTTTGGTACGCGTTTAAGTAAGAAGTTTAATAACTGTAAATATTAATATAAAATGTCTATCTATTATTTGATGAATTTATCGAGATATTACAATAAAAATCTTTAATCATTCATTCCCTTCCCATGTTTTAAAATGATAGTTTGTTTCTCCCATAACACGCTGAGCTCGATTCTTGTACGTTTGAACAGGACCTTTATTATTATCGTCCTTCCACTACAAATTATTTTTGTTGTTCTTTTTGATTATCGTTGCTTTGGAATTTCAGCAGAAGAAAAGTTCAATTCAGATGAACAAATGGAAAAAAAATCTCTCATTCTGTTCGTTAATATTGAAGTTAGTTCATATGATCTTCGTGTCAAGACCATGAATTGCTATATTACGCCTCTATCCTTCACGGCCACTCCTCTCACGCTCCCTGTCTCCACCAAACAGTCTGGGCGCTGCTACAATAAAGGTGCGTTTACTTAAAAATCACATGTCAGAAAATCTAATTTTATACTCCAATTACTATCAAAATACTAACACATGATACATCATTTTACTCACGATCTATCCATTGCTGCTGAAAAAAAATATAGTTCCATTTAAAAAATCAAAGACGATTACATTTCTCGAAAACTAAAATATTACAGACAATTTCTCTATGGCATGTTACTTGCCATATGATTCCGCATTATTAAGTGAAAACTGCATGTCGATATCCTGAACCGTTAAGAATTATGGGGATGGTCCCTAGTTGGTGGGACTATATCGCCTCCGGGCTACAAATTAAAAAATTAGGCAGGTTAAAGAAAATGTGTGCCAAAAGTCATAATCTAAGAAGTCTTCCCTGAGGTGAAGGTAGCGGAACCGGAAAGGGACCTTACTGATGAGCTCGTGCCTCTCAGTTTCCCTGCGGAAGCAAAGGGCGTGTCCTGCGTGGACTACAACGGGCGGCGGCGACACGCCATTGCTTGCTTCAGTTTCAAGCTTGATGTTATTTGATATTCCGCAGGACGAAGTGCGTTGTGTTCTACGTAGGCCACAGGAAGCGCGCGACTGCCGCAGCCCCACACCGCGGTGACACTCGCCGTCCGCGCGGAAAAGCGATCAGTTTCAGTGGCTGCTTGCGCCATCCCGCTACCGAAAGGATCTCGTATGTAACTAGGCGAGTAAAAGGGCCTTCGAAGAATGGGACTTCCAACAATGCTACGGGCATTGAATTTAATTAATTGATGCTTCAACTGCTTTGGAGAAGGACGGAGTCTGGAGAAGGACCGAGCGAAATTACTAATGAAAAATGTACGAAGCAAATAATTGAAAATATTTTTAAGGACTAATAAATACATTGAAATTTTCAGTTTGTGCTGTTAATATATTTGCTTTCCATTAATAAAATGCTTTGCTTTATATCAATAAAATCAATAGTTGTGCAGAAATTTAATTTAATTTTCACATCATCGTAATACCGAACCCCTGATATAGTGAACCGAAAATGTTAGTCCCCAAAATTTCCGGAGTTGACTGTACATCCAAACGTTTTCCTCTCGAAAAGCTCAAGCAGAGCCCTAGCAGAAGGGAAAAATATCTGGAGTGTCCGGGGTGTATAACTTTCCTCCCGCGAGCACGTCCTGGGCTAAACGGTTGCGCGTGGAATCCTGAAGAGTGAGTCAAAGCCGCGGGAGCCGTGAGGTGCGGTTTTCCCTGTTGATTCAGGGCTTAGCGCGTCTCGCGGGCCGCGCCCGGAGCGCAGTGCCCGCCTGCGGGGCGCCGAGCCCGAGCTG
>JAHLJT010008446.1:81480644-81575027 GCA_031308135.1 Acheta domesticus | reverse complement strand
TATACTCTCGACAAACGCTTCAACATCAAAGTGTTGGCCGTCATACGCCAATCAAAAGACAATGACGATCCCGATCGACTCATTCAGACATTCATTTTTCGTCCACCGCGACCTTTCCATACATTGAGCAGCGACGACAAGAAACATGTGGAGTGGATCAAACAATACCATCCCGCCACACCGCCGTGGAGTAGTGGGAGTTACAATTATGACGACAGAGCTTCTGTGATTAGGTCAGCTTTAAAAGGTGCGACAAACATTATACGTCAAGGGAGGTGAGAAGAAAAGGTGGTTGGAGGAGTACATGGAAGGAGAAGGCTGCTGCGTTCTCGATCTCGCGGAGTTCGGCTGTCCTCCGCTACACGAGTGCTTACACGCGGTCCGCGACATCTACGCTTGCGGTGACGTCAGCCTAGCTGGGCGTCACGTCATCGCCCTCTACGAATGGCTGCGTACTTACTGCGGCAGGTGGGCAGACATCTAGACGGATGTTCGCTTCCGTTCGACGACGATAAAAACTCGCGCACTTTTAAGGCCGCTCTCCGCCGCTGCGCTCATCATTACGATGCAGAGCGTTCCGTCGTACACAACTGCCACTCAGCCCGGACCGCTGGAAGCGCATCAGACAAGAGACGCGAGAAGACATCGAGCGCGCCCTCCCGAAAGTTGCGTGAAGTCAACGGCGCGCTTACACTTCTCGACTCGGAGACGTTGAGTCAATTACCGGTCGAATTTTTGTGTCATTGGGTGCAGCCTCACCAGGTGGAGCGCGTTTTCGAGAAACTTCCCGAAGCCACCCGACATCACCCTCGCGTTCAAGAAGTTCGTCCGTGTAAGGAGCATTGGAATCGCGGACGCACGCGCATCGACGGGCCGCCGCCGCCGAAGCGAAACTGCCGCTTTTGCATCGCTCTCCGCCAGCCTTGCCGACAACACTACTCGGAGGACGACGACAACGCCCCGTCGAGGGAAAGCGTTGTCCTTCGTGTCGAGTCGAAGACTTTGTCGTCTGCTTGCATCACAACAGCGGACCCCGGTGTTGAAAGAAGATTGCGTATACTGTAAACTTGTCTTGAACTGTGAATCGAAAAAAATATGATGAGCTGCCTAGATAGCATCGAGATCGGACCTTGTTCTTCTGAACTTTGTGTGCGTGTTCGCTGCTCTTATCTGCTTAGCGCTGTGAAGTGAAACAATTAAAACGGGGAACGATGACATCGTCTCTTCCGCCCCCTTTCGTGGAAGTGCCTGAAGACGAAGCATCACGCATCAATGAATATTGCAGCATATGTTTCAACGATGCCACTCCTCCTCCTAGAATGGCGCGCACGCCATGCAATCACTTGTTTTGTGTTACGTGTATAGAAAGGTGGTTAAACATGTCCAACACGTGTCCTACGTGTCGCCACGTCCTCAAACCTCCACTCGAGCGCGAAAGACACGGCGCTTTTCCGAATCTAGTGGAAGACGTCATGGCATCGATGGTGGATGACTCATACATTATACAAACGATCATCCATCTCTGCACCGCCATGTGCACACTTCCCTCACCCATGAGGCCAACGGTTTTCCAGATTCTGCGAGCTCTGCGACACGTGCTCCTTCGACGACGCATGGAACGAGTTCGGGAAACGGTTCGACGACGTGCTGCTGCAACAACTCGTCACGTGCCTGATATAACTGAACGACTCAATTTGTATATTCCTATTATCGACCCCAGTGACGACAGCGCCGAAGTCATCTCTTCCGAGCCCAGTGACGACAGCTCTGAGGAAGAGTAGGATGTGACGTCATCACATCCGCCGCCGATTATAAAACGCCGCGGTGAAACGCTGCCGCCGTCAGTTCATCATGAGCGCCAACCGAGCAGACGCGAAGGAGGCCTTCGTCGACTCGTCAGAGGAGGAGCAGGACGATGATGTGTATGATGACCGAGTGAACTCGCAAGATGAAGAGGAGGACATAGAATTTTGCCAACTACCTGACTACGTTGCCACCAAAGAGTACGTGCATGGGCAAACCGACCACGTTCGTCGATTAGCGGCGGACGATGCCGATAGGGCCATGCGGGAACTCATCAATCCTGTCACGACTTCACTACAACGCGTGGTCGATACTCAATCCAACTGTCTGCGCAGATGGAGCGAGGTCAGTCCCTATAACGCCGATCTTTGGCGCATTTCGAATACGGGGTATCCGCAAGAAGAAAAAGATGCCGCCAACAAAGCGTACGTCGACCGCAACATTCGAGACGTCAAAAAGCAGCTAGAAAACTTCCGCCGCTCCGGTACAGCAAACTGGGAAACGTCAACGTGCTGCAAACCCGCGTCGTCAACATGGCGCCGCCCAAGGCAAAGACAGACGCTGCCACGAAAGGGTATGTGGACGACAAGATCCAGAAGGAGATTGATAAGACACTTGCCCATTTACAAAGGACCATCGCCACCAGTAACCACGACGACCTTTTGTAAAACGGCTGTTGAATAAAATATATCGAATTTATTTTTACCATGTATCATGAAAAATGTTTCGAATTAAAATTTTTTTTTACCGTGTATCATTTGGTTTCAATAAAAAAAATTTTAATTCTTATCGCACTGTTTTCATGTTTTTTTCCCCCTGTCACCGCCTTGTAGGGTTTCCTTTTATTTTCTCTCTAGCATATCCTCACATTACCGTCACGTTAGCACTAGAGCTGCGTTTCCCGCGTTCGCCACTAGAGCGTACAGGCGTGCACTCGTGGGTGGTAAGGCGATGCCGCCCAGCGCCGCGCGCCGTCCAAGGACAGCGAACGGAAGTCGCGCTTGATAAGATTGCGCGACCGGCGAACGGATGTCGGAGGGTGATAGCGCTCGCGAGCGCCGCGGTCCGCAGCGAATGCTCATTATGAAGCGCTGGAGTGCACGCACGTGCGCTCTAGTGGCGAACGTTAGCACTAGAGCTGCGTTTCCCGCGTTCGCCACTAGAGCGCACAGGCGTGCACTCGTGGGTGGTAAGGCGATGCGGCCCAGCGCCGCGCGCCGTCCAAGGACAGCGAACGGAAGTCGCGCTTGATAAGATTGCGCGACCGGCGAACGGATGTCGGCGGGTGATAGCGCTCGCGAGCGCCGCGGTCCGCAGCGAATGCTCATTATGAAGCGCTGGAGTGCACGCACGTGCGCTCTAGTGGCGAACGTTAGCACTAGAGCTGCGTTTCCCGCGTTCGCCACTAGAGCGTACAGGCGTGCACTCGTGGGTGGTAAGGCGATGCCGCCCAGCGCCGCGCGCCGTCCAAGGACAGCGAACGGAAGTCGCGCTGATAAGATTGCGCGACCGGCGAACGGATTGTCGGAGGGTGATAGCGCTCGCGAGCGCCGCGGTCCGCAGCGAAATGCTCATTATGAAGCGCTGTTCAGTTCAGTTCAGGGCGCTGTGCGTTTCGGTCCGTGAATTTTTGATCCGTTTGTTTTCGCGATGGCAAATCCTTTGCACTACAGGCACTGTTTTCATGTTTGTTTTTTTTCCCTGTCACCGCCTTGTAAAGTTTCCTTTTTTTTCTCTCTCTAGCAACTCCCCACATTCCATTGCAGGCGCTAGAGGGGGAGGGGGAGGGGGAGGGGGAGCGGGCGCCGCGATAGAGGTCTCCTCCCCTCCCCGCCCGGGCGCGCGCGCGCGCGCCGCCGCCGCCGCCGCGCACCAAGACACCCGCCTACCAGGCACCTCCAGAGACGATGTCGTCGTAGCTCAGAGCCAGCGTGCTCGCCCGACCGCTTCCGCCGCTGGCGCGCGCAACAGGAAGCGGGACTCGGGCGCGGTTCGAGCCACCCTCGGGCGGCGCGTTTTTGAGAACGGCGACGCCGCCGACCCCTGCGCTGCTGCTTCCGCGCTACCAACCTTCGCCGACAGAGCGCGCCGCACGCGCGCTACCAACCTTCGCCGCCAGGGCGCAGCACACGCGCGCTTCCACGCTTCGCCGCCAGGGCGCAGCACACGCGCCCTTCCACGCTTCGCCGCCAGGGCGCGCGCACACGCGCGCTTCCACGCTTCGCCGCCAGGGCGCGCGGCGCCTTGTGTCGGCACAGGGGGCTATCTCGGCGGCCTTGTGACGTCACAGCGACCTTGTGACGTCACAGGGGTTTATCTCGTGGCGCCGGGTGTTTACAGGGGTGGGCCTGTGTAGTGCGGGTTGCATTTAACCCCACTTCCGTCGCAGCTACGGCCATTACTCCCTACTAGGCACAAGTACGAATCTACAGTGCAATTAATAATTCTTGTACTTATTTGTAGTAAATAACTTCATCTAACACATTGGATAGTCAGAATTCACGTTTTGTGAAGCATTGACATCATAATATTGGTTTATAGCAAAACGTGTCTTCGTCGGTCCGTCTGTGAACTATGCTAGCGGCTAAACTGTAAAGAGGATTTTCACCAAAATTGATAATTCACGATCAATGTTGATGTCGCGATCACTTGAATTTGAAGCGGATATTTTGATTTTTGGGGTGTACTTTACATGAATCGTCAACAATACTTTCGAAATGTTCTCAAAAATAGCTTCAAAGTTCATGTTAAATTTTTTCTCAGATAGAAATAAAGCTTGTAAAAATAGCCCGTGTCTCGTTTTCGTTGAATGCTCTGAATTTTCGAAAATTCCAAAGTTCAATTTTTCCGCGTCTTCTTACAACTAAAACATTCATGGTAAAGAGTTTTCTTAATCAAATTTATTCTTCAAAGTTGTTTTTTTTTACATAAGATCGTATATATTTTTTCAAAAATATGAATAGTTGTTGCGTAATTTTGCTTGAAATATAGGTAATTAAAAAATATTTTTTCAGAAACGGCTCTGAAATGTATCTTTTTTCTCGAATAGAGTAAAGAGCGACTATAAAAATGGCGTATGCCCTATTTTCAGTTAACTCTGCATTTTGAAAATTTTCAAAATTAAAGAAAATTATGTAAATCATCAATACTGACAATAGGATTTTTTTTCTTCATGATATATGTTCTTCAAAATTATATTTTTATAAGGTCGTGTACATAGTTTTGAAAATACGAGTAATTTCGCATTATTCTTCGAAATTGTAAATTCGAATTTCCCGCTGTTTTATTCCTGAAAGAAAAGTTTCACGAGATATCAGGTGGTAATATAACAATAGCAACGCCGCAACACGGCAGTTTGAAATTCAGAGAATTACTTTCCATTGTTGGGCGACAATGTTTCTTGCTGTACGGAACACAGTCTTGGATTGTTCAATTTGTGTTTTATGTATTGGCTTTAAAATAATTGGTTTTCGCACCTCATGCGTTACGATTGGTATTGGATTTTACAAGTAAAGGCTAAGATATGTTAATATACAGAGAACTTGCTGTATTATAATATTGTGTAACCATTTCTAATTCGAGAAAGTACGTACTGTTGTAACATCACTAGTTTATTTTTTAATTGTCTGGGAAGTAACAAGCCAGGGCAGAATGGCTGGTATTGCAGTCATTATTCTACTCGATTGATTTTGTGCGGCCATCATTCTGCAGCGTTCCTAGATCACCGATTCCTTTGGAAGATGTTTGCAACGCGGTGCTTATGAACATTTTTCAACAAATCCCGAATAATTCCAGAACGTTCTGTGGGTTAATCAATAGATTCTTTTCAGACCTGAGAGTCATAAAATCAATATCATACATGGATGCAAAAGATTCAATTTGTTTGGGTCACAAAATAAAATGGGCGTCAGTCCTACAAGGGATATTAATAATCATCATTCTCTACAAACCTGTGTGAATGTGATTCGAGTTCTGATTTAATCAAATAATACTGAAATGTTATTTTACTTTACTCTAAACAGTAACCAATTCACAAATTATCTTCCTCTCTCCCCTTCTCTTTCTCTTTCCTTCTCTTTCCGTATCTCCTGTTGTCTCTCTCTTTCTCTCCCTCTTTTCACTTTCTCTCCTTTTCTTTCCCTTCTTCTCATAGTTCTCTCTTCCCCTCTTTTTTCTCCCTTTTCTCCTTATTTTCTAACCTCTCTGTCACTTCTCTTTTCTCTCCCTACTTTTCTTTCCTCTTTCTTGTGTTTAAACCGGAGTACATGGTGCACCTTTGGCGTGTACATGAAGAATTGCCTTTTGTGGAAAGAGAACTATCCCGAACTCTAGAGATGATACTTCTATGTTTTAGTTCCTTTTTATTCATATTATTTGCTGTAGTTAAAATGTTAATATACGTGCTTTATTCACCACGCTTTCCATAAATGTTACAATTATTCTGTGAGTGTCGAATTTCCAAAAGATGTCAAGTTTTTGTAAATGTTATGACAATTTGTAATTTAATAATAAATCATTTGTCTTGTTTGTCAACAGGTTTGACCACCAGACCCAAACGACTTTTGCTGTTTGTGAATCCTTACGGAGGCAAACAGAAAGGCATGAAAATTTATGAGAAGCATGTCAAACCACTGTTTGAAATTGCTGGAATTGATGCAAAAATAGTAGTTACTCAGAGACCAAATCATGCACGTGATGCACTTCTCACATTCTCCTTTGACAACATTGATGGTATTGCATGCATTGGAGGAGACGGAACATTTGCTGAAGTATTCAATGGTCTCATTCTTCGAACAGCAAAAGATTTAGGAATTGATCATAATGATCCTGAAGCGAGGCTTCCCACACCAGAATTGAGAGTTGGTGTCATTCCTGGTGGAAGCACGGATACAATGGCTTACTGTTTCCATGGCACAACTGATGTTCCCACAGCCGTCCTTCACATAATTCTTGGTACGTATGGGACCATTAGTTATTTTTTGAAACAGTTACAACTTTTTTCAGTACATATGAAATTCTCGGATTTAAGGAACAAGAATACAACAGAAACATACTGAAGTAGAAATATTATGATACTCCAGCTTGCGCATGGCTATTTTTGCAGTGTACACTAATTTTTCACATTTTTTCATAAGTAACTATTAATTCATTGGAACCAATAAAAGTATTTCGATTATCCGGGAGTTTCGATTATCGATTGACCCCTTCCCCTGTCATTACCCCGAATAATGGAGGTTCACTTGTATTTTAATTTTACTTAACGGTTGCAAGTAATACGAGAAAGTCAGTGCTATTTTCTAACACAATCTTAATTCGTTTATATTCATTTACAGTTACCTTTCATTTATTTCTCTCGATAGTATGTTGAAATTATTTCATTATCTTATTTTTGATATTTTTCAAAGTGATAGATCATTTTATTCTAAATTCAATTATTTTCAACAAAGTTAAAATACTCAAAACGGGCGCATATTGAGTCTCTACTTTGGAAGCGTCCATATTGCGAACGAAAACTGCAATACCACTTTCTTTCCTATCCATTGCCTAAGAGGTAAAGAAAACTGGGATAGCTCACAAGTTGGATCAAATAACTAATCTGTAGCCTTAAGAGAAAGCTATCCCAAAGTTGGAAAATAAAATTGCAATCACCTACATCGACGGGCCAGTTCCAAAAGTCATGGCAAAACAGTACAAAATCAATAATATGTACGGCATAACTGTTCAAAATTAATAATACATTTCAAATTCAAATGATGTAACTGACATTTTCAGAGAGATATTAAACTTTAAAACGGCAATATCTTAAAACTTAGGATTTTGAGCTGTTGCCTTTTGGAACGTCGATGTGTAGAAAGCTAACGGAGGATCGAACTGACTGTTTTCATGTGCTGGGGCCTATATAAAATTATGCTACATATTTCTTTATCAATTTTCAGGAGACAGCAGAGGACTTGACTTATGTAGTGTTCACAGTAACGCAACACTATTGCGCTATTATTCGAGCGTGATCTCATATGGCTTCTTGGGAGATGTCTTGAGAGACAGTGAAAAATTTCGTTGGATGGGTCCAAAAAGATATGAATATTCTGGTAAATATTGATTTCGATTGAATTTGATAAAGCTCTAATGTGTCATTAAGAAGTAGATGTATATTTCTATTTTAAAATTGTGATCTTTTTTATTAAACTTTATTGATTTATGTTTTATCTCTATAATTACATTTTAGATAGCATTCTTTATTCTATATTTTAAAGCTTATACAAAAATCTAATAATCTATTTACAGGTTTCAAGAAATTTATGGCCAATAAGGGTTATGAAGGAGAAATAACATTATTAGCTGATAGTAGTAGTGCAGCTGTTGGACCTAAATGCTGGAGTAACTGTGAAAGATGTGATATGCACAGAGAAATGAAGAAAACAAAAGATGCTCAACACGAAGGGGTGTGTGTGAATATATTGTTTTTATTATTCATAAGTATTAATGATAATTAATATCCCACGTATAGTAATAAGGTAAACCGCATTTGTTTGTCCGGCCGTCAGTCGCCTCTTAGACCCTTTCGGGCCCACTGTTTGAGGCAAGCGGGGTGTCAGTTTATGTGTCTCGCCTGCTGGCGGAGAACTGGCCATTTATCTCGTATCCTTCGAGATCATTATTATTTTTCTATTTCCAAAAATAGTATGTAGTAAATAGGGGATGGGGGGATTAGAAGCATGGGAAGAAATTGTTATTTAGCCTCCTTCCTACCCACCATTTGGGGCAAACGAGAGAGTATTTAACGTATTTTGGTCTGGTAATGAGGAACTGGTCATATTTTCGTACCCTTTTAATCTATATAAAAAATACATTTAATAAATATAAAAAATACTTTAAAACCTGTTTGAAACGTTGGAGATCCTACAATAAGCTCATTAAATATTTTTTAATGATGTAACGGTCTGACAGTTCACCTTTCACAACTGGGGTTGGGGGAACGGAGCAGTTCCTGGTAGATCTATGTAAAATTTGAGGTGGAGAATGAAAGTTTGCAGCAGATTTTTCTCGGAGTTCCCCGTCGCCCCCCTCCATGACTCATTCATCCGTTACTCCATCATTATTTATCATTTCAACATCAACATCGACCATCATTCATTTCATCCAACCAAGGGTGGGTCCAAAAGCGTTGAGTAAAAAACTTGTTAATGTGGCATTGTGACTGATAATTCTGATACATCCTTAATAAATACAAAAACTATTTAGTTTAAAAATAGTATATCACTATATATATATATATATATATATATATATATATATATATATTCAGAGATGGAGAAGGAAGTAAATATAATATACTTGTGAATTTTCCTAAGAATAAAGTTTTAAAATTTTTAATAATTCATTACATAAAGTCACCACCAAAGAGACTACAAGAAGGTTTCGTAAATTTGGATACTGGCCCACTATTACAAAGTTGGTACATATTATTATTATTATTGTTATTATTATTATTATCATCATCATTATCATTATTGTTGTTATTTTTCCTCTACATCACGACTAAAGATGTTATGATTCGGCGGAACGTAAAATCTACTCCAGGTTGCAACCAGCTACCTAAGGAGTAGATCAAAGAACTGTCGGCGCCTATACAATACTTTGAGTAAAATGTGAGCTGTTCCAAATAAAATGATTTCTTGCATTTCCCAGTCTTTTGAATGACCTAGGAATTTAGCTAAGTTCTTACACAAAGTTTGCGGAACAAATCCCAGAGCTCCGATGACTATCGGTACGACCTGTGCTTTTACGCCCCATATTTGGCTGATCTCCATTTACAAACTCTTGTATTTAAAAACGTTTTGGTTACGACGTTTTCATGGCAAGGCACAGCCACATCTACAAGTAGACACGATTTTTTCTCCAAATCTCGGATAACAATATCCGGTTTGTTTGCCTCTATCGTGCGATCCGTTTGAATTTGTTGGTTGTACAGCGTGTGAGCGTACCATTTTGGGCATGTGTTTGGAACTTCGAGGGCGGTACAGATCTTCCAGTGGAGGTAGCTACACACCCTATCGTGTCTTTTCAAGTATTCGGTCTTTGCTAGAATTGGACAAGCTGAGACATATTATTGACGGTTTCTACTTGTTCCTGGTAAATGCGGCTTTTATCAAGAATCTCTTATTATAATTATTATTATTATTATTATTATTATTATTATTATTATTATTATTATTATTATTATTATTATTATTATTATTATTATTGTTTATCACTTATCAACGCATCGACATCAAGGTCATTAGCGATTAAACAGACATCTTGAAATTTACCTCAGTACAATATTGGCGTATCCCCCTGAGAAGGTTAGAGACAATCTAAAAGCACATGCATTGAAGAATTAAATTCAAACGTTTTGTTGAATTTATGCCAAAAATGTGACTTGTTTTCTCAATATGATTTCAAATTGCTCACTTTGTGATGAAATTGAAGACAAGTGACAAAATATTTAACCACTTTTTCTCTGTTTTTTTTAAATCATTAACTTTTTTTTTGTTCCAGAATGGAAGACTTTTCGAGGCAAGTTCTTTATGGTCAATGGAGCCAATGTATCTTGTGCTTGTACACGAAGTCCAAATGGCATTTCACCTTTCAGTCATTTAGGAGATGGTTGTGTTGATATTATTCTTTTTAAACATACAAACATGCTCAACAACTTTCGACTTCTCCTCAGACTCACAAGTAAAGATAAAGCAGTGGTAGGTATTGTATTATGATTACTTTACAGAATTGTATAAATTAATTTTTTTTTAAAAAAAGTGTTATTTGTATTATGCGAACAATTTTTCTTTCAGTTTGATCTGCCTTTTGTTGAAATTCATCGGGCAAGAGAATTTACATTCCGGTCGCTTCCAACTCCTGTGTCCCAAGGGGATTTCTCCACTCCTCGCCTTATTCCTGGAGTTAGCGTATGGAACTGTGATGGAGAAGTGCAATGGGAAACAAACATGCGAGTGAGGTTGGTATTGTTAAACAAGTGCATTAAGAATATTTTAATTCTTGTCAGTAACATCCCTAAAACTGATCAGTAAATTACTTTCTCTAACACGTGTTGTCAAAATCCGTTAGAAGGTCCTTGATATCAAAAAACAGATTGGCGGCAAAACGTCTGGTCCTCCGTCCTTTTGTAGTCAACGCTAGCGCATAACCGTTCAGACGATTTTCTCCAAAATTGATTTTCCCCGATCTATTTAAAGAAACTCGATCCCTACCGGTTTGAAATGAATATTTTGGGGGGTACTTTACTTGAAGCCTCAATTACGTTATCAAATTTTCTCAAAAATGGCTCCAAATATTTTTATTAAACTTTGTTCTCGGATAGGGTAAAGGACACTTAAAAGAATGGCGCATATCACATTTTCGTTAAAACCCCTAATTTTTCGAAAATTGCATCACTTCAAATTTATTTCAACTTCTCCTACAACTACAATATTGAAGATAAAGTTTTTTTATTTATAAAACCTGTTATTCAAAGACAGATATTGAAATTAGATCGTGTACAATTTTTCGAAAATGTGAGTAATTTTTGTGTAATTTTGCGTCAAATTTAGTCAATTTTTAAACAATTATTTTATCAAAAACGGCTTCAATTTTGTTTTTTATTTTTAAATATACTTATCGTATGTATCAAAAATCGTAAGAAAAATGGTGCTAGCTCCATTTCTGGCGAACTCTCAAGTTTCGAAAACTGCAAAATGTAAACATTGCAAAGGTACAACATTGAAGATGCAGATTTTTTCTTCAATGAAATCTGTTCAAAAAAATCAGATCCTTAAAAAAGGTTATGTTTATTTTTTAAAAGAAAGAAAAAAGTATAGTTTTTGCATAATTTCTGCTTGAAGTTAATCCCACCACAAAAAATTTTTTTTTCTCAAAAAATGCTCCAAATTTTCCATGGATAGAGCAAAGAATGCTGAAAAGAATGACAGGACTAATTTTTGTTAAACTCTCTAAATTTTGGAAAATTGCAAATGTTAAAAATAATGCGAGAAAGTATGTGTTGTAGTGCCACTAGATTAATATTCTTTCACTTGTTGACTTCACTGCTTTCTTATAGATATTAATATTTTTTTTTATTTTGAAGTAGAGTTGAATGTATCAACTAGATTCTTCATTTCACAAATTCATTAATTTCTGTTTTATATAATTGGTGACCCCTTTCCTAATTGCCAGTTTTCTTTTCCCCTTTCCTCTTTGTTTTTAATGTTTATTTTATTCATGTACCACAACCTAAGCATTGCTTAGTTTATTTCAAATAATGTTATGTTTTTTTTGAAGCATGATATTTGGCAAATCCTATAATAAAAAATGTAATTTATGAAATTACTTATAACCTTCCTTTTAACTTGTGTAGAATGTAAGAAGGATTTGCAAAAAGTTGAAGCATACCCTCACTATTTTAAAAATGTAATAAATTGCTACTGAATAACATCATTTGAAAATTTTGTCTCATTCACAGAATGAAACTAGTTTTTAGATTCTTAATAATGAAAAGTATGCAAATCAATAAATGAATGGTAATTGCTACAAGTTATTTAAAAGTTCATTAGTCCTTTACAAAACAAATGTGAAGAAAACTTTGGATAAAACTTACCTAGTTCACTTGTTTTTCATTATATAATAAAAAATATAGTAATATTATTATGAAAAAGTAATTTCCAAACTGATGAAAACTCACTATTTTAAAAACTACTATTTTCAAGTAATTTTCGAAAGATGAAAACTATATACTATGAGGACAAAAGAACTTGTTACTCATAATGTGAAAATAATCACAAAGCCCTCAGGGTTATGAAGTCTTTTCTTTCTCTTTTTTTTCAAATAATAGTGTTATCCTGTATAAAACAAAGAATATGGGAATGATTTTTTTTAATTATGTAATTCTTTAAATTAAAAAATCTTTTGGTAATCCTGCTTTTGTAAAATTAAGATGGAGTAGGTGGTTTTATGGAAATATGTTTTAAGGTGTTACATGTACTACCATTTTTTAGTGATAAAAATCACTGTTTTAATAAATGAAAATTATTCTTTTACAGGGTGCACTGTCAACTTCTACAAGTATTTACAAGAGGATTCCCTGAGGCAGAACAAAGACAAGGATGCCGAATGTGTTGTTTCTGAATATAATTTTTTGAGAGAGGTTACTGACAATTTTTGTTCATGTATATCTAAGTGCCCAGCTATATACAATAAGTTACTACATACAAAAGTGTTATATTACTGTGTAATCAAGATTTTGCAATATTTTCTAAAATACTGCTGATTCCTGCTGTAGTGTTGTGACATTTTTAAGAATATGTGACATAAAAACACATTTTACAGTAAATTTACTACACATATTCTTATGCCACTGGTTCTCTTCGTGAGCAAAAGTGAAAGTTGCACTGCGACAATTTTGTTAATTGTGATTCTCAGAAATATTTGATAAGACTGAAATTGTATAAACATAAGAGATCCCCTTCTCAGGACATTCCTGAGAAACGTATGAATATTTTACGAGGTGCTATAATTACAGGACAGTGGAACAAAATTTGGTCTCATGCAGTTAATCCTGTATATATTTAAATAGAAGGTACATGAAGCAATAAGTAATATGTTGCTTCTCATGGTTGTGGAAATATCCTACAAAGCAGTTATTTTCAATGTTTTGCCCTCATTATTACTTCAGGCTGGCAATAACTTGTTCACAGGAAATAATAATTATAATTCTGATAATTTCAAAAAAATCGTATTACATTTACACTTACTAATGAAGGATCCAGGTTTTAAATGTCCACGGTCTGGCAATTTGATGTAAGAAATATCAATGAAAAATATAATTGATAGTATTTAGAATATTTTAATTATAAAATTGAATATAAAATACATTGTTTAATGAAAGTTTGAAGTTATTGATTTAAGCAGTCAATATGTATTATCAGGAAAAATGACATAAGTATGATATGAGGATGACTAATATCAGTTTGAATTTTTATTAATGATTTAATTACAATGTGAAATCATTGACATGAAGACATTGTCTTATGTTTAATTCTTTTATACTGTAAATTTTATGGGAGCTGTTTTATAAAACATTGAGGCTTCTTACATCATTAAAGAATTTTTCTAATTATAGTTTCCTCATTAAGAAGATAATATTTTCACTCACAAATTAAGAGACAATTTGTATCACTGAAAATAATAAAAAATTCACAAATGAAAGATAAGTTCCCAAATTCACAATATCATGTAGCAACAGAAGTTATGTAATGTCAAATATTAAAATATATCATTTCTTGACATGTCACTTATTTATTGATTACATATACCATGAGAAATTGATTAGAGAAAAATACATAAAAATACCTTCCAAATTGTACAAATCTGAAAATTCATTCATGATAAAAAAGAAATCATATATTTTTGCTGAAAATGCTGGAGTTACTTTTACTTTGTAGCTCTGTTGCATTTTGCAAAACACAACAGCTGCTTCTTGCATGTGCATTATTGTTTATATCTTGAAACAGAGATATGTTACAGTGAATTAAGGTTTTACGGTGAAATGAATCTCAGACATTCTTTGCTGAACCACCCAATTTCATGGATTCCTCTTTACTTCTATAACTATGTTCTTTCATACTTATGGAAGATTTTATTTTATGTAATTCACTCAAAAGTGTGTTTCAAATTAGAATTTTATCATTGCCTAGTACAATGATATTAATTTAAAGAAATGCATGTATGAAGCAACTTTCAGAAAAATGAACTAAAAAGTATTCTTGGAAGTAGCAAAGTAATCTTTGAAGTAAATAAGTCTAAGCATTGTTGTGAACTTTTGTCTCCTAATTTGTATCAAGTAAATCCTTTGAGAAGATAGCATAGCAATTAAATTTATATTTTGTTTTTCTACAATGGTATTATTCAATTACTATGCTTTTCAATGAAGAACTGAGACATCTTTTCTACAATGAGCATTTTGCTGCATTTTCTAAGTACAATTACAATGTGAGATCCAACTTTCAGAATGGATTCTTGTGAATCGACTACACTTCACTTTTCCCCAGTTACCCATGGAACAAAGAATTGATCATTGTTTTCAATTTAATGCAAGTACAAAATGTAGAAAAAGAAATAAAACTCTAAAGGTTTTTGGAGTTATGCATTTTTTTAACAGTTCTTGAAATCAACTTTTTCATCTAGATTTAATTACAATCGTCAGCATTTTGAAGTCATGCTAACATTTGAATAATATCAATTAAAACATGACTATAGTTTTTATTCAATATAGATGTAATATTTTTATTTCTTGTTTACTCCAAATAAAAATGATCTAACATTTCCCTCTAAAAAGAAAAGAATTACTATATTCTGTCTATACTTCTCTTTCTCTCTTAAAAACTTCACAATTATTATTGGTTCTGCAATATTCTTTTATTCAATCGATACCTTTAAATATTAAAGAATGAATGAGGATGATACTGGTCATTTGGTATTATAAACTTTTGAAGTGTGGACCTCAATAGAGGTAGACATTTAATTTCAGACATTAATTGCATTAATTTTGTATCTATTCTATACACTCAAAAATATCAGTGGAAATGAAATAGTGATTGCAGACAAAGCCATTTTGAGCCTTTCTTCTGAAACAATTTATAAATATGCTCTCTCAACCTATAAAATAATGTCATAATTTCATTTTAGTAAATGTTGATACTTAAAACTTTAAAAAGAAATGGTTATGTTTTTACATGTATTAAATTGAAAATTTATTGCACTTCCATTTATTCTGTGTGCTCCAATAAAGTGCTTTGTGTGCCTCATCACTGGGGATCATATTGATTATAATAATTTTATAATATGGTGTGAAGGTAGGTCTTGCTTCTTAATAATGACAGAAAGTTTGAGTACTAATTGTAATGAAAACTTATAAAAACTAAAGAAAATTAAAGGGAGATAAAGAAAATAAAAGATCATACAAAAAGGGCTGTCAACCAGAACTATAAAGTTACAAACAGGATACAAACACATTAACTCTAAATCGTTCTTTCTATAAACAATTTCATACCATATACAAAATTGTTGAAAATTGTTGTTTTCATTTTTTTTATTATTTTTTTTTTTTCAATTTATAAAGATTGTCAAATAAATATTATTCTCATGAGGTTTTGATTAAAAAAATAAGATTCATGCAGAACTTGTGAGTAGGTGTCTAGTGAAATGCAATTTTATTGAATCATCAGTTCTAGAATGAGTGAATTTCTTCACTCAAGCAAAGTTTGAAGTTAGGTTTTGTTAAATCACTTGTTGCCTTTGTGAAAAATGAGATTGCAAAGAATCAGTTAAGTTAATTAATTATAACTATGTTTTTATTACTTATTATTCAATACATTGTTTTGTGAAAGTTTACAATAATCTGTAGCCTGATAAATGAGGGCTTGTAAAAGATATATCAGTACTGGTATACAGAAAATGCTGCTATGTAGTACTCCTTACTTTTTTGTTGGTGTATGTTATTCTAAACTGTTACTTATTCTTAAAACACTCCTATTGAAGGCAATTTTAGTATGTAATATATATTAATGTGTGTTATATATGTATAAAATGTATTATAAGGTTTAGTGGTGGAAAGAAGACATAATGCTTTCTGAAAATACTCTTCTGTCAACAGCACTCCTGTAAAACTTATCATCTTGGATCATTATATCAACATAGTTTGTCAAAAAGTTTGATGTGAGCATATCAAAATTAAGGTTACACCAGACTTTTTTCTCATAAATGTAACTGAAAATAACAAAGGGTTTGTTGAAAATGTCACCATTATAAACTTTAAGGGTGTTGGAATGAAGCACTTTTTGTCTTCACAGTCTTAGGTGCTTTCGTATTAGAAAAGAACAATAAAGACTTATGGAGTCAGTCTGTCAATTTCCCAGTTTCAAATTGGGAAAATTGTGATAATGAAGGTTGTTACTTATTGCTTAATATGCCTTACTGTTAGGATTCTGAATAAGTTTTTATTGTATTTAGTTTCTCTTAACCCTTATCTGAACAACCTGTGACTGTTAGACACTGTTTTTTTCCATGTAAGATAAAGTAAAAGGTTTTTGTCTACTCCTTTGTGACTTCTTTCAAAGAGTGTGCATTCAACATTTCACATAGTTTGGTCAATAAACAATGAAAATAATTTCAGAGAGAAAGTTTTGGGCATGTAGTTTCGCAAGAGCTCTAAATGTACTTCTGGCAATAAACAATGGTTGGTGTACTTGAATTCAACACAATCAAAATAATGTTATACATTCATTTAAAGATGTAGAAGATTGAACATCTGGTTTTGTCATGTGTACACAGTTTCTCAATTTATTTGATCTCTGTCATTTCAGCCATAAGAAAGAAAATGACAAATTGAAAAAAGCTTTCTGAGGAGCAAATGTTATGAAATTTTTTTAGAAGATAGAGAATCACAAATTAAAGTTAAAATTATTAGAACATTAATTGCACAAAGGTCTAGGAATATAACATTTGTATGTACATATGATAACACAGTATCTGGCAGACACACCTGCCCGGATTTGTTACAAAAATAGTTTGTTCAGTTAAGGGGTAAAACACGTATTTGAGGTTCCAAAAGTTTCTGCACAATGGGAAATTTCATTTATATTATTGATGACTTAATGATATTTTGTAGCATATTGTTGAATTTCAGAAATGCAATTTTGAGATCTTCAGTGTTCATAAGATCACATGAACTTCTAACTATTCTTTGTACTGTACAATGCAAATATCAAAGTAGATTATATGGATTACATTATTCCAAATTCAAATTATTTGATAATTAATTACATGCTAATTTTAATAATGTTCTTGTTTGTTTTAAAATGGCAAGCAAAATCTCTGTTTGCTTATTTTAATTTTCCTCAAAATGTGGAACTAAATTATTTCTACATAGGCTGATGATCTTGAAGTTGCAAGAAATCTTTCACTCACATAAGAATTTTGAAGAATTTCTTGTGTAAGTAAACTGAAGGAATGATAGTTATGTGTGTGTATGTGAATTTCACTTCAAAGCAAAATGCTATATTACAGGAAAAATACATAGGCCTACTTTGTTGCAACATGAAAGTTTGTTGTTTGGTCTTTCAAATATAAGTTTTTTCTCCAGTCCTTACAGTATGTTGTCATACAATAATAATGAACAATAAGGAAAGACATGCATCAAGAACATCAGAATTGTGTATTCCAGAAAAGATTTTGTAAGAAGAAATATCACAAACAATAAAATTCTTCTTTGCTCTCATATCAAAATTTCAACTGGCCAAAATTATATAGTATCATTTTCAATAATGTTATGAAAAAATCTGTGTAATAACTATTCTTGTTTTCTTAAATAATTCTTTAATGGTCATACATTGTTGTCTATTTACATTGCACAAAATCTTGAAAGTGAAACAAAGCTTCTGCTTTCACTACTGAAATAATTTGATATTAATTTTACTTCTGAGAGAATACTGTTAATGGAATTTTGTTTCTTTGGGAAAATTTATTTAGCCCAATTTTTTCATTGTAAATGTAACCATTTGCCTGTCCTAACTCAGGAAATACAAAATATAAATTATGAGTAGAAAAAAAAATTAATTGGGAATGATAATAATGTATTTTCATTGTTAAACAAAATAAATAATAAATAATATTTCAAGAGAAAATAAAAATGTATTGACCAAATTGCATATTTATTACAAAATGCTTTTCTGAACATATTTTACACACACTATTTTTCCAGTACAATTTTCTCACATGAATATACATTAATTATTAATAAAATACATTAAATAAACAACTGATATTCTACCAATAATTAATGCTTTCTTCTGTTTAATTATTTTCAAACAAAAAAATTTGGGGAATTACATTAGCTTCAACAATTTTATTCTGAAGTATTAATTTAATTAATCAGCCAAAGATATTTTCATCATTTTATCAATCTTTTCTCAAAATTAAGTGTTCAGATTGTCTTAAAAAATAATTCAGTTGTTGAATACAAGTTTTTCGGATTACACTTTTAAATGAAATCATTCCTCCATACACAGAGTATTTACTACAAATAGTATATATTATTTTGTCTCTATTTCTGGAACTGAAGTACTAAGTGGTTGTGATGCTTTCATTACATTTTCTTGATGTATGTCTTCCTTCATGTTATCATATTTCAACATTTTGATGGTGAGTGGAAATCAACTTCTATGGGTATGTATACATTTAGGTGAGAAATTTTGTATCTCAATTCTGTATGTTTCAAGAATGGTATTTCTGAACAGTCAGGATATTTCATTCCATTATGCAATATGTTGCTCTAAAATAGAGTACCCACTAAGAGACAGTGATTTGAGAAGAAATGTATTAATTTTCCCCAGGCTGTCCAGAAATATTTTCATATCATTGTACATTTGTTAAAAATTGTTTTTTGGCTTACCTACTGCCTGCTTATACCCCTCAGTAGTGGATGAACCTCACAAGCTCTCATCATTTTTTGATTTACTTTCATTCCTTTTAAATAATGTGTGCACAATTTATGATTATAACCATTTCTATTTAAGAATATTTCAAAGAAATATTTGGCATATTTAGTTTTCATTATGAACATTCCTAATTTCAGGAGAACATTCCATTTAAATTATTTCCTTTTAGAGTAATTATTTCATTGTAATTTTTAGCTCTCATCTCTAAGAATGTCTAATTTCTATTGATAAACATAATTAGCTTGATTTGTTCATGAAAGTGTGAATTTATATCAGTCAAGTCACTACTTGGCATAAATTTTTATCTCATCATGACTTGTATTCAGGAAGACTTCTTCCAAATTTTCAAAAGTTTTCTTTTTTTATCTTTCTTTTATCTATGCAATAATCATCATATAATTATCATCCTTACACCTTATCATCCTTACATCTTATAGTACCACAATCTTTAGCTTGATATTTTCAGTCAAATTTCTAATATCTCAAAATCATAAAATTCTATGTTGTTCAATTTACCTTTTTACAAAATTACTTATTATTGATTACAAAAAGATCATATGAAGATATTGTGATAATTGACACATGAATATTCTTTGGTGTAAAATAAAAACAAAAATTATTTTACTAACTTTCCAATCTAACATAATCTGAGAAAGAGTGCTAGTACATATATTTATTTATAAAACTGTCTTCCATAAGTTCGTATTATGACCAAGCATGTGGCCTGTGTTTTTTGAATTTGAACATGGCACAAATATGATTAAATGCAGAAAATTTGAAAGGGCTTTTACTAAATTATTTAATTTCTACTAAAACACAAATATGGAAAAGCCAAAGTGTCAATTTTTTAATACTGGCATCTCTAATTTATAAAACTGATGTATTCTTAATTGTGAATAAATCTTACTTTCCAAAGAAATAGAGGAGACTACAAAATGAGTGCCATGCTTTTATGTGCCTTGTGTACTTGTTACGAGCATATGAATGTAAGAAATTACAAAAGTATCTTACAATATTCAATTTATGGTGATTATGGAAAATAAATTTAATAGAGCGGTGAAGTTATGGTAATTGGTTTCCACATATTTTTGACTGCATAAATTCAACAAATTTGTGATTCAGAGCACTCATTAAAAACATTGCAGTGGATGCATTCTTCTGTAATATGAATACAATGATTTTGGGTCTTTGAAATTGCCCTGTTCTTTTTTGATACTTTCAAAATGAAACTCTAAATATACTGGAGATAAATATGAGCAATACTGAGTCATAATTTCTGAAACTAGAAAATGAAATATTATCTTGAGTAGTTGGCAAAAGTTGGTTGTATAGAACTGCACTACTACAAAAAAGGCATTTTACAGTGCACCTGATTGCAAGCTGTTAGTTGCCTATTGTATTGCACTTGCATGAATGCATTAGTCCATAGACAGCACCCAATGTCATAAGTGAGATTTGATTGTACTTAATTTTCTAGAGCTGAATAATTCATGTAAAAGATTACTCCAAGAGAAGTATGCAATAGTAGCTGTATGGTACTGTTGGAAAACAAATGAAGACAACTGTTATGTATATTTTTCTGTTAACATACAAAAATGTGATGAGTAATTATTATATTTATTTGCATTTTATGTGTCAATATTAGCTACTCTTCTTTTCAATGTATAAACTACTATGTGTACGTGGAAGGGGCACATTTGTTGCATGCCAGTATTAGATTCAAATTAGATCTTAGTGTAAAAAATGATTCTTGTTTCATTTTGTGAGATTCTGCTTCTTTATGGTGACAATAATATATTTTTTGCATTTTATGATTGTGAGGAATTTAGAACCAAATATTTACAGCATGTTATGTAATTTCATCTGGAAATGTGTAAATGCAATTTATTCTGTGGATGTTTTAGCAGAATTATTGAATGCCCCTTTTCCCTAGAAAATAATTCCAGAAAGAATGGCCTATTATCAAAATTGGTGAAGGCCACGTTGTTGTAGGAAGGTTGAATACAGTGTTATTGTCTGAGAAAACTTATCAATAAACAAAAACAATTGTTAATTTGTTAAATTTTATTCCAATAATCCTTAAGTGTACTTTGAACGACATAGTACATTCCTCATGACAATAGTTGGTAAAGCTGGGTATAAACTGCATGCTCAAAATTTTTGCGTTCTTCTTAAAGCCTGCCCTCATCCACTATTTCATTCAAAGCCCTAAAAATAAGAAAATACCCTAACATATTAAGAAAACATCAAATACATGGGAACATAATATCTTGAACTTCTCTGCACGTCGGGAAAGAAAACTATTAGTAACCCCACCGTTTTACCATAGGGATGGTGTTGTCTCTGGTGGCATGGTAACGAACTGCATGGAGGGGCAATTTCGTCGCGGCACTCGTGCTACGGACTCCCGCTCGTGGCATCGACCTTGACAACACTGATTTAATTCATCAATTTCTTTAAAATAAAACACGAAGTATAAATAAATCGATATTTTTTCTCGACTCTCGGAGTCGCGGGATTCAATCGATCTGTATAACATTTAGGTACAGAACGTCCTCAAATAATACGGACAACAAGCATGTCGACTTTTATCGTTATTTGCGGAAGTTTGTCGAAATGGAAAATTTCCGTCACCGAGAAAACTAGGCATCTTTGCTGCTTACGGGCGCGATTCAAATACTCTGCACTACGTAGCATTCAGAACTATTAGCGAAGACGGAAGTCTCTACAAGTAGGAAATACTAATATTTTCTTCTATGATAGTAGAGAGGGGTGAGACAGGAAAGTAAGGGGTGAGTAGAGAGGGCAGCGATAGGGCTCGGGGCGGCGAACCCGCGAAACTAGAAACAGGAAAATCGTGCCGCCGCCGCCGCTGAGCCGGATTTAAAACTAGGGATGTGACGTCGAAACGTAACATTCTGCCAGCTGCAATATCTATAACAATTTCCTGTTTCCCAAAGATTATATCGTGAAGTTCGGCAACTGAAGGAAGATAGAATTTTGAGTATCTTTCTGCACATTATTACGATTTAAGAATGCTACCAAAAAATATTTTTCGGATAGAACGTCTCCATCAGCAATAAAAAATTAAAAACCAACCGAGACGCTATTACACGTGGTGCTATTGAAACGACATCTGATTTCTTCAGAACAGAATGGTTCTTACTATGGTTCTTTTAGTTCAACGACCTTCCGGACCCACATATCTCCACAACCACATTCCTTTCGACATTCTATACTTCATCATTCTCTCCAGCCTACTGTGCCTCGGCCTCTAAATGAACTAAATTACGACCATCTTCCCATCATATCTGTTATATTACTAGGAGCTTTCCCATATTCTTTGAAAAAATTCTTCAATATTAGTACTGACTAGAAAAAATATCGTGATCGAGTAGTACATAAAATTCACCCATTAAGCAAAGCGCCTGAAACGCCGGAAGAAATTGACAACACCTTAGACAAAATGCGTAGAATATCAGCTACGAACTGTCTTCAACGTAAATTCTACTCAAACCCCATTAAAAACCTTTGGTAACAGCTGCTATCGTATATCATCTCTTTGATTCAAGAATACAGAAGGGCTCAAAGAAAATTCTATTCCTCTCGCGACCCCATAGACAAAGCCATCTGTCGGACAACGTGGCGGGTCGTCTTACGACTTTTTCAATCTCATAGAGAGGCCGAATGGGAGCGCTTCATCCAGAAAGCCGAAGTAAGGGATCGGCTCGACCTCTGGAAAATACAGAAAACGCTAAAAAATCTAGTACCGCCAATAATGCCACTTAACGATCCGACTAACAAAACTAAGACCTACAATCCAGTCAGGAAGGCTGGATCTTTGCTGTAGCACTTCAGAAGCGTTTCATTCCATTACCTACTGAAACTTATTCACTCATAAATGGCCACTATCTCCCCGTCTCAGGTTTTCTACTGCAAACGTACGAAAACTGAGTCCTAGACGACATAGAAAACAAGCAGATGAAGAACGCATCCAATTCACAGAGGACCAACCACGCATCCAAATTAAAGCCATGAGCGCCAAAAAAGGGACCCAGACCAAATTAACGCCAAGAAACTACCAAAAAGTGCCATTCTCGCCATATTCCAACTCACGAACGCGTGAATCGAAGTCAGCCTAAGAACTGGAAGATAGCACAAATTATAATGATCGGCAAGCTGAACAAAAACAACAGCGATCCGGAAAATTACCACCCCATAAGACTTTTCTCGCAAATTGATAAAAAAATTGAACGATTGTTGCTCCCGGCCACAACTTCCAAATCAAAAACAACGCTATTCGCTCATCTCAATTCGTTTTCCGCAAAGATCACTCGTCGGCGATGCAAACATTCAGATTAGCAATGGAAATTGCCTCGACTCTGTCTTCACTGTACCATCCGAGCTATTTTCTTGTAGTTTTTCTTTGTCTGCGACAAAGTCAACTATCACATCCTCATGCAAAAACGCTATAAGTGCCTTCTTAAGTATCTTTGTCACCTTCTCTTCAGTTACCAAGGCAATAGAACATTTCAAGTCAAATATCAATTCTAAAAATCCTCATTCAAAACTATTCTCGTCGGTGTCCAGCAAGGAGCAGTTCTTTCTTCCCTACTCTTCACTCTACATTCACGACCTTCCCCAAACACCTCATGTTTCCGAATATCTCTTCGCCGAGGACGTCGCCTTTGCAACTAAATTCCCTAGATCAGACAGCGCAGTTCGACGCCTCCAAGACGCCACAACGGCTGTATTGAACTGGTGCAATCTTAACGGCTTAACAATAAACCCTAATAAGTGGCAGGCGATTTTATTCAGCTGGCGAAGGGAGAAGCTTCCCACGCCATTCTGCATCAACTGAGTTCGTCTACCCTGGAAAAATGAAATCAAGTATCTCGGCATAACTTTCGACAGTAAATGATTATGGAACTCCCACTGCAAAGAAGCCGCTAAGAAAATCGAATCGCGAATCGCTAGCCTCTCTCCCATTCTAAGGGCCAAATCAGTCTCAAACAAAACAAAAGCCTTTCTCTACAAAACTTGCATTCGTTGCGCGGGCAACTACGCGTGCCTCACTTGGGCAACAGCTGCTAAGGAAAACATTCGCCTCCTCACAAAAGCTGAAAATAGATTCGTCCAAACTGCATGTCGCCCAGAACCAGGCCGACCTTACTACCAATATCTTCAAAGACTAGAACTCCACCCACTGACCAATTCATACTAGCCACCGCTACATCTCAAATAAAAAATATATGTTCTAACCCAGAACTACAAAACGCTTTTCAACAGTACCAGACAATACTACAACAAAATGCCAACAGCCAGGTGAAAGCATTTTCCTTCGGACACCCGCTGCCGACAACATCTCTAAATATCAACTAATACTTTTTATCAGCCTTATATTAATAACTTAATTAACTTCAACTATGACCATATTAAAAAATCCACGCAATTTTATTCACGCCAAGCGGACTAGCCGCAATCTATTTTTTCTAAATCTTCTCCACTCCTTCCAAACTCAAACTATTTTTCAGTTTTTCTCACTTTTATTATTCATACCATCTCACTGTGCAACTCCGCCGCGTCCTCACAATGCCAAGATTATTTATTAACATGTTCAAGAGTTTTTCCAAGGCTTTGTATGTATGCATGCATGCGACGCAGGGCTCTGATTCGTCCACAGAACCCCATCACTGAACACCCCGGCGGAAGAGCGCCGATCAGGGCGTAAGCCAGGGGCGGATCCAGGGGGAGGGGGCACGGAGGGCCATGGCCCCACAACCGAGGCCTAGAGTTTTCGTTTGTTACCTTCCTTCATTTGGCAAAATTGATTTAAATATTTATGTTAAAATTATGTAATTATTCAAACAACAATATTGTATATTGATGTATTTACACTACAAAAATAATATACAATATAATAAATATGTTTTTCATTTAACATAAATGTATGATGCCCCCCAAATGATTGGCTGGATCCGCCCCTGGCGCAGGCCGCTCAGAACGTATATAGGATGTCCAGAAGATTCCGTTACAAAAAAATACCACAAATTCTGTGTTGCCAGACATGAAGAATGGCAGGTCCAGTTTTTTCGAAAAAAAATTGTCTTTGAGAAAATTGAGTTTAAATATCACTTCCGGTGCGCGAAATTCAAACCGGCCGCAACGACACCAGACAGCGGCGTCACCTTCTGCGCGGAGCATTTCCTCGTTTCTTCGCGTAAACAGTGAAACAGTCGAGTAATATTCTGGAAAGCATCGCGTTGCTTACACTAGAATACTTAATAGTATCAAGTATTTGCAGTTCAATAAATATTTTAAATGTACGTACAGAATATCGAGTTTTGTTCAAAATGATAGCCACGGTACACGGCGGCGTAAACATAAATTATGAACACGATCCAACATTTACGAAAAAGATTGAATCTCCTGGAATACTCGAATTGTTATTTTAGCACATATTAATATGAACTAGTGCTTTGGACTTAAAATTGCCACGTAAATGATTGTCTCCTGAAGTTTATTCTAAATATCGTGATATACTGAAATCGTTTGGAAATGAAATATTCGTTTCCTGAATTCCCGTTCCATGAAAATACTGAGTTTGTCTATGGGCGCGAAATTTGAATTGATGCTTTTTACAGTCATATTGTGGTGATGCAGACCGAACAGTGCAGTGAAGAATCTTTGTAGGGGCACGTAGGCCATTAACCTAACCCACAGGTCAATATCAACAGAGATAAAATAGCGTCGCCGTATGTGCCATGCAACAATGAATAAAAAATACAAAACTAGTATATTACTGATGTGAAAGGGTAAAAGACTGAGAAAACCTGTGATGTTGCATTGCGTCATGTACAAATACTTCAAAAGAACTCAAACATTCTAGCAGGCAAAAGTTCGACCGTGGTTCACTGAAGTTACCAGACCGCTGCCATTTGCAGCTCGTATCCTTGCATTTGGTCGGTGTCCTTGCATTTGTCACTTGATAGGCCGCGTCACATCGTGGTTATATCGTATGGCGAACCTCCCACCGCCGCCTAGTGATTCGCCCATCAGACGCATGTCAGTTTTGCCCCAAAACAACAGATTGCGCAGTTCGAAATCCGGCAAGCCGTTAAGGTAAATTAGTAGAAATATAGAGTTTGAGTGCGAGAGGCCAGAATAAACATGTTTTCAATTAATGAGTACTGCGACAAGGTCTTCGGCGAGTGCCGGAGCAACGATATATATATATATATATATATATATATATATATATATATATATATATATATAAGAGCAAAACTCCAATACCGTTGGACCGATCTCCATGAAAGTTGGCACTTCTACGTGTTTTTTCACCGAGGAGGTTTATGCGTTGTTAATTCTGTTGTAACTCCGCTACATGGCGCTACATATTCACTACATATCCACTACATATTCACGTCAAATGCAACCTGCAACACAGTCGGCAGCATTTTGAATCTATATCGTTAAATAACACCTAAACGAGGCATCCTAGGGCCTTAAAAATTAAAATATTGAGGCCAAAGGCCTCAAAGGATCGTTTCTACACCGTAATCTACAGAATGAGCTCTTCTCAAACATTCTACTACATTTTTGCTGGTCTCGCGCTTGCCGATATTACCTCACCTGCTCAGAGGCGTGCAGAATCTGCAAGGAAATGTGAATGAGAGGGACAGAGAGCGGCAAGAGACAGAGACACACAGAGACAGTCAGGGACAGGGTGAGGGAGGGAGGGAGGAAGAGACAGTGAGAAACGGAGATGGAAGGGGAAAGAGGGTGAGGAAGGGCAGAACAACGTCTGCCGGGTTTTCCTAGTAGAGTATATATCGGGCGGCGCCACGGACGCATGAGTGAAGTCGGCGCCGCGGCGGGCAAAAGTGTAAATAGTATACACTGTAAATAGTGCAGTGAACTGTGTGCATGTGGTGAATGAATGTGTTGTATAGATTAAGTATGAATGAGAGTGTGAATGAAAATAAAATCAAGAAAAAGAACATTATTAATAACTTTCTCACATTACAAAATATTTAACTTTATGGAAACTAAAGAGAGCCCAAACTGACACTTGTACATTAGTTTTTAAGTTAGAATTAGTATTTTTGGGTTAGGTTAGGTTAGCTTCACAAGCCTAATCGGTTAAGCTTCACAAGCCTAATCGGCTGAAGCAAAATCTGTCTTCCGTAATTTGAATAAATTCTCGTCTCTCTCCAGAGTTACTGGAGGGGGGGAAGAATGAAAAGGAGGGGAAAAAAAGCATCACCCTTTGACGAAGGGCGAGCGACCAGAACAGTTTGACGCATGCATAGTGTATCGCGGATCCGATGACAAGTTCCAGTGAGGGGAAGACGTGAATTGTGCGCAACAAATGCGCTGGTATTTCAAAGGGTCAGTTTCCGAAATATAAACTGTGTAATATTAATTTACATGCAAAAAAATGCAATTTTAATTCATTATTCAAGCATTGATCATCTTTAAAAAAATGTTCTATACGGATAAAATAGTAAAACAGCCAAATTAAAGATAATTTATATAATTATTTTGACCCTAAATAAATTTTCAATTGATTCCTATACCACTCATCTACGAAGAACGATTTTACATTCTATTTTAACGAATTTATGGTTTGTACTTTTGAAATAAAAACCCTCATAATATTTTTTTACGAATTATATTAGAGTAATCCCTAGACATCCGCGAATTCGCTATTCGCGAGTTCCGAACATTCGCGATTAGAGAAATGCTACCGGTTTTCACATTCGCGACTTCAACATTCGCGAGTGCGTCTCTGGTCGTACTTTGTTGAAAGCGAACACATTTTATTTCATTCATCAACGTTATCTGTAAAACGAACTCGGCAGACACCAGAGCTCAAAGTATCATGCTCTGCAAAAATATCAAAGTTGGAATGTCAATTCACATAAATAAAATATACCATTGTAAAATAATTCTATTCCGTTGAGTGAAATTGAAGGTTAGTATTTTGGCCACATGAACAGAAAAGCCATTCAGGATCTGTGCAACGTTTCTTATAATGATTTCACTGAAGAGCAGCTTCTGGAAATCAACAGTAAAGAAAACCTCGAACGTAATGAAGTAACAGAAGCGAAACTACGTCCTGGACCCTTTTAAATGTCGAAGCTTTTATTGGTGTTCTAAATTTCAACAAGCTCTGGTGGAAAGGGCATTTGAATGCGATCCGAACATGGAAATAACTTCGAAATTTAAGAGAGAAATAGAAGCAACGGCTTTTCATGTTTAAATAATACAATAACGAGGAGGGCGATGAATCAAAAAATAACCAAATCCTATATTCAATCACTTTCAACTATGAAATTAGTTTCAAATATTATTTTATTTCTACTCTTTGGGATGTTAATTGTGAATTGTTTTAGTAACACTTACTCAGTTTTTCTGCAATTGTTTGTTAGATTTGTTTTCTTTCTTTTTTAAAAAGCTTTTCGGTATACAGGAACCTAACCCATCTTTCTTCATTAAAATATAGACTCAACAATCGCGGATTTGACATTCCGAGGTTTTTTGGGAACCTAACTCTCATGAATGTTGAGGGATTACTGTACTAACTGAAATAAAAGTATATTTTCCACAATAAAATTTTAAAATTTCTGGAAGTATCAATCAAGTGTTTGCATTTAGATTTTACTAAAAACTTTTAAAGTGCCGTACGTGACAGTCCCCATAATATGCAACTTCACATTGCTTTGTGATCTGACTTTTACGATGCCCGCAGCAAAAGGATTTGCAAGACGTTCAATATCGCTACTCATGGACTTAAAATCACTAAACCTCTTACATTTCTTTTTAATTATATTCCCACCGTCTTGCGTGTTTACGAAATATATCCTGCACAAAGGCCGGAAAGTGAAAGACGAAGATTGTAAGTTTACAGTCAACATTGCGAAAGGTAATTCATGTTTCCCCTGGGTCAAGCACTTCGGAGCTGATGGCTGTCAGGCGATCAATCGCCCCGCACTCCCCTCCCCGAAGCCATTTCCCCTGCCGCTGAGAAACGTCAATTACCTTCTCGATGTGGAGCGATTTTTATAAGAGAGAGCCATTTTGACAGCTAGTGCTGGCAACATAACTGAAGGTTCTGTGGTCGTTGTGTCCCTGATCCCATTTGACTCTCCTTCCTCCATTCGTTCCTTTCCAGTTGGCCAACTTGTAAATGGCCTCGACGCTTCCTTTGGTAAAAATGATAAAACCCAGCTCACAAGCGAATTTCTGTGCTCACGTGCCAGGATCGACTCGCGGAGCCACTGATTTTACCAGGCCTGGTATAAAATCACAAAATTCAACATTTTACCACGGGACAAGACTTTCCCTCCGTGATCAAACGTTTAAAAAAACAATACTTTGTTTTAGGGAGCGAATTGATAATTTTCTCCAGAAATCAGGAGGAATGAATCGAGGTGGTATTTTGTTCTAAACTCCAGGTTTTCAAATCAGGAACTGATGAATGAATCGAACACCATCTCACGTAAGTCTGAATGAATTCAAACAATGAAATTGTATTCCTGGCAAGGAGAAATTAATATTTTCAGAGGGGGAATCGAAAAATTAAATTAAAAACTATTCGCCAGTTTCCAGCGTTTTTAAAATTATTTTTTAATGTATTTATTTATTACGTTTTATTCCCCACCCCACCCCGAAAATTATAACTGACTTTTCTATATACTAATAGAAACCTTCCTCAGGATATTCAAAGCACTTTAGATTGCGAATACAGGTTTAGAAATTCAAAATATATGGAAATGCCATATTTTCTTTTCATAAAGATATTGCATCATCATCAATGGATCAAATTGAAGCAGCAAAGAGCATATTTTTAAATCTTTCAAAAGCATTTGAAGTCATTTATCAGAACGTTTGCTCTCAAAATTATCTTATTATGGAGTCAGTGACATTCCCCAAGGCTGAAAATGTAATGACCTTACACATCGATCTCAGAGTAGAGATACCTCACTACAATGGAAGGTCATTATTTTTTTATTCATCGTCAAGGAAGCTTGTACTTCTCCCCAACATGTCACATAAAATATTTCGACAACTTTTTTGTCATTAAATAAAGTTTAGAAAAGTGTAAGAGAGGTCAATCTATTAGACATTATTTAGGGGAGTGTGGAACACAGTGAAACAGTGCACACAGTGAAACAGTGTTCACAGTGAAGAAACGACTATCTTGTGAAAGTTGTACTTCTTTCGTCAGGGTTAGTAGCACAGGAGATTTGTCTTCATTTGTTCTTTTTTTTTATGTATTGACGATTTTTGGAGTTGCGCATGTGTTTAGTTATGAGAAACTAATTTCGTATATGAAAGTTTCCGAATTACGTTTTGCTTTCCATTTGGACCCTCATTACACAAACGTTAATGTAAGTATAAAAAATTTGAAATGTCATACTTATTGCATATACTATTAGGAATAATTCCACCATTTTTCGCATTTCTAAAGCTACTAGTTTAAATCAAGCATCATGTTTTGATTTGCGCTCAACGGCCCAAGAGCTTAAGAGACGCGTTGCGTAATGACGCAACAAATGTAGAAAAGAAAAGAAAAAGAAAAAAAAGAAAAAAAGAGAAAAAAAAGAAAGAAAGAGAGAAAGAAAGAAAGAAAGAAAGAAAAAAGGTGCAGTGGTACACAGTGAAACACTGGTCTCACGTGGCACATATTGAAACACTGTTTCGTTGTGTATCACTGAATTTAAAATGAATAGCATGTTTATCTGTTTTATTTTTAATATACTACTTTATATTTAAAAATTAATATTTAAGTATTTATATGAATATGTAAGTGCTGCTTAAGTATTTATGTTTATACAGGTACTATGAAAATCCGGAAGAGGTTGTTCTGCCCTTCATCACCCTTTCCCCTCCCATTACCCTCTCACTGTCTCTCTCTCCCTCCCCTCCCTCCCTCCCTCCCTCCCTCCCTCCCTCCCTCCCTCCCTCACCGTCCCTGTCTGTCTGTCTGTCTCTGCCGCTTTCTGTCCTCGTTAACATTTACTTGCAGATTCTGCACGTCTCTGAGCAGGTCAGGTAATATCGGGAAGCGCCGGACCAGCAAAAATGTAATAGAATGTTCGAGAAAAGCTCATTCTGTAGATTACGGTGTGAAAAACGTTTCTTTGAGGCCTCAAACTTTTCGTTTTTAAGGTCCTCGAACGATTCGTTTAGGAGTTGTTTAACGATATATATTCAAAATGCTGCCGAGTGTGTTGCGGTTTGCTTTTGACGCAAATATTTAGTTTTGTTCTACAGCGCAATGTACTGGAGTTACAACAGAATTAACAGCACATAAACCTTCTGGGTGAAAAAAGGTGGAAAAAGAAAAAACAACAACAAAAACGTCGAAGTGCCAACTTTCATGAAGATCGGTTCAGCAAAAAGAAAGATAGCATTGATGATTTAGAAAATGAAGAATGTAATGACTATACAGAACACCATAATTCAAATGAGAAAATTGAGCTTTTTAAACTCAAAAGATATCCTGAACCAGGTGACTGTTATGGTAAAATTTCCGAATAATCTTTACTATGTTGCAAAAGTATTGGCACCAAAAGAAACTGTGACTACAAAGTGTCTTATCTTGGAAGGTGTAGGAAGATGAGTTGATTTTTTGAGGAAGGTGGAGTGACCCCAAATGTTCAGGATGTAGCTTGTGCAAACATTAAAGACATTGCATCAATTTTACCTCCTCCACTACCCATGGCTACAAAAAAACTGGAAAATTCAAACAGTGTCCAGTAAATTTTGAAGATGTTAATATTCAATAAGTTGTTTTTTCTTTGTTTGTAATTGTTCTAATATTACTTTTTATTCCATACTCTGTTGCAGCTTGTACAATAAAGACATATGGATGAACAAATAGTTTGTTTCACTGTGTACCATGTGTGGTACACACTGAAACAGTTGCAAGGTTTTTTTCCCCCTAATTGTTTAATTTTCTTTGGGCCAAAAATTAATTACAATATGTCAAAGTGTTACTCAAAGAATATACTTTTAAATGGTACCATAGTATATATTTTAAAAAGTATATTAGACAAGAAATTAGCAAAAATGTATTTTTTGTTTCACTGTGTCCCACCCTCCCCTACATTATTTTACTTACATTATTTAGATCATTTTACTTACATTACTTAATTATTGACATTTTTTACATTATTAGACAATATTTACAATAAACTTCGAAATATGAGATTTACATTCTAAATATTACAATGGAAGTGCAGCTAAATACAACATGACACATGTTTAATACACTTAGCCGAAAGGTTTTTGTAAGAGAAGTTAGAAAGCAGTACAATGGCCTCAATTTATATCATAATTGAACTAAAGCTACATACATCAAGTAACATCAAAAATTCCAAATCAAATGTAAAAATTCATGTTTAAAATTTATGTGGATAACAAATCAAAAGACAAAACAAGAGTGAAAAACAAAAATAACATTTCTCCCTCTTAAAAGAGGTGGTAGCGTTTTCCAATCAATTAATCTACATAAAACAAAACATCAAACCACTACATATATACAACAAATATACAAAATGAGCATCAAACAACATTACTGAATTCAATTTTATAAAATTAATGTATTAACCCTATGCTAAAGCTAACCTTAATATAAAATAACAAGATAAATACAAAAAAATAAAAAATTTAATGTTAACATATTCTAAAAAAAAACTTACATCTTATTTAATCTAATTTAAAAATTTTTGACATTCTGAGGGAAAGTCTCTAGCACTGCTGCAGGTAATTTGTTCCAATTTTGTATGGTTCTATTAATAAATGAGAATTTACCTACATCTGTTCTCTGTTTTCTTTGCCGAATTTTGAAGCCATGATCTTTCGCGCGACGTATGTTGGTTTTGATAGTCTTGCCCGAACTTCACCCCACGGCCGATCACCCCTTATTGCTTTGAATAACGCACAAAGACGCGATTTCTCTCTGCGTTTTTCCAAGGGTTCCCACTATATAAATTCATAATTTAAACGTCCCCTTCTAACAAATTTTCGGCATATTTTTGTACTTTTTCGAGAGATTTTATTTGCCCTAGACGATATGGATCCCAACATATCGAGCCATATTCCAATATCGGACGTACTAAAGATGTGTACCCTAATTCCCTTGATTTTCCACTTCCTTTCCTAAGTACTCTAATCGCAAAATGCAATGCCTTCCACGCCTTTTTCATTACATAATTTTACGTGTTCTGCCCATCCCAGATCCTCATTTAGTACAATTCCCAAATATTTGCAGCATTTAGTTCTTGGAATATCCTGATTTCCTAATTATATTTCACGTCGTCTGTCTTTCTAGAACGCGCGAATCTGATAAACTTGCACTTACAGGGATTTAATATCATTTCATTTGTGGTTGCCCATGCTTCTAGCTTATCTAAATCAGCCTGCAATATTTCTGTATCAATTGTGTTATTAATTTCCCGATAAATTATACAATCATCTGCAAAAAGACGTATTTTTGATTCAATTCCCTGCCAAATATCATTAATATACGCTATAAATAACAATGGACCTAGCACACTTCCCTGTGGCACTCCGGACGTTACTTCTGCCCTCGATGAGAAATTTGTTCCAATTCGCACCCGTTGAGTACGCGAACTGAGAAATTCTCGAATCCATAGGGCAATTCTTCTGTCTATGTTAAGCTTACTAATTTTTTGTATTAATTTATCATGGGGAATGCTTCAAGCTCATGGTTTTCTTGAAGGAACCTCATGTTTAAGTAGCAAATAAAATACTTTATCAAATTTCTTTCTACTCAAATTCGCAAATTATTTAAACAGTCAAAAATAAATAGAATAGAGTGATCGTAACTTAATATTAATAATTTCAGTCATCCTCTTTCCTTTCTGGACACAGTACAAAATTTTCAAAAAAAGTGTTGTTTTTTTTCAAAATCTCTGAAACATGACATTTTGCGTAATGTATTTTATGCATAATCAGGTTACAAACAAAATTAATATGAATTCATTTATGTTTGAAATGAAAACAAAGACTAAAAATGAAAAAAAAATCCTTATTTTTGTGTATTTTGGTTTTATCCTACATTTTTTTAAGTATTTGGTCAACCTTACATGTGTGTACAATCAACTGCCTTTTTTATATGAAAATTTATATTAATATTGTAATTTTACTTAAATATTATATCAATCTAATATTTCAATAAGACAGTCCTCTACACCGTTCCCATATGAAAACCTCTTTGTATAGATAATTTTCATTATAAGAGTATTTTGACTGAGCAAATAGTGATCACCTACAGAACACCTGTCAACGTTCTACGGAATCCCAGGTTTCCACAGAACCCCTTGTTGAAGACACCTGTCCCAGAGTATTTGGTTAAGTATGTTACTGTGAACAGGAAAAGCAGATACATGTGATGAACAGGAATCAGACTGCTGGTTGGAAGTTTCTAAGGCTACTTGTGGGCATAATGAAATATCTAGGTCTGTCAGACCTTAGTTTTAAAAAAAGGGGACACATAGTCATTGCAGAGAAGAAACTTTACCAGAACAAAAAAATGTGCTAATATATAATATCCTGACTCATGTAGGTGATAGAATTTAATTATAACAATCCAAAGAAATGGGCCTGAAAGAGAACATGTCAGGGAAAAAAGAGGACAGCTGATAGCTCCAGAGATACCAGGTGTCATTGCAAGTTCCACTGTCAATTTCTACGAGTATTCACAAGATACCTTACCTCAGTTGACACTTTGCTACTCCTTTCAAGTTGGGCCTCCGCGATTTACTTGAACAACCTTGAGTGTCCACAATGCACAATTTCCACAGATATTTATGCCAAAATGCTACTCCACGAACACACAAGATGCCTCACTTTAAGAAAAGTCCCCTTACGTAGCCAATGGCGGATCAAGCCGATCATGGGGGGGGGGGACATCGTAGATTTTTGTTAAATAATAAACGCACTTGTATATTATTTATGTACTTTAGATATGATACTACACAATATTATTATTTAAATAATTACATAATCTGAACATAAATAAATATTTAAATAAATTTTGCCAAATACAGGAAGTTAAACAAAAACTCTAGGTCTTTTGGAGGGGGCCATGGTCCCCATGCGCCCTGCCCCCCTGGATCCGCCAGTGGTTGTGACACACTATTCTATTAGCCCACTATTTTCACAAATAAGGGCCTTTTACATATTTTTGTCAAGGCATCGATTGAATTATGTAGGATGTGTGCTAAAAATATGGCAACAGTAGTCATTAAAAATTCTCATAACTTTCTCTGGCAACAGTAGTCATCAAAATTCTCATAACTCTTCCTGTTGTAATATCTCTTTTACTTATGGCCTTATTTCGAAAGAAGAGAAAGTATTGTAATTGTGTCCTGAATCATTGTACTGTAGTATTGTAATCGTGCACTCAAACATAGATTTTTGTTAAATAATAAACATATTATTTGTCAGTATATTTAATATTGTTTTTGTAGCATATACTATATGCAGAGGCATATTTAGGTATTCAGGCGCCCATGGCAAGCATAGAATTTGCTCCCCTGTCAGGATACTTCAAATTAGAGTTGTTAATTTGTTTTAGCAGGTATATTCTAAATCGGCACATACCATTTTTGACATACCATAGATATGCCTCTGTATATATGCTACTATACAATATTATTGTTTAAATAATAATTCTAACTAAATATTTAAATCAATTTTTTCCCATTAAAGAAAGGTAACAACGAAAACTCTAGGTCTTTTAGGACAGGGCCATAGTCTCCCTGCCTGGATCCGCCACAGGAGATTAGTAAATTGTCATTCAAATTTCTGGCAAATGTCCGATTTTCGATCTGTAAATCGGCATTTGACTCCTTTTTAAAATAGAATCTGACGCTACGAAGCTCTTTTTTCCAAAAACTAGCAAAAACTCGTTTTTAAATTTTTCTCGTTCTTCTAGGAACAATAAAAAAATGTGAGCTTATAGCGCGATGGCGACAAGCAACACTGTGTCAATCATGCAAATCGGATGAATAGGAGCGTCGTAAAGTCAAATTTCGAAAAACCTCCCCTTCCACACCCGTCGCGTCACCCGCCAATTGTGGGCTCTCCCTCGACGCGGCGGGCACGCCCAGCCCCAGCGGCCTTCCGCACGCGAGGAGGGCGAACTTTCGGGGAGGCAAGCCAGGCAGTCCACCTATGCTTCCGTCACTTTGCATCTCAATATATTTTTCACCACATATGAAACTAGTTTCGCTGATAACAGAGGCAAACGGTCTCGTATCGTCTTTAATAGTAGCATAAAACTGTTTATCTTATTCACATACCGTATTTCCGTCTTCCTTCGAATACTATCATAAAATTTTCCTATTCCTACTTGGAACTGATTTTAAAAAGAAAATTGAAGTAATCGTGTAAATATCACCAATATTCCTTCTCCTCACTTCTTATTTTAGATATATTTTACTCACAAGATCTTCCGTTATCATTCCACTTACCGGAAAGAATGACAGATATTACCCTCGAGCTATATTACCCTCGCTCTTTTATCCTACAACCCAATCTCAATTTTAGAACCCAATCTCAACCCAATCCCAATCTCAGTTTATCTCAAAACGGCGTTTGTCTCCTTGATAGAATTCTCTTGGTGAATGCTTTTTTTCCAAGTAAAATAGCCGAAGCTAATTTTCAAAATGTCTTCGTACTGTCGGACAAATTTTAAAAAGTGGTAAAATAGTGCGCTGGCGAGATGTATCCTGAATCTAACAATCATTCTACGAAATCGCATTTACTTCTCTAGTCAAATGTAGGAAACAGAAGATCTTCAGTAAAGTACAAATCCTCTTTCGTAGAACTGCGCGACGGTCTCATTGCTAGAGTCCGGATTCTAATGTAATTACTAGGGCCTGGGTAATTATGTACTAAAAATTAGGAAAATATGTACATATATATGCATTATAATGTGTAGAATATGTACTAAAAAGTAAGAAATATGTAACACTTTAATTATTATATCAATTCGTTTTAATAAAATACTTTTGATAAAAAATTTATCAGTAGACGTAATACACTCGTAAAGAACAAAATTAAAACATAATACTACTCATAATTATGTTATTTATAGTGATATCCGTAACAATGAGAAACAAATATTTGTTTAAAATAGTTAGAAACTAGCTGAATGTGACGTCGCCGACACTTTTAACTACCTTCGGTTGTTTGTTTTTTTCTTTCTTTGTCATTCTTCGTCTTCTTCGTCGTCGTCTCCTTCTTCGTCTTCGTCATCGTCTCCTTTTTCTACGTCGTCTCCTTCTTCGTTGTCGTCGTCTTCTTTTTCTTCGTCGTCCTCGTCTCTCTCTATATTTCTCTTCGTCGGTATGGTACTGGAGTTTAATCAACGCCATCTACATTTAATTAGGAGGCGTTGATTTAGTTCCCAACATACTCACCAAGATCACAGAGCCAAAAAAGAAAGAACACGTTTTTGAAATTTCTTAGAATTTTATGACCATATCTGAAAAAAATATCAGTTCTCGATCAGGAGGCCGAGACGCGTCGAAATACCTCGTTTGTCTTGATTGGTGCTCGGGAAGTGGTCTATCCGTGAGAGACGGAACGGCTCACTCGTAAGCATGCACATGAGGAGTTTACTCAAGTACTATATAGGGATGAAATTTTTCCTATATCTGTTCGAGGGCCTTGTACCGACTAAGTGTTCTACATCGCATGAAATTACTGGTGTAGTATTTAAACTTGGTCCCAACATGTCACTGTTCAATGCTATTCACGGATTAGGGAATAAAAACAATACTGGTTGATATTTAATCAATTGACTCTTAGCACAAATTCCGCTTTTTTTAATAATGTTCATACCCAAGACGCTATTGCTAGACTTCTCTGAAAAGATAAACCAAACTTTGTCTGTGGTAAATTCCCATTCTGCGTTACCGCAATGTTTAAGCCAATCGCCGTGAATTATTTTCTCTGCTTTTCTTATCCAAAAACTGCAGTGCCACATCATGATTTTCCTTAAGATTTTCACCTCAAAGAGGTACTTTACAAACAAGGGTTTAAGCTCCAGTGCAACAAACGGGGAAAGAAAACTGTCAATGACTCTTTCTGATTGTGAGCTGCGTTTGTGCATGTAATGTTTGGTGAAGGGTATTAAGGTCAAGGGAGACCTCTGGAAAATGCGTTGTGGGCGGCGAGTTATCGTCTGCTAGACATCATTTTCAAACACCAACTTCCTTTCCGAGCAGTGTTTGTTCTCTGTTATATTCGCATTGAAATCTAGACACTGAAAGCCTTGGAGTGCAACAACGCCTTGTGCCTTTTGTAGGATTTTGCGTGCAGCAATTCATCATTTTTACGCGATGCAATAGCGCCAATTTAGAGATGAGGCTGCATAAAAATTGTTTGACAATACTTAATTGTTAAGGCATCTAGTTAGTCGTCCGCGAATTTGTTAAAATATTCAAGAAGATTTTTGCAATTACGGCACCGTGAAAGAGGTCGCCTGTGAAATTTGCGACAAGTTGACGCTCAGATTAAACCATAAAATCTGCAGCTGGAACGGGGGAGAGATCTAGTACGCGGCGAGAACCAAACCTCACGCCGGCGTACGAATAACACTGGGCGCGAGCAAAAGAACGCCGCCGAACGAGATCTGGAGACGGGCGAGTACCGGTCGAGATCGGACGAAGGAGACGGAACCGGGACGGGAGACAGAAGAGGACGACGGAGCTTGGAGCGGAAGATAGAAGAAGAACGGGACCAGGAGAGGAAGACGGAAGAAGGACGGCGACGGGAGCTGAAGACCGAAGACGGAGGCACGAAGGCGGCGGGTCGCCAGGCACGAGGCCGCGGCTCGGAGCGCAAGCGCCGGCAGCGAACGCGACAGCGAGCGACCAGAGGCAAGGCCAGCTCACCAGGAGGGGCGAGGTAACGGTGCAAACGGAAATATGGGTAAAGTTCGCGCCGCGTTGAAAGAAAATGTTAGGAGTTCTACGGGGAGGTTCTAGACTGTAAAGGCGAAATAACTTTCATGTTGCAGTTATAAAGCAATAGCCATTTTGACGCCTGGTTACCTGTTGGTTTTGTACATGAGTTAAAGTAGATTGATGTGGTAATAATTGTATCAAAGTGTGGAGGAAGTCGTGCTACAGAGCACGTTTATTGTTCAGAGGTGTTAGAATTAAAACGAATGCGAAATGAGATTAGTAAAGCGCACGCAGTGATTGAGTCAAAGGTGCAAGCAGAATTAAGTCAATTTTCATTTTTAAAGAATCCTAATTTTTCCACGAACAGTAATTGTGTTTAGAATTTGAAGAGTTTTGGTTATTTGATTTAAAGAGGATATAGTGTGAGTTGATTATTTTATTTGGAAAGTTGAAAGAGAATGATGACGAGTTATGTGTGTAGTAGAATTAGTCATTATTTTTGAAATCATTAAACTTTGTTTTACTGTTATTTGTGTTCCTGTGTTTTGGATTGCTCTCTACACCCCAAAGATCCCGCTGCCCTGAGATATAAGTAAGCTCGAAAGAGCAGATATCTGCGCACCCGCCCAGACGCTCAACCATTGTTGAGGGAATTAGCAAATTTAAATAAATTTGGGTGTTCGGAACGGGTTTGCGTCAGAGTATACATTATTAAATTTGTTAGAGGAGGTGCTTTTAAATGACTCCAAGTGAAGTTTTTCGAAAACTCAAAAGATTCCTATAAGAAAGAGCTTCAATTTTCGCATTTACAGTAACGCTTACACGCTATTTTCTTAACAGCGGCTCCAAATTTATCAATGAAAATTGCCATATAGGACGAGGTTTTACTCTTCTTTAATGTTCTAAAAGTAATATTTCGCATCTACTATTAGAAAACGGAAAAGTGAGAAAACTTCAAAAAAATGTATTTTGGGTGGCGATAGCTGGCAGTTGGCAAGAGGATGGGGCAAGACGGTAAAGCTGGCCCAGACCAAGGAAATTAGAACCCTTTACTATGAGAATGTATCTTCAATTCTGTTGCACTACTAGTTCTAATTTGTCCGAAAGTACAAAAACCTTTTAAAAATTAGCTTCGGCTATTTTACTTGAAAAAAGGAATTAATCGGGTGCTCCTGCATTCTTTCCGGTAGTGGAATGACAACGGAAGATCTTAGAAGTAAAATATATCTAAAACGAGAGGTGCTACAGAATGGCAACAGACTTCTCGTAGTTAAGTTTTCTAATTTCCTTGGTGTGGCCTGTCTTTACGGTATTGCCCCTTCCTCTGTCCATACGGTATTGCCTCTTTTCAGCTGCCATCAATCGCCACCCAAAGTATATTTCTTTTGAATTTTCTCAGTTTTTCGGTTTACTAACAGAAGAATTGAAATAGTATTCCAGGAGTTTAAAGAAGAGTAAAACCTAAACCTAAAAGGCAATTTTCATTGAAAAATTTGGAGCCGTTTTAAGAAAATGGTGTTTATGCGTTACTGAAAACGAGGAATTTGAAGCTCTTTTCACAGAAAATTTTTGAGTTTTGAATAACTTCACATATGAAGTCATTTAAAGAACTTTCACTAACAAATGCTATAATGTATTCAAATCGCTCAAAATATACATATTAACTGCGTGAGAGATATTTAAAAAAAAATACGTTTGTGAAATTTTTGAAAAAACAAAAGACCTACAGAAAAATTAATTTTGTCATCTTAAACAGTGCAATTAGCACTATGCAATTAGTACCAAAACTTAAGAAAAAATTGGAGCGTTTTTTTGAGAAAATGGCGTTTGAGCGTTTCTGAAATGCTGAATTTTGAGCTCCTTTTACAGACAACCCTGTTGAGTTCTCGAAAAAAACTGTATATGACATTACAGTAATCCCTCGACAACCGCGAATTCGCTATTCGCGAGTTCCGAACATTCGCGATTAGAGAAATGCTACCGGTTTTCACATTCGCGAGTGCGTCTTTTGGTTGTACTATATTTTTTTCAAAGCGAGCACATTTTATTTCCTTTATCAGCGTCAACTCGTAAACGAGCTCGGCAATCACTGGAGCTCAAAGTATCACGTTCTGCAAAAATATTAAAGTTCGAATGTCAATTCACATTAACCGAATAACAGAATGATCAAATTCCGTTGGGTCAAATTGGAGGTAAGGATTTTGGCCACATGAACAGAAAAGTCATTCAAGATCTGTGCAACTCTCATTATACTGACCTCACTGAAGTGGAGCTTCAGGAAATCATAAGAGATGAAAACCTCCTCGAACGTATTGATGAAGTAACGGAAGAGAAATTGCCTCCTGGAGCAACGTGAATGTCAAAACTGTTAATGGCGTTCTAAAACTTCAACTAGTTCTGTTGGAAAGGGCATTCAAACGTGACCCGAACATGGAAATAACTTCGAAATTTAAAAGAAATGGAAGCAGCAATTCTTCTACATTTAGACTGGGGCCCGTCCATAAATTACGTAACGCAAATTTCGAGTATTTTCGATACCCCTTCCCCCTTTTAACGCACGTCCCTATCTCTATGTAACGCAGCGTAACGCTGCCTCAGATCTCTCTCTCCCCTTTTAACGTTAAGTAATTATGGATGACCCCATATTAGAACGAGGATGGTGATGAGACAAAAGAATTACCAAATCTTATATTCAATCACTTTCAACTTTGAACATTTTCAGATAGTTTTATTTCTTATCTTTGGAATGTTAATTGTGAATTCTATTTGTGGTAAGCGCTTACTCAGTTCTACTGTAATTGTTTGTCAGATATTTTTTCTTTCCTTTGTAAACAGCTTTTTGATATCCAGAACCCTAACTTTATTTATTTATTTATTTGTCAAAAAAACAGTAAAAACTGTATATGACGTGTGGGGAAAGAAATTTATCTGCGCACATTTTCTTGAGGGCCAGAATTAAAAAAAAACAAAAAAAAACAAAAAAAAAAAAAAACGAAAAATTAATTTAGAAAATAATTATTTTAGAAAATAAAGATATTTGAAAAATGTTTGTTCCCGAGTTATAGAAAATCAATTTTTAACTGTAAATGAACTACAAGCAAAAGGAGTGCTCAACAAAACGTGCGCACAGTGAAGCTACATTTACGTCCAGAAGCAAAACAAGGGGCCATCTCAGCATTTGCTCAATGTATCAGGGAAACTGGACAAAAACCTGATCGAGATGGGGGTCATTGACCCGGAAGCTGAAGTACATTACTTGTTACAGGCGTATTAAATATTTTTTTAAATGTATACAATGCAAACATAAACTAATTCATTATATATCTTTGTTTTGTTACATTAAACATTATTTTTCTTTTTCACGATCAGTATAGTCTCTAATTGTATAGAAACAGTTTTGCAGCAGAAAAGATTTTACTTTTAACTTAAATTTGTGTACCGACTTTAATTGTTTTATGTCATCTGGCAATGCGTTGTAAAGTAACGTACATGTATTGTATGTTGATTTCTTGTACTGAGCTGTTGATACTGACACTTGATGCACGTGATTTCTACGGCGTGTGTTGTAATTATAAATATCAATATTGCATGAAAATATGTTCCCTCCGTTAAGTAGGTCATTTTTGACAAATATTACAGATTCGTAAATAAATAGACAAGGCAATGGTAGGATTCCCAGCTCAATGAAAAGAGGCTTGCAGGAATCACGTGGAAGGCATTTTTTCATTATTCGAATAATTTTCTTTTGCAATCTGAAGGTCTGAATACTACAGGATGAGCTTCCCCAGAATATTATGCCATATCTCAGGCGGGAATGCACATTTGCAAAATAAACGCAACGAGCTGCATGAAGGCTGACAGAATTTGAAAGAATTCTGAATGCATAGCATAATGAACTTAATTTAGTGTTTAATTCTGTTATATGTACATTCCATTTGAGGTTTGATTGAATTGAAAGACCTAAAAATTTTGTTGCCTCAACATCAGCTAATTGCATATTGTTCATTTTCAATGGAACATGCGATTTCCGATTTGAGATGCAAAAATGCATTGAAACAGTTTTTCTTTCGTTAACAATTAATTTGTTATTATTAAACCAATTTGAAACTTCTGAAATTGTACTATTTACTGTTTCTTTTTTGCAAAGAACATTCGTGTCATCAGCAAACAGAACCGTTCTTCCATTTTTAATAGACGAGGGCATATCGTTTACATATAACAGAAAGAGAACAGGACCTAAGATCGAACCTTGCGGGACCCCATGCACAATTGGCAAAGAATTGGAAATATAAGTATGTAATGTCCTTTCCTGCCAGTATGGTATTTCTACTCTTTGAGTCCGATGTTTAAGGTAAGAAGTTATCCAATCTAGGGCAATACCACGAATTCCATACGAAGGTAATTTTGAGAGCAAGATCTTATGGTCAATAACGTCAAAAGCTTTCGAGAGATCTAAGAATATTCCAATGGGTACTTCATTTTGGTCTATTGATGAAGCAACATCTTTGAGAAAAGAAAAAATGGCAGTTTCCGTAGATTTTGATTTTCTAAAACCGTGTTGTGAGTCTGAAAACGCTCTGTTTTTCCTGAGAAATGAAACTCGCGTTTCTTCATTAAAAGATAGACTCAACATTCGCGGATTTGACATTCGCAATGCTTTTTGGGAACCTTACACTCGCGAATGTTGAGGGATTACTGTATTTAAAGCACATGTATTCACGTATACATATAACTAGTGGTGCTACAGAATGGCACAGACTTTCCCGTATAATTTTTCTATTTCCTGGGGTCTCGGCTAGCTATTGCCAGCCGAGAAGCTAGGAATTGCCACAGTCTCGTGCCAACTGCCATCTATAGCCGCCCAAAGTACATTTTTTGAGATTTTATTAATTTTTCGGTTTCCTAATGGTGGAACGGAAATATTAATTATAGAATATTAAAGGCTAGTAAAACCTTGTCCTAACTGACAATTTTCTTCGAAAAATTTGTAGCCGTTTTAAGAAAATGGCGTTTAAGCACTACTAAAAATGCGAAATTTGAAGCTAATTTTCACAGAAAATTTTTGAATTTTCGAAACACTTCATTTGAAGTCATTTGAGCACTGACACTCACAAATCGAATAGTGCTTACAAATTGCTAGTAATGTGCATAATAAAGGTGTGAGAGATCTTTAAAAACAAAATTGTGTAATTCTGGCAAAAACAAAAAAATACCCCAAATTGCACTTTACGTCTTATTAAAGAGTGCAATTAGCACTATCCGTTCGAAAGATTTGAAACAAATCTGGAGCCACTTATGAGAAAATGGCGTTTGAGTGTCTTTGAAAATGCGTAATTTTGAGCTACTTTTCACAGAAAACGGATGAGTTCTCTAGAAACTTTACTTGAAATTGTTTAAAGCACATGTACTCATAAATATAATCATGTAAACAAATCTCCACCAATATAGATACTACCGACGTGAGAGACAAGTCAAAAAATTACAGTTTTGTATTTTTTTCAAAAACAAAAGAATAGGGCAATATGGCGTTTATGTCACCCCGTAGAGTACATTTAGCACTATTCCTGCCAAAAGTTAAAAGAAAAAATTTGGAGCCGGTTTTGTGAAATTTTTGTTTATGTAATTTTTTAAAATTACAAATATTTCGCACAATATTGCCAGAGAACTATTTTCTAAAATTTTCAAGAAAATGTACATGACCTTAATGAAAGAACTTACTTTGAAGAACAAATTTTATTTGGGGAAGAAAACTCTATCTTCAATTTTGTAGTTGTGGGAAGACGCCGAAAAAAAATAAACTTTTGGAATTTTCGAAAATTCAGAGTTAACCGTGAAAATCGGACCTATGCCACCTAAATATATGTATTTTACTCTATTCTAGCAAGAAATTTAAAGAAAAAATTTGGAGCGGTTTTTGAGAAAATTTTTAAAATGTCCGGGGGGCTTTTGAAGAATATTTTTCAAAATCGCGGCGCCTCGAGTGGAAGCAGATTGACCGGGGAATATCCATTTTGGAAGAAACCGCACGTATGATTTAAGCGCTAGTGTTGCTCACAGACGGACAGACAGAGACGGACGTTTTGAAGAAAACCACTTTTTCGGTATCAGGGGACCCCAAAACGTGTATTTCCTTTAAAATCTCGATATCGATTTTTCACAGCATTACATAACTTTCCCTATACTACCAAAAGAATAGAGTAAAATGTTTATGGCATCGTATCGAGAAAATCTTGTTTTCTTAATTTTTTGATGAAATAATGAACATATTAGTTATTATATTGTAAGTTATTGATCTACTGTAGATATACTATACAATATTATTGTTTAAATAATTACACAATTCAAACTTAAATATTTAAATCAGTTTTGCTAAACAAAGGAAGGTATGGCCCCTCCTCCCCTGAATCCGCCAGTGGCCATGACACACTATTCACACTATTCACACACTATTCAAAAAATCCACCATTTTCACGAATAAGGACCTTTTAATATTTTGAGCAACACGTCGATCGAATTATGTAGGAAGTGTGTAAAAATACTGGCAACAAGTCTTCAAAATGTTCTTAACTGTTTCTGTTGGATTGTCTCTTTTACTTTGCAGCCTTACTCCGCAAGAAGAGAAAGTATTGTAATTGTAATCATGCGCTGGAAAACGGCGATTTCTCGACAGAAAAACTCTTATTGCTGAGCCCTAGTAACACAAAAGTGGATATATCTTGTTCCTATAAGTAGTAAATTATTTCCTCTAACACATTGTTGCCAGAATTCGTTTTGTGGGTCGTTGATACCGAAAAACTGACGACAAAACATGTCTATGGTCAATGCTATCACCTAAACTGTCCAGACGATTTTCTCCAAAAGTGAAGTTCCCCAATCGATTTCAAGAAACTGAAGGCTGCAGTTTTGAAAAGGATATTTTCATTGGGGGAGGGTACTTTACATGATGTCTCACATTTTCAAAATTTTCTCAATAATAGCTCCAAATTTTTGGATTTAACTTTGTCCTTGGATAATGTAAAGGACTTTTAGAATGGCGCTGGTCTCATTTTAATAATAATAATAATAGTAATAATAATAATAATGTAAATGAGCCATAAATTCAATTACAATCATGTATGACGAATCAAATATGATGCGTGTAGAGGGAGTACAATTGCGCACAACTTCTTGAGTGTAGAAGTGGTAACATTTACTGTTCAGAAGCAAAATAAGGGGGCCACCTCAGCATTTGCTCAAAGGACCACGGAAATTCGACAAAAAATCTGATCGAGATGGGGTCAATGGCCAAGGAATTATATTACAATACTTGTTACAGTCAGATTAAAGTATTATACAGTAAAGAATTATTTTTGGTAGCAAAATAAATTAACATTTCAAGATTTGTACCATTTCATTTTTAGAATAATATTTACATAGTATAGTAATTTTACTACTACTATACTTATAATAATAATTTTCATTTAAAATGTGTGATTTTTCGAAAACTGCAAAAGTTCAAATTTTTTACAGCATCTTCATACAACTATCATGGAGAAGATTGAGATTTTATTCTTTTATGAAATTGGTTCAGAGACAGATCTTGTAACATCATATACCATTTTTCAAACATACGATTAGTTTCGAGATAATTTAGCATGAAATTTAGGTAATTTTTTAACAATTATTTTCTCGAAAAAGGCTCCAATTTTAACTTTCTCGTTTACGTACGTATATACGGAGTAATATACGTAGTACAGGGAAATTTATGTAATGCTGCGGAAAATTGATTTCAAGATTTTAACGGAAATGCACATTTTGGGATTCCCTTATACCGAAAATGTTGGGTTTTTTCCCCCCAAAACGTCCGTCCGTCCGTGAACAACGCTTAACCCATACGTGCGATTTCTTCCAAAATGGATATTCCTCAGTCAATCTGCTTCCACTCAAGGCGCCGCGATTTTGAAAAACTTTCTTCAAAATTTGGGGGTACTTTACATGAAGCCACCGGACATTTTCAAACTTTTCTCAAAAACGGCTCCAAATTTTTTCTTTATATTTCTTGTGAGAATAGAGTAGAATACACTTATTAAGGTGACATAGGTCCAATTTTCACGGTTAACTCTGAATTTTCGAAAACTTCAAAAATTTTAAATTTTTTCGGCGTCTTCCTAGAACTACAAAATTGAAAATAGAGATTTTTATTTCCAATAAAATTTGTTCTACAAAGCGAGTTCTTTCATTAAGGTCGTGTACATTTTTTAATAAATTTTAGTAGTTTTTGGGCAATATTTGCAATTTTAAAAAAATTACAAAAAACAGGTTTTCTCAAAAACCGCTCCAATTTTTTTCTTTAAACTTTTTGTAGTGATAGTGCTAAATGTGCTCTATGACATGGCATTAACACCATATTGCTCTATTATTTTTTTTCAAATATTAGAAAAATGTATTTTTTTGTTCTTTGACGTTAATATTCACATTAGCGGCGATTTGTTGACATTATTAGATTAATGAGTGCATGTGCTTTAAATAATTTCAAGGAAAGTTTCTCGAGAACTCAACCGTTTTCTGTGCAAACTACCTCAAAAATCCGCATTTTGAGAATCGCTCAAACGCCATTTTCTCATAAATGCCTCCAAATTTTTCGAACGTATAGTGCAAATTGCACTCTAATATGCCATAAAGTTAATTTCAGGGTATTTTTTTGTTTTGGCAAAAATTACACAAATATAATTATTTTGAAAGATCTCTCATGCCATTAATATGCATATTTCCAGCAATTTGTAAACACTATTGTATTCGTAAGCATGTGTGCTTAAAATAACTTCTATTGAAGTTTTTCGAAAACTCAAGACTTTTCTGTGAAAAAGAGCTTCAAATTTCGCACTTTTAGTAGTGCTTAAACATGTTTTCTCAAAAGGGCTCCAAATTTTTCAAAGAAAATAGCCATTTAAGACAAGGTTTTACTGTTCTTTAGTATTCTAAAATTAATATTTCCGTTCTACCATTAGGAATATGAAAAATTAAGAAAATGTCAAAAAATGTAGTTTTTGGTCAGCGATAGAATGCAGCTGGTAAGACTATGTGTCAAGTCCGTATAGCTAGCCGAGACCAAAGGAAATATAAACCTAATATGGGAAAGTCTGTGCCATTCTGTAGCACCACTAGTTTTCTTTATTTTACTCCTTATAAGTACATGCTAAAAAAGGGGTGCTAGTCCCATTTCCAGTGAACACACTAATGCAGTTTATAAACAAAACATTTTCTCACATAACACGAAATATTTTTCTACAGACAGAACAAGGGACAGATAAAGAAGGGTCTCACTATCATTGAAATTTATAAATTTTCAATAACTGCAAAAGTTAGAAATAACATGAGAAATTATGTGCTACTGTAGCATCACTAGTTTGAAAATATTTTCCTTGGGGAATGGCAACAATTTTTAATCCACAGTATTGAAATCTATGGATGTAATGACTATTTAAGCAACATCAAGGAAGCCTGAAACAATTATCTACAAATATTCTACTGCAGTCTTGGCCTAATGTGTTGGAGCAGAATGCTTTTAGAAATTCATGGGGAAGGCAGGAGTTTCTAACAGGATCCTGTTCTGAGGCTTGATATTTCTACCAGGATTCTGCTCCAAATTAGGGTCTGAATCCACTCACAAAATTAGTAGGAGATTAAAACCTTAGAGTACTAGTAAATATTAGTTTTCATAAAACAACTTTGTTTAAAGTATTCATCAAGAAATACTACAAAAAAAGCTTCCGCTTGTGTTTGAATGTGACAAATATAAACAGATATACAAAGTCAAAAAATAAATATGAAATAATCTTTAACAATGAATTTGTCCAAAAAACGAAACATTTTAAAATACTCACACTCAACATTTTTCTAGTTAATTTTACATAAAGCAACACCTAATGCTCTTTAAACTTGCATTATGCAAATCATATTGTCATTCTGGAGACTCCTGGTCATACTGTCATGCATAAAGAAATCAAGTGTTCCATCATTAAAACACAAAACACGATTTCATAATCAATTTATTATATTCACCACATAATACTGCATTAATATTGTATTTTACTACATAATTCTGGACAAACAAAGATGACCATACATGTACAGCAAGTACACTTCTATACAGAAAGTATATAACTTAAAAAATCCTCACACACAATCTCATTTCCATACTCCTGAAACATCATCAACAATTTGCAAATGTACTTAATATTATTTACAGTCTGAAGATAATTCTTGTTACTGCTTAGATAAAATATTCCAAGATATATATGTACAAAATGTATTTAGTAAGCATATATGTTCATAACTGAGCCTTTTGAAATTAAACTTTTTACTGTAACTTGAAAAACATGCACAATAATGGCAATTTATTAACTAAATTATAAACAATCTCCATTAAATAAAACCTGTATTAATATACATCAAATCTCTATGTCCATAGAAAGAAAATTACCATTCAGGGCCAGCCTAATTATTAATACAATATAATAATTTTTTTAAAAAATATAGGTTCTCGATCAAAGCAATACAAAATATGAAAATATGGCCAGGATGCATAAATAATCAATAAAACTCAAACTTCTAATAATAAAATGAGAGATCTCTGGTAAGTAATAAAGAATAAGCAGTATTAATGTACTATAAATATTTATGCAGGGATCTCCAAACTTCTGTCCGAAGGACCACATCAAACCTTTAGTAATATGAGGCAAGACAAATTTTGTAAAAATTGTAATGTGCACCTCATATTTATTCTTAAAACTAAATTTTCCACCTAAAATGTAAACCATGTAAACTCTTCAAACTCCACAAGAAAAGTCACGATAATTAATAAGTCCTTGCATAATATTCTATAAATTTAATTTCCAAGCACATTTCTACACATTATTAATGCAACGTTCTAATTTAGTTTTAAAATAAAGCATTAAATTTAGTTCAAGAATAACAAGAAAGAATAAATGGTATTTAAGAAAAGTTTCTATTAATGCCACATTCATTTTTTTCCCCTTCCATTTTGTATTAATATATTAGATGCAGCCAGCAGTTTAGGCCAAATGAAGCTTGCAGTTTAGAGATCCCTGCTGAAAAAAGTAAGGGCAGGCAGCACTTCCAATACAGATCACCTAATTACCTGGACACATTGTCATCATACTATCTTATTTGCCAACAACGTAATAACACATTAGCTTAAAACGAGTATCACAACAGCAATACAAGCTTCAACAGTATCTATGAAATTCAAGAGTAATCCATTTTTGCAAGCACAATGACGTTCTCAATACCAAAAAACAACTGGCAGTGAACAGCATTCCAAAGAACTAAGAAGCTAACTCTGCCTACCTGCCTGCCTCTCACTGAAACAATCAAAGGGAGCTTTTCAGCTCACAGAAATCACTCTTTATAAGCAATGTAGTTCCAATACTGACATTATCTACAATGAAGAACAAGTTGAGCTTTCTGTAAGCTCTGTAGAAGACTTGTGGTTTCTTCAAAATCAAGGTCACTTACTAAGGTACTTCTCATGACTAAGTTCTCCTGAAATGGTTTCATTAACTATTTTACTTGCAAAGTTGAGACCACTTATCTCAATACATATGTTTACAGTTTCATTAGTATCAAAAGCATAACAAACACAGCACACTTAGTTAATTTTAAAAAATGAAATAACATATAAAACACTTACTTCTCCATATCAAGATGTTAGACACAATTAACTCACAAAACTCACTACATACAGTAAGCATTATCTGCACTTTTCGTTAAATAATATTTCATCACCATAAGCTACTTGCTCTCAAGAAAAAAGCTACAGATTATTCCTGGTTTACAAACTTAAAATTTCTGAAACAATTGGTAGATAATTTTTTAAATTACCACTTGAGAATGAATTTTAATTTTTAGTTAACTGAATCAGAACCGAAGTTATTTGACAGAACAAAGAAGTGCTATTGATGTTTCATTAATAGGCATCAGTACTATTTAGATTAAATGTGTGCCATTATTTTGAAGCACTGAAACAAATTCATCTGCATGAAGTTATTTACAAAATTGTTATTGAGTGTTTCATTCAAAACAATGATGAAAACAAATTTTCCTGAATTTTCAATTTATAAAAAAATAATTGTTAACCAAAATACAAAACACATCCTTTATGATCAGAAAAATAAAACTTTGACAAATATTATGTGGGGAATATACATTATTCCTCACTGTGAAATGATCTAACAATCTACACAAATGTTATGTACAAAAGCTGATGACTGCAGATGTATAAGAGGGTGCATACAAATTTTTTTTATTTTATTTTATTTTTATTTTTACATTCTTACACATTATAAATAAATGTTCAGCAAATGTGAGTGCTACATTTGAAACATTTCACTAACACTAAGGATTAAGAGTCAATACATGAAATACTTTAGAGTTTGTGTGTATGTAAAAAAAAGACATCTGATGACCAAATTTCTCAGATTTTAAGATTACATAGATATTCAATAAACTATGTGATGCAAATTGCATCAAAAGGCTTCATGTGTTTTGTATTGCCATTTGGCCAGGAATTAATACTTGTAGCTCCTCTGGAGTATATCTCTTGTTCTGTTAAGCACTGTTTTCTGCAAGTGCCAAGAAAGTATTTACACTATACACCACAAAGCCAAAAAAGAAGTCTGCTGTTAAGCAAGACTGATAACTTATTAACAACAAACTTCTTTCCCACTTTTTATAATACCAGTAAGATTTATTATTGACCTAAATTTCAAGAATACTTTTCTTGTAAGAGTAAAATTAATTTTCTACAACTGAAAAAATTATTACTAAAATAACATACGTGATATGCCAAAAAAAAAAAAGAAAGAGAAAGAAAGAAAAGTAACTGAACCACATTGGCAAGTTGTTGGTTTTGACAAAAAAATACAAGCAGGACTACAGTTACTTCTGAGTATCAAATCTATCAGTAGGTGCAGAAATCAATGAATCTGTCAACCCACATTACTCTCAATTCTAAATATCCAAAATTTGTTTTAAAAGTAAAATAGTAATTTAAGATTTCTTCTTGAATAAATGAGTTGCTCTTAAAATAATTTCACCAGGCATGCAACGGAGTAAAGCACAAATACATTCACAAAAGTAAAGCACTCTTGCTCTCACAGGATTAGCAAATGCCATCCTACATAGGAAAGTTTTCACTGAATGTTTGGAGAATACCCTTGTTATTTTTGTGCTTCATTTCACTACTGACCTGCCCTTTGTTCCACAAAATCTGGAGTTACCAAAGGTGGCAGACTTTATTTGATATTTCTTAAAACACATCATTTTTAATCTACTAATATATGCTTCATTTACTATTTTTCAATCCAGGATTTTCTGTTGTTTTGGCAGAGTGTGTTTGCAAATTAATCCTGTGTACTTCTCTATCTTTTCCAAAATCTATTTAAATCTGCATCATTCTTCTAAGTTTTCTACAATACTCCTGAAGAAATTACAATTCAATTTTCGGAACATCTAACAAAAAATTAAACATATTCTTTTGGCAGATCCCCAAACCTAATAAAGCAAATCATTTGTAACATACGAGGAAATATTTCTTACAAAATTTTGCCAAAAATGCTCTTTGCTACTTTTATTTGTTATTTGTAATTCAACTTAAGTGTAGTAAAAGAGCAAGAGTAGGAATGCTGGAGCTCAACATACAGAGATTGTACTAATCCCTCATACGTAACTTAATTTGTTTTAGTTTTTTTTACATTAAATTTTTAAAAAATTGCCAATTTTCTTGAAGAGAAGAGAATGTTAATCTTAGAGAGAAGGGGAAAAAAAGGGTCACAAAACCTGTGTTTAAGAACTACTCATAAGAATCAAAGGAAATTTAAGATGATGTCAAACCATAATTTATGTATTTACAAGAACTATAAATGGCAACAAAAAATTAGAAAATAAAATTAAATCTGACATGAGTAGCTCCAGCCTGCAGAAATTATGGGAGAAAACAGAAACATGGACTACAAGTGAATTCTTTCCAACAAAACCTTGTTTCTTGGCTCTCTCTTGAAGCACCTGCCAATTACTACCCTTGTCTCATGGAATCACCCCTTCTATAGAGCCAAGCCTTGGTCCTCTCAATGACTCTCGATACTTGCAAAACAAGGCCGCTGAGTTGCCCATAACCAATTTAGATTTGGCTTGGTTCCAATTTTCTACAAATTTCAAATAACAAGGGCAATTATAACAAAACAACAAACAAAAACACAAAACTGACACAGACTAATAAAAACAACAGTATGTCTGGTCACTTAAAATAGTATCAATTTAAAAAGATTAATTTGGAAAATGTCTATTCCATATTACATTTCAGACAGATAATACTAATTTAAATCATTAGAAAGACATTTAACTATAGGCCTGTCAAAATGAATATCATGTATGGGAAAATAAAAACACCTTTAATTATTTCTAACACATACTTAATCTTGGGCCATGGTCTCATCTGTTAAAAAAATGTTTTCCTCTTTGATGAGCTCAGTATAGGCCAATTCTGTAACATACAACAGCAAATAAACAAAGAAATTTTGTATTATGAAGAAATAAAACTTAACAATAAAGTGTTAATTAAATGTGTGGTAAATAAATGAGAATAAATAAAATTGCATAATGAATATTCTACACACATTAACTACAAAATTATAATTATAATGCAATATACTATGCAAAGCCACAAATTGCTCAGGTACATATCTACAGCACAAGAGTAAAACTGAAATATTATGAAGAGGCACAAAGCGTGACTCAGCAATGTGGGATAATCAACAAGCCGCTGACCCTAAAATGATAATTTAACATGAGAATAAATTTTTAAGTTATGCAAAACATTATTTTCTTTATCCCTGGCTATTATACATTTATGAAAAGTCTGCAGACCACTCACTGTAAAATGAGCCATACCAATAACTATAATGAATCACAAATCTACTTCTGCTAACTACAGTTGTAGCAGGAAAAAACAAGGCAAATTTCAACCAGCAGAAACATGTGCTTTATCCATGGAAAATTCACACTAAATTTTAACTTACTGAATTTCTGTTCATGAAACAATTTCCTTGCATATTTTTAACAAAAGAAAGAAAGGTTTCATCAGCAATCATTCAATTGAGGGTCATTCACATAAGTGTTTTCAAAGATTTCAACTTTCAAATAGATGATCATGTTGAGCAACTGACCACTATTTTTCACACAGAAATTAATTTTCAAAACATTCAAATTACCTTCTGAATCATTTGCATGTTGTCCAAAAGTGTGAATATCTACTTCAGTTCTATTTTCTTTCATGCCAAAACGATACAAGTGGGTGAAAATCTAACTGATCAATGTTAAAACACATAAAGCTGCAGTACACCAAATATACCCCAAAATTGGATAAATATTGATGAATTTACCATTCATATGATTGGTTTACTTATATGACATAACACCACTCAAGATAATAAGAAATCTTATTATACTGCATCTCTAAAGGATATGGATAAAAAGAAATACAATGTTTTAAGAAAGACTTCTCTGATAATAGTTTTTTACAGTAACGCACTTTCAGAATTTCCTTGTGGAGTCATATTTTTCAGGGCACATGATACTTATCTGGGTATACATTGAAATAACACATTCTTCATCCAAGTTTCCCCAGAGATGATCTATTCTTTTCACATCTAAATAGAGCTCCACAAAACCCAATTAAAAATAAAATAAATTAAAAAAATGAAATTGAATACTAAGTTTTTTAAGACTGGATCATAAATACTGTTGCCTACCTTACGTTCTACAAGGAGTCTAGAAGGCCAACTAAGATGTGTGAATAATGTTTGCAAGACACTTTAACCAGAAGTCATGCACCTTCAAAGATAAATTTGTCCTTGATCACTACAGATACAAGAAACAGCACAAGGCAAATTCTATGCAGGCAAGTGTAACAACATAGCCTACAGAGGAAATTGTAATAAATAGGTTGATTTGCATGCAATACTTCTTACATATCAGGCACCTAGTATAACAATAGCTAGTGTATTTCTAGTATAACAATTATAAAGTAGATTTTTTGGACAAATTTCACAACAAAAGAAAATAAGAAAAATAGGTTTCACCTACTTTCTACTTTCTCAAAATAACAAGAACACGATTAAAAAATAAATATTTTCTGCAGAAGTGATTAGATGTAACAAAAGAAAATTAAAAAGTTAAAAATATTAATTTAACACAAGTTAAAATAAGTTAGTTCTTTGAAGACTTGTGTACTTTCGTGATGCAAACAACACAATTCCTCAAACGAAGTACTTGCTAATTTCATTCATATATACATGGCACAGGTAATATTGTAAATTTTGATTGACGAAATTCAATTCCTCCATTTATCTTTAGTGAAAAATTTGACATTTAAAATGTATCACAAAAGATAATGGAATTTTACATATGTTAATGACCCTTAATTGTCACATTGAATAACCGCATTTTTGTATACAAAATATATACAACTTTGAAATATATATTTACATTGTTTTAAAAAAGAACATTCTAAAAATTGTGATTGATTCAAACTAATTGTTTAAGAAAAAGAAAAAAACAAAAAACCAACAAAAACATGCAACTCAACTTGCACCTTGAATATAATATATTTTGAACATTGGCATTTTTAGAGCAGTACAGGTACTGGCTGAACAGGGAACAAGCTGGTAAACTGTGTGGACTGAGGCTGGATGGTGCATTGAGTTCACTTTCACATTTTTCACATAGTTATCATACTTCAAGGAAATCTTTCAGAAGTGTGGCACGACGCTTTTCAGCAATGTCCATTTGATTCTCCAAATCTCCTCTATCTGTAGTTTCAGCTCTTTCAATTTTCCATGACAAATTTTCAATCTCTGCTTCTAGTTGTGCCTGTTGATACTCAAACTGAAAATAAGAGCACAAATTTTAATTATCGCTGGGGTACAAACTGATATGCAAGCTGTAAGTTGGTTACGCAAAGCAACAAACTTGAGTTTAGCAAATATTTAATAAGGAATACAACAGAAACGCAAAAACATTATCTTTGAACATTAAGCACTTCTTAATTCCAATTATGATCCAGGAATTTAATGTCAAAATCCAGAAGTAGAGGATTAAGAAATAGACACAAGTTAATATTGTAACCTAAATTTAATTTTGAATAAAGCAAAATAATTTGTGGAAGTAAAAATGTCAGCTATTAACAATAGATGGAATTAGAATATGAAGGGAAAAAAGGGGTCAAATCCCAATGATCTCAGAATTTGAAAGAAACCACTGTTGGCAGGACCTTTAGCAGCACTTCTCAAACAATGGTCATTAGCAAAATCTTTCAATCATTTTCATCCAATTCTTCAAACAATGTCACAAATATGTTTTTTAAAAGAAATGAGTAAATATTAATCTAGTTTTTCCTGAACCATTTATTTCAGACAACTTTATGTGAAACAAAGTACCTTCGATTTAGGCAAAGAAATCTACCAACAAAAACCTAAAATAATTGAAATTAGGAAAAGCAAACACCAAAAAGTGATAACATCTATTTCTCTGTTTTATAAGAAAACGAAGATCTATTTATGAAACAAAAGCATGAAGATAAAAGAAACATTTATCACATTTTGTTTTATTTTATGAAGAAGGCAAATATGATCAGAGACACAATGTTCAGCACAATGTATTTTCAATTGTTATTAAATATAAGACTTAACAAAAGGAATCATATAAGTAGTTCTGAAATTCTATTAGAAGATTTTCTTTATGACTTCTTTAGCACCTTCAAACTATTTTAAGTATTCTACCATCAATTATTAACCATCATCTACCATTCAGTATTTCAATCTTTTTCTCCCTTAAAGCCCTCTTTGCATGCCTATTTTAGCAAAAATACATCTCTTTTTGGCAACATATTTTAGGCAAAATAAATTTCCAAACACTGATGATCCCAAAGGCCATTGATACCTGCTACTGATATAAAGAAATGAACACATTTATTTTCTCCCTATTTAAGAAATGTATTAAAAAATAAACGGTAATTTCAAGAAGCTCTGAACATGATAATAATAAATACGAAACATTTAGCAGGATTGATTTTCTGAGATGGTTCACATCAATGTTTTTCAGAAGTTTTACTCTTAGACATTCCTGTTTGTTTTTATTTTTAGGTAGAGAGATCATAGAAGTACCACTTACCAATAAACAATTTTCTCTTGCAAGACAGTAGATAAGGAGCTACATGTCACCAAACTCCAGAACTTATTGGCAACAATTTAAAACATTACTTCACACAAGAATTAGATTTTATGAACATTTTGATAAATATGATATAAATCATTAGTATAATAAAAGCTAAAGTAACCTAGTAATGCTTGGCTATTTATTGATCACATTCTATTAGACAAAATAAAAATTGAATGCTATATTTGTGCAAATGCAAGTAGTTTTGTTTACATTCCCGCTATGCCTCCCTCTTCTCTCATCCATCCTCATTCCGCACTCCCTGGCAATTTCCATCCCCACTGTCCTCCCCTTGGCCTTGTCCAACCCTGCCCTCCTCCTCTGCGTCTCTCCATGCACACAGTTTTTAGAAAATATTTATTTTACACACACTTTTATGAATTTTATATTTTCAGGAACTGCTCTTATGTGACTGGATCATAAGGTTTCATTAGAAAGGCCTCTGTACAGAATCAGAATATATCATGCTCACCAATTCCTTGCGAGGTCCTGCCTCCATATAGTATGCATATGGATATGTGTATTGCAAAGTATATCGACATTTTGCAAGGAGAGATGTAGCATCCAGAAGGTACTGCCAATCAATCCATGTCCCTGATGCATCCATGACCTTCTTGTTAATACGCGTCTTGATCTTCAACAACGTTTGCTCTTCCAATTTAAGTGATTTAGAATGGTTCTCCCACTAAACAAGAAATTAAAAAAGAGATTACAAATAACTTACATGAGGATTCAAAACATTCCCCACTATAAAAAACCAAGAAGGGGAAACTTTGCAAAAATTCACAAAAATCTGCTAATATTTGAAATACTCAAAATTAATTTCATTTTGTATTAAGGCCACTAATGTTGAGCAAGTTAACATTAGTAATACAAAGATATTAAATGTCCCATGCATTACAAAGGTGAGGGTCGCGGTATGGTTAAAATTTGATTTTAATTTTTTTTTTTGACAATTTTAAAAAATTAATAAATCAATAAAAGTAATAATACACATGTGGACTCATTTACGCAACAAACATTGTTTTATTTCTGGCCCTACCAATGAAAAAATAAATGACCTTTTTGCATCAATCTTTGCTTATAATGACAAAATCTATTACATTTTAATGTCAAAAAAGGCTAATGAGTCATTATAACGTATGTATGTAATATAATGAACTACGTTATATGAATATTTAAAAATACTACAATTTTTCCAAACTTTATTGTGAATGTTCAGAATCCAAGAGAGTACTCTGAAAGTATTTTTGCCCACAGCTGAAGAAGCTCTATTAACTCAAATTATAACACTTGTGATCGATTGCATCATATTTTGAACAAAACATGATCAAAATAATTTAATTAAAGAAAACAAAGAACAAGTAATGAAGTCCACAGCCAGGTACATTGGTATTCCAATAAATGCTCAACATTAGTTACTAAGCATTTTCCCAGATGGCACATTATTGTACTGTCCCAGTACAATTCCAATTTTCCTGCTATTATGTGAAAAATTTGCAAATAGCATCAAAGTGATCACATGCAGAAGCAACAACATTTTAGATACAGTATTAAAATATAAAAAATAAGTTAGAATATATGATAAATATTTTACCCTTTCATAATAGTGCAAGTATTTCTTGAGGGCCTCTCTGGCTTGGGCATGTACAGACTCGTGAGCAATATTTGGATTTTCCTTGTAGCGTGAACACTCATAGTATTCAGAACCATGGGATTTCCAATCCCCTAGACACATCCAACAAAAGTCATGCTTGCAATTATAACACTGCATATGATTGCACCCGCCATTCTTCTCAATGCAAATATGGCAACGGGGACACTAAAAGAAAAAAAATAACATAAACTAACACACACTCTAGCTGATAATGCTAAAAGTAGTACCAAAGATATTTGCGAAAGGGTGAATCTGATTTTGAGAATTGTTCAAACTTACATCTTTGGTATGAGCACTAATATAATTGGCAGTTTCACTGTCATCTGCACATTTTGTGAGCCACTTCTTTATTGTTGAACAATCTGTGGGAGCGTGATAATCGGTACCACATCGGAAACTAAAAATAATAATTTTGTGTTAACAAATGAAGTAATACATAATGTCAGTTTGCTGCAAATACATTGCCATAGTCTCAATAATTTATTTTTAAAAAAAAGACACTTTTGGGTATAGCAATTATAATTGAAAAAAACTTAATTTTTATATATTAGCAAACTATTCACAAAACGAAATTGAAGTTAAGATAAGAGTCAGAAGTTAAGATAAGCTGGGCCATTTTTTTTTCAAATTTCCAACTTATCACGTATTTCTTGAATGTAAAACACTGTTCATAAAACACATTCTCACACTGTTTTTTTTTCCCCCATTATCTTTGAACTTTCATTGTGAATATTTTTCCCAAATACAGAAATAAAATGATACAGCAAATCTGAGCTTTAATCTATTGAAAATATAATAAAAGAAGACACACCAGAAGATGGCTCGGCAAACATTGCATATGACACGTTTTGCTTGAGGTTCCTTTGCCCGCACCACAACTTGACAGTTCGGCCCAGGACAGAAACGAAGATGAGGATGTGAACGCACATAATCTCGGAAGGCAAATTGCTGGTATTTGTCACGCAAAGCTGGTCTACTGAGTGAATTGAGGACAAAATCCTCAGGTGCAAGGACTTCACATTCCTGAGCCATACAACCAATACCTACAAAAAAAATGGAAGGTTGAAAAATTGAAGGTTTCATAAAAATAAATGCTACACTTAAAATTATTAGAAAATTCAAGACACTCATTAAACATTTTCTACCCTTATCTACATAATTCTATTCCAAAGAAAGAAAATTGCATTCATTAAAAAATTATTGAATTTGTAAAGAAAAAATTGTATCAAATTACTATACATGTGTGAGCAGAATGAAGACTTTTCCAGGACTTCAGAAGCCTTCATAATATATTTATTACAGCATGTTATTAAACCATATACATAAACACTATTCCCAATAAAGAATTGTGAAAAGATACACACCAGCAACTAATTCCAGTCCAAATAATGAAGAGGAGTGAACAAGCAACCCAAATGATTGAAAGAGTACAGTAGAGAAAGAGATCACAGAAACAAGACTTGAAGGAAGGTTAAAGTACTGGCAAATCAAAGAACAATGAAATTATACACAAAAACCCAACGTTCCCAAGGGAACAAAGTGACAATGGCATGTAAAGCCAAACAAACATTACAAACCAAACAAAAGGAACTTTGTACATTTAAAGTACCAACTACCTGTTGAAACTCCCTGGGTGATCTGGACTTCAAAATGCATTGACCAACATTCCTTGCAAAATGGATGCCCACATGCCAGACTCTTGAATTTATCACTGCTCTGAGATGCTAAACAGACAGGACATGACTGAAGGCGTCCTAACTGAAGGATGGATGGTTCTGGAGGATGAGGTGGCTTGATCTTGGAGATCACCAGTAAGTGTGATGAATCTGACCGATATTTTGACACTATTTCAGGAATTAGCCAATTATGTGCATGAAGTAATACTTTGGCAAGGGAAGGGGTGATCTGGAAAGAAATAAAAGTAGTTTATTCTCGTCCATTACCTGTATATTATGACTATCAATGAATTAAAGATTTATGAAAATCACATTAACTTTCACATTTTGGCGTCTTTACTCCTCAGACATAAATGTCTATCTTCAAAGAATTTCATTTATCATAAAACTTGTATTATAATCCCTTTCATCTGTTACTACAGAGTTAATAAGCTCATCAGATAAAGATTTTCCCCACACGTCATATACAGTTTTTACTGTTTTTTTGACAAATAAATAAAATAAATAGATCATCAATTACAACTGTGTACTGTATTACATCAATGTCATCTAATTTTTAAAGTAAAAATAACATTAATGATCTTCATTAATTCTTACAAACACAGTGAATCTAGTTATGGAGTATTGTGTTTGCAATTAAACATGCTGTTAATGACTTGAATCTTAACTTGAAAATATATCGAAGTATTGTTACAGTCATTCAATTGCCGTTAAATTATTAAATCTTTGTTTTTCATCCAAACATAGGCCTTATTGTAAGCTACATAAATATTCTGGAAGTGTGCACAAGCAAAGGAACTAGATTAAAAAAACGTAGTGTGTAGCACAAAATTCATGCTGAGAGTATCAACTGGAAAAAGTTTTTAAATTTTGTTTTGTGTGTGATCAATGCTGACCAATAATCCAATAATACACTGGTTAAAAGGACATACTACAATAACAAGTAAGTAAACAAGTTTCTTTACACACATACTGCTATGAAATTTTCTAATTAAATTTTAAGAACACAAACCTAACAAGAAATAAAGAACATTATCTGCACGATAACTCACCTGTAAGCTATTGCTCAGGCTCTCAACTGATTCATTTAGAAGGCGCTCCACTTCTTCAACACTAAGGCAATCAAAAACAAAATACTCAGGGTCAGTCTTACTTGGATCTATTTGATCTATATCACAGTCTTCTTCAGCATTGTAGTAATCAGCATAACCACAATCCTCTTCAGAGTAATCCATATCAGAGTCGTATTCCTCTCCAGACATCTGCATTAAAAATCATGGAAAAAAAAAAAAAATCAGTTTTGAAATGTTCATCTATTGGAAACATTTAGAAGTTGAAGCTTGGTTTATTATGTATATTTGGCATTCCAAATGGGTACAAAAAGCATAATTGCCAACATTTTTGTTCATTACATTAGTAGCGTTCATCGACTTAGCCATCTTCATCAGCAGTGGCATAGCGTGAGGAGAGACAAGGTAGTCACCGTCTACCAGAAGAAAAGATTATTACGTTCAAACTTCACAAACAAAATTGAAATCTGTGATTTCAAATTTTTTCGTTTTTTCTTTTATTAACACCATTATGTTTACAAATCAAAACTGGTCTGGAAAGAACAACATAAACTTTTCTTTGATAAATCTTAATCCTAAACTACATATCAGCTAAATTCGGTCCAATGACATCCTTTAGTTAGTTCGTTTTTTTTAAACTAGACACTATCACTTGCACAATGTTCTGGTAATGATTTCAAAATAAATGTTTTTTTAATGATCGCATATGCTTATTAACACGATTTAAAAATCAATTCAATTGTTTTTATGATTTCTGTCTATCAAGTCTACAGTGATCTCGACAATAGCTAAACCAATTTCAATGGGGTTTTCACTGAAACTGAGTATTTTAGCAGACACAACTAAGGCTACTTTTTTCAAATTAATATCTTCTCTTATATAAAGAAGAAATGTTTACAGATATAAAATTGCAGTTTTCTTATACAAAGAAGTTATGTTTTTACACATTTTTATTCCAATCTTCATGAAATATTGTACATGTGACCTTCAAAACAAAAAAAGAAATGTTACTGTCTGCGCAAGATTTTGTAAATCCACCTGTCTCCCTTTCCTACCCCTTAAAAGTAAATTCAAATGTGCACTCTGAGTTTTCATGAACATCCTGAACTTGAAATTCAACACGGTGAATTCAACATTTTTCAAAACCATAAAATATTCTTCTACATGCTTTTTGATTCATTCAGGTAACACAATTAAACCTTGAGTAATAGAGAGTTAAAATTGAAACTAGAAGTTTGCCAAGAATCTGCAACCTTACATCTGTTTACAGCAACCCATAACAACACTAATTATAGTATACAGTGCAGGGCAGGACCAGATGGTGCAAAGTGAGCAGAGTGAAAAAGGACAGAGTGGAGCTGAGTAGGTGGAATGGAGCAGATGAGACGGGAAAGAGATGCAGCACAGGCCAGGATAAGGCAGGAGTACACTATTCATAAAAATCATTTCTTATACTTTCTAAGAGATGATTGTGACTAATGAATATCCAAAGCTGGATACTTCAGCATTTTGTATAAATATTTCAAAAGAAGATATTCTCCTTTAATTGTAAGTCTGTTAAGAGGAAAGCAGAAGCCCGAGTGATGGGTCAGTACTCTGCCAGCTATGATTCGAGAAACGCTAGTATCACAGGGCAGCAGTTCAGATGAGTGATGTGTCTTTGCAGGCCCAATTTTCCTAAAGAAAAGCTGTGTTCATCTATGAAGATAACTATGCTGGGGATTACAATGTCCAAAAATGTCTGTCCTTGTTGCAGGTATCTGCCCATTTCACCCAAGCCATGCCACAGATCATCAGATACCTGCTTTTTGGAATGCCGAAGGCTAAGACATCGAAAGCTGCTAAATTACAATAAAAAATGTAGACATTGACAATGCCATCATGTAAATATTTGATAATTAAAAATATAATAACGCAATAAATTACCTTTATTTTTTCATCCAAGTACTACAAGGCTAAACCAGTATAACAAGATTCAATTTCCCTGCACTATTTTTGGTGTCTGTGTCGCAACTTGAGTTGTTTTCCAGAGTAATTATTTTCATCCCAGCCAATAATGACACAATATTTGAACTTGAATATCCCTGATTGTTGAAATTGTTGCATTTAGAATTTTACATTACCAACACTATTCAAACATACCTGCAACAGAACAAAACAACTTGTTTTAAACAAATCACAAAGATTCTTCATAATGACATTTATGACTACTTACTTATAAACACAGTATTAAAACCAAATCCACTCTTACACACAAGAAGTACTGCAAAACAAAAGATATATGCTGCATTTCGAGAAGAACTGAAGTGCCAAAAAGGAGAGTTGGAATTGTACTACAGTTCAAAACTAATGCATATGTACATTTTCAAGTAATTTTATATAATTTCCACTTCTGAAATAATTCAAGTTTCACATGAGCAGTATGCAGCAAAATAAATATATCATCCATTCAAGTGAATACAAATACCCCTGCGCCTGCAGAAATTCCCTATGTTCTGAAGCAATATTCCCATACTCTGCATAATGAAGCATTTTACATCATTTAAAATATTGCTTAACATTGATAATCTTGAGATTAATTTAGATTATAAAAAATTCATAATATAAACACATATTTACCCTCATACATGTATGCATATATAAAATACATTATTTTATTTAGTCACAATATTCTATTCCAGTCATTACCCAATAAAATAAAACATTTCAAGTGCCAACAACAATGTAAAGGGACAGAATATTCTTAAAACTTTCTCTCCTCAAAATAAAAAAAAAATGTTTTCTTGCAAACGTAGTGAATTTAAAACTTTCTGCAATGGGTGTGGATTTGATCTTAATTCACTGCCTTTTCTTCAATTTCGTGATTCTTATTTATCCCATATGTTAAACCATATCAATTTAACAGCACAAACCTTAATAATTAAACCATGTTGGTATTCATACCAGGTATCTTTTTTAATTAAACATTGAAAGTGATGAATATCCAAGTTTTCCATATATTCAATTTTCTTGTAGTATATCAAAGATTCTTTTGATAGAATTGAGGATTAATGAAAAATCATGAAACAGATTTATATTATTAATAATTAACTTGCTACACACCTTAATAAAGGGTTTTATTTTTTAATGAAATTTTCTAAAATATATCACAATTATTCAGCGCTAATGAATTTCGATTTGTAATATACTAAACACCAAATATTACCTGTTCAGAATCTATCAAAAAAACAAAATAATACATTAAAGTTCATACTTCCATTCCATACAACAGGGCTGATTTACTCATAAAAACCAACTTTCTCTTTCTTCCATGTTAAATGGCCAAACAATATTCAATGTGATCGTAGAAAGCATTCCCTTCTATTCTCCCACTTTTAGTATTTAGGGTCATGGTTACATAGATTATCACATGTCACTCAAACATTAATAGGAGTTGCATTATATTGCATGAAGTAGGAATTCCACACCAGGTTGAATCTTGCAAGTAGTCAACAACGGGGCAGGGAAATTAAACTGCCATTTGTTTAATTCATAATACACATTAAATAATTTACTGTACACACATGCACGCACACGCACGCACACGCACACACACACACACACACACACACACACACAATCTCATTCTTTGGAGATAAGGAATTTCAATTAAAATTTTATTAGGATAATTCAAGTCAAAATATTGTGATTTTAGAATTATTTTCTTGGTTTTCTTATTTTTATTTACAATATAAATTCAAATGAGATATTTACTGAAGACACAACACGTCTAATATTATCATGAAAATAAATAATTTAAAGATACATGACAAATTGTCAGCTTCATACTTCATTAATCAGGCCTACATCCAAACAACTTGCATTCAATACTAACTACAACATATTCAGTACATTTGAACAGTATTTTTCAAGGGAAACAAAATTTACAAGATTAATTTTTGTAGCTGACATAATATTTAGTAGTACATTGATTAACATAGCTGTAGTACAATATTAATAGACCAAAAAAAGAAAACAGTACTATAAACACAGTCAATTTTTAAAGGGACATAACTATTAAATTGCATAAGTAACTAATCAGGAAAGAAGTGTCTGATTACATGAAACAATGAAAATACTGAACTATAACAACCTTCTGTACTAATGAATGCATTTCAAAAGTAAATCAACAAATACACACACACACACATATATATTCACTGATTTTGATTTTCATTACCAATTGCACCAACATTTAATTTGATCAAATATTTATGCAGATTCATATAATATTTCAAAACTTAAATGGTCACATTTTTTTAAATTCTTCCCAGCAAAATTATTTTTTATATTATGTTATACATTAAGTTGAAAGACACACTTTCCTATTTGTGAATCCTAGTGTCAATGTGTTAAGCGAAACGGAAGGGTAAAAGCGACACAAAATGAACAATAAATTATGCACTGCACTTTTAAAAAACAACACTTTTCTCAAACAGGCCACAGAAAATTCACGAGGAACTGGAGCACAGGGCTCAAGCGAAGCGTATCCAAAAATCTCGAAATAAGTCTTCAGAAAGGGTCACTGCAGCGACCCCAAAATGTACCCAAACATGGATTCATAATCCTTCAACCAAATAACAGCACGTGCGCCAACCATTCATTCAATTCACTTGAACCTGATTCACTAATACTTTTCTGGCATGATTTGCCAAACATTCGTCACCATGCACGTCCACTTATGTATGCCAGCTGATTGGACTTGCTAATCAAAATTAATCAATTAAAATAATATCTATGTACAAACACGTACAATAATTGAAGTCCAGCTTCGTAATTATCAGGTTTTCCTGCACTCGCCAATACGTTTCTTCATTCATTACTATGGTACATGATCAGCCAACGCCAGACCCGCTGGCTTGGTCATAGGAACACTCGCCGCCCCTCGATCGTCAACACAGAATAGCCAGCCCCTCGTGCATCCTGAGTGTCTACAGGCGTACCAAGCGAAAAAAATTAATCTTCCCTGGGTGCTGTTTAGGGAAAAAAGAAAATTACTAAGATATATAATTCATTCGTAGAGCATTTAAAACACGACACTCTCATTTAAAGCAAAACACTCTGTCTTCATAAAAGCATGCACAGGTACGTACACATTCGCTATTTCTGCTCAACGTTCGGCGGAATTCCAAATTCTAATTCTCGTGGCAAACTCTACAGAAACGTTCACATAACAAAACTAGAAGGAAAATTAGGGTTATTTTTACTCTTTCTACATCAATGATGGAATTCCACCTCAATCGTAATCAGAACCTCTGAGGTTCTTGCCTGAAATTCAACAGCCGCCTTCTCTCTCAAAATAGGAAGGAGAAAAGTTTAATGAAAGGAAGCGTGTCGAAGTTAAATTCGACAATGAAGCTAGTAATGCACGAATAAATTGCGCTGGGGTGGATCCCGAAAATATTTCAAAGGGTGGGGGTGGGGGGAATTCGGATCCCACTCATCATAAAAATAATTTTCAATATTTTTGAGAGGAATTGGACATCAGGAAAGTGTCTACAGATATTTTAATGGTAATTATAAAAAAACATTGAAAATTAGCCACGAAACGAGAAGCACGTAAAAGATTCACCAATATTAGCGTATCGAATTGAGAGCTCGCCGCCGCGTGTCTCATCCAACCGCTTCATGTCGTATTCCCTCTCATTGCAATAAGCACTCCAGTCGTCGCTGTTTTTGAAGAATCTCAGATACTCCCGGCCATTACGATGTACCGTAGTATGAACTCATAAGAGAAACAATGTATTGTGTTAGTTTGCCCAATGTACGATTTCGAACGTACGTTTGCCTAATGTACGATTTTTCTCCGGTCTTCTAAGTTCACATTGATGGCTCTTTCAGCACACTCTGTTTATCAACTTCATATCAAATTTGACTTTTAACTCTTCTTTTAAACAATTTTGAATTTGAAGGATAAAGGGTAAACAAATGTATTTATTTCTTTCATCAGACATAAACTCACTGACTTAGAGTCATTGCCCTGATCCTGGATGTTAAACTTTTCAATTTGTGTTTTATCAACTTATTAATGAACGTAACAGTGTAGTTATTCAATCTCAAGATTTCAGAAATTTTGTATAAATTAGACTGATGGAATGGGGGAGATGACAACTTAATGGCCCTATCAACTGAATTCATTACTACAGACTTTTCATAGATACGGGATGCTAAGACAAAACTTTAAGGTAATTCCTGATTGTGAGTATATTAGGGAGATTTAGCCACCTCGAACGTCAAGCACTATCGAGCTTCTGTATATGCGCAGATGCACTAAAGTAGTGCGAAACGTGAACGGCGCATGAGCAGAAGATCGATAGTGCTTACCGTTCGAGGTGGCAAAAACTCCCCATTGCCTTAGTGTACCAATTTGTGGTAATGCTTTTATTATTAAGAGAGATGGTGACATCTAGAAACTTTATTTGTGAATTTTGTTCCACTTCAGTGGTAAACTGAATATTTGATACTGATTGAAATTATCAAACCAGAGAATCAATAGCATCATGTGGCAAAATGATTAAGGGCATCATCCACATATTGCACAAACAGATCAAAATCTATTAGTTAAAGGACATGTTGTTCAAGTTTACGCATCTCTAATCCTGCACAAAAGTACATAATTGGCCATCAATTGGTGTGCCCGTGCATTGGCGGTACACTTTACTATTAAATGTAAACTCTATATTGTTCAGAGTGGCTTGAACAGCTATCACGATTTGGTCTCGTGGAATACGAATTTTGTGAGAGTTAATAGACAAAAATCCTCCACCGCTTTAACAATTAAACAGCGAGGGATTGAAGGGTATATGGCAGTCACATCAAGTGACACCAACCTAAGATCAGGATTCCTCTTGAGAGTACTCTATGGCTAAACTCGCCTAATATGTATGGGATCGTGATACGCACGGCCGTTGTAATAAGGTGATCGACTTTTTTTACAATGAAAAGGAGGAAGAAAATATTTAAGAAAAAATGTACAACGTAAATGAGTCAAACAAAAATCAACTCTTTATGCTTACATCCCTTTCAATTATTTAATTAAACGAGTATTTTTCCACTGAATGAAATTTTTTGCCAATACATCACTTTCTAACTATGAGGGTTGGGGCAAAAGTCATGGCAACTATTTTTTTTTTCTTGAAGATACCAGTCCGGTTGGAAAATGTGCCTTATACAGACCAAAGGGCAAGGTGTTAACTACATGTGTGGACAATGAATAGCACTGAAATATCGTAATATACTAATATAGTATGGCAAAATATAATAATACACTAATTTAGTACGGTAGTATACAGGGCAATATGGCCTTCACGGTGCAAAAGAATGGCAACGCAGTACACATACAGTTGACATGACAAACCTGGGTCTAAAGACCCTCAAAGTAGTCCCCTGCTACTGTAACCACACGCTGCCAATGATATGGGGGCGCTGAATATCATCAGCCTCAGCATTTGCGACACCATGTGTGAATCGGGTCACCTGTTGGCGCACAGCATTAGCAATGTCCTCTCGTGTAGCAAACCGCCTAACACGTAGTGGTTCCTTCATCTTGCGAATGAGATCAAAGTCACAGGGCGAAATGTGCAGAGAGTACGGTGGGTGCTCCAATTCTTCCCATCCCCAACGTCGAAGTAGCTGCCCTACACACTCTGCTTTATGTGGTTTTGATTGTCGTGCAGAATTATTGCACTGTCCACAAGATCCGGACGTTTCTTCCAAACGCCACGTCGTACCTGTCGCACTAGGAAGTCCCTATAATACTGTGCGGTCACTGTTCTGCCATGAGGAACAAAGTGGCAAACAATAACACCCCTGACGTCATACGCGACGATCATCATCAATTTGACTGAGGAAGGATTCTAACGGAACTTCTGCCTCCTCGGTGATGCAGCACTCCGCGGACTGACGTTTCAGTTCTGGTTCGGATGGCCTGGCCCAAAATTCATCGATGGCAATTTTTCGTGACAAGAATTGATCGCCGTCCTGTTGCCAGCGTGCAAGGTGGTCAGAGCATATTGCATAGCGCACCCGCGTTTGAACTTCCGTCAGTGCATGCGGTACCCACTGCGATGCGATTTTGCGTAGGAGCAGCTCATTATGCAATATCCTGTGGACGGTGCGTTTCTCGATGCCACTTGCCCTCTCTAACTCCAGTAGCGTCCATCGTCTGTCTTCATCCCGGAGCTGCTCGATGGCAGAACGTGCCACGTAGGTCCGCGCACTGACAGGTCGTCCCGAACGTTGCTCATCACTGGTTGACACTCGTCATTGCTGAAACTTTCCTACCCACCGTGCTACTGTACGGCATGGTAGTGCATTATTCCCAAGGGCTTCCACTAATTCACTCTTACATTCCATCGCATTTCTCCCTCGGAGAACGGCTATTTTGATGTAAGCGCGATGATGTATAGAGATCACAGAATTATGAAAACGTGCACACATTTCACTGCTCCCCATAGCTCGTCACACACAGTTTTAAACTGTTTTAGACGTAAAAAAATAAATAAATAAGCGCGTTGCTCAACAAGGGTTACTTCCATCTCGCACGACATTCACCAACTGATTTTACAGCCCTCGTTGCGCTACTACCAGCTATCACAGAGATATCTGTTGTTCTATATACACACTATCCCTGCAGAATTTCCACACGACATACATGCGTTTGTGATCCGTTCACATATCTACAAGAAAAAAATAGTTGGCATGACTTATGCCGCAACCTTTCTATATATTGGGAATTTCGGAGTAACAAATATTCTTCATATTGGATTTTACGGTAAGTGCTCAGCGAGAGTATTAACATTCAATAATGATTCCTCACTTGATTAATTAACACATTAGTTTTAAAATATCGAAAAGGAGGACAGATAGAAGGATACTTTTGGAGGAAGGACAGAACCTACCGAGGACTGTCCTACCTAAAGGAGGACGATTGGTGACCTTAGTTTTAACAGCTTTTCGGACACTTGGGCCTACGTTAATTTGGGGGCCCCCTACTCTTACTTTCTTAATTTAAAGACAAATTTTGTTAAAAAACTTAACTTTTCCACACTGAGTGACATTCTCACATCAACCAGCAACATTTTAATATTATCCAATGATGCGCGATAATGCCATTTTTTGCGTATTATTTAATCAGAAATAACTTTTTTATTTTACAACATATTTTACATTTGAAACAGTTTTATTTAATTTTTTGAAACATTTTGTAAAAGATACCATTGCAATAGTATCTGATTTGTTGTTTTTAATGATTGCCTAAAAAACCAAGGGACACTCATCTTCCAATACAATAAAAAAATATGTAGAGGAAATTTTAATTGTAATAAAAACTTAAAATCGTGAAGACAGAAAAACAACAGTCAACAATTCCAGATCTCAAAACTGAGCATAAAGAGAAGAATAGAAGTATACCAGAGGGGTTAGCAGTTCCAACTACAATAATTATCCGTGGTTAACTGAATAAAATTAACTCATAATTTGTTTACAAGTCTCTTACTTTCAGCACATTTGCATCCGGAATGAGAGAGCTTATTTACAAAACTTAGGATACTTCGCTGGTTATTTCGTCAACAGTATTGTGAAAACAGCTAAAACGGCCAACTTGATTAATAGGTCACCTCAATCAACGGTCACTTTTTCAACAAAACAATTAACTATTCCACAATACACACGCAAATATTCCCTCTGTTCGTATGTTCGTAGTAATTCTTCCACACCCACTACAGCTCTGCCTTCGGTGGAAAAACAATCGCCCTCAACCGACCGGCTATCTGTCATCTATAGTGCGTCCAAGCATTTGATTGCAGTACAGAGCTTATGGAGATCAGTATCGTCACTTCTCAGCAGCGCTTACACGTAGCACTCGCCGTGCTTGATACTCGGATTGACATGAAATTTTGCCCGCTTGTTCAGCACCTTTTAAAATCCATAAATATTGATTTTTGAAGAAAGAAGTATCGCAAGTAGTGATTTTGCGACAATTAGTATTCATACTTTTCATGACCTGCTGCCTGTCGAAGTGCGGAAATCGCCACCCCCTCCCCCCCCCCCCGCCCGCTGTCGTCAGGGTCTGAGCAGCACCCAGAGGGTGCTGGTTAAAAACGGGTCTTTACATGACAGGTTCGGGAAGACAAGAAGGTCAAAACACATATGTCAATAATCCAAATACAATTATTGCAAAGATATGAGCCTCTGAAAATGTTATCTCGATATAAATAGGGACAAATAAATAAATACATTTCACTTTTGCTTAGAAACAAAATTTTCACAATAATGGGTTCTGATAAAAACGTTTCAAAACACTGACATCAAGTGCACCGTATGTAAGTTTATTTTTCACGTTTCTTAAAAATAGCATTGGTTTACGACTTCGGTAAAATCCGTATACTGTGCCGTTGAAACTAAAAAGAGACCAACGGATATGACATTTGCCATCAGTCGTCAAAGAATGAACGCGCTATAAAATCTGACATCGATTGATAAACGTTTTTGGCACTGCCGTTGCAATTTTGCTCGTTGCAAGAAGCGCGGAGGTCATGAAAGGTCTTGATGCAAAACGTCTCTAACACACTATTTCTAATACTCCCTAACACTTCAAAATTTTAATAGTATGTGGGTTTTGCTTGGTGTTATACCAGCGGGCGAAATGTTGAGAATGCTGCACTCGCTTCCAATACCGTATGTCCCACGAAAGGGGAGCTGTCTTCCCACGGACGATAGACGTTGACAACTCGGGGTTTCGCCAGTCTGTGAGTGTGAAGGTCACAGAGGACAAAGTTATTTTTCCTACTTTTTTATTCATAAGCAAGATGGGATTTCGGCAGGGGGTCTCGCCCTTCCTTCAGTTACGTACCACTTACAAGCCTGGAGCAAATTAGAATACCACCTGAACGAAAATAATTTCAAAACATGTTAAATAGATGGCTTAATATTAGAAATGAAAGATTTTTGATAAAAAGATGTCTTATTATTAGAATTATTATTTAAAAAAACAGACCTTTAAATGAGAGTTAAAAGTGAAATATCAATAGCAAAACAAGTCCAAATCCAGTTGGAACAGATTGTTTATTCTTCACATACCGACGAGGCTTGAATTGTTTTGAGCGAATGACATCGATATCAAGGTCAATATTGGTAATTTTCAGTCCCAAGTCATTTTATACGTCTAATATATCCACTTTTTTTATGTAAAATAAAGTGAAAATGCCCATTCACAAAGGTGAGATGACATGGATGGTATCAAATACTGCAAGGTTTTGTGCGGAGAATGCATAATATTCTTTATGGTTTACTAGTTCATTGCTGTGTGTTTACGGACCTGAAACAAAACACGTAATGGTATACTTAATACCCTTGCGGGCCTTTCTGATTCTTAATACCCTCGGGCCTTCTGAATACTTTATGGCCTCCTGTAATTCCAACACAACAACAACAAATAACACTAATTTGTTTAAATCTATTTATTAAACTTCAAAAACAAGGAAACTACAATATACGCATCTAAGAAAAATGAACTTCATAATAGAAACATTATTTAGTTGAATGAAAATTAAAGTTACAATTCTGAAATGTTCCAGTGAATTTTATGTTTCCATTAGTCACTCCTACATCACTGTCTCGTATAATATTCTCTTCCACAGACACAGATGCTTGAGTAGTAGTAGTAGTAGTAGTAGTAGTAGACGTCGATGTAGAAGGCACACCTGCTAACATTCTGGAAATGTTATTTGGATGTGAGTGAATCTTCCAAATAGCTTTCTGCAATCGACGTACTCTTCCATTCGCCATGCCGTTTCAACAAGGTCATATTCGCACGCAGGGAAGAACACTACCCATCTCAATTTTGTTTCGCATATGCGTTTTTATTATGTAAAGATGAAATTAATACCAAATGTTAATTGTATTACACTCAGATTTGTAAGAAACTTATGACATAACAATAGGCATGAAATGAATTATTTTTCCCTTAACTCATATTTTTGTGCTTTTATATGTAATTCTGGAATGTAAACTTTTATCATTATTTTCATTGCTTACTTGAAAATAAGCTGCAGGTCCAATTACATTATTAGAAATTCCAATTAATAATCTTGACTTCAATGTTGTTTAATACTTCACAATGTAACTAGTGGTACTACAGAATGGCACAGACTTTCCCGTATTAGTTTTCTATTTCCTTGGGTCTTCGCTAGCTATTCGGAATTGCCACAACCTCTTTCTTGCCAGCTGTCATCTATCACCGCCAAAAGTACATTTTTTTAATTTTTCGGTTTCCTATTGGTAGAACGGAAACATTAATTTTAGAATATTAAAGAACACAAAAATCTAGTCATAAATGGCAATTTTCTTTTAAAAATTATGTGCCGTTTAAGAAAAAAATGGCGTTTTAGCGCTACTAAAATTGCGAAATTTGAAGCTCATTTTCACAGAAAATGTTTGAGTTTTCAAAATACTTTATTTGAAGTTATTTGAAGCACTTACACTCACAAATATAATAATGTTTACAAATTGCTGGTAATGTGCATATTAAAGATGGTAGAGACCTTTCAAAAAAAAATTACATATATATAGTTTTTGAAAAAATAAAAAAATGACTCAAAATAAACTTTACGCTATACTAAAGAGTGTAATTAGCTCTATCCGTTACAAAAGTTTCAAGAAAAAATTTCCAACCATATATGAGAAAATCGCGTTTGAGCGTTTCTGAAAATGCGAAATTTTGAGCTACTTTTCACACAAAACGGTTGTTTTCGAGAAACGTTATTTGACATTATTTAAAGCACATATACTCGTAAATATAATCATGTGAAAAAATCGCAAATTACATTTTTGTAATTTTTGAAAAAATCAACCTATAGAGCAATATGGCTTTTATGTCATCTGATAGAGTACATTTACCACTATCCCTACGAAAAGTTTAGAGAAAAAATTTGGAGCCCTTTTTGAGAAAATGTTGTTTTTATAATTTTTTAAAATTGCACATATTGCACGCAATATTGCACGAAAACTACTAAAATTTTGAAAACCATTTTCCTTTTTATGAAAGAACTCAATATGCGAAACAAATTTTATATGAAGAAAAAATCTCTGTCTTCAATTTTGTAGTTGGGGAAAGACGCCGAAAAAATTCAAACTTTCACAATTTTCGAAAATTCAGAGTTAACCGTGAAAATCGGACCTATGCCATGTTAATAAGTGTATTTTACTCTATTCATACAAGAAATTTGAAGAAAAAATTTGGAGCCGTTTTTGAGAAAATTTTGAAAATCCCTGGGGGACTTTATATAAAGTACCCCCACATTTTGAAGAATCTTTTTCAAATCTCAAAGCTTCGACTAGAACCAGATCGACCGGGGAATATCCATTTTGGAAGAAATCGTACGTATGGTTTAGGCGCTAGCAGTGTTCACAGACGGACAGACAGACAGACAGACAGACAGACAGACAGGCAGACGGACAGACAGACAGACGGACGTTTTCCTTTCAATTGGGTTTTCGGTGTCAAGGACCTAGAAAACAGGGTTTCTGGCTACATCACGTGTTAGGGGATTTTTTTCTTAATTTAGCAACTGGTTTTATCCACTTCTTCGTTTTCTCGGCCCGGCAATTAATTTTTTTCTGCCGAAAATTCGCCATTCGCCATTACGTAACTTTCCCTATACTACGTATATCACTCCGTGTATAAGTACGTATACGGGAAAGTAAAAACAGTTGATGAAAATTACATTAGATTTATTTTTTCTATTTTATTGATATTGCTAAAAAGTTTATTTTAAATTACTTTTTGCACACTTTTTTTGCTTTCAATTATTTCAAAAATTGTATTATTTTCTCTCTAAAATTATTAGCAATGAATCGAGTGATTGTTACTTTTTAACCAATTAATAGATAAATTGAAATTATATTTTACTGCGATTATAATGAATCAATTAAAATTAAATGAAAGAGTTCTGCGATCACAGTACATGGCGACCTTAAATCCCGCAGTTGCGTCGAGCTGCCGAGCCGCCGAGCCTGCTCCGAGCGCCCGGCGGCGACCGCTTCTGCGGAGACTGCGGATACCGGCCGATACTGACGAGAAGAGCCGAGAATGGAGCGGTTCCGATAATTTCGATTCTTGAGGGAGATCTACGTGTAGATTTCAACAGGCAGATAAGGAGCGCGGCGCGCGACCTTCGAGGATCCGAGACCGCGAAAGCAAAGCTACCATGACCGATCGATAATAGAATGCGTTTGCCCGGCTCTACCGGAAAGTAAAAAACATCGGCTTCAATATATTGATGGTTAGAACATCGATAATTTTATAGAAACATCGATGTTTTGAAAATATCGGCATCGATGTCGCATCACTGGTGGACGCTCAAGCGCTTTCTGCAGTCGGTTGCTTCTGGTCGAACAATGGCAACAATTCGGACACGGCGAATGTTCACGCTCGCTCCCTTTACGGTGCGCGCTGCACCAAAATCCTTTGCCTGGAGCAACATTCCCTTCGTTGATCGTAAGTTTCTTGGCAGTGTTTATTAAATAAAACCTACTGATATTAAATGGCATTGGTCCTTTGGCGAAATCCTGCAGCAATCCTTCACTAGATCCACTAGGATGAGTACAAGAGTACTTTATTATGTATTAGAATTAGTATATGTAATATAATTTCTTCGCTCATTACCTTAGTTTCTTCATTCAAAGTTTTTTGTTGGTTTTTTCCTCTTTGCCTTTTCCCGTTTCTACGAGTTCGGCGCTAATGGGGGTGGATAATTTTTATTTCCGGTATACTATACGTACGTATAGTATGTGGGTACGTACGGTAGTGTACGTACGTATAGTATAGGGAATGTTATGTAATGCTGGGCGAGAAAACGGCGGATTTTCGGCAGAAAAACTCGTATTACAGGCCCTGGTATTGAAAAAGTGGATAAATCCAGTTGCTAAATTAAGAAAAAAATCTTATCACGTAGTGCAGCCAGAATCCCTGTTTTGAGGGTCCTTGAAACTGAAAAACCAATTGAATGCAAACGTTTGTCCGTTTATCCGTCTGTCTGTGAACAACGTTAGTGACTAAACCGCTCAGCCGATTTTCTCCAAAATTGAGACTCTCCCATCGATCTGACTGATATCGTGCCCCTTGAATTTGAAATCGATATTTTAATTTTTGTAGGTACTTTACATGAAGCCTCCCGGACATTTTTGAAATTTCTCAAAAACGGCTCCAATTTTTTTCTTTAAGAATAGACTAAAATACACTTATTAAGGTGGCATAGGTCCTATTTTCACAGAAAACTCTGGATTTCCGAAAATTGCAAAAGTTTGAATTTTATTCGGCGTCTTCTTCCAACTACAAAATTGCACATAGAGATTTTTCCTTCAAATAAAATTTGTTCTTCGTAGTGAGTTCTTTCTTTAAAGTCATGTACATTTTTTCGAAAATTTTGGTAGTTTTCGCGCGATATTGCGTGCCATATGTGCAATATTAAAAAAACGTAAAGTAGATTTTCTCAAAAACGGCTCCAATTTTTTTTAAATTTTTGGTAGGGATAATGACATATGTACTCTATTAGATGACATAAATGTCATATTGCTCTATTCTTTTGTTTTTTCCAAAAATTACAAAAATGTAAATTTTTTGACTTGCCTCTCACGTGGTTAATATTTACATTAGTGGCGATTTCTTGACATTATTATATTAATGAAAACATGTGCTTTAAATAATTTCAAGTGAAGTTTCTCGAAAATTCAACTGTTTTCGGTGAAAACGAACTCAAAATTCTGCATTTTCAGAAACGTTCAAACACCATTTTCTCATAAGTGGTTCCAATTTTTTTCTTCAAACGTTTGGAACGGATAGTGCTAATTGCACTGGTTTATATGACGTAATTGGGGCATTTTTTTATGTTTTTTCAAAAATTGAGAAAATGCGGAGATTTTCCCTTGTTTTGCTTCTGGACATAAATGTAACTTCATTATTTGTGCACGTCTTCTGAATTTCAGTGGGAAATATAGTTATTCAAATTATCGTTTTCCATATTGTCGTGGCAAAAAGTATTATTCTTTCATGAAGAACATGGTGAGGGTTAAGGGCACAAATTTGCCTTTGAGAATATATTTTATTATATAGGAGCGAATATTTTGTCAACAATCTTGAAAAAAAACCGCTCTTTTTTCTGTATTCAAAATTCGACCAGAATATGGTTTAGGATAGAGATCACAGAATTATGAAAACGTGCACCCATTTCACTTCTCCCCATTGCTCGTCACACACAGTTTTTAAACTGTTTTTGACGTAAATAAATAAATAAAAATAAATAAAAGGACCACCCGGTCAGAGGCATTGCAGTGACGTGAAATGATGCCCTGAGCCACTTAAGTCGGTGGCGTTAGGATTGACCACAGGTCGACAGGCAGTTCGACAGGCAGTTCGACAGACAGTTCGACAGACAGTTCGACAGACAGTTCGACAGACAGTTCGACAGACAGTTCGACAGACAGTTCGACAGACAGTTCGACAGACAGTTCGACAGACAGTTCGACAGACAGTTCGACAGACAGTTCGACAGACAGTTCGACAGACAGTTCGACAGACAGTTCGACAGACAGTTCGACAGACAGTTCGACAGACAGTTCGACAGACAGTTCGACAGACAGTTCGACAGACAGTTCGACAGACAGTTCGACAGACAGTTCGACAGACAGTTCGACAGACAGTTCGACAGACAGTTCGACAGACAGTTCGACAGACAGTTCGACAGACAGTTCGACAGACAGTTCGACAGACAGTTCGACAGGACAGTTCGACAGACAGTTCGACAGACAGTTCGACAGACAGTTCGACAGACAGTTCGACAGACAGTTCGACAGACAGTTCGACAGACAGTTCGACAGACAGTTCGACAGACAGTTCGACAGGACAGTTCGACAGACAGTTCGACAGACAGTTCGACAGACAGTTCGACAGACAGTTCGACAGACAGTTCGACAGACAGTTCGACAGACAGGCCGACAGACAGGCGACAGACAGGCCGACAGACAGTTCGACAGACAGTTCGACAGACAGTTCGACAGACAGTTCGACAGACAGTTCGACAGACAGTTCGACAGACAGTTCGACAGACAGTTCGACAGACAGTTCGACAGACAGTTCGGCAGACAGTTCGCAGACAGTTCGGCAGACAGTTCGACAGACAGTTCGGCAGACAGTTCGGCAGACAGTTCGGCAGACAGTTCGGCAGACAGTTCGGCAGACAGTTCGGCAGACAGTTCGGCAGACAGTTCGACAGACAGTTCGACAGACAGTTCGACAGACAGTTCGACAGACAGGCCGACAGACAGGCCGACAGACAGTCCGACAGACAGTCCGACAGACAGGCCGACAGACAGGCCGACAGACAGTTCGACTGACAGTTCGACTGACAGTTCGACAGACAGTTCGACAGACAGTTCGACAGACAGTTCGACAGACAGTTCGACAGACAGTTCGACAGACAGTTCGACAGACAGTTCGACAGACAGTTCGACAGACAGTTCGGCAGACAGTTCGGCAGACAGTTCGGCAGACAGTTCGGCAGACAGTTCGGCAGACAGTTCGGCAGACAGTTCGGCAGACAGTTTCGACAGACAGTTCGACAGACAGTTCGGCAGACAGTTCGACAGACAGTTCGGCAGACAGTTCGGCAGACAGTTCGGCAGGCAGTTCGGCAGACAGTTCGGCAGACAGTTCGGCAGACAGTTCGACAGACAGTTCGACAGACAGTTCGACAGACAGGCCGACAGACAGTTCGACAGACAGTTCGGCAGACAGTTCGGCAGACAGTTCGGCAGACAGTTCGGCAGACAGTTCGGCAGACAGTTCGGCAGACAGTTCGACAGACAGTTCGACAGACAGTTCGACAGACAGTTCGACAGACAGTTCGACAGACAGTTCGACAGACAGTTCGACAGACAGTTCGACAGACAGTTCGACAGACAGTTCGACAGACAGTTCGACAGACAGTTCGACAGACAGTTCGACAGACAGTTCGACAGACAGTTCGACAGACAGTTCGACAGACAGTTCGACAGACAGTTCGACAGACAGTTCGACAGACAGTTCGACAGACAGTTCGACAGACAGGCCGACAGAGAGTTCGACAGACAGTTCGACAGACAGGCCGACAGACAGGCCGACAGACAGGCCGACAGACAGGCCGACAGACAGGCCGACAGACAGGCCGACAGACAGGCCGACAGACAGGCCGACAGACAGGCCGACAGACAGGCCGACAGACAGGCCGACAGACAGGCCGACAGACGGAGTGACATACGTTTCGCCGTTAACCAATTTCTCGGTTTGTCGGTTGTGTCGATATCAAGGACCCACAAAACGTGGATTCTGACAACACAACGTTTTAGAGGAAGCACTTTACTACGAGTACATTTGGATCTACAGAAATTACTAACGAAAAATATACGAAGCAAACAATTGACAATAATTGATTTTTGAGATCAAATAAAGACAATGAAATTTTCAGATGGTGTTAATGTATATTGCTGTAACTCTGTATTTATAAAATTAATCATTGTGGAAAAATTCACTTTAATTTTGACATCATCGGATTTAGTGAACCTCTGATATAGTGAAGCGGCGTGTGTGTGTGTGTGTGCGTGTGTGTGTGTGTGCGTGTGTGTGTGTGCGTGTGTGTGTGCGTGTATGTGTGTGTGAGCGTGTGTGTGTGTGTGTGCGTGTGTGAGCGTGTGTGTGTGTGTGCGTGTGTGTGTGTGCGTGTGTGTGTGTGTGTGTGTGTGTGTGTGCGCGCGCGCGCGCGTGCGTGCGTGCTGAGAGTTTGTTTACGGCTGTCGCCGCTTCTCGCTTCTCAGTTTCCACCTTTTCCGATCTTCAATATATTTCAGATACACATTATAATATCGCTAATATCGGGTGGTTCATTTAAATTAAGACATTGAAATATTTCTAGAAATTTGCATCGTACGAAAAGAGTGTCGGAATTAAATTGTCTGTACGCGTATTTCAGCTTGACTCCGCCTGTCAGATTGTGTGAGCGAGAGCCAATGTTGATGTTTTAAATGAATGGTTTACTTCAGAAACAACATAAGTCAGTTTTTTTGCCATTTTGATTTTTTTGTGCAATCATATTCTCTGTATGTATATGCATCGTTTCAGGCAGATATAACGTACGTGAAGCAATTCTAGAGGTAGTTTTTGAGGAGTACGTAAATGGGAATTAATGCAGATACAACATAAGTCAGTGATTTTTTTTTTTCTGCATTAAAGCGCGAGAAGCGGCTTCTCTTTGGAGTTCATACAGCTCATGGAATTTAAGTTTACAAGACAGTGTAATTGCAGTATGCATTGACGTAACATTTGAACCTTCCTACAATACCAGTCCAAAACCTTGCACTGACAGTAAATACGTGTGTCCATTATCTGAAGGATATACGGAAATAATCAGTTAAATATAACAATTTATGGTAATTCAGGTGTTCATTCAAATATATTTCACTCAAATATATTTCAGATAAAGAAACATTTAATGAATGACAGTACTTTTTTTGTCCCAGTATGTTTTATTTCAGAAACCTCGTAAGTCAAACATGTTTGTTAGTAAAATGTAAAAAAATATAATTTAACTTTTTGCTAAATGAGACAATAATTCTATATAATATGCAGAAAACTACTTCTAAAATACTGACACAATGTTCCTCACAAATATAGCAGCATTAGAAGTTTTTTTTGTCCGTTCTGAAAAGTTCCTAGTCAGTGACCTATGTTGTTTCTGAAATAAGCAATTCAAATGGAATCTTCATTTTTGACGTAGACTAACTTTTCGGCAAAAAAGAAAGGTTCGTTTGTCGTCATTTCTTTGGATTCATACGGAACTGATTTACATGAAAATACGTTTTCATAGGTACAAGATACCTTGACTGTTTTTGGTTGTTTTAGAATTTGAAAGATATTCATGGTAAATTAAAACTATTTTTATTTTACATAATTTTATGCAATTACAGTTTGTCGAATTTTACCTAATATTGACAATTTATTACATATTTCGTTACATTTTGGATTGAGACGACGAAACGCATTATGTCAGATACCAGTTTGCCAACATATTCCTGGAATCGCCATTATGTTGAAGCTCTGTAATTCTCCACTTCAATGATCTTCGGACCTTCCTCGCGAATTGTCAAATTTAACCCTCTTCTCGGAAAGCCGTACTCAAAATCAAGGACTAATTGGCTGATTAGTGTTTCCGAGCGCTTGTGGGACTTTCCCAAACCAAGTATCTCCCAGCACTGGGGGCCCTCCCCAGACAGAACAACCTCTAAGCTCCAGACTAGACTAAAAATCTAGGATGGGAGGATGCGTGCGAAGTACTCGTGCGCTTGATAATGTTCCATGGAGCCCGTAAGTACCTCGATCGAAATCTGAAAAACATTTCGCCTTCTGCACCCCACTGAGAAACACACAGACACTCATAAATCCCTCTGAGAGGGATGCAGCTCTTACTCCAGGGCCCTGGTAACAAAAAGGAGATAAATCTTGTTTCTATTTGTACAAAAATTACTTTCCCTGACATGTTTGTGTAGTGAGAATCCATGTTTTGTGGATCCTTGAAACCGAAAAAATCGATCGACGGTAAAACGTCCGTTCATCACTCTGTCTGTCCGTCCGTCCGTCAGACCGTCCGTCAGTCAGGCAGTCCGTCAGTCAGGCCGTCCGTCAGTCAGGCCGTCCGTCAGTGAGGCCGTCCGTCAGTCAGTCAGTCAGGCCATCCGTCAGTCAGTCAGTCAGGCCATCCGTCAGTCAGTCAGTCAGGCAATCCGTCAGTCAGTCAGTCAGGCAATTCCGTCCGTCAGTCAGTCAGGCAATCCGTCCGTCAGTCAGTCAGGCAATCCGTCCGTCAGTCAGTCAGGCAATCCGTCCGTCAGTCAGTTAGGCAATCCGTCCGTCAGTCAGTCAGGCAATCCGTCCGTCAGTCAGTCAGGCAATCCGTCCGTCAGTCAGTCAGGCAATCCGTCCGTCAGTCAGTCAGGCAATCCGTCCGTCAGTCAGTCAGGCAATCCGTCCGTCAGTCAGTCAGGCAATCCGTCCGTCAGTCAGTCAGGCAATCCGTCCGTCAGTCAGTCAGGCAATCCGTCCGTCAGTCAGTCAGGCAATCCGTCCGTCAGTCAGTCAGGCAATCCGTCCGTCAGTCAGTCAGGCAATCCGTCCGTCAGTCAGTCAGGCAATCCGTCCGTCAGTCAGTCAGGCAATCCGTCCGTCAGTCAGTCAGGCAATCCGTCCGTCAGTCAGTCAGGCAATCCGTCCGTCAGTCAGTCAGGCAATCCGTCCGTCAGTCAGTCAGGCAATCCGTCCGTCAGTCAGTCAGGCAATCCGTCCGTCAGTCAGTCAGGCAATCCGTCCGTCTGTCAGGCAATCCGTCCGTCTGTCAGGCAATCCGTCCGTCTGTCAGACACTCCGTCAGTCAGACACTCCGTCAGTCAGACACTCCGTCAGTCAGACACTCCGTCAGTCAGACAGTCCGTCAGTCGACAACTCCGTCAGTCAGACACTCCGTCAGTCAGACAGTCCGTCAGTTTAGATAGTCCGTCAGTCAGATAGTCCGTCAGTCAGACACTCCGTCAGACAGACAGTCCGTCAGTCAGACACTCCGTCAGTCAGACAGTCCGTCAGTCAGACAGTCCGTCAGTTAGATAGGTCCGTCAGTCAGATAGTCCGTCAGTCAGACACTCCGTCAGACAGACAGTCCGTCAGTCAGACAGTACGTCAGTCAGACAGTTCGTCAGTCATGTAGTCTGTCCGTCAGTCAGGCAGCCCGTCTGTCAGTCAGGCGGTCCGTCAGTCAGTCTGTCAGATCATTCAGACAATCCGTCAGTCAGGCCGTTGAAAGAGAAAGCTTGAAAGAAAATAATTTACAATTTTTGGAAAACGAGTAATATTTGCCTAATTCTGCGTGAAATATAGGCAATTTTTACTTTCCCGTATACATACGTATATACGGAGTATATACGTAGTATAGGGAAAGTTATGGAATGCTGCGGAAAATCGATTTCGAGATTTTAAGGGAAACACACGTTTTGGGGTCCCCTAATACCGCAAAAGTGTTTTTTTTCGAATTGTACCTAAGTCCGTTCGTCTGTCTGTCCATCTGTAAACAACACTAGCGCTTAAACCATACGTGCGATTTCTTCCAAAATGGATGTTCCCCGGTGAATCTGCTTCCACTCGAGACGCCGCGATTTTGAAAAACTTTCTTCATAATTTGCTTTAAATGTACTTTATATGAAGCCCCCGGACATTTTAAAAATCTTCTCAAAAACGGCTCTAAATTTGTTCTTTAAATTTCTTGTAGGGATACACTTATAATGGTGGCATAGGTCTGATTTTCACGGTTAACTCTGAATTTTCGAAAATTGCAAAGTTTGAAATTTTTTCGGAGTCTTCCAAGAACTACAACATTGAAGATAGAGGAGGTATAGGTATGATGGTATAGGAGGTATGTTGGTTTTACCAACATACCTCCCTCTGAAGTAGAAGATATTTACATTACGCGTATTATGAATTCTAAATCCCCTTACAATGTAAAAATAGGCTTAATCAAATTATTAGATTTATGTATTGAACATAATTATTTCAAATTTAACAACAATGTTTACAACAAGCTGAAGGTCTGGCTATGGCTCTAACATGTCACCTTTATTTGCAAGAAATTTTTATAGACCAATTTGAAAATAACTTATTTAATAGTAGTAATCCTTTGTTTAAGAATATTATTTATTATTTTAGATAAGTCGATGACATTATTTGCCTTCGGACTGGTACGATTAGACAATTGAACCAATTTTATGACTTCTTAAACTCTTTTCACCCTAATTTAACACTTAAAAATGGAGTTAGAACAGAATCATACCCTAAACTTTCTAGACAACCATTTCATACAGAACAATTAACATAATTTTAAAATTTTAGAAAACCCGCCCAAAGAGATTTGATCATTCCCTTCAATTCAAACCATTGCTATCAACATAAATTTACAGTATTCCATTCATGGATACACAGACTATTCAACGTACCCATGTCACATTCAGATTTTCAAGAAGTTATACTATTTTACAAATTGGTCAAAATAATGGATACAACCCTTCCACCATTAAAAAATTCATAAAGAAAAAGAAATTAAATTAACAACTATGAAAGCCTTCCTCAAAATATCTCCTCTGAAAAGAAAGCGTTCATATGTATCCCATATATTGGACCCATATCCCAAAAGATAGGTAGAATATTTCTTAAAAATGACATAAAGGTATCATATAAAACCCCTAACACCCTTCAATCATTACTTCCCAGCAACAAATCGCCTGCACCCTTAATGGAAGAAGTTTGTTAGAGTGCAACAGCTGTAATTCAGCATATATAGGACAAAACAGGTAGAATGTTTACCTGTAGATTAAAGGAACATTTAACATCTTGGAGACTCAAACAAGATTTCTCCACTTCCTCCAACCATCTTATTCGAAATTACCACTCTTTCGACCCAGATATCAACTTTAAAATAATACATTTTGAAAACAAAGGTGTTAAATTGAACATTTTAGAAAATTTTGAAATTTTAAAATTGTACAAAAATCCAAATATAATTTGCCTCAATGAGCAATCCCAATTTAAATCCAGCCCAATTTTAAATTTATTTATTTGACTAGCTTCTTATTTCTTCCTCCCTCCCTTTCTATTTATTTATTTATTTATTTATTTATTTATTTGTCAAAAAAACAGTAAAAACTGTATATGACGTGTGGGGAAAGAAAATTTATCTGCGCACATTTTCTTGAGGGCCAGAAATTTTATTTAAAAAAAACAAAAAAAAACGAAAAAATGAATTTAGAAAATAATTATTTTAGAAAAATAAAGATATTTGAAAAATGTTTTTCCCGAGTTATAGAAAATCATTTCAACTGTAAATGAACTACAAGCAAAAGGAGTGCTCAACAAAACGTGCGCACAGTGAAGCTACATTTACGTCCAGAAGCAAAACAAGGGGCCATCTCAGCATTTGCTCATGTATCAGGGAAACTGGACAAAAACCTGATCGAGATGGGGGTCATTGACCCGGAAGCTGAAGTACTTTACTTGTTACAGGCGTATTAAATACTTTTTTAAATGTATACATGCAAACATAAACTAATTCATTCCATTCCTCCCTTCCTTTCCATCAGTCTGTCCCCGAACCACGTGCGATGCACAAGATGGCGGCATACTGGGTCGGAGCACTTTACTGACACTTAATTATGGGTGTTTAATCTGTGTTACTTGGGTAAGTACTCTAATTAATTAGTTTTCAAGCTGAATAGGTTTATGTACATGTGTAATTTTCATTTTCTAACTTGTTTACTGAATTTTCTATTTTAGTGACACTGATGATGGGAAAAACACTCCCGAAACATATGTATGACGAAATTTTCTAAATATTAAAAAAATTATCCTTTATTGTGGTTGATATCTCATTATCCTTGGAACTTTATCATGGATTACTACAAAATCTCTGCTGCCACCACAGAATTTATTATTTCTCCACGTAAATATCAAAGGACGATAACAAACAGGTGCTGGTCCCGTTTTCGGCAAACTCTCTGTATTTTCGAAAATTACAAAAATTAATATTGAAAAAGTACAATATATAAATAGAGAATTTTGTCTTGAATGAAATATTTTCTCAGAAGCAGTTCTTTGGAAAAGGTCATGTAAAATTTTTGAAATAAGGAGTAGTTTTTGCGTAATTTCTGATTGAATTCAATGCAATTTATAAAATTTATTATATTTTTTAAAAAATTTATATATATAATCTTTTCTCAAAAAGGCTTCAATTTAAAGAATCCACGGATAGAGTAAAGGACGCTTCAAATCTATTTAGGTATTATTTTCGCTAAACTTTCTGATCATGGGAAATTTTCAAAAGTTAGAAATAATGGGGGGAAGTATATATTGTTGTAGCATCACTTGATTTGCATTATGTTTCGTCCAAAAATTTAAAAACTGATTGTGACATATAAGGAAGAAATACAATGTGCGCACATTTTCTTGAGCTCCAGAAACTTTTCCCCAGACCCTCGCAATACTTAGTTAAATGATGAATAAAAGCGATTACAGCAAAGCTTGTAAACCAGAAATCTTCGCCTCCCGATTTCTAGAAAACGTATTTGCACAAGTAAACGAATTACATATCTGACTTTATTTTAGTATTGCTAACGAAAGAACAATGTAATCCCCCGGCTCTACTCCTACCACGATTACCAGAAGGAGCTCAACAAAATGTAAACGTAGTAAGATACATTTAAGCCCAGAAGCAAAACAAGAGGCAATCTCAGTATTTGCTCAACGGATGCGGAAACTGAACCAAATACCTGATCGAGATTGGGGGTTGGCGCATTGGTATTACTGGTACAGGTGCATTGACCCAGTACATTACTTGTTTCGGCCTATGGAGCATCGAATAGATCATCGTGAAAAATCGATAAACTGGTTGCATACGTTTATGGAATTTACAAATTGCTCTTGGATCAATTAGCTCATCCCAATTTACGCTAATTCTTTACATTTTTGCAAAATAATGTACATATTTTATGAATATTGCTAAGTTGTGATTCATTTCCCCGGTCCAGAAGGACCGGTCCCTCAAAACAATTACATCTCTTGAAAAGCATTCACTTTGCCATGCACTTGAGTTAAACCTACATGCCCCTAGAATCAAAAATAACCCGGAAATATCTTAAGTCTTCTGAGTATCTCTAGAAATAACTTCAACAGTATTTTTCAAATACTCGTGTTTAATCCCTCTCTATTAAGTTCGCGGCTGGTTTTCGTTTTTCCTTTTTCTTTTTCATTGCAGCATTACTCCGTCTTCCTTAATCCTGCCTGAAATGCCATGATTTTAAAGTTCGATTTCCATTGAATCTCTGAATTTCCGAAAATTGCAAACGTTCAATTATCTTCTAGAAGCGTCTAGAATGTTGCAATAACTCAGGCGTTTGGTGTGAAGGACGAGTGAAGTGCTTGTGAGACCTTGCTACCTAAGTTCGAATACTAGCATGGGCATATTTGTGGAGTCAAGTAGTATTATAATATTACGTTAGAAATAATGCGAAAAATTACGTGCACTTGTAGCACCACTTGTGAACAGATTGTCCGGTCTCCAGGTTATTTGTAATAATTTTGCATTTTTTGTAATAATTTTGTAATAAATTATTTGTAATAATACTTGTATAGCCTACACCATCCAGTTATCTCTAACTGAACCTCCAACACAAATACCTTGATTGGTTAGTGAATTCAGAAAAATTTGTAGAATATTTTTGTCTGATACATATTAAATTTACATGGTTAAGACACCAATATGAGCATAATTTTTAATATAATTCTTATTTTTGAGAAAAATTGCACAGTGGCCATGTCCAGTGCGAAAATATTTCACCGGATTATTAAAGAAATTACACGACTTCGTATTATGCAGTGGTGGGAATGAATCTTTGAAATGTGTTTCACAAAAACGTATCTAGCCGAAACACGTAAAAGCCGAGATCTAGTGGTGAGGCAAGCTCTCGGATAAGCGGTTCGCGGCAGCCAAGCGACCCACGGGAACCAGCGAGTAACCCGGAGGCGAGCGGGCTGCATCTTACGCACCCGCGCTCCCGCTGCGCTGCCGGTGCGGCGCGGCGCGGTGCGGACGAGCTGCAAGGAGGTGGCGGTGTAGGCGGAGGCGATGGCGGCGGCGGTTGCGGTGACGGCGGCGGCGGCGGCGGCGGCGGCGGCTCGCGACCCGCCGCCGTTCCGCCGCCTCCGCCGTCTTCCCCCCCTTCGCTCCTCGCACTTCTCACCGGCGGCGCGGGCTCCCACCGCCTGCCCCCACTCGCTTCGTCGAGGAACGCGCAGGCGGCGGCGGCGGCGGCAGCGCGTTCCTCCTACCTGGCGGACGAGACTGCGGAGCCCGCGGCAGTCGCCAGGCAACCGGTGGGAAGACGCCGTCGGGAGGCAGCGACGCTGAGGCCGCGGCCGTTCAGCGAGGACGCCCGTCACTGGCGCACGCACCCGCGTCTGCAGGGGCCCGCGCTGGCGAACGAGCGCCGGGGCAGCGACCGCCGGCTGCGACCCACCCGCAGCACCCGCTGGTGAGTCGAGAGGCCGCTCCCGTGCGGCTACCGGTGTCGGGAGCGCGTGCTCGGGAGACAGCGGGGGAAGAGCCCCGCGTGGCGAACGCCGCTCTGGGGCCGGCCTGTCGCCGGGCTGCAAGCGGCGGGGGACGGGCGGCGTCGACGGGCGATGCACTCCGCGTAGGACCCTGGCTTTGCACGTGACTGCTCGCTCGGTCCCGCCGCCCGCCGACTCCCCCGAGGGTCGCGCGCCGTCCGTCGCCTCCGTTCCGTTCCGTTCCGTTCCGTCCCTGTCCCGTCTCGTCTCGTCGCCGGCGTCTCGTCAGCGCGTGCGAAGTGCCGGGACACGCTGTCGAACGAGCGGGAAGGAAAGGTGGTCGACAGGAGCCGGCGGGGGGGAGGACACATCGATCGCGGGGATACGCCGAGAGGGGAAAAAAAGGGGGTGTACCTTCTCGGGCGAAGCGGAGAACGAGGTGGGATAGCTAATTTAAAGGCGTTTGTTTTCGAGTCGCTCGCCGGTTGTGTAAGGAAAGCGAGCGGAGCCGGCGTGGGCGAAACGCTTGTTTACCACAACAACGTTGGGAGTGGCTGCCCCGCAGCGTAATTGGCTGAAATCTACCGCCAGAACGGGGGTGGAACGCGGGTGAAGAGAAGCGAGCCCGGTCGGATCGTCGCGGGGCGAGACTGACGGCGGTGGCAGCGTTCGTCTTGCCTGACGTCGTCGCTAATAAGGCACCGTAATCATGCTTCATATTTCTATAAATTCACAACATCATCGCGGTACTGCAATTTCGGTGTTAAGGAGGGCACTCGCCAGTTCACGTACTTTGTGTTTACTGGCAGGCGGCTGCGCTCTACGTAGTCACTCGAGATCCGTTATCTGGCGGGCGGATGGCGCGAATCAACAGGTGCTTCGGGAGGCGCTGCGAGGTTATTGCTCGTTACTTACATTGACAATTTGGTTTTAAATCACTTCTATTTAGGCCTTGTAGAACGATCCACTTTTTACTCTGCGCATTTTCAAGCCACTTGTTAAACATATTATTACAATTTTTAAGCGTTTGCTGTTGGAGATCATCGCGTTTTAAAGAGATGATCACAGGTCATTCTTCACTACTTTAGTCGAGACGGACAATTAAAAATTATCAATAAAATGTCGAGTTAAAACAACAGGATTATTTCCTTAGAAACATTTTCCTCATTTGTTTAAATCATTACATTGTTTTGATGTCAGTGTTATATACAGAGTAACGTAAACGTTTATGACACTATCAGCAAACCATAAATTTATATGGATTTATAAAAAAGCAACGAAAGAAATTTTAGCCGAATGAAGACGATAATTTGTAAACAGAGCTATATAATATATTAATTTGAAATGCAATTCATTTTTCCCATTGCACTGTGATGTCCCACAGTTAATCGTGAAATTACTCCCAAACTTCAAAACTCTCATTCGGTTCTTTTTCCAAACTTATAGGATGTTATATGTAATATAACGAAACAATGTAGCAAATAACTCAAAGAATTTTCTTTTTACACGAAGAATATTGGATATTATCAAATACCTTGAGTTATTGATTGCAAAATGTAGTTCGCCGAGTTCATCGAAGAGGAATTTCATTACTTTTATGTCTAGTCTAAAATCCGAAAACGGTCGAGAAAGGACATAATTCAACTTGCAGACAGTGACACTTACTGGACCTGAAAAGAACTAATGACAACTAAAATAATGTTCATAAACGTAATGTTCATAAACGTAATGTTCATAAACCTTTCAATATTGAATCAATAAATTCTCTTGCCAAAATATTCCTTAAATCTCCTGGCTTTTGTTTATTAAGACAGAGTATTAGGCCGACAGAATACTAAGTGGCATATTATTCCTAGTACGTGAACATGTTTAGATACAAGTTTTCAAATATTATTTGTTATATGTTAGCTCCCTGTTTTTTAATATTTGGATAAAATTGTTCAAAACGAATTTTTTCTTAGTATAATGATTAGTATTTAAAGTAAAAGGGAACTCATAAAGAAAAATTCATCGGGTACTTTCGCCCTCAATTCATTTTCATAAATAGTTGAAATGATGAATTGGTGGTGGTGGTGAAAAGATGATCAGAACACAAATAATTAGTTTCGCCAATGTTCGACCTTTCACCATCGCAACTTCTATAATTAGTGAAATTCATGCAGAGAATTGGAATCTATCCTTCCGGGTCTCATCCCGTATTTTTCTTTGAGGTTGCTGAAATGCATATTTTAAAAGAAATTGTTTCGTAACAGTAAAGGCGTGTTGAGAGAGTTACGATTAGTTTTACGGGCAGAAAGCGGTCGCATGGTTTGTTTAGGTAATTATTCACACCTACGCTTCGCGAGAGTGTCACTACACCTCCAGAACTTTCCTGTCTCGCTTTCTGTCGTTCGCGGTCTCCACAGGGAACTGTCGTGATGTATGAGGACATGTAGAATTATGGTTTTTGTGATCTACTTTCTCCTTTTGTTCAATCCTATAGACTGCACTTTCCTCATAGAGCGATAGAACATTACGGTTAGAGGTCGTTAGGTCTAAAAATATTAGGTCTAATGACAGGAGGTCTAATTTTTAAAGTCTAATGTAAGAAGGTCTATGAAACATGTCTAATAAAAATTTGGTCTAATTTAGAAAATGTCTAATAATATTTGGTGTAATTGTCAAAAATGCCTAACAAACTTCGCTCTATCGGACATGAATGTCGAATCTATGACGCTATAACAGAAATAAGTAACAAAATGTGGTTCACATATCATTACATCAGTATGCTATAGTCTGAAATGAAATCACAATAGGAATGATATACTTTAATTCAGGAAGTACGTATGAATATGAAATGATAGAGGTGTTTAGTATGTAGTATGTAGCTCAAAGACCATATTCAGTATGTAGCTCAAAAACCGAAGGTATAAGTCGATATCACCACGATCTTTATAATTTTGGTAAATTGCTACAATTCGAAAATTTTGAAAATATATTTGACATTGTTAAAATTTAGACTTTTAGTTTCCAGGAGTTTAAAATTAAGAAACAGAAATGCTATTACACCTTTGTATATCTATTAGACCGTAGGTGTTTTTGTCAATTAGACCTTATTAATTGAAAATTGTAATTGTCGACCTCTTTTGGTATTAGATCATCTGTCCCATAATCCTTACGTCGCATTAGACCTGGTTCGCAATAGACGTCCTGATCATTAGACCTAGCGAGTATTAGACCTTTTGTCTGTGGAACTAACGACCTGAAACCAACATTACACCTTTTGGGTTTTATGAGCCAGCTACTGTGTTCTTGCAGACATGCAAAGGCAAATTAGACCCTTTTTGTAGTATTGAACTTAGTGATAATGAAACCTTTCCGCGTTAATGGACGTAAGCAATGGTCAGTTAATAAAATGACGGATGTTCAGCTGCGATTTTTAATAAAAAAGATTTTTTTTTCATTTGAACAGAAACGATTTTTATTTGAAGATCAGGCATATCCTATTTCTCTAGCTCTAGCATTTTAAGAATACGTTTTGTAATTGTGAGAAATTGCAGCTAAAATGTTTAACCGTATTTTGTAATACGTGAGTGCCCATATTTAGCCTTACAGACATCTTTAGGCATACCAAGTGGAGATGTGTACGGGAAATTGGCGAGCGACATTTCTGCTGTGAAGGATTGAGGGGAAGTGGTAACGATTCCATCACAACTGTCTCTTGCATCACTCGCACAATCCCAATCTGACTTCCTGATCCAATCCGTGTTGTTCCCTTATCCCTATTTCGAGTATTCCCTTCTTCGCCTTAACAGTACCCTACACCACGGATTGCCCGAGGAAGTCTGGGATCACGATCATTAAATTGCTTGGCACTTCTGCTACAGAGGATGAGCTTCTGGCGTCGGCAAGCGAAGTGTGTGAAAGGAGTGGCCCCAGGGTCGTTCTCAATGACGGATATTTAACACCAGCTAAAGAAGGTGAAGTTGCCAATCGCCACCGTGGAGTCGACCAAATCTCCTCCATGGAGGAAAATTCTAAAGATCGTCTGTTTTGGTTGCATGCTTGTGGTCCCTTCTGACAATTTCGGAAGAAGCAGAAGCAGAATCCTTGCGACGGGTAGCAGACAACGCGCCGAACTTCTTTCTGCAACTAATATATCTGCTTTCACCAGCATTTCATAGAACATCTGATAAAAATATGACAACCACAATCGCACGCTGACAATATCAACACTAGAGCAGGAGGGCAAGTATCCTGCATAAATGGAAGACGTATAACAAAGTTCAATATTAGTACGAATAGCACTTGAAAGGGAACAAGATATTTTTATTAAAATCACGCACTTAGATGTACACATTGCGTTGTCCACATATTACAGATTCCATGACCAACTTGGCAAACTGTAGATCTGAAACAACTTGACCACAGCGTTGCCGACCGGTTCTCTGAACCCCAGATTATCAAACTTTCTGAAGATTGTACTTATCTTATATGAATTAAAGTTACAAGTACTAACAAGATATTTTCTTAATGTCAGATTTTAAATATTACTATGTTGTTAAATGATTACACTTTTTAAATTGTTGAAAAAATCTTATAAATTCACTTACTCATTGCAAGAAAATGGAATAAAATGAATTTTATTATCCATCCAAACTAAGGAAACGAAGTGTTCCTATCTGTATATTGATAATAGACTAACCTAACATTTTCTGGTACACAATCACATATTTGCATTTTTCAGTCAAAATCAAAACTGTTTATTATCATCCCTCCCCAGAAAAAATTAGGGAAACACATCCAATTGGGAGAATTCAGAAGATACATTTGCAGACTTAGAAATGATATTGCAAAGAAGCGCCTGAAACACATTTAAATGTCAATTTATAGTTAGTCTTTCATAAAATGTCCTTTAAAGTCTTCTATGTATGATCATACTAGATTGCTTTATTACCATTTAAAATGTAAAACTAGTAGAGACTTTGTGAAAAATGAAACGGAGAAATGAGACATCAATTTATGTGTCAGGAAAGCACAATACCAATAGTACAAAACCAAATGGACAGACAGGATATTCCTTGCAATTTGGCTTCTTTATCATAAATATTATATCCATCAGAATAGAGAATATAAAGCGATAATATCCATTAGAATAGTAGATTAACAGAATAACAGTTGTACATGACGAGGGAAGTGGAAAACTCTCCGAAACGTGGTTGATTTTCATGAAT
>JAHLJT010008446.1:81398732-81479644 GCA_031308135.1 Acheta domesticus | reverse complement strand
AATTTCGACGGCGGCAGGATTTTCGACATGAGCTTGTCAGCTAGGTCGAATTCAGTCGTTCTTTGGAGGAGAATTCTAGCAGCCGTCTGCTCTGATCGGTAGTTTTCTGTGGTTTCTCCGATCAACACCAGGCGAATGCCGGCGCAGAACCCTAACAAACGAGCAACGGACCGCGCGTGATCTTTCCTTCCTCTTCCTTGTCCTATCCTCAGTCGTTACACACACACACACACGCAGGCACTACCACACTTGTCCGGAGATCAGTCGGGTGCTTAGAGCTTGTCCCGGCTGGAGCAATGCCACGCTGGTGGGAGAAACCTGGCTGTGGGGGAGGGAGACCCGCAAGCCGACGTAGGTCGGAGTCTATCTCGCCATCCATCGGGGGAAGATCACCGCCACCTCCCGGTGAAAAATCATGGACTACACTTACGGGACTAATGACCTCGTTCGTTGACTCGTCTGGAATCACTGACAATCAATCAATTAATCATCGTGACGGGCTTATAATGCTTTAGCACCGGCCGGAATAGCCAAACAAAGTCTCTAAGGCTGAAGGGCCGTGACTGCCTCGGTTCGAAGTGTCGCGGGTTTGAATTCCGCCCCGGGCATGGATGCTTGTGTCTGTTCATGTTGTCCTTATGTGTTCCCCCTAGTTACCCCATTGTTAATAATCACAGTGGTCACTATATGAACACGTAGTTAAAAAGCGACTTAAAAAATGCTTTAAGTTAAGGGTATAGCCGTTCGAAGTTTGCACTGAGCTTGAAGTTATTTTCACCTCCACGACGATTTACAAAGTGAGTAATGTTGAAACAAGTCCAACTAGTTAACCAAAATTCTAAAAAAATAAGCTGGAAGTTCATGAAATCGAATTTGACATAAGATGCCAGTGCCGGCAAAACACTAAACTTGTAAATGGGAATTACACTTTTTTTAAATGTTTGGAGAACATTAATTATAAACTTGTGTTCTATAATTTTTCGCATAATTGGGACTCTTGTGTTTCGGATATCACTAAATACTCACACTGTTAAGCTAGTATGATTATGTTCCCTTACAAAAACCAACTCTCAAATATCGAATATGGAATTCACATACAGATCTGTGACAGCAAGAGGTCGACATTTTGAAATAGAAAATCCACGATATTTTTGCACGTTGGGAGAACATAGAGGATAACTATATTATTTTCCATACTTTAACATAAAATATGGAACGCCTATTTTGGAAATCGCTAAGTACTTATATAGTTTCAAAACCGCCTTTTATCAGTTGATAGCACTTGCGAGTGATATATTGTACGTATTGTGTAAGGTTTGGCGGTCGAGTATAAGAAATGTTGACTTTGCAAATATTATGGTTACCCTCAGTGACGTCATAACCGTTCACTGTGGTTCTGTCTATAAATCCATTGATAAAAACAGAAAATTAGTTACGTTTCTTAATTCGTTTTCTAAAATATGAATTCTTTTTGGTCCTTCTATTACATCTTTGGAGATTTAGCGACTCTGTGTACCGTTCTTCGTAAAACGGATGGTCTGAAACGTGTAGAATCCCAAGATGTATGTAAAACTAAAATATTTAATATTTTGTTTAATATAATCGCACGATTCCGTGTTTCTGTTTGTTAATAACAGTTTAGCAATTTTAAAATGTTTACCAAAGCACAGTACCCGACTTAAGAAGTAACGCAGATATCAGAGCCTGGAGGTTCAAAGTTGGATTCAAAGTGAAAAGCACTGTTATCAATGTCGATGCCACGAGCGGGAGTCTGTGGCACGAGTGCCACAACAAAATCACCCCTCCACGTAGTTCATCACCCCGCCACAAGAGACAACGCCATCACTATTGTAAAACGGTGGGGTTACTACTAATAGTTTCCTTTCCCAATGCTAGTTGCGCAGAGAAACTCGTGGCATCCTACGGTCCCACGGAGCGTGCCACTGCCACCAGTAGAAGACCTTGAAACAGCTGGTGTAAAGCTATTTTTTATTTTTGAAACAATGATTGTGGAATATTTTCAAGGATAGAGCTTGTGAATAATTAGGAAGTTTGTCTTACAAAGTACAGAATACAAGAGCACTCCATTTTCGAAAGAACACTAAAGTCATCCTGTTTTAGCTGTCTTCTTCAGGTGTTTTACAATTCATCATCTCTGACCTCCCGTTCTCTTACTTTCCTTTCTGATTGCTCACTGTATCAAACTGACGGTTTCAAACGTTTATTTACCATTAGGTCCGACGAGAAGGGTGTGCAGTCGGTACCTCGTCCCAGTGCCCATGAATTTCAAGGGACCAAAGAACAACAAACACAGACTATAATTTTTTTGTGAACAAACTCATTCCAATCATGAAATCTATCAATCAATCTGAACTAGGAAGTTTGAAAAATCTACAAGACCAACAGAAAAATACAATATATATATTATATTCAATTAATTTAATATTCTTGAGTTTTATACGAATTATTTATATTTTTATGCAAATTTATATTACGGCTTCAGTCCAAATCCGACTAAGTTCTGAATTAGCAGGTTAATGTTCACATTTTCCGAAATGGGTGGGTAAAGACCGAAGAAAGAACAGCTTTAAAAATACTTCGGATTTTAGTCACATTATGTTGACATTAGCCAACAAGAGGTTGGTAGGTTAAGTGAAATACATTACGCCCATTAAGAATAGTAGAAAAGTAATAAGCAGGGAACGGCTTTTCATGTAAATACCTATTTTTTAGGAACAAGATTCCTGCATTCAATAATATTTCTTAGGTTTATAAGACATCCTGAGTGAATTAGAACTATTTTTATTTGACATACATTTACGTATTTTGTTATATTTACATATTTTACCTGTTAATACATATTTCGTTACATTTTAATATATTTATTTATCGAAACGAAAATTTGATATTCAAGTTTACAATATGCGTGACTGGAATAATCTGTCTTGCAACGCATTGTAATGCTTTTGCGCTTCTATGACCTCGCAACTTTCGCTATGAATTGTAAACCCTGCCTTCTCCTCGGAAAACACGAACTCAGAATCAAGTATGAATGGGAGTTTGTGAGGTAAAAGCAATTTCAATCATGTACTTGCTCGTGTTTCATATAGTCCATGAGTAACTCGATCGAAAATGAACAATTTTTTTACAGATCATTGTCGGATCATTCGCGGATTTGAGGTGGGACGGTATACTTCCTGTAATCCTTCCTCAAGGATCCAACACAGGGTACATGGTACTACTATTCGCATGAACACTGGATCCTCGCAAACAACACTGTCTATTCTACGAACGTATTTTATACATAGAATGAAATACATTCACGTAGAATACACCTCTTATGTGGTGAAGACGAGCCGCTCTGAAAACATGTGTGATCCGATTAGCAAAGTTTTGAATTCGGAAAATGCTTTTACAGAGAAACTTTAAACCCTCTAATGAATTTTATTTCACCTATTTTCTATTTTTTTGTTTCATAGTTCGGAAAAAACAAATACATATATATATATATGTACATATTTGCTTTTGTTAATACAATAAATTCCGTTCCCTAGTGATAAGCAAGGATCACACTACTGCTGGTGGGAAAATTTTAAGGATAGAGAGAGTCAAGGTGCGTAGTTTCAAATTCCACTGTCGGATGTACTTTTCAATATATATGATACTATATAACGTAACGTAATCCAACCTCTCTGCATACCTCGGATGACGCTGCGCTATGCATTGCCAATTTGACGACGGGGCTCCGGTCTTAAGACATTCACGATTTTCATAAAGGAGTATAGAATCTGTGCGACGCGTTATTTACGACGCATTTTTATGCTAAAACTACTTCCTGTGAACTGACAAGACACCTCATACACAGATAATTAATAATTATTGATTATTAATTATTTTATTATTATTAATTATTTTAGACAGTGCCCAGTGGATTACGCCAAAACTTACCGGATGAATTCAGAAATGATAAGTTCTTCTTCGTTAAGTTTTATCCACACCGTCTGGTTATTGTGCGAATTAACCGGGTATTCCTAAAGGCTGTATTTCGGTCTCAAGACGTAACATATATCATTTGGGTAAAGTAAGTAAATTATATAGTACAATCTATGTTTGCTTTTCAGGGGGGTCTTTCCCATGAATTCGAAGTCCATCTGTTGACATAATATTGCTGAGTCTGTGGTATTTCTCGAGAAATTGCATCATAAGAGATCTAGAATACGCAGAAATCATTAAAAGTACGAGGTAATGTTTAAGAACGTAACCTCATTTCTGTTTTGCGTGACTAGCCTCTTCGAAGAACTGGGTAAATGATGACGGGAAAAATTACGTAACTATGCAATGGTGAGAAATAAACATAAGAATAAAAGTTACAAGTTGTTGAGCAATTGGAAATATTTTCTTTACAAACATTATAACTACTATATATGTTAATATACATTCCTCTAGCGTTACCAGCGACGAAACTCCTTCCGCCTTTCAGAAATAGATAATTTGATTAGTCAGGGTCCAAAAACACAAAACAAGCTGTACCTTTACTTATTAGAGTTTAATCCTCTCACACCTCCAAAAATTTCATCGCGATATCAGTCACTGCTGAACTACAATGAAGGAAGTAGACATAATTTGTTCTGATTTGAATAATATATTTGCCGACCTAAATGGCCGAGGTGGCTAAGAGCGTGTACCGACTAAGCATTTCGGTCCGAAGGGTCGCAGGTTCGAATCCCGCATTCAATACGGTTGTGTGTCCCTTATCTCTCGTGTATGTGTTGTCGCGGAGGGCCTCGCGTTCCGCTGACCACATATCAGGGGAGGTCGCAAGTGTGTCGGTATCTAACGTATGGTCGAATATATAGTCGGGACAAAAAGGGTAACCGGCAGTCGGCTAGATAAAAGCCCACGAATATATTTGCCTCAAAAGAGATGGTTTCTCTCAGAGATATTTTTTCAGAATGTTACATTCCTTTACATATTCATGACATTTTATCAATACATCACTGCTCCTTGCAGTTTCCAGAAAATGACGCTCGCTTATTAAGATGATACCAATGAGTATGAAATTCACATAGGTATCTTTGATTTTTATTATGTCTGAATTCTTCTGAAAACTGCACATCTACTGCAAATGTTGCATTACATCCCAGCTTGCAGACAGATTGCAAAACTTGGCTGCGGCGGCTTTGAATATAATGTCCATTGACGTCTGCTAGTGAAAGAGTATAGATGCTATTTCACTTGCTACATCTAGCACGTAATTTGCGAGGTGGCACTTGACTGCGGCGACAAACAGCTTCCTACAAGTTACGAAATCAAACGGCACGTGGCGCGCACACGCCATGTATTTGCGACTACTGAAAATATTTTGTTCAAGTGCCAATATTTACCGGACGATGTTTAAGAAATAAAAAAAAATCATTATTTGGAATGTAATCTGCCAAATATTCAAATGGGAATTTTATGAATATATTTCCTGTCTCTTCATAATATCAGTTGCAGAAAATCTGAATGACCAAATTTCTCGAGCCAAATTCACTCTAAGTGCTTCTTTGACGATACCAAAAGACTAAAATTAGGATCCTTTCATATACTTGATTATAGTACATCAGCATTCTAAAGCACCATCGCTTCCTGGTTTCTTAACATACCTTTAACGCTATCCAAATCAGGGGGAAGGAACACACTTAGTGCACTATGGGTGCCCGCAGGGTGACGACCTCGGCGGCGGTAGCGGCAATGGCAATGACAGTGACAGTGACTGTGCCAGCGGCAGAGGACACGACAGCGACCCAACAGGTCGGATTCCGGTGGCTCGACACCACGACTTGTGTCCATAACACAGAACCGCAACGCGGCGACTGGCTGGCTGCGAGAAGCTGGTCACCGCCGCCGCCGCCGCGGCTGCTGCTGCTCCCACCGCCTCCGTCACCGCCGCCGCCGCCGCCGCCGCCGCCGCCACCGTCGTCGTCGTCAGCGTCACCGCCGTTGCCGCCGGCATCGCGGTCGAGGCCACGAGGTCTGCGCGACGCATCGCAATACTACGCATTGCACGAGGCCTCTGGTAGCGCGTGGTTTGAAGTGCCGGACATACTCGGCGCGCGAGCTCAACTTCCCGCACAGTTGGACTGTTCAGAACATTGTTAGATACCGTCGACGCACTAGAAAAGTGACACAAATTGTCATTTTAAGCTAAACGGTTTTACCTTGTGCGGATATTTAGCGTCCATAAACGAAATATGTGTTCTGTATAACACGTCGGTTAAGCTAGCATCCCCACTTTCAGAAAACTGAAAAATTGTTGCACCATAATTTTGGGCTACCTTCCAACATCCCCAAATTAAGATATCAAAATGGGGTTGGTAAAGGTAGCACCTCCACGTTCTCAAACTTAAAAAAACGTGGAAACTAACGAATTTTGGATTCCTTTGGGCCACTTTGCTGAATTTCGAAACTCATCTGTATAACAGTTGTCTTGATGAAGGTTGATGAGGTTGTCTTGATCTGTATAACGGTTATCTTTGTGAACTATTACATGTAAAAATAGGGTATCTTGTGAACAAATTTCTGCACTTCAAACATAATGGCGATTTTTGAGATTAGTTTTTATCTTGTGCATGTTACTATTTATGTTTTTCAAAGAATTAATAAACGCGAGTGTAAGCATACATAATTGTCGTTGTGGGTTCCCTGTGCCTACCACGCTACAAACACATGACTGCGTGTCACACGCAGCTCACATTGTAATAGAAAAGGACATACTAGTTCGCTGACACAGCCTTGTGGACATAGTGTTCTGAATTCACTGAAGCCATTAACTGAGAAGTACAGTTGTCGGCAACCGGTATAGCCCGGACCATTAGAGGTCCTCTAAGTAATTGTTTAATAGCGCGCAAAAATTTGAGATATTACTCGTAAATAAATTAGCTGAGGTCATTTAATACATTTTTAAGAAAAGTATGTAAGTGGTGCTATTGTAACTAAGAACAATATATTGCTACTTGATTTGTTACAAAATACTACTGATAATAATACTAACATACACAGAGTATACTTCGATCACGTAGGGCACAAAATATTTACTTGTTTTCGACGACTGATAAATAGATAAATACATTACAAAACATCTACCTCAAGGTGTTGCGCAGAAACATTTTTAGGGTTAAAATATAATTTATTAAAATTACAATACAAATGGTAACCAATGCACTTATATCATCATTAAAATAAATATTTTCGTATTTTTTGAGACGTTTATTCGCTAATTGAATACAAACATTTAAGAAACAGAAAAGATTTCCTTCGCATACACAAGTTTTTGTGTACCGATTTTAATTGATTAATGCTATCTGGCATTATGTTATGAAATGACGTACGTGTATTGTTAATACAAAGAGTAAATTGTATTTATAATATAGCTACTTATAATTTATAAAATATCTAGTAGAAACAGAAGTGGTTAAAAAAAAGCTCGTGATCCATGACCTGTTGTTTGGTACTACAGTCATATTTTACGCAGGATTCGAACCCACAGTGCCGCGAATTTTCGATATTAGCCAAGTGTGTATGTGTGACCGTCGTACTCATTCCTGATCATTTTTTCTGAGATACTTTATCCCTTCCATTTTCTGGGCATGTGAACAAAGTAGTGGTTTTCCTCAGCTATCCGCTACTACTCTATAAAAAGTAGTAAAGTGCTCATGAGGACTGCATGATGATGATGATAGATAAATGTTTATGATGGTGTGATATTAAAGTGGGATACGTGGATGGTATGAGAAGCGAACTACACCACAAACACACGATGTAAAGCACCCACAGTCTTATGAGAAACTCGAACCCTCACAAGTTCACAAGGTGAAGTGAAGCTACTCATACTGTCTGGATGAGCGTTCTAAAGGACGGATTTGTCCCCGTCCTCACAGTTAAAGTTCATTAAATACTAATTTAGTGACAATTTCCATCTCCGATTACTGCTTTAAAGGTAATTTGTAAAACGTCAATTTTTAATAAATTTGATACGCATAAGTGAATTGAATGTTCAGCCTCGAAAAATTAACTAATAAATGTGTTTCATATTCTCGGGAGAGGTGTAAATAATAGAAAAATATAGCAGTATATGAATATCGTAAAACATTTATGACGATCTTGCGACCTGCCTGTGGTTGATGTATAATTCATACTTTTTATATACTGAATTCTAGATAAATTTACACGAAACAATTGCTATCAACGACAACAAAAGAAAAGAACATAAAAACGATTGCATGAGTGTGCAATAAAAAATTACAATGTAGATTGATGTACATAAAATATTACATTGTTTCAACGTAGGCTTCAAAGAAACGGCACGAGCCAAAGAGTTCTTGTTTATGAAGAGAAAACGCTAAATGCTATCAAAAGTTGAACATTTGTTTATTGACATTTCTAGATTTCTTTTCGATCCATACTACGATGGAGCTAGGCAGTAATACATTCGGCTAATAGCTAGTTGCTCAACCACCTGGAAACATGTGCTGACTATTAACGAGTAGTGAAGAATGTAGTTGCACATTACCCACAAAATTTATCTCCAGCACTTTAATTTACCCTTGACTGAAAGCTGTGAATGGACGATCGTCATTTCCACTCGATTTATTCTCATATAAGCACTAGAAAATTCAAGTACTGAGACAGCAATTTTTTAGTGTATTTTAAAACATGTTAGTTATTCAATAACGACTCGTAGAGAGCAATTTTAAATTCGTGATATATTCGTCGCTATAAATTCTTGATATTTTTAATAATCAGTTTTTCTAACTGCATTCCCCGTAAGCCAATTCATTAATATTTTTAATATATTTCATATAAATAGATGATTGATTATTTCATGTTTCCGGGCGCGTCATTTGCTAAGGTCACAGATCCCGTAAGTGTCGTTCATGCTTTCTTAGAGAGGCGCCGAGGCTCGCCGGCTAGCGGGGTTTCCCTAGGTATCTTCTATTAGCGGAACACCACAAGGAACACGTTCTAAGCTCCCGAGTGGTCTCCCGACATGTATGGTAGAGCAGTGCATAAAAGCGTGTGTGGGTGTGTGTTAGTAAAGGGTTAGGACGAGAAGGAAGAGGGAGGAAAGATCGCGAGCGGTCCGTGGTCCGTTTTTTAGGGTACTGCTCCGGGAGTCGCCTGGAGTTGATCGGAGAAACCCGGAAAATTGTTGATCAAAGGAGCCGGCCGCTAGAATTCTCCTCCAGACTTCGACTTGGCTATGCTAGTGCTTAGCTAGTGTCGAAAATCCTTCCACCGTCGGGACTCGAATAGTAGGACCTCATGATCAGAGGAATTGCAGTGACATTAGTTGATGCCCTAAGCCACCTAGGCGGGTTTGATGGTTGATGTTGTGGTTTGACGCTCTGCCCTATCAACACCACAAAGAGTTTCTCTATAACAGAAATTGTGTTTGTGCTTCCAGAATCACATTCATTCTGTAACCAAATAGTAGGTATAAGAATATCACAAAATAGTGAAGTTCTCGATGCAAAACTTTCTCTAAGACACACAGTTTAGAAACATTTTTTACTCATTCAAAGAACTACTCCAACAATTAATACATCAATAATAAATTGCATAAAAACCATTAATAGAACATTTAATGTTAGAAAAGCAGAAAAGACTGATTAACCATTGCATTGCGTAACATTATCAATGCAATCAGAGAAGTGTAGGATGGATTACTTCGTTTCAAATAAACGAACAGTTAATTTGTCTTTTCCATTGCCATAAACTTTCATTGACAGATTATGTGACGTTACTGAAGATTAATATTTTTCCATATACCCAAAGACACTTTTATAACTTTCTCTGAAATGCCTGAAACATCACATATCACTTTCTTTTTTGTGAGCAGTGCGACGCATAAACAGGCAATATTTTAGTGCTTTTATCAGTACATTGCCATATTTCCTTCTTAGCGTATGTAATTCATGTCAATTCTGTTTTTAAATCTCCAGTGCATCTACGAATAGTTTATTACATCATAAAGTTTCTAATATATCCTCACTGATTACGGCATGATTTATCGGTAAGACATTATTGTTATTCTCCCAGTCATGAGAGTTAATTTTCCAATAATATCAAATAAAATCGGTAGAACTAAAAAGAATTAAGTCATTTTTACGTCACCGTGATGAACATTTAATTCTAATTTTCAGCATTTTCAGCAAGTTCCCTGAAATACATAACTTCCTTACCTATTGTAGTGATAATCTTGTACTTCCTTACTTTTAATATGTGTACGCCCTACTTTTTATTGGAATTGAGGTATCGTCCCTCTCAGTATTCCATCAATTGATGAATTACATTGAATTTGAACCATAATCAAGGGGAAAAAATGAATATTAAGCGCTGAAAACATTTGTTGCTCATTGCGTTTTCGCATTACCATTTCGCAAAACTTAAGTGTTGGCTTCGTGAAATTTGTAAATGATACACGCTCCCGAAAGAACAGAATTCTAATTTTACATCCACCCGAACATCGATATAGGATCAAAAGTCATTATGCAATAATGAAAGAAAATCTAGATGTAATTTGCCAAAACATTACGTAAATGAAGGTGGTATGAGAAATGCTCTGGAATAACTGATGTCAGCTGAAATATAACTTTGTTATAAATGATAAATAGTACTTCAGCATACGTGAACATCTTTTAAGGCAATAACATTATGAAAAATAAACTTTAAAAAGAACACTGTTGAACTGGGTGAGTAAGTGCCGTTTTGTTCTAGGTATTCTTAGATACTTCTCTACGCACACAAAAGATCAACTCAAACACAAATGAAGGAGAGGAATTTTTCAGCCTGGGGAGAGTGAACGGGCAGGTAAAGGACGTTGGATGAGAGGGAGAATGGTCGAGGTTGTTCTGCACTCGAGACACCGCACAGTGTTTGTCAACAACCGATTTCCATCAGGCCCAGATTTACAAACTGTCCATGCCCAGAAGTGTAATTTTATGGAATGGCAAAATAATTATACTTGGGTATTTCATAATGTGATATATAATACGTTAAAAATACATATTAAATAAAGGTTAAGTAATATTTTCAAAATTCGTTTAAATATTTTTGGATTCACAAGGAAGTGAAACGCATCTCCAGCCTTCCCCTTTTGGTACAACTCTGATCTCTAAAACTGAAAAGTCAAGAAGACAGTGTAATGAAGCTGAATCGTGGTTGTATGCTAGTTTCTCAGCGTTTGCGAGAGCGAATGCTGAAATAATCCTGTGTTTTAGGAATGTGGCTTTACTCCTCCCAAATGCCACATGAAATGCATATTATATTTTACATCGCTATCATTATTATTATTAATCTAATCTATAATATATTATATTACATAATATAAACATTATTATTACTCCTACTCTCATGTATGTGTGGCAGCGAGATTGAAGCCAATGTTAAAGAAAGACAATCTGATACTATGTGCAAAGTGTCGGATATCCATTCACTTTAAGGGGCTTTGTAAATGTTTATAAAACGCAGAACCTTATTCAATGGAACAGCAATTTATTCATAGGGAACAGCAAAAAAGTTAAATTAAATACAGTAGTTATTGAATATTTTCAATTACCTAACGTAGGCAAGAGAAATACAAGAGCAGGCATAATTTACATTTTTCTAAGAAGTTACGCAGTACACAACTAAAAAAGATTGGGATTTTCATGTAATAATTTCTGGACCTTAGAGGGCATTTATCATTTCAATAATCACCTCACAATTCACCAGTACATGTGGAATTATTCATCAGTGTTCAGTTTGGTAAAAAAACAACTACGTTGAGCCGTTTCATGTCTCGTTTACTTACAGCTCAGAAACGAATTAAAAAATTATTTATCGTAGAGTGGGTTTTTTGCGAGCATTACACCGGGAGAGATGGCTCAAGGTATCAACTGATTTCACTGCAGTCCGTCTGACCGGGGGGACCTACGTTCGAGCCCCAACGGTGGCAGGATTTTTGACCCTAGCTTGTCAGCTAGGTCTAATTTAGACGCTGTCTGGAGGAGAATCCTGACGGCTGCTCTGGTCGGTAGTTTTCCTTGGTTTCTCCGATCAACACCAGTTGAATGCCGGAGCAGTACCTTAACAAACGTGCCATGGACCGCGCGCAATCTTTCCTTCCTCGTCGTTATTCTATCCTAACCCATTACACACACACTAACATGCACTACACTACCACACATGCCGTGATACCGGTCGGGAGCGTAGAGCTTGTCTCGGCTGGGGCGTTGCCCCGCTGGAGATACCTGTGTTTGGGAAAACCCCGCTACTGGACAGTAGGTCGGTGCTGGATCTCGCCATCCAGTGTGGGAAGATCACAGCTATCTCCCAATGAAAAAACATGCACTACACTTACAGGACTGATGACGTCATTAGTTGACGCGCCCGGAATCACTAACAAGCAATTAAATCACGAGCATTGGAAATACAAAATTAAATATCAATAATTAGTATAAAAATAAATGTAAAAACCAAGTAAAAATACATGAAAAATTCTGATAAATATAATTTAAGAAGAAGAAGAAGAACAACAACAACAACACTTAGAGAAAACTGTTTTCTTAGCCCACGCATCGTGTAGATGCCTATGATCTACAGACTGCTTTCTGAACATAGTATACGTAAATTATATATTCTCTGCCCACTATCAATTAAAATTGTATCTTTAATACTCTTATGTAAAATAAATTATTCAAAGGATTTTTATTTAAAATATATTTTCATATATTATTCATACCAGGGCATAAGGCAGATATCGCATTCGAAATTATTAAGTAATTTCTCTGGATAGACAAGGCAGAATAATTTTTTCTCTAAACTGCTTATTTTAAATTTTTTCGTAAATTGCAAATAAGGAAAATAGTATATTATGTACATAAAAATATGAATGGAGTTTTGATCCTTCTCAAAAAAACAAATTAATATCTATTACTTCATCTTGTGGTTGAAAACTAGTGTCTGTAATGAAGGCTATTTTCGAAAATGTCTCAGGACAGATTATTTGTATGCCGTTCTGGTCTTTTCCGATGTTTAAGGATTCTGGTTATTAAGGTGTCTATTACTGTTGATATTTTAAAATCTTGATGTAAAAACATAATATCTAACATAACTCGTTGCATTGAGTTCTGTACTAAGAAGTGTGGCTAGATATCTTCGCAGTCTCCCGCCCACCAATTAATATTTCCAATTGATGAAGATTGTTTTTTGTTAAAATATTTAATTTATTGCAGTGTTATACAAAAAAAATAATTGCTGTTCTTGAGAAGTGTGCGTCCTCCTTCTTCTTGGAAAAGCCATTTTGTACGATTTTGTTCAGCAGTATTTTCACTGCTGCAGGCCATTAGTCTCTTCATAATCACCTATCCATCAAAACACTCGTTCAGTCCAGGTATGGTCACAAGGCTTGGTCACTCGCGTCATAATATAAAATATGTGGGTGTGAATGAGTAGAATGAATGGTTATGTTATATAATGAAACAAGAATGAATGATGCGTGAATGGAAATAAATAAAAAGAACATTTTACCAAGACATTGTCAAGCAAACGTTTACTTAGGGTTAAGAAAAATAAAATAATAAAAGTTTTCTTTTATGTTAGGTATGCCAAAGTGCTACATTAGTGACTAGTAAATTAGATTTAAGCTAAAATTAAATTAGTTTTAGTTAATAGAAAAAACCATCTCTCTGAGCTGCTTAAGCCGCAAGGCTCTTAACCACTAAGTAACCACTCTGTAACCACTAAGTAAAATAAATTCCCGCCTCCTCAGGGGTACTGTGGAGGGGAAAATTAAAAAAAATAATAAAGAATAAAGCAAATGCGTCGTGTTCGCCGTTCGGGTTTCCCGTTTGTCCGAAGGCCGGGCGCGTCGGCCCACTGGGGAGCGGCGCGGAGCGAGGCGGGGCGCGGCGCAGCGGGGCGCGCGGCCCATTTATGCAGCGGCGCAGGTCATGGGTCTCGCCCCCGCGTGCCTCGCCGCCTCCCCGGCCCCGCCCCCGCCCCCGCCGCCGCCCCCGCCGCCGTGCCTTCCCGCGCGCGACGCTCGCCTCCATCCCGCCGCGTCCTACAGCCTCTTGGCCTCGTCGCTGCCGGCAGGTCCCGCGCTCCAACCACGCAGGTCTAGCCAGCCACTTCGGCACGGCTGCCAGCAAGTTTAAACTTTAAAGCCGGCCCGGGCCGATCCGGTGGCCGAGATTGCTATGGCAGAAGTGCCGTAGCGATCTCGGACCGAAGGATCGCGGGTTCGAGTCTTGCCTCGGGCATAGTGGCATTTGTGTTCGTCCATTCACCCCCTATCATTACCATATCATTTCATCTTCACAGTTACCATAACGTTAAATCCGATAGTGGTCGCTAATGAGCTAGATGTTGATGCGACCTTAAAATAACAACAAAAAAAGCTGGCCCGGGTTAAGCACTGAGCGGACGGAACGGCCGCTCCCTCCTCCCCGCAATAGGACCCACCGCACAATTCAAAACAAATTTACAGACGAAATAATTTTTAAAAAAAATATTTTTACAAAGAGAACAAAGAAAGCTGAGGATAAAGAAAGAAAGAAAGAAAGGAGAAAATAGAAAAAGCGGTCAAGGGCCGATTATTCTCTCGTTCTCGTGAGCGAGAAAGGCTACACGAGACGGAGACACCCAAAAATTCCTGGCATGGAGGACTCGTTCAAAAAAGCGTCGACTGGATATTCTTGCAGCCAGTAATTCTGCAGGAAGTGCGTTATCATTCGAGGTTTATCTTCCCAGATATCAGCAATCGGATCATGTCATACTGAATTTGTGTGTCTTTCCTTAACTCATCAACACGAGGCCGCGCGCGCGAGGCACATTGGACCTCCCGTCCAGCCGCGAAGCTTGATGACAGGAAAATATAAAATGGACGGTGTTATTCATTAACCGGCTATGCGACATCATACAAGTTTTGAGATAATCGTGTTCAAAGGTCTTGTTACATTTTCCGCTCTAAAAACTGTAATTTAATTATTTCATTCATTGAAGCGCCTAACTACACAAACATGACTGGAATATCTGGCGCTTACGTGCATAATGTGAAATTAAGAACAGCAGATTTGAAGATCTAGATTTATAGCCGGTTGTTGTGAAACATAAAATACCTGATGTGACTGATGGCGTTTACATTTTTGATTAATTGTAAGTCTATTTTTACAGATTTGGCGCCAAAATTTTTCATACACTTAGAACACTGTCCAATGCAACTTATGGCGTCCGTATCTTATTTTTTTCAAAAATGGTGCTTCGCCGGTTTATGCATATCACCGTCCAATTAGCAATATAGTTCGCATGTGTGGCTTACCGTTTACCTTTGAATTCCAATATGTACAGTAAACACTATATAAAATTTTCTCGAAAAGAATAAGTCACATCAAGTTTTTTTCTTAACACATAGTATTGTTTGACATCGTCTTCTGAGAAGAAAATTAAATTTAAATTTTTCCCGTCACTAAGCAAATATCAAGATAAAATAAAGAAGGAGTATTACAAGGCCACCTTCTGAAGCTCGCTCCGGGGCCCCTGCAAGTGTTAATCCGGCCATGCATTCAAGTCTATTCTTTTCTCGTTCTGTTTTCTTTCCTTTCCCCTCCGTCTTCCTCACACCTTCTGCGTAATGTTACAGCATCAATAAGAATTTATTTTGTGTGTTGGTCCGGACTCACTACCGCAATGACTTCGAGCAGCGTACAAGGAGCTGAAGACTGTCAGTTCGAATCCTGCGTAAGGCAAGAGTGATATCACTATGTGGTAGTGGTTCGTATGGTTGTCTTCTCACGCCACCACACCTTAAGTATTCATCTCTCAAGCCTTAAGTATTCATCTTTCTTCATTATTCACAGCCCTTGATCGACTTACCATCTTCCATACAGTGAAGGGAAATCACCACTATGGACACCTGCCAAGAATTGAAATGTCATACAGGAATAAGCTTTCTTCCTCTTCAATGCTCAGAAAATAGTATTATGGTATTCATCCTATCACCAATGTTTGTACCTCGCATGCTCCGACTGTCCTTGCAGATCTATGCCAGCTATATCGGCGCAATTTCGAGCTAGTTCAGAACAGATTCTCTTCTCTTCTGCTTTCGTCGTCTTCATTTTCCTTCGTCTTTGTCACCCCTTCGGGCCTTGTATCTTTTGCGCAACGTACCAAGGAAATAATTTATTTTTGTATGGTGGCAATGTTGGCACCACTCAGGTTTCTGGGCAACGATGGAAACCTGCATTCTGTCATTTCAAAGGAAGATTTAATATTCTCCTACTCTGCACATACTGCATTTATATTACCATGTCATGCAAACACATTTCTCAGAAGGAAATTGTTGTTTGACCTACCCATATATTATTCTATAACGATCTGATCGTTAGATGTATCAGAATTATTTTATCTTTACACCTGCTTATGAAGTTTTAAGTTACATTCGTCGAAGAATATTTGTGATGCAAATAGTTAATGAGTATCTACCCTTTCAATTTAATGCATTGGGTATTCTTACTGTAGATATAACTGTTTGGAAATTTTAATCCTCTGGCATTTCGATTGAGACTTGAAAAAAAGTCAGAGGTAATAATTGGTATGACACAACATATAGTATACATATAGTTAGTTATAATACAAAATTAAGTAAAGAAAAAGTATAAAAATGATCTTCGTAAACGTAATACACACTATGTCGGAAGAAATAGTTCGATAACAGAATAGGGTCAGTAATGGAAGAACTACTTTCAACAACATGAGCTCTTTTTTTAATAACAAAGTCATGGTTTATCCTCCCAAAATACTCTGTTTCGAAAGATAAGTCATGAAGAAATAAAAGAAATAAATACCCACCAGTGAACCCACTAGTGTTTTCGCTACCGTTCTCTTAGGCGAAATAAGCGACAATTTTCATAACTGCCTGCATTAGAGATCTGAAAAATGTTCCTAATACACACGAAAACTTTCTCTTCAATTCTCCAATATACAGTTAGGAACAGTCTTATTTGTACAGTCCATAATTTGCTCGCAAATTATTAGTTTTAAGTGGGAAATTGAGACTAATGCAAATTATATTACAAGATAATTGAATAATTCCAGTTAAATATAACGCAACTTTGTACACCTAGACGAAATGATCTTGAATTTGAAATTCACCACCATATTTAGTCGCTCAGGAACTAGCCTCTATACTGCGATTTTCGTAACTGTGCCCCTGACAGAAATCAGCTCTTGACGGTTTCATCCAATCGGGATCTTGAACGTCACAATAGTGACATCACTGTAGCAAAATATAAGCTCCCGATTGGATGGCAGCGAAACAGCTGATTCCTGTCACGGGCACAGTTACGAAAATCGTAGAATAGGAAGGTTCCCGAGCAACTAAACGTACTGGTGAATTTCAAATGCAAGGCCATTTCGTCTAGGTGTACAAAGTTACATTTTATTCAACTGGAATTATTCCATTATCTTAATTATTAGTCTCAATTTTCCACTTAAAACTAATGATTTTCGAGCAAATTATGGACTGTATAAACAAGACTGTTACCAACTGTACCTTAATAGCAGCTGAATTCAATGATGCACAAGAGCGCTGCCCTGAAGTCAGCTGTCCGCCAGGAAGAGTGACGTTTTATCAAAGACGTGATGTTGGTCAATAGTGTCTAGCGTTCACGATCCCCTGTTATCTGAACAGTCAACTACGACCTTGTGTGCACGCAACTACTTTTGCAACGGCCTTGCTAAATTTCATAAATAAGTTTTAGAGTTCCTTTCTCAACTGTTATCAGGTCCTTTCTATTTCTTATATCTTTTCTGAAATTTAATACATGAATAACTAAGACAAACAATTATTATACTACAAATATTATGGTCATAGATAATTTTTGTTTTTAACTCTGCGAGGGAAATGGTTAGCAAGATTATTTACACTAAGAAGTTTAAAATGTATGAATTTACGGAAATAAACCAGTAAGAGTACATTTATATTTATAAGCAGTACAGGCTACTTCACATTTATTTGTACATTTACGAACATTTTTTTAATATCTTCTCAATTTTTCATGTAGTACAGCATTCCGAAGGCGATTATGAAAGAAAACATGAATTAATAAATTATTAATGATAATAAAAGTAATTATTTTTTTAAATAATCCTAAAACTGTTGAACTCTGTTGAAAGCTGTAAGGTGCATATTGTCGTTGGTGCTGCGACGTCAATATGCACCTTAATTGAATGGGTGCAAACCATAACGGCATAAGTGACATTTTATCAATTCTAAGAAATACATGTTTATATTAGACTATTATTTCAGTGACAATGTAATTTCATGGTTTTAATGAACAATTGAAATGCCGAGGCTTTAATGATGACCGAAAGCACCACGACTTTACTATAATATTGAAAAAAATAAACGTTTTATCAGAATTTATAAAAGTCACGACAGCGAAAAGCTACAGCGAAACCTAATTGCAAGACAGGGAAGAGCACAGCCGTCCATCAAAAGATTATATAAATAATCCACTACTTTTTCTACTCTGGAATTCAGAGTCCACATAGCGAATTATTTACAATCTTGCAAAAGGTGATCGTACAATTTCAACGTTAGACGTTAATGTTTGTTAGTACGAAATACGAGTTGTCATAACTGTTTTAAGAGTAAAATACAAATGAATGTTATGCTTTATAAAAAAAACCCTCAAAGACAAATGTAATATCTAAACATTAAACTGAATGTGACATTCTGTGCAGATTAGGCCTAGCGATCATAGAGTTGACGTAAAAAAAGAGAATTGAAGTAGCTAATGATGGATATACCAATCTTCTCCAGGTCGAGACTGTCGAGTGAGACAAACAGCTTGCCGCACATTAGAGTAGTTTAATAGTATCAAGTGGTTTATGTGAACTATTAATTTTATCTACTTAATCGACTTAAAATGCATTTTTGTTATAAAATATAACTACGGTATGCAGCGGAGAAGCAATTAACGCTGAACACGTATCAAACCTTATGGAAATGAACAAAAATCCTGGAATGCTCGAAATACTTTTTACATATCTTCAGTGTGAACGAATGTCTTGTTCTTTAGCGAGCCACATACGATAAATGATAATTTTCAGTTTCTTTCCTTAATATTTTATATGCACATATGCTTACAGCGCTTTGGAGCCAAAATGTTAGTTCATTAAATTATATATTTAATTGATTATTTCTGGACGTGCAGTTTGAACTAAGGCTTGCGCCGGTTTCATTCTGTAAGGGCCGACAATTGCATCGGCGAATCTTTGCAGTATGGATGCAGTCAATTAATCATACGCAATATCCGTGATTAACGGTGAGAAAATTTCATATGCCCCGACTAAGAAAATAGTTTTCTAGTATGATGTTCATGCAAAAGAGTAAAAAATACAGAAAAAATGTACAACTGTTGCTCGGCCGCGTCAAAGTTTGTATCATGACTTAGGTAGAGATTTGACCTACCACCGCCGCACGCAGATCAATTTAAAAAAGCACTGTAATATTAATGCTGTTACCTACATATTTCTCTAACACTCAGTTCATTTTCTGTGGATTATTTATCATATGTTTTTAGGTGTACGATCACTCTATGCTCTAACTGCACGTACTCCCAATACTGCCAGAAACTTCTTCCTATTATACATTCTACATTCAAGAAAAGAAAATATATCAAGCGTGCAAAGAAACTAATACATATGACTGAATACCAAACCTTGGCAAGGTGTGTGTGTGTGTGTGTGTGTATACATATATAAATACAGAAAATAAATTCTACATTTTGTTTAAAATAGAATGATATTATTTCCATACGCGATACTCCGTACTTAGTGCGTCATTGCGTACGACACAGCTAGGATCATGCGACTAAGAAAAAAGAAGCTTCAGTATCGAAGTGTGCCGTTTCAGTATAGAAAATGTTTGCTCTTCCACGACCCAATTTCTTACACACTCGACAGCAGCACTTTTGCTGCTGCAGACTCCTAGTATTACAATATTGCTAAGGCCACTGACGGTAAACTGAATAATCGATTTAAATTGTTTAATGCTATCTAATGTCTGAATGTCATATTCTAAGTTAAGAATAATCAGTACACAAAATTTGATGAAAATCCAATTATTAGTTGAACAGGTTTTATAAGACAGACATTAATTTTGATAAAGAGAGAAACTTGTTTTAGAGACGTTTTTTGAGAAAATTTACGGTCAGTTCAGCAACTGAAGTCAGGAAAACAGGGCAGTAAATAGCGTAGAAAATAGTGTGAAGGATTGGAAAGTTTGCACGAGAGGTGTGAGATCGTTAATTTGACTAGATTTGTTTATAATTCGCTTCATATAATAAAAGATAATTAAAAACAATCGAATGAAAAATCTTATTTTCGATATTCTAGTCGGAACGATTCACGAAACGATCACGTGTCATGCATTAGGTCATAATGTCGTCGTTAACGATAAAAGTATTGTTGTGAAATATTACATGGGTCGGCTACGACTTTCAATTCACGTCACACAGCTTCAATAGTTAACTAAATAGAATTACGTTTGAAAACGACTGCCCAATCTATATTTAATTATTAATATTAAATTCAAATTAATATTGTTATATATTTTTCTACAATAATTAATATTATTATCCATTTTTACTACTCAGAAATCTTAGAGAAAAAATGTAAAAGTGTAAGGATACTACTATAGTTTTAAGATTTTAAAATGTTACCATGCGAAAATAATCTAGGAGCGGTAATTATATTACTATTTTTAATTTGCATTTATTATAAAACCAACATCTTTCGCACTCTCGAATTTCTCAGAACATATTTTACCACCTCTTGTCAGCCACAGGGTTGCTGTATCGACACTCCAACATTATCATCGGCCCATTAGCGTCCAAGGAAACGAAAAGCTCTTGACTGATGTTTCAAGGCACGTCCACTGATATGGACATTAGTCAAATTAGTGAAGTGATTGAGATGAACTTTATCTCGGGAGGTGGCGGTGTCCCCCCTTCTGGATGGCGAAGTCCGGCGCCGATACAAACGTCAGCGTGTGAGGAATTTTCCACCTCCAGGAATCTCTCCCCAGCGGGGTACTGCCTGAGCCGGGACAAGCTCTGAACTCCCGATTAGTCTACCAACATGTGAGGTAGTGGTATATATATATATATATATATATATATATATATATATGTGTGTGTGTGTGTGTGTGTGTGCGTGATGTGGAGGGATATGTCAAAGGAGAGGAAGGAAGAATCGCGTGGTCCACATTTCGTTTGTGAGGGTATTGCTCGGGCATTTGCCCAGTACAAAAAGAGAAACCAGGAATAACTGCCGATCAGAGCAGCCTGCCGCTAGAATTCTCCTCCAGACAGCGGCTGAATTGAGCCTTTCCATGAGACCAGTGTCGAAATCCGCCACCGACAGGACTGGAACCCTAGGATTTTCCGGTTAGAGTCGCTGCAGAGTCAGCGGTAATGATGTCTCTAAGCGTCACTCAGACGAGCACTTGCTCTCTGTCCTTGCACACGTTTTTGTGAGGGATCGCTCCTCTTGTTACGTCAGCTCCTGACGCAAGGCGCGGATCAGCTGTTCGAGATATCTGATGTCTCAGGAAAGGAATGTATGTTTCACACATCCAACGGCTAGACGTATGTGACGTAGAGTGTACTCCTAGACGAATAAATATATATTTGTGTAGCTTGTGCTTTTTAGATGTCTGGAGTTCCTTGTTATTAGCAGGTGCATTTAACTGAAAGATATATTTTGAAGAAAATTCACAGCAGGTGGAATAGCATTGAATCCTTTCGAAGAGTTGCTGGGGAAATAATGTCATGGTGCTACGGTTGGCGACTCGCGCCACAAGTGTGCTATTCCCAATTTCTCAGATGCTTTGGGTTTGACCGGCCCAAGAGCGAAGCTGTGACCATTGAAACGTAAAAATCAGGTTGTATCGGTGCCATCCCATTTTTAATTATTAATATTCTTCAAAGTGGTAATTATAAAAGTTAAGAAATAATTATTGCAAATACTATTTGATCATCATACTTAAATGAAATACATAATTAAAACTGTAGAGTTAATGTTCATTATCAACAATCGGAAATATAATTTTAACAAATTCTAATTTAAAACAACGATTATTTTATTAACGATAAGATATTTAAATTAATAACTGCGTAATACTTCGGCTTTTACATTGTTTTTGCCATTACTATTTTCAGTGTAATCAAATCCATACTTTCTCCTGAAAATTTTCCATTGCAAGCTGCAGTAATTTCTTGGCTTAATACGAATAGATATATAATTATAGATTATCCGCGTAGATAAAACCTTTCAGTGCGGACGTCCTAAACATTTTTATCGACAGCTGCGCTCTCTCCATAACAATCGCTCCAACCTGACTCATAGGCTTATCTTCCTCTCTGTCGCTCCAGCAATGTCAAGGGCCGCCACATCAACCAGATCCATCTGGGAATATAAATTTTGGTGAAAATCCTGCGTAAGGTTTAGCCGTTAGCGTTGTTCACAGACGGCCGGACAGACGGGCTGACGGACGAACGGAAGGACGGACGGGCAGAGGGACGGACGGAGGGGAGAACGGCCGGACGAACGTACGAACGAATGGCGGGCTAGACGGGGGGACGGACGGACGAGCAGATTGACTGATAAACGGATGGATTAACGGATGAACGATAGACATTTTTCCGTAAACCAGTTTCTTAGGTATTAAGGTCCTGCAAAACATAGATTCTGGCAAGACGTCTTAGACGAAGTAATTTACAAATTATAGGAACGATTATTATCCACTCTTTCGATATCAGAGACTAACAATTCCAAATTTGTGCTGAAAAATCGCCATTTTTCTGATGCAGCATTCCATAATATTCTTTATACTTCGTAAGTAGTATGCGAGAATGTAAAAGTGGTGATTGTACAACCTGCAACAGAGTCCCTGAAACGTCCTCCTCATGGTGACGCTCGTCAGTTGCAACACAGAGCAGGAGGCAACGGCCCCGGCGATGACCGCAACGCCGCGGAGGCGGCCCAACGCCACCCGTTACGTGACCCTCCACCCGCGGCTGTGGGGCGAATTTATAACTCGACCCTGACCTCCACATCCAGCTTCGTCAGAGAAAATAAATTCAATTTTGTTGAGGAATTTTACAAAGGTTTCAAAGGAGCAAGGCAAGGATCGAGCAAAATGTGGATACCCTTTGTCCAATCCATCTGAAAACCTTGGCCAAAAGAGCCACCAATGTATCTCTAGGTAACAGATGGTTGTAATGTAATGTAATAGATGGTTGTAGGGGAAAATGAAGCCAATGATCAGACGAAATATACTACGAAGTAACTCGTAACTGATTCACGTTAAATGCAATTTTCTGAAAATACTCTGATGGAATTTTGGCCTGTTAAACGATAATTGAGGAAAAATAGTTAATCTCATGATCTTAAATTTCGAAAGATGTAACATACAAATGTATGAGAGGCAGGGAATCCTTGGATCCAATAAATTATTCGAGATTCGAAAACTACAAAATTATTTCAATCGAATCGTCATTTGAGTCTTCTTAAAATTCTTCTAAATAGGCCCATTTAATTTGTGTCTTTATCATCAACTATTCATGTGAGTGCTGCAGATTTATCAGGCTTCGCACCGGTTACATTTCGTCAGTGCTTGACGTGAAGGGACGGTAGTGCAAGGAGAGTAGAGAAGAAGAATAACTCCTATCGCGATTCGAATTTTCTTCGTCTTCTTGTCCATCTTCTTGTCCGTCTTTTTCTCCGTGTTTTTCTCCGTCTTCTTCATCCTTTTATCCGTCTTCTTCTCCGTCTTCTTTTCCGTAGTCTTTTCCGTTTTCTTCTTCTTCTCCGTCTTCTTCTCCGTCTTCTTCTCCTTCTCCTTCCTCTTCTTCCTATGTCCCTACCACGTAATTCAAGCCCAGCCCAGGCATCCGTATAGTACTCGCACAACTGCCGAGTCAACGGAGATGGTTCATATAGGGATGGGGATAAGCCAATCCCCCGACCGCTTCGAAAGTGGGGAAAGTGCGATGAAGAAAGGATCCGCGCGAACCGTTGCTCGTTGTTTAAGCCATCCGCTCAGAATTCTAAGGAGGAAGCAACGGAAACGGTAGATCAGAACAGACGCGCTCTAGAATTCTCATGCCAACAGCGCCATCAACTAACCCAGCCAATTACCTTCTGTCGCCAAGCCGCCACCGACGGATATTCAAACGTAGGAGTTTCTGCTTTAAGAGACATCAGGTGCAGACTTGCAAGTACCTATTACAATACATAGAAAAAGTGGTTCCAATGGAATTTCAAGGGTATAATTAAATGTCATGCAACACACTAAATAATGCTGCGACGGAAAGTGTTCTGCATGACGGTTGTGAAGTTTGAATCCCATGTAAGGAAGTCACCCTGTGATTGTGGCATGGGACACAAACACTAATGACTCGCCGCAGCGGGAACGGTTGCTTCCACTGACCAATGTCAACTGTCAGCTACCTTCCCTAACCAACTACGTACTCAGATTAGCTCTTTTAAAAACAAAGACCTACACTGAATACTAAGGCCAGGGTGCGCGTCATTACAAACAAGTGGATATGTGTGAAAATAGAATTGTAAATTCTAAATGGCCTTTCCATTCCACGAAATAATCTTCCAGTAGTCTTGGGAATGACCATATCACACCTTCAGATGCAGGAGAAATTGCATTGCATCGCCGTTGCTAACGAATCTGAGTTAATAACAACAACAACAACAATAATAATAATAATAATAATAATAATAATAATAATAATAATCATAAAAATGCCACCCGAATTTTGAAACAATTCTTTGACCTCATATTTTTTGACTGAATGAATTTTGTTCTCTCCCCCCCAAACATTGACCCCAATTTACGCCCATGCCGAGCGCCTTCCCGTTTCCGGGCGGGCAGCTCTTCCCGGCGCACCGGCACGCCCGTACAGCAGCGGCAGAGGCGGGAGCGGGTTTGGGGGCGGTGAGAACGCACGTGGCGGCGCGGCGCGGCGCCGGGCGCGGGTCTCACGGCGACGCTTCTTCCCCGGCGCCATGGGAAGCGCGCACCGCGTTCCGCCGCCGCGCGTCGCCCCGCCAACGCGCGCGCGTTTTCCGGCGGCAGTAAGGAAGCGGCCGGGCGGTCCTGGCCTGGCGGCAGGGAGCAACGTGGCGCGGCGCCCGGAAAAGCGGAAAACGAAAGGCAGCAAGGCGTCGTTCCCTCTCGGGCGACCCCTGCCCCCCCCCGCGCTGGGGTCGTCGACGCACGAGTTGGCGAGGAGCGGGAAAGGGCCACACAGGAAAACGTCCGCTAAAGGCTCATGAGAGGGTTTTTGCATTGCGTAGGTGCTGAATAGCGTGTATGATGGTCATGTGGCACGTCTTCTGCATGTACACGCTAAACGCTATTAGGGAATACTTGCTTAGCGTAGATGCTGAATAGCGTGTACGTTGCAGTCACATGACATCGCCTCTGCCCATGCCCCAATAAAGAGATTTTGCGTAGGTTAGGTGTTGGATAGCATGTAAGCTACAATCGCGTATTGACGTGACATCATCTCTGCGCTTGCGGAACGTTTAGCTCTACGCTGCTGCACGAACGCATCACTTTTTCATAGCGTTCTTTGTGGTATGTAAGAGTACGTTAGTAGTATTGAGTGAGTAGTTACGTTTCAATATAGTGATGTACTAGTCGGAGGGAAAAATAAAACTACTTAAATAATAGTTCATTCAAATCCTTACTGATTTTCGAAATAGCGACATTAGCCACAATTCTTTGTATTGACACGACTTCACCAGCCGAAATGAGAGAGACCATAAAGACCACTTGTTGGTTGGGTGTTCAATTAGTTTTAACCTCGGTTAAAGTCGGGCATTCGAGATATTTCAAATTACGAGCAATAAAGTTATATGTCTGATTAACGACCAAAACTTTTCCCAAAATATTTTGTACCAAGACTAAACAAAAATCTCACAATTATTTTATTTATTTAATTACGTTGTTGCCTTAAAACATAATATATCAATAAAAATTTAATATTTGAAATTAACTTGTAAATCGTACAAAATGTATAAAAAAATAAACTAATTGTATTGTCTATATTGCTAACGAATATTCGAGATATGCTCTTATGTTGAATCCCCTCACATTTTATGCAAATCCTCAAGAACAGGGCTTCCGCAACGCTACGATTCACAAATAGTCTTCTGGTTATTCGCAGTAAGCGATGTGCAAAACTTTTTCACAATGAAATGTAAACTTAAGCGTTAAGACTACGCCACACATGCGGCATTCTGGGAGAACAGCGCTCGCCGAATCGTGATTCGCTGTGGTGCTTGAAGAATATTTTGCTTCCTTTGATGTTCCACAAAGGCCAACACGCTGCGGTAGGGCGAATACCGAAATCTTGGCACTCGGCAAAGAGCAAGAACCATCTCTCGAATGAGAATTCGGCAAATACTGCATGTGTGTGGTCGCCTAAACCTGAACGCAAAAGCTTGGCGCCCAGTTATTCGATGAAACCATTCAGAACGATGAACGACAAGTTTCCGTTTAGATATAACATAAGCGTGAATGTCAACACAAGACAAAACCGTTGATGTTCCCAAGACTTCACGTATACGTTTAAGTGGTTTGAGAGCACACTATCGTGTACCGCAGTGACATTCAAAGAACGTCGATTAGACAAGTCAATGGATTTTTTGCTTTCTTTTATTTTAAGGTCACTTCAACTACTAGGTCAGACAGCGATCATTGTAATAGCACACATTGCTATTCTTCATGAAACGTTTAATAGAATGACTAAATCCCGAAATCATTGTCACCCTAGTACGATTGCATCCGTTTTACTTACCGTCGTATGATGGAAAGCAGAATGGAGGATTTAACTAACTTGAAAATGAACAAAATGCAATTATCTGATGTTTAGGAAACAAAATTTCTTGATCTCTCAGTTCATTCAAATCCAAATTGAATGTACATATAACAGAATTAAACACTAAATTAAGTTCATTATATTATGCATTCAGAATTCTTTCGAATTCTGTCAGCCTTCATGCAGCTCGTTGCGTTCATTTTGCAAATGTACATTCCCTCCTGAGACATGGCATAATATTCTGGGGAAGCTCATCCTGTAGTACTCAGACCTTAAGATTGCAAAAGAAAATTATAATGAATAATGAAAAAATGTCTTCCACGTGATCCCTGCAAGTCACTTTTCATTGAGCTTGTAATCTTACCATTGCCTTGTCTATTTATTTACGAATCTGTAATCTTTGTCAAAACTGACTTACTTAACGGTGGGAATATTTTCATGCAATATTGATATTTATAATTATAACACACATCGTAGAAATCACGATCTTCAAGTATCGGTATCAACAGGTCAGTACACGAAATCCACATACCTGTACGTTACTTTACAACGCATTGCCAGAAGACATTAAACAATTAAAACCATTGCACAAAATTAAGTTAAAAGTGAAATCGTTTTTGCTGCATAACTGTTTCTACACAATTAGAGATTATACTGATCGTCAGAAAGAAAAATAATGTTTATTTTACAATGATATATAATGAATTAGTTTAAGAATTAGTTTAGAATAATTTAGAAAAAAATACTTAATACGCCTCTAACAAGTAATGTACTTCAGCTTCCGCGTCAATGACCTCCATCTCGATCAGGTTTTGGTCCAGTTTCTATTATGTTTTCTATAACTCGGGAGCAAAAATGTCCAGTTTTTTAAATAATGTTGCTAATTTCGCGTTTTTTTTAAAATTATGGACCTCAAGAAAATGTGCGCAGATAATCTCCTCCCCCATAAGTCATATACAGTTTTTTAACTGTTTCTTGACCAAATTAATATCAAATATCAAACTAATTCTTTATTAAATTGGTGATACACTATTACGTTTACGTTCACGGTCACAAGACTGTTCTTAGTTTTCGTTGCTCTCATTTTGAAGGTAACCTCAAGATGCTATTTTACGGGTTTCTTCTTGCACGATAAATCTTCGCATCAAATCACTCCAGCGAATTGTCTAGGAAATGGACGCAGAACCGCCTTAGTTACTCTTCGAGTCCCTTGATCTCACAGAAAAAGCTTACTCCAGACTTTGAGAGACTATCTTCATTTATAAAAGTAGATAATGATAATACACAATGGATCGAATATAACACGTCCAGACGGTCAGGGACGAATTCATGATACAAGGGAAAGGCAAGAAGTAATTGAAAATTGACTCAATGCTCAGGCCTGCATGAGCTTGTATGCGAGTTACTCAATGAATTCAGTTTCAATTACTCAACGAACTTCTTAAATGCCATCGCTAATTTCAATTGCTTTGGCGTAACGCCACGGGTAATAATGAAATGATGACAGGACGATTGAAATAAATTAAGGAGATTAGTTAGATGTAGTTAGTCCCCAATGCCTGTCAGACAATTTACTTAATGTAGATTCCCAAATGCTTCTACGTTGGCATGGTACTGATGAAATACGTTACCGTGGGGGATCCAGCTGAGAGAACTATTCACTTATACAATATCTGGATTAGACAATATATTTAATTTGAAATGTATTGATTGGATGCGTCTGTAAAACATAGAATGCTGAAGAATCAATAAGTTATTCCTGCATGCCATTTTTTGAAGTAAATGGTTTAGGTGCAGGATCCACCATAAAACCTTGTGGAACTTGCCAAAGCGCGAGTAAGTCGCAATATACTACGTTTTTCTTGCGTCAACTGGTTCTTGCCCATTCCCTCTATGGACTATGGAAGACAGCCGGTCCCACGACCTCACATGCTCCTACTGTCATTCCGATAAATTTATGTAAAATGCCTTGTAGTAACTTGCTATACGTCACAGAAACATGGAAAAGGAAAGATCAGGACCAGGAAAAACAATTCAAAAGAGGCTTTAGACCGGTGACGGGCGGATATCCTCATTTTTTCTGAGACTTTGAAAAGGTCACTTGGGGACGGGTAAGCACGTCATGCAATGTTCTGGGAAATAACTGCGGTCTATGACGAAGATAGCCTGAAACAACAGTTTAAGTTAAATAGACAGGTATATATGTAAGTAAATCTCCATTCGTCCTTAGAAAAAAGAGCTAATGTATACAAATAGAGATATTCATCTGAAGGCTCTCGGCTGTCCGAGTGACGCCGCGTCGAGGGCAGTGATGCCAACGTTTTGGCCATCATATCGTGGTTTTCTTCATGTGTGGACTCTTGCCGTGGAAGCCTACTATTGCATTGAGCTATTCACCCACCTTGGTAAAATCGCCCACTGTATGCACGGGACAATACTGAATGGTTCACACGTAAGCTCCTCCCCTATTATGTCTTCGTCTAGCCGTCATAACAGCAGAGCAACTTCTGCGGTACGCTATATGTGTAATTTCATTACGTGCCGTTGCTGGTTCGCATGCGGAAGGCAGATGCACTAGTCTCTCTCACAATCCGAGGCAGCTCTGTACATCAACTTGCCTGAACCGGGTTCCGCGCACAGCGGTTCTTTCTTGACAATGTAATAGAGGTAAGCGTGGGACGTGGAGAAACTGGAAGTGTTTTGAAGGTTGTGATATTATGTTTTTACATATTTATGTGTTTATTGTCAGGTTTTCGTCCCTTACTCGAAAACGATGTGAAGTTTCATTTGGTTCATAATTCAGTGAGTCAGTAGGAAATACCCAGAAGCCATAATATTGAGTTTTTCAATTTGACCATTCAATCATTCTAAGGAATCCTTTTCCCATTCAGTAAAATAGGTTCCCATTTTCTAGTCATTTTAATGCATCCTTCTGCACCTTAATATTTCCGAATATTTTCAAAACGGATAACATTAGGCTGTTCATAAAAAAGCAATCAAAATGAAATTCAAAATTATCGTCCAATTTCTCTTTTGTCGGTTTTTCAAATAATATTAGAGAAGCTATTCTACGTACGAATGGAAATATTCCTCAGTAAATAAGAAGCGTTGTGAGATTGCCAACGTGGACTGAATGAAATTAATTCATTTTTTAAAACAACGTTGTTCTATTTTCTTGTTTTAATAACAATCATTTGATTTCTGTTTCATTCGTTATATGAAAATTTGAACGTGCAACTTACAACGTTTTATTTGCTCGATACCACGTAACGTAAACTCACAATATACATCAATTGGTGCTTCAGATCGCATTTTCGAGTTGGTGGTAAGGTTCAGTTCTTCGTCTTTCGTGATTCCATAAAACAGTTTTGAATCTCAGCAATTCATAGTTTTCAACACTTTTTTTTGGCAAAATACTTCTAGCGAACATATAAGACGCGGACTCGGACAATAACCTTACTTTAGCCAACGCCGTGAAGTTTATTCCAACATCATCCAGGCGAAGCCCGAAATTATCAGGATGACCGGAAAAACAAATGTTCTAGTTGTAGTTTAGGAGTGATGCAAAGCTACTTGGGACTTATTGGTTTATATACACCATGCGTTGCAGTGTGTAGGTTAGGCCAGGGCCCGTCAATACATGGATTCTGGCTACATCTCATGTTAGAGGAAGTAATTTAATATTTATAGGAACAGTATTTATTTGCTTTTGCGTTACCAGGGCCCATCAATAACAATTTTTCTGCCGAAAATTTGCCGTTTTCCGGCGCACAATTACAAAACTTTCTCTTCTTAGGAAGGAAGTGCGACAATGTAAAAATCAATTAATAACATCAAAAAGTTAATGGAGTATTAGCATAACCCCCACCAGGAAGAAGTGGGTGACTTCTCTGCAAAATTACAAAACTAGGCAGTGCTTGAATCATTAATTACAGAAATAATTAGTTAAATGCAACAATTTCTTGCAATTAAGGTGTTCGCTCAAACATATTTCATTCAAATATATTGCAGATAAATAAGCATTTAATGAATGACAATACTTTTTTTGTTCGAATATTTATTATTTCAGAAACAACATAAGTCAACCATGTTTGTTAGTAAAAACTAAAAAAATAGAATTTAACTTTTTGCTAAATGAGACAATAATTCTATATAATACGCGCAAAACAACTTCTAAAAAATGGACACAATGTTTCTGACAAATATAGCCGCAGTAGATTTTTTGTCCGTCCTGAAAAGTTACCTGTCAGTGACTTATGTTGTTTCTGAAATAAGCATATTTCATTCAAATTTAAATTTCAAATGCGAATGAAGTGACCATTAAAATAAATTATCCATTAGTTATAATATAGTGCTACTGTAAGCAGAACTACTCTATTCAAAGGTAAGGAAATTACATTCCTGAAGGTCGCAATGTTCATGTTTATGTCCATGTTTAAGAGTACAATCGCAGAAAATCTCTTTTAAAGCATTCGGGTTTTTGTGCATAAATAACGAACCAAACCAACGATAATCTTGAACCCTTTTTTTTTGTACTGACGGCTATCTTGCTTTACAGAAAATTTTCGATTTGATTGGTGTTGTATTTCTGCAGCTTGGTAGGTTGTTCAACGGGAGAGGCAACTGACTGGATGACTGGGCTGGAATCGCGACTGTGGCATGAGGATATGTCTTCACGCTCGACCGCTCAGAACGCCTCTCAGCCCCACTTAGCGTATCATTCAATGAGTACCGCAAACTTCCCGGAGTTTATAGGGCGATTCTCAACACTTTTTTTTTTTCTAAGAATCCTTAAGGTGTGTTTAAGATTCTGGTCTGAAGAAAGTCAACATCGAGTGTGCATGACTGAGAGGATGATGTAAAATGTTGAAGTAAAGTGAAACAAATATCTTAGGATATCCTGTTCTCAGACTCCTAAGTTTTGCACTTAAAGCTTTCCCAAGGGATATAAGCGTTATTCCACAGGGATATACTATTCAAAATATGGAACATATTTATATTAATTGTAAATTATATAATTATAAAAGGTCCAGAGGTGCTATATCAAATAAGCCCGCTCAGCGAAGCCTAAATTGGAAATATTCAAATTTAAATTTTAAAACCGAATAAAGTGTCCATTAACATAAATTATCCATTAGTTATAATATTGTACTACTGTAAGCAGGACTATTCTATTCAAAGGTAAGGAAATTACATTCCTGATGGTCGCAATTATGTTAATGAATATTTGTTTTAGTGAACAATAATTTTATTTAAAAACATATAAATGAGCTAATAAAAAATGAACGCCCAATATCGAAATATCGTGAAGTATCACGATACTACCGATTCTCCGATCAAAATAAATGTGGTTCAGTCTTTCACATAAAACATATTACAACGCACGAAGAGAAGTTTTCACAGCTCGTCTAGCACTGTGACAGATAATCCTCGTAGAAATGTCACGACTTCTCGTTAATGATAATCACGTTCCTCATCCAATCGAACATTGTTAATTACATAAAGATAAAAAACCTTATTCTTCAGTTTTTCACTTACGTTGTTTAAATTACTTCTTTTTTTTAAATAAAAATGCACAAATAATGGAATGGGAATAATGAAATGGGTTGTTTAGCTGTTTCTTTTATAACGTGAATATTTATTTTACTATTATTACCATTTATAGTAATGTTTTAACCATCTGTGATACAGATCAGTCGAGTTGAAATGTTAGGAAGCAGCTCACTTCCTTCGCCTTCCAAAAATCATTGTGGATTCTGATGGGAATTGTTTGTGACTACGGTGTGAATATTGACGAATAACTGTAAAGTCTGTAAATCTGCGTTTTAGGAAGATCACCCCAACGACTTCGAATGAATCACGTAACTGTTTAAATTTAATGCAAACCAATATTATTTCGAAAAGACGAGGTTCAGAGGATTCAATTAAAGACGATCGAATTAAGGATTGGCAATTATTTTCTTACACGAACTTACGGGACTTATGATAATAGCAGTTGACGCATGTATTTTTATTTGTTAACTTGTAAGTAATATTTATAATGTAAACAATTGACATGTAGAATGACTTTCGTTAATATAGAAAATCTGTCAGACGAAATGTCTCATTGGCTTGGGGGGGTTGAATCCCCATCTGCGCCCTGCCATGGGATAGCGCGCGCTCTTTCCTTTACACACACACACACACCTACACTTATATGCACTACACAACTATACATGTCGGAAGATGGGACGGGAGCTTCGACCTTTGTATTATCTAGGGGAGATACCAGGAGTGGAAAATGCTCCGCATGTCGAGATGTAGATCGGTACTGTTCTCGTTAGTCCCGTTAATGTAACGAATGTTTCATCCCGGGAGATGGCACTGTTTTTCCCCGCAGGGCGGTGAGATCCGGCGCCGACTTACACGTAAGCTTGCGGGGGATTTCCCTCTTCATATCTCCCCTAACCGGAGAACCGCCAAAGCTGGGACAATTTCTATGCTCCCGACATGTGTGGTAGGGTTGTACGTGCAAGTGTCTGTAAATGGGGAGAGGAAAGAAAGGTCGAGTGCGGTCCGTGGACCGTTTGTTAGGATACAGCTCCGGTGTTTGCCGGGTAATAATAGGAGAAACCAAGGTAATCTACCAATCAGAACAGAAGATTGCTAGAATTCTCTATGTACTTCGACTGAAACATCAATATAGTGACGTTGAAGCTCACGATTGGATGATACCATAACAGTTCATGAAGTGATAATGGACTTAATGTTTTAATCGAAGTGTAGTGTAGAAATATTCTCTACAAACATACTAATTTTAAATTGTCAAGGTTGGAGTTGAGCGACGTCCGAACGAACGAAGCGCGGAAGTAGCTCGTATGAACATGAACGAGGCCTGGCTGTCCGTATTGGAATGGGGCCGTTGGCGCCGCCGTCCGGCGAAGGCGCACGCGGGGTGCGTGGGCATCCGCTGCCATCCGCCAGGCGCCAACCGCCCGCGCAACGGTGCCCAACGGCCTGCGACCGCGCGCGCGCTCGTGGGACGTGCGCGCTCCTCGGTGGCGCGCCACGGCGCGTAGCGCAGCGTGACGTGGCGTGGCGTGGCGGGCCCAACGCGGTGCATCATGGGACAGAACGGAGCGGGAAGGTCGAAGCTGGATGAGGCGGGGACAGACGGGATGAGGCTGGAACAGGCAGGACGAGGCGGGGACAGGCGAGGACAGACGGGACGAGGCTGGAACAGGCAGGACGAGGCAGGGACAGGTGTAGACAGGAGAGACGAGGCGGGGATAGACGGAGCGAGACGGGAAGAGGCGGGGGCAGACGGGACTAGGCGGGACTAGCAGGACGAGGCGACGAGAGGCGACATGAGGCGCGATGAGGCAAAGAGACGAGGCATTCCAAGGTGTGGCCGGGGCGCGACGGGACGAGGCGGGGGCAGACGGGACTAGACGGGACTGGCGGGACGAGGCGACGAGAGGCGCGATGAGGCGGAGAGACGAGGCATTGTAAGGTGAGGCCGGGGCGAGCCGTGGAAAGTTGAGGTGGGGAGAGGCTGGGGAGACGAAATAGGCGGGGAGAGACCGCAAGGCAAGGCTGAGAGATATGTGAAGAGGGCGGTAGGGGTGAAATGAGGCGGGGAGTCGCGAGGGTGGACTGACGTAGCGAGGCAGGGCCAGGCGCGGTGAGGCAGGGAGAGGCGAAACGAGGCACAGGGAGGCGGATGAGGGGAGGCGTGGCGGAGCGACGCGGGGAGAACGGGAAGAAGTGAGAGGCGTGGAAAGGGAGACAAGGTGAGGCGGTTGAGCTGGGCAAGGCGTGGCGGGGAGAAGCGAGGATGAACGAAATGGACAAGGGTTAGTGGCACGTGCCACCTCCCGAATAAGTTACTTGACGCGGGGGGAGGGGCGGAAGGCGATGGAGAAGATGGAGGGGGCAGTGGTCGTGGTGATGGTGGCGACAAGCGGCTTTCTGGCATTCCCGCGTTACCACCCGCCACCTGAGAGAGTCGCTGCAGAGGTCAAAAGGCGGCCGGTGGAGTTCCGAATCTCTCGGCGGGGTCCTCGTCTTCGGGAAAAGCGAGTGGCTTGGCTGGATATTTGAGGATTTGGAAAGCGGGTGGAGAACTGGACATTAAGTTGCCAATATATATGTCACGTCAAGTGTGAGGGAATGAAATCAAAATCATATACTTTATAGACTTGAAGAAGTCTATAACCTTCGCTTTGATTAAAAAAAATAGGTGATTGTAACACGTTGCGACACCAGTGGAAATTACCTACCACTGAGCTCAGATAGTGGTGAAGAAATCGTACGAGTTCTATGGTTGGTTATTTCACGCAATAATATCGTCATCTTATCTAGACATACATTGCAAATTTTAGATTTCATTACATTTATTTCTGAATTGTCTCTCCATATTGTTTATCTTTAAAAAATATACATCACTTTCGTTTCCGTTCCCCATTCTGTTCATAATTTCGGATCAGAAATAGGCTTCATATCATGCTTCGTCAGCATTTACTTGGAGAGTCTGGAAAGACACTTTAATTGTGAGTATTAATGAGGCATCTGAATTCCGTAATTGTAGTTCCAAGTGAAAGCAACAAATGGCTAGCCAACTGTGAGCCTTGATGTCCTAAGAGCACAGTTTAGGCCCTTACCAGGACGAAAAGATAAGGAAAAATGCTGCTGAACAAAAACACACAAAATGTTTTTTTCAAAGAGGAGCTTGTACACTACTGAAAAATACTCTCGAATAACATTACAATAAAATATTTTTAACAAAATAATAGGTAGTATTTTTAATAACATAGTATTTTATATACATCTACACAATACAATAGTTCTTTCAGCATCAAGAAAATTAAAAAAGGTTTTATTCCATAATGTAGCACGTAAATGGCAAATACAGTCAATTCCGGTTATAGTGAACTCGGTTGTAGTGAACCTGTCACTGGTCCCGTTTCACTTACATTACAAAAGAGCATAAGAAGATTCGGCTTCTTCACTCACCCTCTTCCTCACAACGGTTTTAAATGATCGGTTGCATTCTGTTCAGCGATGTAACAGCCATTCTGTAGATATGTATATATTAGTTTTAGTGAATATTTTGTTTGATCTTCCTGTGAATTGCCTGAAGATGGAGAAAAATATATCCCGAAACGTCGCGACCTGAAAATTGTAGTAAATATTTTTGTCCGTTGAAAAATCTGTGGCCATGTCATTTATTAATAAGAAGAAGATTCGATTATAGGGAACATTGAACCTCGACTATAGTGACCGTAGGAAATATATCCTGGAAATTAATTCCCTTCGGGGAAAAGATATATCGCATCAGTGCCACAAATTCCAACACAAGGCAGCTTGGAAAAAATATCGTTGGCCAAAGGTCATAATCCAAGAAGTCTCCCCTGAGATGGAAATAGCACACCCGGAATGTATCATTCAGAGATCAGTTTCATTAGCCGCTTGCGCTATGCCGCTACCGAAAGGATCTCGTGTTACCAGGCAAGTAAAAGGGCTTCCCGAGGTGTTCCAACAGTGCAAGCGGCATTGTTGAAGTGTGTCAAGATTGCAATACGATACTTAGAGCCAGTGGGCAATGCAGAATCCAATAGTGAAAGATCATGAACTCGAGATGGATTTAGAGAAACTACTAATGAAAAATGTACGGAGCAAACAATTGAAAATAATTTATTTTTTAAGGTCAAATAAAGATTTTTAAATTTTAACTTTGTGCCGCTAATGTATTTCGCTGTATTTCTGTATTAATAAAATTAATCATTGTGGAGAAATTCTTTGTAATTTTGACACCCGATATAGTGAACCTCTGATATACTGAACCAAAAATTATTCCTCAGAAGTTCACTATAACCGGAGTCGACTGTAGTTAAGGGCGACCAACGTCATCATTGGAGCCTTGGTGACGCATTGCGTCAGCTGTGTCGTTAGCAGTTATGCACTGTGTGTGAGAATTCACTCGGAACGTGGAATGTAAGAATATGCGGAATAACACAATCAAATATTTTTCATTTTTTATACAAAATCTAAATTGTTTTCTTTAAGACTTTTTAAAAAAATAATTTATTTCCTGGGTGTCTACCAAACACTTAAACACCTCTCAGATGCCCGGAGGCATAGTGTTCTTTCAATTAACAGAGCGCATTGAAAACTATGTAATGTAGATAATGTAGACGTTTATGTAATTTTTTCCTAGTTCACGGGTATCTGAAGACACCACAGTCACCTATAAAAATGCGGGAGACTCGATATTCTACTCTTAATTTCTGTGCGCATTGAAAATTAATGATAGTTTTGAAATTTAAAGACTTCTTGCAAGTTTCCTTTTACTCTATGTCTGTGCCGCAATATTCCTCACGACTAAAATGTGAACCGTTAGCCGAACTGATAGTCTAGGCCTACCGACTACCCTATTGCGAAGGATATGTCGGTCAAGACGTCAGCGAGAAGGCCTCGTGTGGGCGAGAACACTCGTGGGCAATCTCTTGGCTCGCAAAGTAATCTTGAAACCGCCGCCACGCAGAAGGAAGGTAATTACGGGTCCGGAATTAGTTTTATTGTCCGCCTCCCCGGGGGAGAGTATTTAGGAACACGTGTTTGCAAGATCACGGGAAATCCATTCTCCAAGAAAATTGGATGTAATGAAGAATCACAGACCAAATCAGACTTGGAGGAAATGGAATGCTAAAATGAGTCATTTGCAATGCAAACGTGCATGTTCTAACGGGGTCAGGGGTCAGTTTCTGATGCTATGTATTGACGTTAAAACCTAATTAACAAGATGCCATTCTTAGTTATTTATTCATACTTATTGTCATGTAAAACTTCGATTGCTTTAATAATGCAGAATAATTATTTTTGTATATCATCAATGCATTATTGCAAGAAAGGAATTGTAATATAACTAATATTTAAATACAACAATATTTCGGTCTTAACATTCAAACGAAGTTCTCAAATTTAAAATTCCGTTGCTAACATTCTAAAATATTTTCGTATCAAAGTTTAAAATGCAAAACGGTATTTCAAGGTACAGCGTATCTACGATACCCAAATCACAGCGCGTGGTCAAAGACAGTTCCATGAATACCAACCCAGACCTTGAGACCCCGTAGGAGCAATGCTTGTACGATTTCTGACAAATTTTTCAAATGCACATTAGTAATTTAATTAAGAGATCGATAAATTACAAAGAAATTTATTTACTAATTATAATAATCAAATTTATATCATTTCATATCGCGTAACTAAACGAAAATTAGAACCAAGACCATCTCTTATAAAAATGTTAACACGTAAATGGGGTCAGAATGAGAAGTAGAGTATGTTCAAGTACTATTAGCTTCACAGTTACTGTAACTGTAACGTTTCTCTCTTGGGGTAAAAAACTATTATCGTGTGACAAAACACATTCTACTTAGGTCACAGCAGGTGGCGCTTCATTCATTTTGAATTCCGCTCAGCCAGGTGTTCCAAATTCCTTGCCCTCACAAAACAGATTACGTTAAGGTCTGATCTCCCATTTTGACAGAAAACCGGACAATACAAATGCACATAATCAATACTATGACAGTATTTCTGCGCTTACGTACAATCAATTACGTCTTTTTATATTCGTGTAATAAAAAACGTAGATAACTTAGACACAATTGGGGACGCCGGACAAAGGTAACAAAAAATTAAAACTTTCATTATTTAGAAAACAAAGAAAGAAGGATTTATATGCTGGCCTAGATAGCCGAGGTCGCTAAGGCTGAACGGCCGTGGCTATCTTGGCTTGAAGTGTCCCACGGGCATGGATGTTTGTGTGTTACGTATGCTTGTTCCACCACCATTGCAAAGAAACAGTACTTTCATTTTTCTGAAATTATAGGTAATACCTCTCAATTATAATTTTGTCGTTCAGATATACCGCTTACAAATTATACACAAAAATAAGAATAATTGAGAACTATAGATTAAACCATTAAATGTATTAATTTTATATCACTATTTTATGGCTTTCCTGATTCTCCAACAAGAATTTTAGATAGAATGCTTTTATTTATTTTTATTTATTTATTTTTACTTCAAAAACAGTTAAAAACTGCGTGTGACGAGCTATGGGGAGAAGTGAATTTTGTGCACGTTTTCATAATTCTGTGGTCTCTACCCTAAACCATATTCTAGTCGAATTTTGAATACAGAAAAGAGAGTTTTTTTTCGAGTTTTGTTGACAAAAAATTCGCTCTTATATAATAAAATATATTTTCAAAGGTAAATTAGCTATAAATTCCTGCCCTGAACCCTCATGTTCTTCATGAAAGAATAATACTTTTTGCCGCGATAATATGAAAAACGATAATTTGAATAACCATATTTCCCACTGAAATTCAGAAAACGTGCACAAATAGTGAAGTTACATTTATGTCCAGAAGAAAAACAAAGGAACATCTCAGCATTTGCTCAAGGATCAGGGAAACTGGACGAAAAACCTGATCGAGATGGGGGCCATCAACCCAGAAACTGTGGTACAATACTTGTTACAGGTTCTTTAGAATGCTGAGATGTCCCCGTTTGTATCTTAGAGAGTAAGTACAGCTTTTCCTCTCCCTTAACGACTCTCGCAGTTTGCGCAGTTTATAAACGTATCATCATCATCTTCATGTACATCATTTATTCTCAACTTTAAATTAGTAAACGAAACAGCGTGTTTCGGGCAAGGCAAGAAAAACAACTCATAAGAGATTAATTACTAATGTAACATTACAGGTACTAATATTACATTTGCAGACAGCTTAAGAAAAACAATTGTTGTTATTATTGTTGTTGTTTTCACCCCCTAAATGTACGACTCTAGATGTTAGGTGTTGTTTAATCATGAAATCTATTTCAGGCTGCAACCACCACCCCAAGGAACAAAACCAGGGACTGCGGATATTTCTTCAATACTGATTTACGACGCAAATTAGGGTATACCAAATTACGCCATGTTTTGCACTTTAAAGCCTTTTGAATGGCCTGGAACTTCGAAAAAGTTCTTACATGAACTTTCAAGATTAAATCATAGATCTCCATTTACTATCGATACGTGCAGTATTACCACAAATATCGAATTTCGATTCCCCAACTCATATCTACAACAAGACACGATTTCTTCTCCAAATCACGAATATCAATATTTGGTTTGCTTGCTGCTGTCGTATGATCATATTGAATTATTGAACATATAGAATTGTGCACAGCTCAATGGAAATCAAGAGGATTTGTTATGTGTTCGTTCCTCTTGAAATATGTTTTGACGATTTGAAGGCTTTACCCATCTGTGGACACTACCGTGCCTTTTCATGTATTCGAACATTTTTAGAATTAGACACGCTAGGACTATATGCACAATTTTTTTCTACCGGTTCCTGAAAAATATTACATTTATCATCTTACGAAATTTTGAGACTCGCTCTAGTAATGTATTCTCAATGCCAGATATTAGGCATTTATTATCAATGCTTCCAATTCCGACTACATTCTTCCCTTTTTAAGCTACATTTGTTGAAGATAACTGGCTGTCCGGGAGACGCCGCGTTCTAGACACAGTTTCCAACCTATTTAGTCATGAGGAAGGTCGCAGTATGACGACCTTAACTTCGGCAAAGGTGCCTAGGACGCGGCGTCTCCAAGACACCCAATTATCAATAGAGTCCGGCCATGGAAGCCTCTGCTTTATTTTACATAAACTGTCTTGGTAAATGATTAATCATTATTATTATTATTATTATTATTATTATTATTATATTAGTATTGTTGTTGTTGTTGTTGTTGCTGCTGCTAAGATTTTTGTGAGGTGATTAAATCTACTTGCAATTGTGTGAAATGTAATAAATACCACAAAATATCAATCAAAATAGAACGAAGAACGTATTGATGTCCCGACAGTGCACTTCGCCAAGTAAAGTTTCTACGCACCTCTGCGAGCGGTGTGTGGGTGGCCGTATCGAAGGAAGACGCCCCTAACGGAATATGTACAGTCAGGCCAAATGATGGACCGCACTGCTTTGCTCCCGTGCGGCTCCGCGTTCTCTGCATGAATGGGCTGCTTTGTAGACGGGCACGGTGGCCGCGCTAGTATCTCGCACTCTTTCTCCACGAAAACATAAAGAGCCCCGCTCGACACGTGGATGTAGGCTTGTTTGTCTCGCCGTGACCCAGTAGAGGAGCTTCACACACGGAAGGGAACAAACGGTTTTCAGCTTAAATGCGAACAAAGCTGGGAGAACGCGAGCACGTGCAAGCGGCGAAACACAAACGCGGAGGTGGATAGCATTGAATTTCTGAAGAAAGTTCAATGGAGTTCATTTTTATATTATTTGTAAAAAATCGTAAGATATATATATATATATGTTGTCTAGGTCAAGGATCCTCAAACTTTTTAAACAGGGACCAATTCACTTCACTGTCCCTCAGGCCGTCGGAGGGCCAGATTATATTGTGCGATTTTTCTAACTCTGCTTTTCAAGCCCCTTTGGCCGATCACACGGCTTTTCGCGTCTTTATCGGTCCTGCCGCTAGATGTCGCATGGTCGTAAGCACTGCTTAATACGGTCGCAATCATGCGATATCGATTATATTGCTTTATTAAAAACAATTTTAAAAAAAACGATGTTTTGGCAACAAAATATCGATGTGAAGAAAACATCGAAAACAAAATATCGATGTTTCTTGAGGAAAACATCATTGTTTTAAAACGATCAATTTTTTTGCCATTCCTAGACACCGTAACACCGTAAATCTTTTAACCATAAAAACCCGTCGGGCCGTATAAATGTCCTCGGCGGGCCGCATGGGGCCCGCGGGCCGTAGTTTGAGGACCCCTGGTCTAGGTGAACAATATGAAACCGCCTGAGCCTAATAGCAAACATATGTATCTTTTGAAAATAATAAGAACTAAAATTCACAGTCGGTTGAAGCATTATAAAAAAGAACAATACAGGCCATTTCCAGTCATAACAATTTCAATATAACAAAATGTATTTACCTTTTCTCTGAGTTGGTATCGCATCTCTTAATCTCACTTCCTTTTTGCAATACAAAAAGAATTGAACCGCAGAAAATACTTTGATTGGAGTTACTAATTAATTTGCATTTTAGAATCTATAAGTCGGAGATTCCATGCCAAATGATCTAATTTTGAAGACGTACTCCGCGCAGCCATCTCGGTTTTGATGAAAGGTTTCATGATGCTTAGTCTCACGTGTCCCAAAGGAACTTTTGTTAAGTTATAGCTTTTTTTTTTAACATTTGTCGCGTGTTTCTCACGACGCGCCTCCTAGCCCCTTGCGGGGCGTTGAGCGCATGGAGTAATCCTCCCTTATATTAATTATTTCTAATTCTAATTAATTATTTCTAAAAACTTCATAAGTAAAATCGTTTTTTGAGATATCGAAGTCTGTGTGACCCCTGCAGCGTAGTTGTACAGTGCAATAATAAGTTTTTCGCAACTTGGGGATAAAATATACCCTTCTCCTCTTTTGCTAAACAAATGAAACTGAGCTTACTAGTACAACTTTTTCCTGCATATTCAATGAAACTAATTTTAGTTTTGTTTCTAATAATACATACTGGACCAATTGCAGCAATGTTGCCGAAAACAATAAGTGTTAAAAAAATCAGACTTACACATTGAATATCTTCCTTAAAATTTGAGTAAGAATAGAAACTTGGCTCCTATCATAGCCTGAAATATACAAACATTACGTTCTCTCTTAATGCAAAATTTCAACATCCTAGCTATCACCATTACTTCATAAATTAAGTGTAAATTTAATAATTGTGGCAAAAGTCCCAAAATAGGGTATTTTCATGTTTTTAAATATTTTGTTAAGTTTTGAGACATTTCCTTCAAAGTATTTTTCCCTAGTCCCCTACGGGCAACAGGGTTTCTCGTTAGAATTCTTGCAGTGGAAATGAAAAGGGAAATGACACCTACCTTAGATCATGGCATAAAAATCAGCTTATAATGCAAGAGGTTTAAAATGATTTTTTTTCGTTAAATGTTATAGCAATGTCTTTCAACTGTGCTTCTAACTTGAGACATTGTTCAGACTAGACCACTTGACCACAATTACTAGAATGTATTGGAGTTTTTAAAAATGATGAGTTGTTTCACTCAATCGTAAGAGAGTTTTGCGCGTATTTCTGTTCGCGCTGACTTAGGGTTGACATCTAATTAATCATTAAATACTACTACGCCGTGTACAGTATTTACTAATATCCCTTAAGTGAACAGGTTTTATAACGTCTGATTTAAAATTAACACATTAACAGAAGTAGAAGGATATCAAGCAGTACGATCAGGAGTCTAATGCACTACATGGATATGTATTGGTATCAATATTGTTTATATTCTAAAATCCTGTACGTTAGAAGAACATTTTTCACAATTTTTGTTCGTCTTTAGGCTCTTTTATGAAAAGGTTTTATTCATGTTTCAGTGCCACAGGGAACAAAAATCTACGAACATCTTACCAAATGTGCAGTGTTGGTTAACAATTTTCGGTATGGGTTACATCGTTGTATATACATAAGAGAAGTGTTTATACTGTTATTTTATTATTCATCACTTCTGTATTTTTAATACAGAAAATTAATGGAGATTTTCCAATGAAATGACACTTTGCAACGCATAGTTGGGCATTAGTTGTTCTTTTTTATGTCTCACTTTAATTCGGATAAATCGATATCCAAGAGTTGTTGCCTTGCATTGATATGCTTTAAACCGTAATATCGTAGAAAAACATTGGCCGAAAACGTCACTTTTTTATATCATCTTTGCTGATTGAATATGGATGTTCACAAGCTTATTGGTTATTTTAATCCCTCATATTGTAACTAGTTGCGAAGCCTGAAATAGTATTTTATGCAATTAATTTATAAGGTTAAGCATCGTACAAATTTCAAAACTCGCTCCTAACGTCGCCCGTTTTCAAAACATGCATTCATGCAATAAAGCAACACTATATACGAGTTGCATACGCTGTTTTTTGTATAACAGCATAATAAATTTACAAGAGAATCAAAGTTAATTTTGGGAAGCAACTTCATCATGACGTCACGGATATTTTACAACTACGCCAAAAACGTTTGTCGGCTGTTCCGTTTGCCGCTATCTCCCCCTGATTCTCTCTCTGGGATGGCTGAATGTGTGATGATGCAATTATTCGTTGCAAAAACAGCAAATACTTTAAAATCTGTGCCTTTATGAACAATTTCTTGACATGAGAAAGGTCATTTTTAATGCTGGAATACAAAAATTAATTTAAAGAAAATTACAACGTTGCCTTTCAGAGATTATAAAAACCGAAACGCAAAAGAATTCGTGCAGTGAATACACTACCTCGAAAGTGTAAGGATATGTTGTGTGCGCAATCAGTTAATTGAATAAGGAAGCCATCTTACAGTCCCTTCCATACAAGTGAGATAGCAATTAGAGAATGCACAGGCGAAAATCCAGTGATGTGTAGGGCGAAGTGCGATTTATTTTGACTGAGAAAATTTCTTTTAGTCGGTAGTGATGCAATATTACTAATTTGTTCAATTCTGTCATTTTCCACTCAACGTGTTGAACTAGCAAAATCTCAATCCACAAATGTTTAAATGATATTCGTGCGTGCCTTGATGTTGACTGCCACTGACTATCGTTTATATAGTAAGAATCATGTCAAAACGTTATATCTAAACATAATTTGAGCACTGTTTGAGCGTTGCTGCCTTTTGAAACTGAAAGAAATATTTTAAAAACAATTCTCAAGAAATACATTTTCATAGTGCAATGATTCAAATTCATATATAAAAATATGGAGGCAAATATAAACAAGAGTATAAAATGCAATTAACTTTTAAAATGGCAGAAACAAAAAAACAGCGAAAACCACGAAAATGCTGATGTATCGTCTACGCATTCTTATTCGGTCATATAAGGTTCATCGTAGTGGTCACGAAACTCGTAGCGCGAGTCGAGAAATTACCGCCAAGTGGCATGCAAACGCCGTGTTGCGTTGCTGAGAGATTTCAATGCGCAAAAAATCGCTTAACCATTAACTGCTGGTAATTCTCCGAGACGAGAACGAGTACATGATCGCGGCGTGAGTGGAGGAAGCAACAGGACCTGCACTGACCACATCGTTGCTGCGAACAGGCTCCGCCGCCCGATTCTCGGGATCGCGGGGGAGGCGAGAGAGAGGGGAGTGTTGAGAGCAGGGGAGGGGAAGAGGAGAATGCTTCGCCGCCACGCCCACCGCGATCCTCGGCCCTTCCCGCCGCGCGGCTGCGGCCGGATGAGCAAGGAGGGGACTTTCCGCTTGGGAGTAAATCCTCGTATGCTACAGGACTCAAGAGGGGGATATTCGGGTCGATCGCCATCGATCTACGTACGTCATCGTAGCCTTAGTACAGCCTACCTACGTACGTCGTACAGCCTTCCAATAGAGTTAACAATTCTGTTTTAATTCTTTTGTGGTTGACCCCTTTGAATTCGAACTTGAAGGAAAACTCGAAAAATTTGAATAATGAAAATCTGAATTACTAGCTATAACTGAAGTTTTTATTATCCATTTCAGCAAGTCAAATATAAAACTTACATTTGTTGCAAACATTTCATCTTTCCGAGTAGCAGACTTTCTCCGTAATAAAAACATTACAAACAAGTGGTGTAAATTCCACACTCTCGCATTATTTCAAAATTTGCAATTTTCGAAAATTCAGAGAGTTCAATAAAAATGAGACCCCCGTCAATCTTGTAAGCATCTCTTCTCCTGTCTGTGAAAAATTTTAAAGAAAACATTGGAGTGGTTTTTGAGAAAAATGTTATTTTTTAATTATTTATATTTTGCACTAAATTACACGAAAACTACTCATAGTTTCGAAAAATTGAACATGAAGCTATTTAAAGATTCGTCTTTAAGGAACAGATTTCATTCAGGAATAAAATCTCTATCTTCCATATTATAGTTCAAGGATGACGACCAAAAAAATAATTGCACTTTTGCAGTTTTAAAAAATTCTGGGATTTCAAGGAACCTGAGACTTGCACCATTCTCTAAAGCATTCTGTACTCTATCCGAAAACGAAGTATTATGAAAAAGATTGGGGTCATTTTTAAGAAAATTTTGAAAATATTTGAGGCTTCATGTAAATTATTCTCAAAAATCTAAATATCCGCTTGAATTTCCCTAAGCCTTGAGTTAATTCAGGTCAATTGCAGAATATCCGTTTTGAAATAAATATGCTGATCGGTTTAGGCGCTAGCATTGATCACAGACGGACGGTCAGACAGACAGAAACGGACTGTGTTCTGCTCCGACATTCGCGTGGCGTTGATCGGAGAAACCACGGAAAACTACCGATCACTAGAACAACCGGCCACTAGAATTCTCCTCGAGACAGTGGATAAATTCGACCTAGCTGATAAAATAAGTGTCGCAAATCCTGCCACCGTCGGGTCTCGATCCCTAGAGAATTCCGGTCAGAGGCACTGCAGTGACATCAGTTGATGCTCTGTGCCACCTAACCCGGTTCTACGTTCTGAATGTTGGAATTTTCTCACGAGGATACGGGCAAAATACAACAACAATCCAGCTGATATACTCCAATGCTACATGGTTGATAACAGAGAATAGAAATCTACATAAGAAATTACTCAACATCACGACCGGTTAGACGGATAAAGCAATTGCAACAGAAAGCACGCGCAGTGGTCGTGGTCTGAATGTAACGGGGGAGCAAGATAGTGCAACATATTCACTTCTCTTTTCAACGCTTTCCTACCATTCACCTGGAAAGGATGATTTGAAAGAACGATTAAAGATATTAGCTTCTTAAGACTGAATTAACAGGTTGACATTATGTGCTTGATTATTTGGAGTTCTGTCATTTGATTCATATTTTAGCAATTAATTTTCTATTGTGTTATGGATGTGAAATAATTGTTTTACGAACTCTCATTTATTACTCGAGTTGTTCATCCAAAATTTCCACGATCAGGGAGCTTGTCTTAAAATTCCGTGGGGATTGTGTTACAACACAAAATCACCCATTTGGGAGCAGAGTTTTTCCAATTAATACATGGATATTTAAGTACGCAAACTAATTTATTTTAAAGTACAAACGTTGTCATTGTAGTTCAATTAAGAATGTAATAACGATGGGATAAATATGCTTGCTCCAAACGCAGAACTTAAACAGACGAAAAGCGGGTAGGAAATTAATAACTTACTTTCTCATCAACATTCAGTTTTGTCATACTTATAATAGAGACTGGTGTTGAAGTTACTAATCATAATTTATGCACAAAACTTGTGAAAGCTGTTATGTGACCATGACCTTTCTTGCTAATGACCAAATCTTATTTCAGGATTCAACTACTAACGAGGGAGGAAAGGAAAGTTTATGAGATTTCGTGTGCCTATTATTACGTGAATGTTGAAACTGCATTATGCAGAACACTTTTTATGGTTGACATTTCGGTTGTCATAAATAACAACTAAAAGTGAGCTGAAGTATTGAAAATTTAAATGTTTAGTTCTGTTTTCCTTTCGAAACAAAATAAATGTTCAAAATTTTTCTTTAGTAAAAACAAGAAATCGTTTCTATCAACACTTTTTTTAAAATTATTCCTAAGATGAGTAGTTTCAGATTCGTTTATTAAGTAAACATCATTAAGTCTATTGCAAAAGTGAAAAGATTAAATGACTGTTCAAATGAACGAAATTGTTTCCTTGTGGGTTTTTCTATTGTGCAGTGCATCATCACGATGAAGTACTGCAGGTTCTCTCCCAAGAGTGGGTTCATGGCCAATGTTCATGAAGTGGAACATAGCAATAAATCACCTTTATGTCAAATCTCGTGGCAATTCCAAATTGAAAACTGATAAGACCTAATAGAAACATTCAACTATCTAACAGACTGTCTCTAAATTTCTATTTCATAGGTTTTGTGTCCAGACATTTTTTAGACATTTATTTTTTTAAACATTAAAAACAGCCACAAATTAAAAAGAAAAACAATTCCTTTAAAGACTCACTAATATAAGATATTTAGGTTCCTAGGAAGAATAGCAATTTCTAATAAAAACTATTAACACACTACTTGAGTTACTCTGAAGAAATTGCATTTAATTACTGTAATATTCATTATAATCAAATACTTGTTATATTCCATAGATACAACGTCCCTCAGTTTTAGCATTTTTACTATCATTGATTTAACTTTCCTTTTGTTTGATTTTATTAATCTATTTGTCGCCATATTGCTTTAACCCATTCATTTGACTATCTTTTGTGATGTATCGATCTAATTTATTCATTTAGTATTAAACCTTCAATTTTCCACTTTTTTCAGTTACTACTTGTATTTGAACAATCATGAACAATTTTATCATTTGTAACAGATCTGTTGAATAAATCATCAAAAATTCTGGCTTCATTTTCTGTTCTAATATTGGGTGGACGGATGAGACAAGGGCTTGACGTTCCATTTGGTGTTAATGTTGAGAGTTATGCAATGTCTTAGGTCTTCCGTGATTCATCACGAAACATGCAGTCTCGGGCTACAGAACACATGCCATTTATTTCTCATGCAGATCGAATGGGAGTCAACTTTAAAGCCAAATATGTTATTTTTAAATAATACATAATTATTTTTACTTTGCTGTAACATTGTATTTACCCAGTACTTCTGAAACACAATGGATTTACTTGTAACAACAGCAATGTGGTCATATTAATTCCTAATCATTCAAAAACTATTATGACCAAGATAACGTCCGATTCTGCATTGTAACTAACTATGAAGCATTTCTGATCCATTCAAAACGTTTAATTCATTTTATTGCTCTTGGAATGCAACGCTATTACAATTATAAAAAATAACAACTTTAGGTTATAACCTTCCTTTTAGAACATTTTACAATTCTTACTCAAATACTATTCTTACTCTATACTTTTCTTAATCAAATTTACCAATGCTGAATTCTTAATCCATCAATCTCAAGAAAATGTGCACAGATTATACTTGTCAACACCACGTCACATACAGTTTTTACTGTTTTTGGCGATAAATCAAATCAAATCATCCAGCGTTTGATTCCTGAATTTCAACTACCGGCGTAATCTAACCAGCGAACATATATCTTAAAACTTTATTCTTTACAAACAGATAAACTTTGATGAGATTCTGATTGTAATTATAATATTAACAATAAAGCACAAATATCCTTTCAATTTTCTACAATCAATAAGTACGTTTATCGTCAAAATATCTATATTTTTCATAGCGACTTTTCGTGTGTTAGTTACAAGCATCTTCAGGTGCGTATATTTACTAAAAATAATAGACATGTTTGCATCTCAAAATAAAAAAAATTACAAATACAATTTTAAGGTATCAAATAAAAATATAAAATAAAAGTTGCAAAGAAAACAATGAAAGTCATAAAAAAATCAAGTATAGGTGAAAATAGTTCATTCTTTACGTATTCTTTGTGCTAGTATTGCAGCGCATGAAGGATGTATCGTAATGCAGAATTAAAATAAAGGGCAATGCTTCGCAACTACAGAGTATTTAAAAACAAGTTGTTCAAATACTAAATTAAATTGTATGAATGCCCATTAAACAATAAAATCATAGTCAATTTTTCTTTGTACGTCATACTTTCGTATTACGTACGTTGTCTCTGTTATTCTGAACATTCAAAATGTTTATGGTTATAAATTTGTTTTGATGTTTTCGGCAAAAATAAGAATTCTACAAATTTCAATGCATGAAGAAAAGAAATAAACTTCCACAATGTATTTGTACCTACTGCATTGTGCAATGTATATTATGAAATATTAGTTCTTTCTCCATACATTCAAAATGTTGAAATTTGTTTTTATACATATTATTTTGTTGCTTTCGCATGTAAAACACAGTACATACATTTGACATTCGCTAAATAGAGTTTTTAAAAACAATGTTACACATACCTGAATTTGGCGAAACAGGAGCTTCTGACCTAATCAATTCTAGTATATCTTGTATTTGTTTTTTATCTTCAATTTTTTTTCACATCCGAGATGACAAAGCGCACGGAATAAAAAACTACTAGTATAATGAAACGTAGTGAAGAAGCATTCAGCTTAGTTAATCTTCATAGTCGATAAAGGAGACTCCCAAAATGTGTATTTTCTACATTTTAAAACTTTGGAAAACATATATAGAAATAAATAAAAGTCGTTCAGCCGGAGAAATGCAAAAAGAGACGTAAAAATGTTAAAGATAAACGAATGCAACGATACGATACAATGCTCACCTGCTTCGTCGAAAACAAAGAATGGCCAAAATTAATTAAATTTTCATTGGATTAAACTGCGTCAAAAATTGTTTCGGTAGAATCAATACATGTTAACACACAAATGCTACTACATGCCGATATAATTATATTTGAATGTATATATGGAATTAGTTTTAGGTGGAAGTCTAAAAACAAAAAACAACAACAAAAAGTAATTACGAATAGGTACTGTATATAATGTACAAAAATGTAATAATCGTTCATCTTTAGAAATACAAGAGTGTAATGTTCATCTTGTGACACTTTTATACTCTTTAATTTAGTATTAAATGATATTTATGCACACAAAACCAAAAACCAGACAGTTTTTTAGTTTCCTGTCTGTATAAACATCGATCAAACAATATCATTACAAAAAACAGACATACTACCTTTTAGATTATCAAACTTTAATAATTTATTATGTAAATTCCAAATTGTATGTTAAAACATTTCATTAAAATCCAACATTAAAATTTAACATTAAGAGTGCATGTTCTATTAAAACGTTTCGGCTCATACATGTTTTTTGGACCCTCTTCAGAGATAATGTCTGATACATAAATGTGATAGTAACATAAGTTTGGTCTATTAACAAGGTATAAAGATCAACATATTAAATGAAAACTTTGTTTAATGTATATTAGAGTAGTTAACTTCCTGATTCATTATGTTTGATGGATTCACATAACCAGTGCTTGATTTTTAAAGTTTAAATAACGGAACGCAATCATCAAATCAATAGAAATAATTATATATTTATAATATAATTTAATAATACATTCCCAAGGGACCGGAACGCCGTTCCGTCGCGTTCCGCCAGAAATCAAGCTCTGCATTTAACTATACTGATTCTTAAATTCTTGCTGATGGATTGCAATTGCAAGGTGGAGTTCCCCTATCATGAAGTTAACAAACCCAACTCAAATTGAGATTATACATTTTGAAATTCTAGTGTTAATTTGACAAAGAATTGGAAGATTTGACAGTTTTAATTTCATATTTTGGTATTTGTACAATATAGGTAGACCCAACAAATGTTATAATATAATATATGCATACATCATTTCTGAAAATGGTCGAAAAAATACATAGAGCGAAACGTTAAGAAGAAATACAAATTACGTTAAATATTAATATTGATATTTAATGAAAAGATTTAATGTGCAATTTGAACCAATTAGATTATTAAAGTTTATTAATTAAAGAAAGATTATTAAAGGGCATATTTATTTATTAAAGAAAGATTATTAAAGTTCTATAATCTGAGAGGTTTTTTTTTGTTGTTTTTTGGTCCTAATTTTGATTTTAAAAAAGCCTGCATCATCTTTAATGCCACTTTATTTTCTTGTATTTACGAATTCTTTAGAACGACTCTTTTTGATACTAATTAATCAGATTTAAAATTAACTTTTCAATGTAATTTAATCGATAAGAATATTTTAAGAAAGGAATTTATTCCGAAGTGTCTTTTAAGGTTGCGGAAGGTGCGGAAGGTGAGGAAGGTAACTAGGTACGTCAATAAGGAGAGTTTTGTAAGCGTCACACGCAAGCATTTCACCGAAAAGATACGTACTATGGAAAAACATTAACAAATGTACTTTGCAATTATTATAAAAATATATGCTAATATGATTCAATCTGTTCGTATGCCCTGCGCTTCACAAGAGAGCCAGCCTCTTGCAACTCTGCCTGCCTTGTGTCTTCCTCCAATCCTCCTGGCTACGTTTATGCTCTTACATTATGAGATACTAACACACGATTTTCAGTCAACGTATGTAAATGGAGGTCTTTCTTGCCAGAGGAAGTGACTTCGCAGATGGGCAGTGGTGAGTGGAAGAGGCAGTTTCACATACTCTCTGTTATAAGACCTTGAGGTTGCCTATGGAGGGATCGAAGTGGAACAAAAATAGAAGAGGGGTGGAAATGGCATTGAAACTTATATTGGTCTCTTTGATTTGCGTCAATGGACACTTAGTGGTACTAAAGCACCACATTCTTTCTCAGATTATAGGTAACTTTTGCAGTTTTCGAAAATTCAGAGAGTTCAACGAAAATGAGATTTGCGGCCGATTTTAAACGTCCTTTGTTCTACCCGAGGAAAAAATTTAAAGAACAAATTTGGAACTGTTTTTAATATTTTTTAATATGTTAAATGAATTTGAAGTAAAAATTACGCGAAAACTACTCGGTTAAAAAAATGTACATGAGATTATTTAAAGGTGCACCATTTTAGAATTTCATTAATGAGCAAATCTCTCTCAACACTATTGTAGTTTTTTGCAATGGTATTTTTTTTACAAAACGGACTACCGAAACTGAGACATACGTCATTCGTTTCTTTACTCTATATTCCAGAACAACATTTAAATAAAAATTCAAGTTTGTCAGAAAATATTTTTAAAATGCCTCATTTCACACACAACTACGCGAAACTACTTATATATTTCAAAAATTATACAGGACCTGTCAAAACGTAACTGTCAAAAAGGAAAATTAACATCTCAAAAGTGTGATAGATTTTTTTTCATGACAGAATCTGTTCTAAATTAGTGGTGCTACAACAGCAATACTTTCTTGCATTATTTGTAACGGCTCCGCAATGTTATGCAACTACATACACCTGAAAAGAGTTTTCAACGAGCAATTTTTTAAAATTAAATTTAATTAAAATTTTAAAAAATTAAAAATTGCCTATATTTTACGCAAAATTACACGAATACTGCGCGCAAGATTACATGTTCATGATCTTATTTCAAGATCTATCTTTAATGAGCAGGAAAAGTCTCTATCTTTAGTATTAGAGTTGTTGGAAGACGCCGAAAAAATCTAACTTTTGCAGGTTTCGAAAAATCCGATATTTCAACGATCGATACCATTCTCATAACCGTCCTTTATGCTATCCGAGGACAAAGTTTAATCCAAACATTTCGAGCCATCTTTAAGTAAATTTTGAAAATGCTTATGTAGCTGCATTTAGAATACCCCAGAAATCAAAATGTCCGTTTGAAACTCAAATGGCCTTGAGTTCATTTAAATCGATTGGGTAATAACAATTTTGGAGAAAATGGGCTCATCGATGTAGGAACTAGCTTTGACCAGATACGTACAGACGTTCTGCCGTCATTTGATTATTCAGTACCAATGACTCACAAAATATGGATTTTGATTAGACAACGTGTTAGAGGAAGTAATTTACCATGTATAGGAACAAGATGTATCCTCTTTTTCGTGACCACGGATCGGCAATAGACGTTTTTCTGTCGATAATGTGCTATTTTTCGGCGCACGATTACAATACTTTCTCTTCTTTGGAGGTAAAGGCGAGAAAGTAAATATTAGATCTTGAAATAAGGTCATGAACATTTTTTAACGTGTGGTTTCCGCGTAGTTTTTCAAAAAAATCATGCAAGTTTTAATAAGAATATTGGAAACCACTTCAAATGGTTTCTTTGATCCCCCCCTCTCGGAAAGAGCAATAGACGCTTCAAAAATGTCACAACTCAGTTTCTTTGCGCATTCTCAGCGTATATGATGCATTCTCAAAGTATATGATGATGTAGCAACTCCAGTTCGACATCAGCGCTCCACAAAAGTTTTTGTGAACGGCACTTTCCGCTGTAGTAATTAAGAGCAGTAACAATTCATTGCACTTACTACGTACGTACATGGTAGGCGAGAAAGAAAATATAAAACAGCATATTGAGTCTTAAATATTTTGTTGTTGTTGTTGTTGTTGTTAGATTCTTGGAAATTAATCATTCCGACAGGGGCTGCATTGCTTGAAATTTCGAATTTCACATTGTTGCCTATTACCAACGATTATTGAATCCCGTATTGGCAAGGAGGTATTTATACAACAACGGCTTCAGTCTTGTTTATCCATTATTTGTGTACTTCCTTTGCTGAGAGAACGTGGGATCTGAGTAATAGGAGAATCTCTAAAATACTTCTGCGAAAACGAATAACGCGGAAAGTGAATTTCAAGTGTTGTATGAATGGATCAGAGACGCTAATTTGAAAATTACTACTCAAAGTGAGAAACTGGCATAAGCACTATCGAAAAATTAAAATGAACGCGTGATCTGTAGTATGCTATCTGAAGCCCTTTATTTTAAAAAAATAATTTAGTGGTCTAGTAAATCTTGCCGGCAGTTAACGGCGTGTCCTGTTATATCATTCAGGTTACATTTATGTACTCACAGAATGAAATAACGGAAGGGTTTTATCTCGCGCATACAAAACACCACTTTTCTAACAGAAGAGTGACGACGCATCAGGTGAGAGTTGAGGAGTGTCAAGGGCACACCCGTATCCCCACACACGCCCTCCTGCGCGTTCTGGATTTTTGTCTCCACGACTGGACGAAAACCGGTGCATCATCTCGGAAACAGCAGTTTTTACGTTCTCGCTACGGAGTAGAGAGAAAGTTATGTAACGCTGCGCGAAAAAACGACGAATTTGCGCCAGAAAAATGCTTATTACATGGCCCTAGTAACGAAAAACTGGAAAAATCCAGTTGCTAAATTTAGAAAAAAAATTCTCTAACAAGCAGTGTAGTCAGAATCCATGTTTTGTGGATCCTTGTTACCGAAAAATCGAATGACGGCAAAACGTCTGTCCATCTGTCGGTCCGTTCGTCTTTGAGCAACGCTAGAGGGGAAACTGTTCAGCCGATTTTCTCCAAAATTCATATTCCGCATTCGTTCCGGCTGATATCGCGATTCCTTGAATTTGAAACCGATATTTTAATTTGGGGGTTACTTTACAAGAAGCCCCTGGGACATTTTCAAAATAAAAAAAATGGCTCCATCGCTTTTGATTAATTTTTTTCTGGCTAATATGAAGGACATTTAAGAGAATAGTGCAGTCTCATGTTCGTTGAAAATTCTGATTTTTCGAAAATTGGACAAGTTCAAAATTTTTGCTGCGTCTTCCTACAGCTACAACTATAAAGATAAGAGATGTTTTCGCTTAATGAAATATGTTCCTTAAAGATATATTTTTGAAATAAGGTCATGTACAATTTTTCGAAAATTGAGTACTTTTCGTGTAATTTTGAGTGAAAATACGAGCGAGAAAGTACATGCTATTTTAGCACTAGTTAAAACTTGTATAACAATCGTCAGTACCTAACCTTATCCGCCATACCCGGGATGAACGGACTCAATGCATGGGCGATGATGAAGGCATTATTCAGTGATGATAATGGACTATATGGAGTAAGATGCAAGGAAAACGATATAACCTCAAGTAAACCTGTTCCAATGCGCTTGCTCTACCACATGTTCCCATGAAGCGACTGGGGTTTGAACTCGGTTTGAGCACGGTTCGCCCTGGAGGCGGCACTTGTAAAAATATAAAAATTCGAGAGGACGAACTCATGCAGAATTAGTACTATGCATTTAGATGAAATATCGCGCTTTGGCAGCACATAGCACACGTTGAGTCATCGTTCAAGTACAACTGCATGGCACTTGCAGCAATCCAACATACAATAAGTACATTTCAAATAAGCGTTTGGGTTCTTATTTCTTGACGCGTGAGGAGCTGTCTTCACAACGGAATATCTCACGGCATTTCGCGTCAATCACGGTCGCGCCGATAGATGTCGCATGATCGCAACTGTGTCGAGCAGTTCTGGCGATCATGCGACATCTAGCAGCACGATCGAGCAAGACGCCAAATGCCGTGAGTTATTCCATCGTGAAGACTGGCCCTCACACGCCAAGAAAGAAAAAAACACGTATAGTTTTCTTCTTCTCAGGATTCTTCCTTGCCTCGCTCGCGCATTTGCTGAATGAGATAATAGAAGCGTTCCAGCTGGCGTATGCAAAACACGGCCTTTCTTCGCGGAATTCCTGTGCCTGCACACAAGGTGAGCGGGCGCGCAAGGCGATGAGTGGCAAGGGCGCGCCCGCATCCTGCCGGCGTCCCTGGCGCTGGCGGGGCAATGGCGGGGCGCTGGCGGGGGCGCGGAGGTCTCGGCTGGAAGACGCAACAGGAAGTCGCGAGCGCGCGCTCCCGCCGCGCCGCCGGGGGAATGACCTGCGGCCGTCCCGGGATCCGCGCCCCCTACCCCCGCGCCCTGCGCCGGCTGCCAGTGCCCCTCCCTCCCGCCGCCGCGCCACCGCCCGCCGCCGCTGCCCAGCGTCGCTCCCACCGCCTTTCGGCGCCCGCCCTCGCCTCTGCTTCCTACCACCACTGCCTCCTGTCGCCGTTGTCTTCATCGCCACTACCTCTTGTCGACGCTCCATCCTTTAACCAGGGCCTCTTGTCACCTATCGCTTCATCGCCACGGTTTCTTATCGACGCTCGGGAGAGATGGCTCAGTGCATCAAGTGATATCACTGCAGTCCCTCTGACCGAGAGGTCTTAGGTCCTAGGTGTGGGTCCCGACGGCGGCAGGATTTTCGACACAGTAGCTTGTCAGCTAGGTCGAATTGAGTCGCTGTCTGGAGGAGAATTCTAGCGGCCGGCTGCTCTGATATTTAAATTTCCGAGGTTTCTCTGATCAACACCAGGCGTATGCCGAAGCAATACCCTAAAAAACGGGCCACGGACCGCGCGCGGTCTTTCCTTTCTATTTTTTGTCCTATACTCACCCCTTACACACACTTACATTAACATGCACTACACTACCACACATCCCGAGAGACCGATCGGGAGCAGAGAGCTGGGCGTTGTCCCGCTGGTGGGAGGTACCTAGTTGAGGTATCCCGCTAGTCGACGGTAGGTCGGCGCTGGATCTCCCCATCCAGCGGGGAAAGATCACAGCCAGCTCACGATGCAAAACACGCACTATACTTACGGGACTAATGACCTCTGTAGTTGACGTCCCGGAATCACGAACAATCAATCAATCAATCGACCCTCTACCCAACTAGTGCCTCCTGTCGCCTATCACTTCATCGCCACTGCCACTTGTCTATGCCTCTATCTCATAACTAGTGCATCTTCTCCCCTATCGCTTCACTGCCGGTGCCTCATGTCGCCACTGACTCCAATCACCGTTCCCGGTGTCTCCTGTGTTAGCACATTCTGGTCGGCGCGGACAAGTTCCTGCGACTTCCGCCCACCTGGGCACTCTTTGGGGTACTTCCCGCTAATTATGGGAGTTCCATGCTAGACCAGGGTGTCATGGGGGCGCCAATTCCAAAATTCGCGCGTCCCACTTAAAAAAATCAATCGATCATCAATCAATCAATCCATCAATCAATCAATGAAATGGAATGAAGACATTAATTAAATCATTGTTTCCCCGCGCCTTGATGCATGTGACAGTTCTTCCGCCGCCCTGCCAGGTTGCAATCAGCTACCCTCGCCGCCGACACCGGTGACGTCACTACATCACCACCGTCACCGCCGCCACTAACACCATCGCGCCGTCGCGCCCGTATCTCTCCCCCCGCCTACGTCCGCCCCCCGCCGCCAGCTAGCCGGCTGCCCGCCCCTCTGCGCCCTGCCCGGGGTCGGAACCCGGGGCAGCGCCAGAACACGAGCGGACAGCGGGCGACACAGCTGGTGGAGTGTGGGCCAAGCGGAAGGAGCTATGGTGGACCGGGAGCATGAAGCATCCACGGCGGTGAAGGGCATTTTTCACGCTTTCTGCATTTGAGACCCTCTACTAGACAGCGGTGTGATTTGTAGGAGCGCTGGTGCTGTGACAGTGGTGTGGTTCGACAACCCAGCCATGTGTGCCTCGTAACCTTTCAATGTTACATTCATTTGGTTTTTGCTTGCTGTGTTAGTCAGGTAGCATCGCTTGGTCAGTGTGTGCCTTTAATTTTGTGTTTCGCAACACTGCAAGAGTTTTGTGAAATTGTAAAAGTTTTTTTTTTTTTGTATTCTTTGACACCTGTCGTCGCAGACTCCTGTCGCAACTGTCCATTGGCACCTGGGCCTTCTGTCGGCGCTGTCTTCTAACGCCGCTGCCTCCTCTCGCATCTGATTATAGTTGCCGATGTTCCCTGGCACCAGTTCCTCGTGTTCTCTATTCTTCCTGGCACCAGTACTTTGGCCCGCCACTGCCTCGTAACGCCTTGACGTCTGTGCTGCCCCCTGTTGCACCACAACCTCCTGGTGGCACTTCCAGCAGACGCTGCCCGCCACTGTACTCACAATCTACGTCCACCCCGAGCTACCGCCCGTCTAACCCCCATTCTCTATCTATCCTCAACAGTATTGGTCTATTGGTGGTTTGTTCTGGGCGGCATTTCAAATAAAATAATTACATGCGTTGTCTCAGCATTTAATACAAGAGCAGCTTTCGAAGTCTTTGCCACCATCAGTTACCTGATATAAAAACATATAAAATATAAAACATTCAGTTATGAACTAATACATAGGTAATTAATAGTATAGTTGCATATTTTTGAAATAAGAGAAATTAACATTACGTAACAAATGAAAAAAGGAGATAGAGTGATCATTTAGTAATATTAAATAATACTGATGGCCAATGGAAAGCGTCTAATTATTATATATACTTTCAGTGACCCACTTGTCCATCTTCTCCCCTTCCATCAGCCTGCCAGTCCATGTCACCGCCTACCGCCGCTCGCTACCATCGCACGTGCTGTCACCTCCCTGAGCCTTCACGAAAAACTTGTCCCGAAGTGGAAGGGAGCAAGGAGTACTGCTAAAGGAGAGAGTGCAATAGGAATGTGACGTCGTTGACGATGTTAAAAAACAGTTGTTTTATAAATATATGGTTGCATTTAATCTATATTGATTCATTGATTAATGATTTCGGGCACGTCAACTGCGAAGGTCGTATATCCGTAAGTGTTTTTCATCGGGAGGTGGCGATAATCTTCCCCCGCTGGATGGCGAGATCCGGCGCCGACCTAACGTCGACAAGCGGGGGTTTTTCTTAACTAGGTATCTCCCACCAGCGGGGCACCACCCCTGCCGGGACAATCTCAGCTCCCGACCGGTCTCCCGGCATATGTGGTAGTGTAGTGCGTGTTAGTGTAGGTGTGTGTAAGGGTGAGGATAGAACAAGGAAGGGGAAGGAAACATCGCGCCCCGGTCCGTGGCCCGTTTGTTAGGGTACTGCTCCGGCATTCGCCCGGTGTTGATCGGAGAAACCACAGAAAACTACCGATCAGCCGCTAGAATTCTCCTAAAGACAACGACTGAATTCGACCTAGCTGAGATGCTAGTGTCGAAAATCCTGCTGCCGTCGAGACTCGCACCTAGGACCTTCCGGTCAGAGGCACTGCGCTGACCTTAATTGATGCTCTGAACCACCTCTCCCGGTACATCACTTGATGCCCTGAGCCACCATTGCTGGTCTTTAATCTCGAAAAAGATCAGTTCCCCACCAGGAGACCAAAGCGTGGCAAATGACACTTCATTTGTCTTGATTGGTGGACAATAAGGAATTTAACCGTGAGTGACGGACGAACGAGCAGGCGGACGAATGTTAACTCGACTACTACTATGTTATAAGGATTTAGGCTGCGCTGTGTAAGTGATGATTGTCTTCGTTTCGCTTCCTCCCCCTCCCTGGAGTTCAGAACGTCCCGCCTCTGGAGAAAATGCCAATTCGTACGGCAAACTATGGGAACTTCTGCGGCTTGGATTCTATTTGTGACACGGTTTCCTTGACTTTCAGTCAGATTCGGATTTCATCAAGATTCTGCCTCGACGTCTATTACTACTTATGTGAAAATCGTGAAACTAAATAATCGCTGTAAGGAAAAATGCTATTAGTGTCCATTAAATTACGCGGCAAGAACTTAATTCTCCCTTAACTAAGGAATCAGTTATTGCATTTCTATTTAACACCTTCATTGCCTTCTCGATAGGTGCACTATTATTTCCCCAGTGCTTCAGGAATGTCGCGTGATCTTTTGTCTTTCACATTTCGTTGAAACGAATCAGAGAGAAAATACTTTTCCACTGAAATGTCAATGTTAAGATAATTAACTAGTCGAAATGTTTTATCTGCAATTCCGAGTCATTTGGGAAAAGGTCAGAACATCTCTTTAGTTTCCTCAATGGTTAGACCCACAATGTCATTTTCCTAATGTTCATTTAAAGGCTTTGTGGCAGCTTGACAACTGACTCATTACGACATTACACCAGAGAGGGAAATCGCAATAGGGCGCAGATAACCTATGCTCCACTTATTTGTCTGGAAGTAGAGATTGCCATGTGTTTACGTTTTTTATACTCTTGCGTGCATGCTTTATCTAGAAATAGTTTCTGTCCACTAACCTATGTACTCTCGTACGTTTTTTCCCAGTAATTCAAACGACGAATGGAAGTGCCTGAAAGCTCTTAGTGATGTAATAATTGCCTCCACGAGTTTTATCGCATGTTACCGTTGTTTTCATATACTCGCACAATTTCGTAGCAACTGTCATTCCCGTCTGGCAACACAATAATATTAGATAACCGTTAGTAATCATGTACTAAATTAATTCTTCAAACAAGACTTTCATTGTAGTTTCCTAAATGATTTATTTAGGTCAGTTGTTCTTATTTCTAGATTCTATTTTTTGTCAAAGAGCCCTAGCAAAGTGTTAAACTTCACAATTCTGGGAAATGAAAAGTGAAAAAAAATATTTTATAGTTGATATAAAAGAATAGAATTTACAATAAAAATTTTAATCAATAAATATTGGATAATTGGTCAGGTAATGGCTAATATTAATTGTGATTGAGGATAATAATTAAAAGACTGGAGGAATGGAGGAAATTACTGATGATGTTTTAAGAATCCGTGTATGATTAAAGAGTCAAGAAAAAATAGCCATTGCACATAGTACAACAGTCATGGTACCCTCCTTGCGGTGTACCTGGTCCACGTCTCCAGCGAGAGCTAACTTTCGGTCCGCATTGCTCTCTGTAACTCACATTTTTGTGATCTTCAGAACCTTGCATTTTCGGCCACTCCTAAGGTGAATGGATTGGATCGATGGGTCATGGGTGATGATGATGTTGACGTGATGGGAATGATAATCGAGCAATAATGGGATGATAGGCCGGGAAAACGGAAAACACTGAGATATCCATAGGCTTGGTTCCTCTTGGTAGAACCAAGATTTGAGCCCGGTACCCTCAGATGGAAGGTGTGCGATTTGCCCATACTCCGGAGGTCGACTCTGCACCCTATGGCCTATGCTAATAGATCTTGCAACGTCGTCGAGATACAAAGAACAAAAGGAAATGTAAACGTCTTCAATCAAAATACAATGCATCATAATCTTCGCAATATCGTCTAGAAAATGTGATGTCAGTGTTGGAGATGATAATGGTAAGCTGCTAATGAATACAAAACGAAAAACAATACACAGTAAATGCTGGCTTTCAAATTTTTCCTCGGAACACAGCAGCATAATTTTACAGCAACATAATTTTACGCAGTGATTCGCAAACGAACATTGTTTACACTCACTCCAATGACTCATTTCACAAATTTAAGTTTTTATTCATTATTGCGTGGTTTGTAGTCCTTTAAGAGCTGTGAAGGAATTTCTAAGTTTGATTACATATTGGTTTTATTAAAGATTGATACCAGGTTTCTACTTCACGAAAACAGGGAGCCCACGCTGAACATTACAAGTGGTGCAGGGTAAAGCAAGAAAATTTTTCCTTGGGTTTAATTTTATGAGGATTAATTAAAAAACTAGTGGTGATACAACACATAGTTTCTCGCATGATTTCAAACTTTTCCAATTTTCGACAATTCGAAGAGTTCAACGAAATTGGGGCCAGCTCCAATTTTTTTACCGTTATTTGATAATACTAAGAGGAAATTTAAAGAACAAATTTGGAGCTGTTTTTTTAGAAAAATTGAAAATTGCCTATTTGCCATGGAAAATTACGCGAAAACTACTCATATTTTCGAAAGATTCTCTAACGACTTTACTTTCAGTTGTCTTTAAAGAACAGATTTCATTAAAGAACAAATCTCTATTATAGTTGGAGGTAGGCGCCGAAAAAATTATACGTTTGCAATTTTCGAAAAATCAGAGATTTCAACGAAATGTTGTGGGCCTGTGCCATTTTTAAGCATTCTCTACCCTATTCCAGGGCAAAATTTAATTAAAAATTTGGATGTATTTTTGAAGAAAAAAACAAAATATTGAGGCATCATGTAAAATACCCCCTAAAAATCAAAATTTACGTTTCAAACTCCCAGAACCTCGAGCTTTTTCAAATTGATCACGGAATATCAATTTTGAAGAAAACCGTCTGAATGATTTAGGCGCTAGCGTTGACGAGAGACAGACCATTAATAGATTTTTCGGTATCAAGGACCCACAAAACATGGATTCTGACTACACAAAGAGTTAGATGAAGTAATTTATTGAATAAAGGAACAAGATTTATCCACTTTTTCGTTTCCAGGAACTGGCAATAAGAGTTTTTCTGCCGAAATATCTTATTTTCCAGTGCACGATTACAACACGTTCACTTACAATACGAGTTACAATACGAGTAAATACGAGTAAAGTAAGAAAATAAAAATAGGCAACGTACACTTTATGCTGTATATTATAACAAAGAAAAAAATTGAAATTTTTTTAGGGCTCCCCTTAGCTAAGCCCATGGATTGATACGTAGATAGTTTGAAATACGATTTTGAAACCGTTACCAACAGAGAACAAGAAAGCTGATAGAAATGATCAAAGTTTAAATCAGTGTTGTGAAGGTCGATGCAACGAGCGGGAGTCCGTGGCACGACTGCTACCACAAAATCGTCCCTCCATGCAGTTCATCACCCTGCCACTAGAGACAACGCCATCACTCTTGAAAAACGGCGGGGTTACTACTAGTAATAGTTCCCTTTCCCGACGCTAATTGCGCAGAGAGGCTTGTGGCATGGCACGGTGCCACGACGCGTGCCACAGCTACCAATAGAAAACCTTGACACCACTGATTTAAATGTTAGGAAAATAAGTACATTTTAAACGTACCTTTGATAACTGAAATTTTGTGTTGATTATAGTTATTATCGTTGAATGTTAAGATTAATCCGAATTTATGACACAAACTTTTAGTTACACATCTACAATAATTTCTCACTTATCCCGATCCCTCTTATTCCGGTGTAATTGCAAGGCGCTATCTGAACAAAATAACGGCATCTTTAGAGGGATTATTATTATGCTGATATTGGATAAGAACCATTGAGTTAAAAATGGGGTAATGGAAAAGTCACCACAAAAGCGTTGCACGAGAAACACAAAATACATATTTAAACCTGTTGAGTTTAGTTCAAATTTCAGGATCTGAATCAATCCCATCACATTACATATTGAGTAACAATATAAGGTGGATTTGTGTTAGAAAATCATCGGATCTATTCGTCCACGACCTTGCGTTCTCTATTCCGTAAATGTTTTGCTGGATTGAACCGAGTCACCGCGTAGAGAAATCCTGAGACCGGTTTCTCAGACCTGTGATTTCGTGGTTTTGCTAACCCCTCTGTGTGAATCCCAGTGAAGTACCGATGTAACACTCCGTAACCCTCGCTTACGCTCCTTTCTCATCCTCCTCTTTTCTTTGTCGCGTACGTGGATGGACTCGATGTGACAAAAGTGTGAGTAAAATCAAGAGAAAAATGTGGGTACGAGGTAGAAAGTGACTATATTTGAACGGTGTCGCAACATCTCTTATGTGTGTATCATTGTTTCAAATGCGTTTGTGAACGATCGTTCCTCCGTTCCTCAACGACGCCTTACCAAGCTCCCCATTTGGCATCGTTGGACATGCATTTTTTATTTCACTCTATTTACCATAAAATATGTATAAATATGGAGGAGGTTTACTCCTCCAGGGCAATGATAAAGATGCAATGGAACTACGGCAACAATTTGTACTAATTAATTATGTGAGAAAACTTTCACCCAAATTGCGTACGTATATTTCATTGAATGATCTCCTTCTAGTATGCACTAATGTAATAAAATTTTGTAAGTGGCGGGTGTTAGGCGGAAGAGCAGGCTAAATGGCCTGAGCCTCGCCACAAATAAAGACACTTATTTATTTATTAATCAAACCGGTACCTTCAGATGGAAGGTGTACGGTGAAAGTAGCAGTGTTCTACATATAGGCTGGTACTCCTACAAAATTGGTCCAGGTATATTTCAACCGCTCTTTTCGCATTTTGAGCAGAGCACGTTCAATGAAGTATTTGTTCATGGATAGCGACAATCATGGAACGAAAACAACTTGAATCTACTTCTCATGCTCTATACGGACCACGACTCTGTAATGAGTTGCCAGATCCAAAATGAATTACGTAGCTCACGATGTATCCGGTGTAAGTGGCGAAAAGTGGCAACATGGGATTTTAAGGGCGCAAAAGTGCCCGTGAACTCAGGAAACGGGAAAGAGGAAAGAAAAGCAACACGAATAGCCAGTGGTGGGGAGAGGCTCATGGGGTTTGAACCTCCCCTGAAGCCAAAGATACATATGCAAAAGCATAGCTTTAACTAATATTCTACGCTAACGGAAATCATTCAATGCATCAATTGATTGTTTACGTTATAAGTATTAACTATAAGTTAATAAAGAAATAAACATTTTATACTCAGCATCAGTGAAAAATTATTTAAAAGAAAACATCCAGTCGGCTGAGCACTACCTGTAAGGCGTCCCCTGCCCCCTCCTAGAAAAATTCTGGGTGCGCCTCGGCGAAAAGCGAAGTTTAATCTCGATGTTAACGTGCCCTCCCGTCTGCCGCGGAGAGGCCGGGAATGTGAAATAATCACTTGGTCTCAGCAATAGAACATCATGAGACATGATTTCGGACCGTTTGACTCCCTGAACTCGGGTACACACTGAGAGTCACACTGAGTCAAAAATCATTGTTTATTTCGGTGTTGCATGATAGGGGGTAGAAATAGTCATATCAATGGTCAATGTATACATATGCTTGCATGAACGTTTCAAATTCTTGAACACAGATGATGGCAACAGCAATAACAAGATATTGACAATGCTAATATAATAATATATTAAATAATAATAATGTATTAAACATACTTTTTCATATAATATATTTCTGTGCTCAACAACTCTTCACTTTATTTGATGTTTTGCACATGATTCAGTTTTAGCTTCCATTCCTTGACGTTTAGGAAATGCATTTTTAATTTTATAGATGACCCAATTCAGTAATCAACGTTTCAAATTGGACGCTAATACGCTGATGCCAGAATTACATAACTTTGATAGGCAGCTCTAGTCGTGTTTCTCTCTTCGCTTCCACCCATCTGAGCCGCTGGACATCGTGGCCTCAAATCAGAGACCTTTGCTCTGCTTATTCAGGCTAGCGCCCCATTCTCTGCACCACATGAATCGCCTCGTTGCAAATAAAATAAATAGGTCATAAATTGAGCAGTCGTGGTCGTCGTTGACGGCGGCGGCCTCCCCCCAGCCCAGTGGGAAGTGGCAGGCAGGCGAATGAGTTGGATGCAATTGAGATGCAGGGCCAGCGGCCCGTGGCGAGGCAGCATCCCATCACGGACGGAGCGAGATTGCACCAATTCTATTGTTCCCCGCCTTCCGCGGACGCGGCGCAGGCGGCGCGGCGGTCACCGCGCGGTGAAGGCGGGGCGAAGGGGGAGGCCGTGGGGATGGGGGAAGACGGGGAGCGGAGAGCGAGACCGCGAGGCGCAGCGGGTGGGGGAGGAGGGCGTGGGTGTGGATACGTGGGCGGGGGACAGCGGGTGGAGGGCTGTGGGGGCGGGTCGGTAAGGAGGGGATGAAGGCGGGTTCGGGGGCGGTCTGGGCGGGTGGGGGCGGGGCTGGGGCGGAGGGCCAGTGGCGGAGTTGGCGGGGAGGCGGGGAGAGGGAAAGATGGCGTGGGGCGGAGAGCGGAGGGAAACGCACGGCGCGTGGCCGACGGAGCCGAAGCAAGGAACGGGTTATTTGCATTCCGCAGGTCATTCCCTACTTTTTCTACTTTCGCTTTTTGGTGTATATTTTCATGATTTCTTTGAATGTTAAACATTATATTAGCTACACTGCTTGTTATTATATTTTACATCACAAAAATAAGCGTTTCTATTCAAAATTACTAAGTAATGATTACCATAAATAACATTGATCCTTGAAATTGCAAAATTTAAAACAAAATTTAATGACATGTTTTTAACATTAACAAAGTGGTCTTCTCGGAACACTTTACCATTAGCGCTGTTGCTGTAGCATTATATAGAATCAAAGTACGAAGATGTTCGGCCATGAAATCAAAAGGGAAAAGCGAACAAAAGCGAGGAAAACTTTTCTCATTGATTGAAATACAGGAAGTTATTAAAACGTATTGCTTATTTTGCACGAATGGAATAGGATATAATTAATCTGAAATTGAAAGGAAGTTAGTGTTCACGTATTACGGCCTCAAACGATAGGCGAATACACTGATATCTACTATGTAAAATATTTCTTACTGCTCTTCACGAAGAAAATTAGAATAATAATACGAAATGTTTGATTATTGTTGGCGAATCACCTGTAAAATATCCTCTTTCTGGTGGCCATTATCTGGTGCACACCTCAAAAAATATTTTGAAAAGTACTCATTATATTATGCATAAAACATTGGAAACTTGAGAGAACCTATTATTAAAAAGATCTGTTTTGAATTCATTTAACAAGTTGTATAATTATCTTACATCGCATTGACGGCACTACATACTATTCTTATTTTATTCAATACATTTGCCTCAGCTCGCCTCGATGGTGCAAGGACTGTGGGTTGGGGCCGCGCGTAAGGCATGAATATTTTCACTTCGTGATTGTCGTCTCGTACCATATCCTAACGCACCTGCAACATCATCACATCCACCATCATTCATCCTCCAGTATCATTTACCCTTCGTGAATACATCTACCATTTATAACACTTCAAAGAAAATTGTCTGTTTTACTAGTCTATATTACTTAATGAATCTGGCCACAGATTATTACAACAGACGAGAAGTTTTTATTTAGATTTCCAGGTACAAAGGTGAAATTTTAAATAGCTACGTTTCGAGGAATATTTTTTTTTGCCTCATCTTCAGCCTATAAACAGTAAAAAAATGAGATATAATCCATACATTGACAAGAGTATGAATAAGTAGTTATAAACAATTGCTATTCTAAAAATGCTATTCTTTATTCTTACTATGTTTAACATTTTCATTATATAAATTTTTTAAACCTACCATTTATATATAGTTTCCAATACACGCAGAAATTTAAAGAAAACAATGTTACCTCTGGCCACGTGAGAGTCCTTGGATTTATTAGATACACAGGAACTAAAGAAAAATCTAAAAACATTGAAACAGTTTCGATTTTCATTAAAAGATGCAAATATTTGATAGTGTTATTCCGCATATTCTCATATTGCATTGGTCGAACCGACTGAATTCTGATATAGGCATGTCACTGCTTACGATGCATTTGATGATTGTGGCAGCAAGAAATTAAGGAAGACTCCCGCATACCATTACGTACTCGTATTTGGCATTCAGGTGTTATGATATGGAACAGCTTTGATTTTCTTGGTAAGTAAAAAATTGTTCTACTGTATAGGATAGTATACTATACCAGGTTTTTTGCAGTATTCGCGAATACTCTTTTTGTTAAAATATTTAATTTAGTCTTAATTGGTAAATATTGCAGTCTTATTGGAGAGTACTTTATTTGTTCTTGAGCAGTGTGCGTACTACTTTTTGGAAATTTTTCTGTGATTTTCATTAGTTGCATTTTTCCTGCGCAAGCCACTAGTAATCCATATTCCATTTGCACGACATATTTCCATGCAATGGTGGTTTAGATATTTTAGAGTAATTGCTCTCGTCAGATGAGCAGAATTGAGCAAATACGTCCTTGTCAAAATTGAACAAAAGTGTCCACATTTCCAAGACGAAAGCATTGCTGCATGTACTACCGTGCATGTCTCCTTGTTCCTTATTACTTAGAAGTTATTATTACACAAGAATTTCTTCTTAGTTGCATTCACGCATTGATTAATATGTTTGTCGGTTTGACAGAATCCCAGTGGACGGCACACAACGGTTTGCCTATAACACCCCAGTGGGCATGAATTTCAATTAGAGAGATGCGGGTACAATGACCTGTCACCTGTGGGGGTAGCAGAGCTTGGAGTACCTGAGCGCAAACAATATTAGATGTGACAATTAGCAGTAGCATTGCGAGGGCGCGTCCTCCGTAATGCACAAAGCCTCGTTTCGAGGTGCCTTCTAACACTCCGCAGCGCATGACGGAAAAGCACACTCCGTTACGGGAAAACCTAGCTTCATGCTGACAACAATGCGCACCGAGACAGCGAGTCTCCACAAGACGGAGAGATACCATCGAGATTTCAAAAGATTGCGACGGGTCTGTTGTCAAATTTTTTCGTGATGTTGCTTTCCTTTTCAAAAGAATTGTGACACGGGGAAGCATGATAACAGATTAAGGGTCTAAAATTTAGAATTTCGCAGATCACGATACAAAAAAATTACTATACAACAACACATATAACTATACAGCCACACATGCAACCTGCGATACACATTACGCTGCAACAGATGTCGTGCATAACATAACGATGGGTCCTGTAGAACCAGGATTTCATGTCACTAATTGGGAAACACATTATATTACATATGCCGTAAATAACGAAATGAGACCTTATTGACGTTTTATTGCGTTTTTGAATTACACTACCAATCCGTTGGTAGACACAATGAAAATTTGTAAGTTGGGCTCCAGTATGAAGCTCTTTTCATTTCAAAACAATATGTTCACAACTTGTAATTATATATAAGAACTAAGTGTCTAACGTCTGTTAAGATTTTGATTGTGAAGCCCCCCCCTCCTCACCCTTTTCAACTAGAAATGTGACTGAAAGCTCATTTGAAAATTTGGGAAGTGAGTCAATCATTAAACTGTGTCCCCATCCCCACTACCTATCAGACGGCGGGAGCGAGGTGCTATCATAAAGTTTGGTACATATTGTTAAGCCCCAATCCGCTAACAAAGGTAATTGCAAACTTATTCGAAAGCTTGCTAACGTCAAAATTTTAAACTAGGAGCTCCCGGTAAAAATATACTCGCGATGTTTGTTTTATTGAAGAACTATTTCTCTGTTTACTTTTCCTCCCATTTCGGACAACAGTGCGGCGAGGTGGCTGAGCGGTACGACGGGACAGCGAGTTGGGTGTCGTCCGTAAATTAAGTAACTTTAAAGAGGGCGAGGAGGTTTGAGGCAGAGTTACGCTGGGTCACTCGAGGCTAGAGTGTGTTAATTGTGTGTTATGTAAAATTGATTTTTCGACATCTGGTGAAACAATTACTTTATTGTCTTATACCAAATCATTAAAATATTAATTAATTACTTAAAAACAAATAAATTAAAGTTTTGTGTAATTTATTACAATAAATGGAAGTATTTGTTCATAATTTTAATTGAATCTGTAAGATTACGAAGAAAATATTCTAAACCGATCTATCGTGTATTCTAGAATCTAATTATAATGGTGCAGTAGATTGTCGCTCATGCTTCATCCACAATGATGTGTGTCCGTGTTGCAAGAAATTTTCACGTCTGTGCGTCCTTCCTTATTATTAAGTGTAGTCAGCCAATTATTTCTGACTTTAATTATCCCAAATTTATAAATATAACACAAATAAAATTAATACAAACTGATTTCAGTGATATAATTTTTTTATTTCTCGTAAATTTGGAGGGGGGTCTCAAGGGTTCCGTACTTATTTAAGAGAGTTCAAGTGTACGTTACGTGTGTGTTACAATGGTGGAGGGGTTTTTCAAAATACTCCAAATTTGCGTTACGTAATTTATGGACAGCCCCTTAGCAGAGCGGCAGGCAACTCGGGTGGTGAAACGACGGAATGGCGTTGCGACGAGGACGGAGCAGGGAGCAGCGGCGGTCGCCTAGCGACGCGCCCTCGGACAGTGGCGGAGGCCGGGGAGAACGCAAAGTCGGCGGCTGCGGCTCAAACTTCTCATCGACGGGTGGCGGCACGTGGGCTGCGTGGGCGGCACGGGCGCGGCGGGCGACAAGGGCGGCGAGGACGAAAAGGTCGAAGGCGCGGAGGGCGGTTGGGGCGCGAGGGCGACGGATGTCTGAGCCGCCGAGGTCACAGGAAGCCGAGGAGACGACGGAAGCGACGGGAGGCGTAGGAAGGAAGGGGGAAATTGGCGGTTCGGGACGTTGGAGTAGCAGAGGTGATGGAGTTTCGGGGAGGAAGTTCGCAGACGCAAGGGTGGGCGAACACTGTTTGCTGGCCTAGAATCTAGGTCAGGTGACCATGCGCCAGATAAACTCGGGGGCGGACTCACGCCATGGACACCTGTAGATTCAAATTCCCTTCCACTGGCTGAGGTGGTTCCGGGCTGCAATCTCTGACCGGGAGGTCGTAGGTTCCAATCGCGACGGTTGCGGATTTTCGACACTGGCTGCATACCCACGTCGAATTCTGCAGGTGGAGAATTCTAACGGACCGCTGCGCTGATCGGCAGTTTTCCGTGTTTCTTCGATCAACACTAGGCGAGTGTCGGAGTAGTACCCGAACAAACCCGGCCAAGGACCGGCCACGCAATACCCGGCCAAAGACCGTCCACGAACTTTCTGTCAATTTACTTGTGTTATCTTCACCACTTGCGTACACTTAAACGCACTACACTATCATACTTGTCGGGAGAACGGTCGGGAGCTTAGAGCTTGTACCACCTGGGACGGTGCAGCACTCGTGGGAGATACCTGGGCGAGGAAAACTCCGCAAGCTGACTTGGTCGGCGCCGGATCTTACCATCCAGCGGGGGAAGAACACCGCCACCTTCTGCGATAAAAATATGCTCTACATTTACCGGACTAATGTCCATAGTAGATGACGGGCCCGAAAACACGACATAATCTATCAATAAACCAAATAATCTTACACCATCCCTACGCGTATGCTCTTTGTACAATACATGTACACCCTTAGGCATCGACGATGGCGATGGTGGTTTGAGACTTCATGATGTTTTAATGTGACCGGACGAATTTATTATGGAATTACCCATTAGAGCAAACTGCACAATATATGCACTCTTTTCCGTCACAGAAAAGCAAACATTTTCCTCTTCAATATTGACAGAACATTACCCTAAACTTCTTTGAACTCAAAAGTGTATATATTTCCCAACAATAGGCCTGTAATAGTTCTTGGACAGATGTAACTGCTGAGTATAATTTTTATTTGGCATGTCATATTATTTATTTATTTAAGTGCTCTTACCTGTTAAGAATCTCTTTTCTGAATCTCAAGGTCATAACTAAGATAGTGAAGGTTTTCTATAAGTGTCTCGAGTTTGCTATTATGTTATTTATCACAGCTGCTTCACCTTCTTAAAAAATAAAATATAAACGATAGCGAATTTTAATTTGTCAATTGAAAGAAATAAAACCCATATATTTTTGTTTCTTTTCAGTTCAGGGCTCCCCGAAATTGGGATCCCGGAGCACGGCTCTGTTTGCCCCGGTTAAAGTTACGGACCTGCTAAATGTTCTTTATTTCTGAATTTATTTTCACTCAAAGAAAACACTTAGACTAGCAACGTAACGCATGTTATACGTGCTATTGAGTATCATTTTATAATTCAGTGAGATTAAAATTGTTTTGAGGGACAATTCGGTGTTGTTTCGACATGTGACATTTCCTGGGACATACCCAGACGGAAGGAAAATTCAAAATGTCATGAAACGCACGTGAACGTCACGTTCACAAACGCACAGACGGAGTATCAATATATATTACTAATTTTGAACGGGCGCAGAAATACAATGAGATTAAATTTTTTGTGAGGGAAAATACAGCGTTGTTTTGACATGTGACATTTCCTGGAGAAGGCACCCAGAGGAAGGGGAAATTCAAAACTTCATGAAGCTCACCTGAACGTGACATTCACAAACACAGAGGGGAAGTAACAATCTACTACTCGTATTTTACGTGAACGTTCACATTTGTAGGTTTTGAACGTTTGTTTTCTCTACACAAGTATTTACTTAAGAGGTCTCCGGTCTACGGGAGATGCAGTTTCACTGAAAAAAGCTTTGAATTGTTAAATGTTATTTGTTTAAAAATTTTCTGGACTTGTGATTTTAATACCTATTTATTATAGGACTTGCTTAAGATCGACTTATCAAAACTTGAGTGAAATTTCTGTCATTGTGTAATACGTATATGATGATATGGGTTTCGATACAACCCCTATGAAAATTGACTTTTGAAATTAAAGCAAAATTAAAGCATCTTTTTGCAAAAATTTTGCGCTTAAAACTCCAATTTCAAATGATTATTTTCCTTCGTATTTTTATAATTTTTATTCCTTCTTTCTCCCTTGGTTATTCTTTTTCTTTTATTATATCACTTTCTTTCCTTTCATTTTTCCAACTGCAGTCGATGTAACATCACTATCTGTGCACGTGTTCTAGAGTTCTGTGGGAAATATAGTTATTCAAATTCTCGTTTTCCATTTTCTCGCGGCAGAAGTTGATTTCTTCACGGAGGGCAAGAAGAGGGATAATAGTTCAACTAAATAGTTAATTTGCCTTTGCAAATAGTTTTTATTACACGAAAGCAAATTTTAATAATCAATTCTGTCCATATATTCAGAATTCAACTCTTATATGAGTTAGGGTTGGGATCCCAGAATTTAAGAAAACGTGCACAGAATACCCATAGTACGTCATACACAGTTTTTGACTTTTTCTTTACGTTAAATAAGTAAATAAATACAATGTATTAGAAATTAGATGGCATTCGATATCCCTCATCAAGCAACACCCAGAACCATAACATAATGTGATGATCATGTGTGACATACTCTTTACAGAGAGTAGGCGAGGGATGAGAGTCAGGTCATCCCCTCCCTTCCGCAGTCAGGTGCCTTCAATAGTGGTTTGCGGTGTCTTTTCACTGGTCGTGTGATATGACGGGTGATTAAGGTGAATAAATGATGTTGAGCAATGCAGGCTCACGAAAGGATAACGGTTCAGATGGGACAGGTCGTGGTATGTGGCACCTACCACGCCACAAGCGCATCGAAACAACCTTCTATGCCTTTCGCCGGCCTCGAACCCGCAGCCTCAGTCTGCGCCGTACGTGGACGCTTCGCCGAGCCCCTGCGCCCACGTGGTCGCGTGAAGTGAGGAGCGAGGGAGGGGGCGATGGGACATCGATACCAACCCGAGAAGAGCGACCTGGCGCCTTCGGAGGCCGTGGGGCGTCGAGGCAGTCGCAAAATGGGGCCAGTCGTCTCGCCCCAAAGGAAAAAGGGTGTGCGGGAGAGGTGAATCGGGGGAGGGAGACGGGCAACGGGGGACGGGGACGGGCGGCGGTCGATGGGGATGGGGATAAGGGATGGGCGACTGAGGATGGGCGGCAGGCAATGGGAGACGGGCAATGGGAGATGGGCAATGGGAGATGGGCAATGGGAGACGGGCAATGGGAGACGGCGCTACACATTCCATGTGATTTGGCAGGGGATCGAATGCGGACCCCAGCGGTAGAAGGAGAATCCCGAAAAAACCTGACGAGTAATCGCTTTGGCGCCACAAACTCCACATGATTTGGCCGGGAATCGAATCCGGGTCCAGCGGTTGAAGGTTATAACGCTAGGATTCGCATGATCGCGACTGTATCGCGCAGTGCGGGCGATCATGCGACTCCTAGCTGCACAACCGAGAACGACGCGAAATACCGTGAGATATTCCATTTTGATGACACACCCCCACGCGCTAGAAAAGAAAAACCGAAGTATAACGCTGCGTGTGGCGGCGCACACAGAAGGCGGTAAAAATTACCCCCGTGGATTCAGGCAAAAGGGGTTTTGGCGGAAGGGCGGGTCGACGGGAAGGCTGGTGACTCGATAGAATTCGGCCAATGGAATTACCAGGCGTTTGAGAGGATATGAGCGCCATGGGCGGGCGTGAAATCCTGATGTAACTTGATGTAACCTTATGTGAGCGGACGTGAGATAACGAGATGAACGGGGAAGTCGAATGAAGGCAGAGGCGCAAAGGGCAGCGAGAAATGGCAGAGGCAAAAGCTGCGTCAAGCCAGCGTCGGTGGAAGGAACCTAAAGCAACATTCGAACATATTGTAACACCCGCCCCCGTACACACGACCACTCATCGGTGTCGGCGGTGTTAATCTCTCTCAGGGCGTGACCCGACTCACCTGTGGATTCCCGTCTGCTGCAGGTTGCCTCATGTGCTCGGCTGGAATCTATTTAGGACGCATGCGTGGACTGGGCATATTCATGCACTACACAGTAAAACGCTCTTTCATGATTTCTGAGTTTAATTCACAGCAAAAAATAATCGGGTGAAGCCCCCTACAGTTCTTAATACTATCTTAACCTAACTTATAACTAGCTTAACTTAACAGTCCAACCCTTCCGGGTCATCGCACGGGCGCTCCGTTCCTCCGGGCGTCGGCATCGGCCCGGGTGTCGGGCGGCAGGGCAACGGCGCTCCCCCCGTTTCCTGGGCCGGCCGGGCAGCTGGTGGCCGCGGCGGCGGTTGTCGCGGCACGCGAGCAGGCGTGCACGGCAGGCGCAGTGCTGCACGCGGGCGGCGTACGCGACAGCGCAGCGGCGGCGGCGCGGCGCGTGGGCTGGCGCGGCGGCGACGACGGCGTGGCGGCGGCTGCGCGCGGGCGGGCGCGCGCGGCAGGCATTGACTGCGGCGGCGGCGGCCAGGAATCGCCACACCAAAGCGTCTTTTAGTGGCGGCCGGCCCTCAGGCCGCGTCCGAAAGCTTCTTCGTTCATTCGAGTATCGGCACTCACACGGTGTTCCGCCTCTCCCTTCGGCGGCACCTGAGCGGGCGGTGAGGTGGCGACGATGCGTTGCCGGCGGCGATCTAGCGTCTCGCGGCGGTCGTTACCATCGGACCCAACACCTCGGTCGTCGCTTACATCGGAAGGTAACACTCGCGGTCGTCGTTCGTCTCGGAATGGCCGAGTCTCGCGTTCGCAGCAACCTCCCTTGCTCGCGAGATCACATGTCTCACCCCCGCCTAGTGTTCGACTATTGGCGCAGCCAAACCGCGTGATGCGCGCCGTCCAATTGCCATGGGTTCCATCGACGGTTGGAACCCGATTTCGAGTGGGCGTTCACGTCACCACGATTTCCGAGAAGACGCTGGGTGCTCTGACGCAGCGCTCGGAAATACCAGAGGTGTGGCAAACGGTCTTTGAACAAAGGGAGGCGCTCCCCCCGACGGCTGGCGGCGACCCTTCGCGCACTCAGGTAGCGGAGAAACGCACATTTTCAGCCAGCTAAGTTTTCCCGGACTCCCTGTTATATAAAATATTCATCTCGCACACGCCGAAATTAGTTCGTGTGCGACCGTCCCATTACATTCACCCCCTCCACCGCCTAGCTATGAAATCGGAGAGAAAAGATGATTTCATGGCTCAACAGAAAACTAATGGCGACGGGAGCAAACGGAATAATTAACAAAAAAAACCCTAATCAAATATAGACGAAATACGCACTAAAACTACAAATAATTGAACAAAGTGCTTACAATAGCAAGAAAAATAAAAAAAACTATGACAAATGAAGCGAGGGAAATACTCTCGGGAATATCTCATCCACAAACACCAACATTAAAACCACCCCAGTAACGTCCTCGTTATAGGAAATAGAACTCCAACCCACATCAACAATAAATAAACCGTCTAACAATTAAGTAATGACAATTAAGTAAAATCTCGGTAAACGAATGAAGAAGACACAGGCAGTCGTTAGAGACTTAAACAAACCACATCAACAATAGCATATAAATTCAACGAAGACTAGCACAAATAGACAACTAGAGCACCAATTAATTGACAAACAAAAATACTAAAAATACGACAATAATTAATGAAAAGGACAAAACAGGTCTCATTCGCGAAATGGAATTAAATTAAAAGCATTATATTTTCCTGCCGGTTGCCTATCGTCTGTGACGAGTTCCAAAACATTGGGGTGAGGATTACCTCGAATAGTGAAAGGGCCTGCGAACAATGGAAAAAACTTCGCAAACAGACCTCTCGGCGCGTCAGACGAAGCAGGTGTGCGCAGAAGCACCCTGTCCCCGACTTTGAATTCGTGCGGTCTCTTGACCATCTTCTCTCTCTTTTCAGCTGCTCTATTTAAGTTCGCGTAAACAATGCGGCACCTTTCCTCATAGTTCAATACACTGTGCGTGGCCAGGCGCTCTAAAAGAGGAAAATCGGCTGGTGGCTTCTTTCCGAATGTATTTCAAAAGGAGATAGGCCCGCGCTCTCGTGAGGTACGCGATTAATCCATTTATTAATGAGGGGCAGTACTTCTGATTCAAACACCTAATAAAATATGCTCCAGAATTTCGGAGACCGAAAGGAGTGCGACACAAACATAACTCAAACCATCGTACAAAAATCCAGTGAATTTCTGGTCATCGGGGTGAATTGCGATCTGCCAGTAAGAAGAAAACAAAATCAATAGCTGAAAAATATTTAGCACCATGGAATTTCCCTAAAGTGACGTCATTGGCACGACCGAGTCGTGATCTGGAACAGTTACCTGATTTAACCTCCTAGCATCGAGACAAATACGAACTTCACCATCCTTTTTTTTTTTACTATTACCAGGGGATTGATATACGGCGTAGAAGCTCTTTTAATGATTCCTTCTGCAATCATGTCTGAAATCGTCTTATCTACTTCTGTCCTCAAAGCAAATGGAACAGGATAATTTCTACATTTAAACGGTGAGCGGTCGGTAACTTGAATGCGAAAGGAAATCCTTAATGGGTTCTGTCGGCCGAAGAAAAATTTCAAAATTATTGAACAACATGTCCCGTAAAGCGCTATTCTCGGCTGCTGTCAGACAGTGGTTGCGATCAATAGAGTGGGTGATACTTTCTCGTACCTCGTCCCTATTCAAATTGTTGATCCTGAGTTCATCAGCAATCAATTCATTATTTTCGCCGGTGAACGGCAGTAAATACGGCGGTTCGAACCTCAACACGTTCTCTTTGAAATCGATACAGACCTGTAACTCACGTAAGAAATCAACGCCTAAAATGAGCTCGTAAGCTAGATTTTTGATGACAAGACATGTAGCATCGAACTGAAAAACTCCGTGGCTAATAGTGACAAAGATTTGTTTAGTAATGGGATGGCTTTTCTTCCTATCCGCTCCAACGACGTAAGTTTTAAGAATGGGAAACTCGGGCAAATTTTAGTGTTCACTCTTTAATTTAAAATAGAATTGCTCCGAAACGGCTTGAAACTTCACTCCCTGAATCAATTAAAATCTGGACTGGCTAGCCCTCGCACTCTGCGGCGATGATCGGACACCTTCCTGCCCTGGCACGATCGACATCGCGATCCGCTTCCTCCTCAAATAATTCGTCGACAATAACGGTTCTCACTAGTGGCATCTCTACAGTACTTGTATTGCGTCCCAAGCGCTGATGCCTACCTGCTCCGGACGCTTCTAATTTTCCAAGGGTCGGTTCCCTCGCCCCTCGGCGGGTGAATGTCCATCGGGTCGTTCGTCCGAGGTGGGCCTCGGTCGTGCTGTCCCCTGTTTCTGCCGGCGTCGCCCCCTCGACGCGGCCACCTCTGATTGTTTTGCGGTGGAGGCCTATCATTTTCCGTCTCATTATTCCCCGAAATTCGTGCCTGGTCGAATTTTCCTAATAAATCTTGGAATTCGTGGATATTTTCCAAGCGCGCGCTGTTCAGAGAATTCTGAATTCGCTCCGGGAACTGTGATGTGATGATCCAGATAAGCCGGTTATCACTAATTGAAGGATCGCACAAACGGAATGCTGCAATTTTCCCGACGGCATAGTCCAGATATGATATCCCCATCTTCGGATACCACCTCTTCTCTAATAGTCGGCGCTCATACGTGAATTTGGTTTCTTCCCCCCAAAACCGTTTCAAAAATTTCTCCCTAAATTCCTCGTATGTCTCGGGAAATCGTGACATTGATAAGCTCCATTGGAGTGCGGCTCCAAACAAATACTGTTGAGCGAATTTTGCTTTTAGCCTGTTGGGTACTGCGTTAGATAACGTAAATAATCTTCCATGCGTCGCAAGAAATTCGCACGGATGTTCGTTTTTCGCACCTGAAAAAACCGAGATTTTGCGGCGGCGATAAATGAACTCTACTTCCGTGGCCGTCCGAACATACTCCTGCGGGCGTTTGCATTTCGTCGCGCAAACCGTCGACGCTTTCTCGGATTATTTGTTTGAAATCCGCGCCCTGTTCTGGATTGACGCCTCGGTCGTCGCTTGCAAATTTTTAATATCCCCATCAAGCCTAGCGACTTCCGCGATCACCTTCCCATCTAATCTCGCGATTTCTTGCAATTCGCGGCGCCCTTTTTTCAACTTCAATTACGGCGTCCTTCAATCCGTCACAAAACTCCGCGACTTTTCCCTTAGTTTCGTCTACGACAGATTCGACATGCGCGTGCAAGCTACGCATTTTCCCTTCCTGTTCTCTAAGCTTGGCCTCTACCTGCGTCTCACACTCCGCGAGTCGAGCGTTATTTATCTCGATCGACGCATCTAGTCGTTCGGCGACGGCACCGATTCGTTTAGAAATCGCGACTGATTCCTGAGTGTAAGCGGCGATTGTGCTCGTCTAAGCGTGCGGTCGCGGCACTCACCTCCGCTCTTACGCGCTCGCCTATTTGGTCGCTGATTCCGTTGAACCGTTCCGTGAAGTGCTCCGTAAGATCGGCAAATCTGATTCGCCGTCTGTTTCTGGCTTTCCCCTAATTTACTGCGTAATTCAGCGAACTGATTTTCCTGCATCTCTTTATTTTCCAATAATTTGCATTGAAGCTCAGCAAATTGACTCCCCCTGAATTTTAGTAAGATTTGCCATCTGAGTTTGCTATTACGCGCCTGCTCATGCCAACATCCTCCGCCCGCTCCTGTGACGCTGATGCTCACTCTCGTGGTCGGACATCTTGACGTTGAAAACGCGCACACGATAAACACTTATCACAGTACAGAACACACAAATACAAGAAAAGCAAAAAACACAGAAAATACACAATACATAGCAAAATATCACCCTCGGTGAACAAATTATTACTTTGGCAATTAGCCAGTTTAATTATAGCTACCGCAGTCACGCATGCAAATTTAAGAGACTTTACTGAGGAATCGTAAGTCGGGTCACGTGGGTTCGGGCCATAGATCTGAAATCTATCTCGACATCACAGGTTCGGCGGCACGTCGTCAGTGAATATAGCCAAAATTGGCGACGATTAGCCTCGCCTGATTCGTCGCTTGCCACACGTTGCAAGGCGCCATTTGTAACACCCGCCCCCGTACACACGACCACTCATCGGTGTCGGCGGTGGTTAATCTCTCTCAGGGCGTGACCCGACTCACCTGTGGATTCCCGTCTGCTGCAGGTTGCCTCATGTGCTCGGCTGGAATCTATTTAGGACGCATGCGTGACTGGGCATATTCATGCACTACACAGTAAAACGCTCTTTCATGATTTCTGAGTTTAATTCACAGCAAAAAATAATCGGGTGAAGCCCCCTACAGTTCTTAATACTATCTTAACCTAACTTATAACTAGCTTAACTTAACAGTCCAACCTTCCGGGTCATCGCACGGGCGCTCCGTTCCTCCGGGCGTCGGCATCGGCCCGGGTGTCGGGCGGCAGGGCAACGGCGCTCCCCCGTTTTCCTGGGCCGGCCGGGCAGCTGGTGGCCGCGGCGGCGGTGTCGCGGCACGCGAGCAGGCGTGCGCGGCGGCGCAGTGCTGCACGCGGGCGGCGTACGCGACAGCGCAGCGGCGGCGGCGCGGCGCGTGGGCTGGCGCGGCGGCGACGACGGCGTGGCGGCGGCTGCGCGCGGGCGGGCGCGCGCGGCAGGCATTGACTGCGGCGGCGGCGGCAGGAATCGCCACACCAAAGCGTCTTTTAGTGGCGGCCGGCCCTCAGGCCGCGTCCGAAAGCTTCTTCGTTCATTCGAGTATCGGCACTCACACGGTGTTCCGCCTCTCCCTTCGGCGGCACCTGAGCGGGCGGTGAGGTGGCGACGATGCGTTGCCGGCGGCGATCTAGCGTCTCGCGGCGGTCGTTACCATCGGACCCAACACCTCGGTCGTCGCTTACATCGGAAGGTAACACTCGCGGTCGTCGTTCGTCTCGGAATGGCCGAGTCTCGCGTTCGCAGCAACCTCCCTTGCTCGCGAGATCACATGTCTCACCCCCGCCTAGTGTTCGACTATTGGCGCAGCCAAACCGCGTGATGCGCGCCGTCCAATTGCCATGGGTCCATCGACGGTTGGAACCCGATTTCGAGTGGGCGTTCACGTCACCACGATTTCCGAGAAGACGCTGGGTGCTCTGACGCAGCGCTCGGAAATACCAGAGGTGTGGCAAACGGTCTTTGAACAAAGGGAGGCGCTCCCCCCGACGGCTGGCGGCGACCCTTCGCGCACTCAGGTAGCGGAGAAACGCACATTTTCAGCCAGCTAGTTTTCCCGGACTCCCTGTTATATAAAATATTCATCTCGCACACGCCGAATTAGTTCGTGTGCGACCGTCCCATTACAATATATATGGCTGTTTTGATAAAAAA
>JAHLJT010008446.1:81283545-81397732 GCA_031308135.1 Acheta domesticus | reverse complement strand
GCGGGGAAGAACACCGCCCCTTCTGCGATAAAAATATGCTCTACATTTACCGGACTAATGTCCATAGTAGATGACGGGCCCGAAACACGACATAATCTATCAATAAACCAAATAATCTTACACCATCCCTACGCGTATGCTCTTTGTACAATACATGTACACCCTTAGGCATCGACGATGGCGATGGTGGTTTGAGACTTCATGATGTTTTAATGTGACCGGACGAATTTATTATGGAATTACCCATTAGAGCAAACTGCACAATATATGCACTCTTTTCCGTCACAGAAAAGCAAACATTTTCCTCTTCAATATTGACAGAACATTACCCTAAACTTCTTTGAACTCAAAAGTGTATATATTTCCCAACATATGCCTGTAATAGTTCTTGGACAGATGTAACTGCTGAGTATAATTTTATTTGGCATGTCATATTATTTATTTATTAAGTGCTCTTACCTGTTAAGAATCTCTTTTCTGAATCTCAAGGTCATAACTAAGATAGTGAAGGTTTTCTATAGTGTCTCGATTTGCTATTATGTTATTTATCACAGCTGCTTCACCTTCTTAAAAAATAAAATATAAACGATAGCGAATTTTAATTTGTCAATGAAAGAAATAAAACCCATATATTTTTGTTTCTTTTCAGTTCAGGGCTCCCCGAAATTGGGATCCCGGAGCACGGCTCTGTTTGCCCCGGTTTAAAGTTACGGACCTGCTAAATGTTCTTATTTCTGAATTTATTTTCACTCAAAGAAACACTTAGACTAGCAACGTAACGCATGTTATACGTGCTATTGAGTATCATTTTATAATTCAGTGAGATTAAAATGTTTGAGGGACAATTCGGTGTTGTTTCGACATGTGACATTTCCTGGGACATACCCCGACGGAAGGAAAATTCAAAATGTCATGAAACGCACGTGAACGTCACGTTCACAAACGCACAGACGGAGTATCAATATATATTACTATTTTGAACGGGCGCAGAAATACAATGAGATTAAATTTTTTTGTGAGGGAAAATACAGCGTTGTTTTGACATGTGACATTTCCTGGAGAAGGCACCCAGAGGAAGGGGAAATTCAAAACTTCATGAAGCTCACCTGAACTGACATTCACAAACACAGAGGGGAAGTAACAATCTACTACTCGTATTTTACGTGAACGTTCACATTTGTAGGTTTTAAACGTTGTTTTCTCTACACAAGTATTTACTTAAGAGGTCTCCGGTCTACGGGAGATGCAGTTTCACTGAAAAAAGCTTTGAATTGTTAAATGTTATTTGTTTAAAATTTCTGGACTTGTGATTTAATACCTATTTATTATAGGACTTGCTTAAGATCGACTTATCAAAACTTGAGTGAATTTCTGTCATTGTGTAATACGTATATGATGATATGGGTTTCGATACAACCCTATGAAAATTGACTTTTGAAATTAAAGCAAAATTAAAGCATCTTTTTGCAAAAATTTTGCGCTTAAAACTCCAATTTCAAATGATTATTTTCCTTCGTATTTTTATAATTTTTATTCCTTCTTTCTCCCTTGGTTATTCTTTTTTTCTTATTATTCACTTTCTTCCTTTCATTTTTCCAACTGCAGTCGATGTAACATCACTATCTGTGCACGTGTTCTAGAGTTCTGTGGGAAATAGTTATTCAATTCTCGTTTTCCATTTTCTCGCGGCAGGAAGTTGATTTCTTCACGGAGGGCAAGAAGAGGGATAATAGTAAACTCACACTAAATAGTTTCATTTGCCTTTGCAAATAGTTTTTATTACACGAAAGCAAATTTTAATATCATTCTGTCCATATATTCAGAATTCAACTCTTTATGAGTTTAGGGTTGGGATCCCAGAATTAAGAAAACGTGCACAGAATACCCATAGTACGTCATACACAGTTTTTGACTTTTTCTTACGTTAAATAGTAAATAAATACAATGTATTAGAAATTAGATGGCATTCGATATCCCTCATCAAGCACAGCCCAGAACCATAACATATGTGATGATCATGTGTGACATACTCTTTACAGAGAGTAGGCGAGGGATTAGAGTCAGGTCATCCCCTCCCTTCCGCAGTCAGGTGCGCTTCAATAAGTGGTTTGCGGTGGTCTTTTCACTGGTCGTGTGATATGACGGGTGATTAAGGTGAATAAATGATGTTGAGCAATGCAGGCTCACGACAGGATAACGGTTCAGATGGGACAGGTCGTGGTATGTGGGCACCTACCACGCCACAAGCGCATCGAAACAACCTTCTATGCCTTTCGCCGGCCTCGAACCCGCAGCCTCAGTCTGCGCCGTACGTGGACGCTTCGCCGAGCCCCTGCGCCCACGTGGTCGCGTGAAGTGAGGAGCGAGGGAGGGGCCGATGGGACATCGATACCAACCCGAGAAGAGCGACCTGGCGCCTTCGGAGGCCGTGGGGCGTCGAGGCAGTCGCAAATGGGGCCAGTCGTCTCGCCCCAAAGGAAAAGGGTGTGCGGGAGAGGTGAATCGGGGGAGGGAGACGGGCAACGGGGGACGGGGACGGGCGGGCGGTCGATGGGATGGGGATAAGGGATGGGCGACTGAGGATGGGCGGCAGGCAATGGGAGACGGGCAATGGGAGATGGGCAATGGGAGATGGGCAATGGGAGACGGGCAATGGGAGACGCGCTACACATTCCATGTGATTTGGCAGGGATCGAATGCGGACCCCAGCGGTAGAAGGGAGAATCCGAAAAAAAACCTGACGAGTAATCGCTTTGGCGCCACAAACTCCACATGATTTGGCCGGGAATCGAATCCGGGTCCCAGCGGTTGAAGGTTATAACGCTAGGATTCGCATGATCGCGACTGTATCGCGCAGTGCGGGCGATCATGCGACTCCTAGCTGCACAACCGAGAACGACGCGAAATACCGTGAGATATTCATTTTGATGACACACCCCCACGCGCTAGAAAAGAAAAACCGAAGTATAACGCTGCGTGTGGCGGCGCACACAGAAGGCGGTAAAAAATTACCCCCGTGGATTCAGGCAAAAGGGGTTTTGGCGGAAGGGCGGGTCGACGGGAAGGCTGGTGACTCGATAGAATTCGGCCAATGGAATTACCAGGCGTTTGAGAGGATATGAGCGCCATGGGCGGGCGTGAAATCCTGATGTAACTTGATGTAACCTTATGTGAGCGGACGTGAGATAACGAGAATGAACGGGGAAGTCGAATGAAGGCAGAGGCGCAAAGGGCAGCGAGAAATGGCAGAGGCAAAAGCTGCGTCAAGCCAGCGTCGGTGGAAGGAACCTAAAGCAACAATTCGAACATATTGTAACACCCGCCCCCGTACACACGACCACTCATCGGTGTCGGCGGTGTTAATCTCTCTCAGGGCGTGACCCGACTCACCTGTGGATTCCCGTCTGCTGCAGGTTGCCTCATGTGCTCGGCTGGAATCTATTTAGGACGCATGCGTGACTGGGCATATTCATGCCTACACAGTAAAACGCTCTTTCATGATTTCTGAGTTTAATTCACAGCAAAAAATAATCGGGTGAAGCCCCTACAGTTCTTAATACTATCTTAACCTAACTTATAACTAGCTTAACTTAACAGTCCACCCTTCCGGGTCATCGCACGGGCGCTCCGTTCCTCCGGGCGTCGGCATCGGCCCGGGTGTCGGGCGGCAGGGCAACGGCGCTCCCCCCGTTTCCTGGGCCGGCCGGGCAGCTGGTGTGCCGCGGCGGCGGTGTCGCGGCACGCGAGCAGGCGTGCACGGCAGGCGCAGTGCTGCACGCGGGCGGCGTACGCGACAGCGCAGCGGCGGCGGCGCGGCGCGTGGGCTGGCGCGGCGGCGACGACGGCGTGGCGGCGGCTGCGCGCGGGCGGGCGCGCGCGGCAGGCATTGACTGCGGCGGCGGCGGCCAGGAATCGCCACACCAAAGCGTCTTTTAGTGGCGGCCGGCCCTCAGGCCGCGTCCGAAAGCTTCTTCGTTCATTCGAGTATCGGCACTCACACGGTGTTCCGCCTCTCCCTTCGGCGGCACCTGAGCGGGCGGTGAGGTGGCGACGATGCGTTGCCGGCGGCGATCTAGCGTCTCGCGGCGGTCCGTTACCATCGGACCCAACACCTCGGTCGTCGCTTACATCGGAAGGTAACACTCGCGGTCGTCGTTCGTCTCGGAATGGCCGAGTCTCGCGTTCGCAGCAACCTCCCTTGCTCGCGAGATCACATGTCTCCCACCCCCGCCTAGTGTTCGACTATTGGCGCAGCCAAACCGCGTGATGCGCGCCGTCCAATTGCCATGGGTCCATCGACGGTTGGAACCCGATTTCGAGTGGGCGTTCACGTCACCACGATTTCCGAGAAGACGCTTGGGTGCTCTGACGCAGCGCTCGGAAATACCAGAGGGTGTGGCAAAACGGTCTTTGAACAAAGGGAGGCGCTCCCCCGACGGCTGGCGGCGACCCTTCGCGCACTCAGGTAGCGGAGAAACGCACATTTTCAGCCAGCCCTAAGTTTTCCCGGACTCCCTGTTATATAAAATATTCATCTCGCACACGCCGAAATTAGTTCGTGTGCGACCGTCCCATTACATTCACCCCCTCCACCGCCTAGCTATGAAATCGGAGAGAAAAGATGATTTCATGGCTCAACAGAAAACTAATGGCGACGGGAGCAAACGGAATAATTTAACAAAAAAAAAAACCCTAATCAAAATATAGACGAAATACGCACTAAAACTACAAATAATTGAACAAAGTGCTTACAATAGCAAGAAAAATAAAAAAAACTATGACAAATGAAGCGAGGGAAATACTCTCGGGAATATCTCATCCACAAACACCAACATTAAAACCAACCCAGTAACGTCCTCGTTATAGGAAATAAGAACTCCAACCCACATCAACAATAAATAAACCGTCTAACAATTAAGTAATGACAATTAAGTAAAATCTCGGTAAACGAATGAAGAAGACACAGGCAGTCGTTAGAGACTTAACAAACCACATCAACAATAGCATATAAATTCAACGAAGACTAGCACAAAATAGACAACTAGAGCACCAATTAATTGACAAACAAAAATACTAAAATACGACAATAATTAATGAAAAGGACAAAACAGGTCTCATTCGCGAAATGGAATTAAATTAAAAGCATTATATTTTCCTGCCGGTTGCCTATCGTCTGTGACGAGTTCCAAAACATTGGGGTGAGGATTACCTCGAATAGTGAAAGGGCCTGCGAACAATGGAAAAAACTTCGCAAACAGACCTCTCGGCGCGTCAGACGAAGCAGGTGTGCGCAGAAGCACCCTGTCCCCGACTTTGAATTCGTGCGGTCTCTTGACCATCTTCTCTCTCTTTTCAGCTGCTCTATTTAAGTTCGCGTAAACAATGCGGCACCTTTCCTCATAGTTCAATACACTGTGCGTGGCCAGGCGCTCTAAAAGAGGAAAATCGGCTGGTGGCTTCTTTCCGAAATGTATTTCAAAAGGAGATAGGCCCGCGCTCTCGTGAGGTACGCGATTAATCCATTTATTAATGAGGGGCAGTACTTCTGATTCAAACACCTAATAAAATATGCTCCAGAATTTCGGAGACCGAAAGGAGTGCGACACCAAACATAACTCAAACCATCGTACAAAAATCCAGTGAATTTCTGGTCATCGGGGTGAATTGCGATCTGCCAGTAAGAAGAAACAAAATCAATAGCTGAAAAATATTTAGCACCATGAATTTCCCTAAAGTGACGTCATTTGGCACGACCGAGTCGTGATCTGGAACAGTTACCTGATTTAACCTCCTAGCATCGAGACAAATACGAACTTCACCATCCTTTTTTTTTTTACTATTACCAGGGGATTGATATACGGCGTAGAAGCTCTTTTAATGATTCCTTCTGCAATCATGTCTGAAATCGTCTTATCTACTTCTGTCCTCAAAGCAAATGGAACAGGATAATTTCTACATTTAAACGGTGAGCGGTCGGTAACTTGAATGCGAAAGAGAAAATCCTTAATGGGTTCTGTCGGCCGAAGAAAAATTTCAAAATTATTGAACAACATGTCCCGTAAAGCGCTATTCTCGGCTGCTGTCAGACAGTGGTTGCGATCAATAGAGTGGGTGATACTTTCTCGTACCTCGTCCCTATTCAAATTGTTGATCCTGAGTTCATCAGCAATCAATTCATTATTTTCGCCGGTGAACGGCAGTAAATACGGCGGTTCGAACCTCAACACGTTCTCTTTGAAATCGATACAGACCTGTAACTCACGTAAGAAATCAACGCCTAAAATGAGCTCGTAAGCTAGATTTTTGATGACAAGACATGTAGCATCGAACTGAAAAACTCCGTGGCTAATAGTGACAAAGATTTGTTTAGTAATGGGATGGCTTTCTTCCTATCCGCTCCAACGACGTAAGTTTTAAGAATGGGAAACTCGGGCAAATTTTAGTGTTCACTCTTTAATTTAAAATAGAATTGCTCCGAAACGGCTGAAACTTCACTCCCTGAATCAATTAAAATCTGGACTGGCTAGCCCTCGCACTCTGCGGCGATGATCGGACACCTTCCTGCCCTGGCACGATCGACATCGCGATCCGCTTCCTCCTCAAATAATTCGTCGACAATAACGGTTCTCACTAGTGGCATCTCTACAGTACTTGTATTGCGTCCCAAGCGCTGATGCCTACCTGCTCCGGACGCTTCTAATTTTCCAAGGGTCGGTTCCCTCGCCCCTCGGCGGGTGAATGTCCATCGGGTCGTTCGTCCCGAGGTGGGCCTCGGTCGTGCTGTCCCCTGTTTCTGCCGGCGTCGCCCCCTCGACGCGGCCACCTCTGATTGTTTTGCGGTGGAGGCCTATCATTTTCCGTCTCATTATTCCCCGAAATTCGTGCCTGGTCGAATTTTCCTAATAAATCTTGGAATTCGTGGATATTTTCCAAGCGCGCGCTGTTCAGAGAATTCTGAATTCGCTCCGGGAACTGTGATGTGATGATCCAGATAAGCCGGTTATCACTAATTGAAGGATCGCACAAACGGAATGCTGCAATTTTCCCGACGGCATAGTCCAGATATGATATCCCCATCTTCGGATACCACCTCTTCTCTAATAGTCGGCGCTCATACGTGAATTTGGTTTCTTCCCCCCAAAACCGTTTCAAAAATTTCTCCCTAAATTCCTCGTATGTCTCGGGAAATCGTGACATTGATAAGCTCCATTGGAGTGCGGCTCCAAACAAATACTGTTGAGCGAATTTTGCTTTTAGCCTGTTGGGTACTGCGTTAGATAACGTAAAATAATCTTCCATGCGTCGCAAGAATTCGCACGGATGTTCGTTTTTCGCACCTGAAAAACCGAGATTTTGCGGCGGCGATAAATGAACTCTACTTCCGTGGCCGTCCGAACATACTCCTGCGGGCGTTTGCATTTCGTCGCGCAAACCGTCGACGCTTTCTCGGATTATTTGTTTGAAATCCGCGCCCTGTTTCTGGATTGACGCCTCGGTCGTCGCTTGCAAATTTTTAATATCCCATCAAGCCTAGCGACTTCCGCGATCACCTTCCCATCTAATCTCGCGATTTTCTTGCAATTCGCGGCGCCCTTTTTTTCAACTTCAATTACGGCGTCCTTCAATCCGTCACAAAACTCCGCGACTTTTCCCTTAGTTTCGTCTACGACAGATTCGACATGCGCGTGCAAGCTACGCATTTTCCCTTCCTGTTCTCTAAGCTTGGCCTCTACCTGCGTCTCACACTCCGCGAGTCGAGCGTTATTTATCTCGATCGACGCATCTAGTCGTTCGGCGACGGCACCGATTCGTTTAGAAATCGCGACTGATTCCTGAGTGTAAGCGGCGATGTGCTCGTCTAAGCGTGCGGTCGCGGCACTCACCTCCGCTCTTACGCGCTCGCCTATTTGGTCGCTGATTCCGTTGAACCGTTCCGTGAAGTGCTCCGTAAGATCGGCAATCTGATTCGCCGTCTGTTTCTGGCTTTCCCCTAATTTACTGCGTAATTCAGCGAACTGATTTTCCTGCATCTCTTTATTTTCCAATAATTTGCATTGAAGCTCAGCAAATTGACTCCCCTGAATTTTAGTAAGATTTGCCATCTGATTTGCTATTACCGCCTGCATCATTGCCAACATCTCCGCCCGCTCCTGTGACGCTGATGGCTCACTCTCGTGGTCGGACATCTTGACGTTGAAACGCGCACACGATAAACACTTATCACAGTACAGAACACACAAATACAAGAAAAGCAAAAAACACAGAAAATACACAATACATAGCAAAATATCACCCTCGGTGAACAAATTATTACTTTGGCAATTAGCCAGTTTAATTATAGCTACCGCAGTCACGCATGCAAATTTAAGAGACTTTACTGAGGAATCGTAAGTCGGGTCACGTGGGTTCGGGCCATAGATCTGAAATCTATCTCGACATCACAGGTTCGGCGGCACGTCGTCAGTGAATATAGCCAAAATTGGCGACGATTAGCCTCGCCTGATTCGTCGCTTGCCACACGTTGCAAGGCGCCATTTGTAACACCCGCCCCCGTACACACGACCACTCATCGGTGTCGGCGGTGTTAATCTCTCTCAGGGCGTGACCCGACTCACCTGTGGATTCCCGTCTGCTGCAGGTTGCCTCATGTGCTCGGCTGGAATCTATTTAGGACGCATGCGTGACTGGGCATATTCATGCACTACACAGTAAAACGCTCTTTCATGATTTCTGAGTTTAATTCACAGCAAAAAATAATCGGGTGAAGCCCCCTACAGTTCTTATACTATCTTAACCTAACTTATAACTAGCTTAACTTAACAGTCCAACCCTTCCGGGTCATCGCACGGGCGCTCCGTTCCTCCGGGCGTCGGCATCGGCCCGGGTGTCGGGCGGCAGGGCAACGGCGCTCCCCCCGTTTCCTGGGCCGGCCGGGCAGCTGGTGGCCGCGGCGGCGGTGTCGCGGCACGCGAGCAGGCGTGCACGGCAGGCGCAGTGCTGCACGCGGGCGGCGTACGCGACAGCGCAGCGGCGGCGGCGCGGCGCGTGGGCTGGCGCGGCGGCGACGACGGCGTGGCGGCGGCTGCGCGCGGGCGGGCGCGCGCGGCAGGCATTGACTGCGGCGGCGGCGGCCAGGAATCGCCACACCAAAGCGTCTTTTAGTGGCGGCCGGCCCTCAGGCCGCGTCCGAAAGCTTCTTCGTTCATTCGAGTATCGGCACTCACACGGTGTTCCGCCTCTCCCTTCGGCGGCACCTGAGCGGGCGGTGAGGTGGCGACGATGCGTTGCCGGCGGCGATCTAGCGTCTCGCGGCGGTCGTTACCATCGGACCCAACACCTCGGTCGTCGCTTACATCGGAAGGTAACACTCGCGGTCGTCGTTCGTCTCGGAATGGCCGAGTCTCGCGTTCGCAGCAACCTCCCTTGCTCGCGAGATCACATGTCTCACCCCCGCCTAGTGTTCGACTATTGGCGCAGCCAAACCGCGTGATGCGCGCCGTCCAATTGCCATGGGTCCATCGACGGTTGGAACCCGATTTCGAGTGGGCGTTCACGTCACCACGATTTCCGAGAAGACGCTGGGTGCTCTGACGCAGCGCTCGGAAATACCAGAGGTGTGGCAAACGGTCTTTGAACAAAGGGAGGCGCTCCCCCCGACGGCTGGCGGCGACCCTTCGCGCACTCAGGTAGCGGAGAAACGCACATTTTCAGCCAGCTAAGTTTTCCCGGACTCCCTGTTATATAAAATATTCATCTCGCACACGCCGAAATTAGTTCGTGTGCGACCGTCCCATTACAATATATATGGCTGTTTTGATAAAAAAAATGTGGGATTCATGCAAAATCAGTGTTGCATTTCAATATTATTGACTACACACAATACAATGAAGAAAACGTTCTGTAACATATTAAACAAATTAATTGAAAGGTTTCCTTCACTTGGATGTTCAGTCACAAGTCACATGTGTATCTATGAAATTATACCAAATTCCAATTGTAAATTTGGATTTCTTTTTAAAGATTTATTTTAAATCGTGACTACTCTAACTGTCTCTCTTCGCATTGATCCCGGAGAGTAGATAGCAAATAGTTAATTACTAAATTCTCTCATAAATATGCCGATTAGAGTACACGTAGGCTTGATCGGTTTTCCTCTAGCCGGGATAAACTCTAAGCTTTGAATCATCTTCCGATATTATTTTGTGGTAGTGTTGTGCGTGTAAGTGCTAGTGTGTGTGTTTGTGTGTGGAGAGGTGGAAACAAGGATGAGGAGGGGAAGGTCGCACGCGGTTATTGATCCGTTAGATATGACACTGGTCATGCATTCATCTGGAATTGATCGGAGAAACCACAAAAACAACCGATCAAAGCAACTGCCCTCTAGATTTCTCGTCTAGACAGCGGTTGCATCCGACCTAGCTATCAAGCTGGGGTTGACAATTCGTTACCACCGGGAAGACTCCTAGGTACACCCTGGTCGAAGACGTTGCAACGATAACAGTTGCTGCATTGAGCCATCTCAGCCGGCCGTCGGGACGGCGACAAAACGGATAGAGTGGTGGAGACGTAGGGAGTGTGTTGCAGCCTCGTCGATGTAGGCAGGGAGAGTTAATGAGCGTACGTGCATCCTGGGAGTCGATAGCAGCATAGGTGCGTCGACGCCATGGAGGAAACGGCTTGGACGTGTGCGAGAGGGACAATGGGGTGCTCATAATCATCGCCTCATGATCGTGGGCGTCGCGGCAGTGGCAACGGGTCGTACGGGAGTTGTGAGCCTGCAACATCATTTGAGGCGATAACAGCATTGAAGTGACTATTTATTTACTTATTATTCATTTATGTTCTTATTTATTTACTTATTCGTTCATTCATTGTTTCGTTCCTTTGGGTTACGAGCGCTTCAACTACTAAGGTCATTGCGGATACGGGCCCTTCAACTGCTAAGTCCATTGGGGCCTTTGAATGATGATCTAATGAGTAGGTGATAGCGCTCAGTCTCCTCCCATCCCTATCCAAAATTTTAGAAAAAATAATACTAAAAAGAATTAACAACCATCTAAACATAACCCAGTCCATACCAAAACATCAATTTGGCTTCATCAATAAATTATCCACATCACACCAGCTACTTAGAATATCCGAACACATCCACACAGCCTTCCAGAACAAACAACACACAGTAGCCACCTTCCTGGATATCTCACAGGCTTTCGACAGAGTTTGGCACCCAGGCTTAATATATAAATTAAAATCTATAGGAACTCCAAATTATCTACTACAAATCATCAAAAGTTTCATAACAGACAGAACGTTTACAGTAACTGTCGAAAAGCATGTTTCCAACCCCCGCAGAATAAAAGCAGGACTTCCCCAAGGTTCCCCCCTTTCACCCACCCTTTTCAACCTATACACATCTGATATACCCACCTCTCCTTACACACATATTGCACAATTCGCTGACGATACTGCCATCTTCATGTCTCACCATTCAGTAAGTCACATTTGCAATAAAATCCAAATGCATCTGAAAAACATAGAAGATTGGTCTCTAAAATGGAAAATTAAACTTAATCCGTCAAAATCAACAGCCAAAATATTCTCTCTCAGAACATTCGCCACACCCACACCCCACTCCAAATTAACAACAACACAATTCCCTGGACCCCGTACAACCAAACTGTTAAATACTTAGGACTAAACTTCGACACAAGATTAACCTGGAAATCTCACATCGCAACGAAAATTCAACAAACCAAAATCAAATTAATTCAACTAAAACCACTACTAAATCACAAAAGCAGTCTCTCTTTAAACAATGCCATCGCCCTGTATAAGACAATAATCAGACCTCTAATGCTGTATGCTTGCCCCATCTGGACGAACGCTTCACAGACAAACATCAATAAAATCCAAATAATGCAAAACAAATTCTTAAGATTAGCCACTCACGCCCCATGGTTCATCTCAAATGATCAACTACATAGAGAATTACATTTACCAACCATCAATCATCACATCGCTCATCTCTCCAACAATTTCTTCTCAAACATATCTTCAATAAATCAAATAGCCCACTACAACCTAGCCACACTCAACGAATTTCCGACCCGAATCCGCAATAGACATCCTCTACATACCTTCCTCAATATATTCTCTGATGTAAGCTAAGCGTAGGTGCTCAATGAGTATCCTTAGCCAATTTTGTAGGTAGATTAGAAATAAGTTTTTAGGTTAGGTTAAATGTAAGCCAGAAGAATTACATGTGAAAAAGTATTATTACTGAACCATGTATTATTCATTCAAGAAATAAAATAAAATTAAAAAAAAAGGTGATAGCGCTAATAATGATGGTGAGGGGAACGACGATGAAGAAATCGTTTAATGAGACGCAGGGGAAAGGGAAGAAACCCGAGAAAATTTCGCGATAATCCGCCGAGACCACGTCAAATTCTTCATGGATTCAATGGGAAACAAACCGGGACCCCGGTTGTGAAAGGCCTGCGCATTAGCGACGAACCCCTGATGTGAAAACGAAACAGGGGGCAGCAGAGATGAAGCCGGCTGATATAAGCGCGAGACGGACAGCGGAGGCGGCGCAGCACATTTCGATTGACTGATTGATTGATTATTTCCGGGTACTGCAACTGCTATGGTCATTAGTTCTATTATATTAGTAAATATCTATATAAAGGGAGATGGCGGTGCGCCTCCCTCGCTGGTCTGTGAGATCCGGCGCCGACCCATGTTTCGGCTTGCGGAGGGTTTTCTACCTCCAGTGAGGCACGCCTCAACCGGGACTAAGTTCCGTGTGGTCTCTCGATATGTGTGGAAGTGTCGTGCAAGTAAGCGTAAGTGTGAGAAGAGGAGAGGCGAAGACAAGGAAGAGGTTGAAAAGAAAGCGCGAGGAACGTGGCCCGTTTGATATGGTATATCTGTGGCACTGGACGGAGAAACCATGGGAAACTACAGAGGAGAGGAGCCGGCCGCTAGAATTCTCCTCCAGAAAGCAGCTGAATTCGACCTAGCTATATAGCCAGTATCGAAACTCTGCCACAGTCGGGACTCGAACCCTAGGACCTCCCGATCAGAGTCGCTGTAGACAGTGGCAATACTGGACCTGAGCTAACTCGGTCCGTCGGCGCAGCTTTTTGATGTAGGCAAATGGGAGTAGCTGATCTTGAGGGACAAGTGGACGTGCAGCAACATGAGACGGTAAGTGCAATAACGAAGCAGGGAGAGGGCTGTGAGACTCAAGACAGCGAGGACGTATCCCCGAGAGCGATAGTGAAGAGCACCACGTGATCGCGGATACCGGGGCTGCGGATTCTATGTGAAGTGTGGGCGTGCAGGCTCGTGGGAAAAGATAGCAGCGTAGGTGCGTCCACGAAGCGGGTGGCGGAGGTGTTAAGTTAAGTTAAGTTAAGTTAATGCCTTATTTTACGTGGCGAGACTCGGGCCATCAGGCCCGCTCTTCCGTCTGACCACGCAAATTTCGCTACGCTCCTTTCACCTAGCGGGGAAAGAAGGTATTATCTCGGGCGACGAAACAGGCGATTTGAATTTAGCTCAGAGGCGTCATTTAGGCTTGAGGATCTTTTACATGCAAGTAAATCTACTAACATGGGCCAGCCGGCTTTACTTCCCCTCCGCGGAAGGCGTACGAAGGATTTTTTCGCCCTTAAAATCCACGGCTTCGATCGGGTTTGAACCCGCGAACTTGGGTATGACAGTTCGGCACGCTAACCGTCACACCATCGAATCCGCAAACCATCGCGAACCTCACACCATCGAGGTGCGCGGTTGCGTTGAAAGGAGGGGGCGGTGGGGGCGGAGGGGGCGTCGTGGGGGTGTGGCGGCGAGTGGGCGGGGTCCGAGGGGACGTCACGGCGAGACCGCGTCGGCGACCAAGACAACGGCCGTCGGCCGCACGTCCGGATTACGTGCGCGGCGGAGCGGAGTAGCTCGTGCGACGGAGGAGGCGGGGCGGAAAGGGGAGGCGCGAGGCAGGCGGCGGAGGAGCAGACGCCGAGGTGGCGCTCCGGCATGTGGCGGCGTTAGGCCGGCGACAAACTACACCGGGAGATGCGTTGCGAGAAATGAGCAAAGGGGCCGGTGAGGCTGCGTCCACACACTAGAAATATGTCATTTGATGACTTGAAATATTGTGCCATAAGCCGAGAGTCTTGCCAGCAGTTATCGATGAGATCAACTAGGAGTTGTTTTATTAAATGCTATTGGGTCATTTTTACCAGTGAAATTCTTGTTTTATTAGTTATTACCATAAGCGTAAATCATCTATTTGAGTTCCAATTGCCTAAACAGAAATGTATTTCTTCACTGTGTATAAATTATTTTTTTTAATGTAAGAAAAGGAACTGCATGTGATGTGTAGGGAAGAAGTACAATCTATGCAAATTTTCTTGAACTCCGTAATTTCTACCCCCTCTGCTTTATTGTATTCGTTGGTTGTATTATGAATAAACGGGGAAAGATCAAATAATTCATAATAAAATTCACAATTAATAAATGAATTTATAAATAAATATGAATTAAGAAAAAATAATGATTTGATTCAATTCTTTCAAAATACCCTTTCGAGTATTTTGCTTCAAAGTTTTATTTGTATATTGCTCAATACGTACTGCTTTCTTACAAGAAAGAATATTTTCCACACAAGTTTTTCCTAGTTCATTTCCGTTTAAAGAAAAATATTCAAGTTAGAAATTTAAAAAACTGGGTGGTTATCAGGTCTTTTACTGGTAAATATTATAACCTCACTCGTTTCTACGCCTGTTTAGTGTTTTCCTGCAGCAGCGAATGCCGAAGTGTCATTTAAGAAACGAAGGAGTAGAAATGTGTACGATAAAATTTGCTCGCTGACCGACTCGAGCGAAGAACTCTTTCACCTCCTTAGAGGCGAACGAGAAAACTCCTTCAAGTGTTTGGGGGTCGATAAGTGTTCTTTGTTACGATTTTCCACATTTCTCGTCGCACATTTCTCGCAATGCATCCCTCGGTGTTGTCTGTTGCGTGCCTTAGGCGCTATCGGTCGGAGCATTGGAGTCTGGAGGACGCGTGAAGGCAAACGCTAAAATATTTCAAGAACAAGCGCCATGAAACTTCGTGGTGTCCTGCAGACAAACGTTTTGTATCTTACAAAGTTCATCTGCAGCATTAAGAGTCGGAAAATCTCTTCACGTTCCAACCAATTTCCCAATTCGTTAAATTATATTCCAAGTATTTTGATTCGCCAAACCTTTAGTACATCAGTGAGTATACGTATGTGCGTATATACGTTTGCGTGTTTGGTTTCCCGCATAGTTTTACATTTTGCCTCGAAAAATTTACGTTATATAAAAGTCTATGCGACAAACCTGTTTTCAACACGTCACCACGAGTGCCTCTCTGGTAGACAACAATCTAGGAGAAGACCTAATAAAAGCTAATAAGAGCTATACAAATACAATCTCCGTTAACACATCTTTGTCATTTGGAAGTTGCAAATGTTAAGAAAACTAAATTTTTAGAGCTCTGAAGTACTGTAAACAAAAGAGATACAGTCCAGTTGAGATAAATATATATATCTAATCGTGTGTTAATGTTACTTGGCAAATGTTCACGTGTCGAGCTCTCCCTGAAAGATTCTGTTTCCATGAATGTCAGACAGACTGGTATACATTGTTTTGGCATAAATATATTAAATAATTTGCTAATTATATAATCAAGAGTAATAATGTTGGTTAATTAATTAATTAGTTCATTGATTAGCTAACATCCAGAATGTTACACAATTAATTAGTTGATTAAATAACATTCTGGCTTCGCCGCAATGGATTAAAAATGTATTTTTTTCAAATGTTGCTAACCTTGGTTTTCTTAAAATGTTTATTTATCATTCATTTATTTATAGTTAAAATGTTGGGAAGGGATTCTGAAGCTCAAGAAAACGTGCGCTTTTTTTTTTTTTTTACCTTCGTCGGAAACGTGCGTGGTTTTTCTCCCCCATAAGTCAGATGCGGTTTTTACTATTCTTTGACGAAATAAATCAAATCACGTTCAAAAGCTGTAGTGGCTCTTTGGGCAATGCTGCAAAAGACGTCGGTGATCGCACGATTTCTTCCTCAGCGAACAAGCGTGAATCGCTGGAGTGGCGAGAGGGGAGGAGGCGAAGAGCCGGGGGCGGCGGTGGCACGCCACGGAACGCCAGCCACATCTGCAGATGGCGGCCATCTATCGATTTCAGGCACGTCCGCCTCGTGCTAGAGTTCCACGTGGGATACCAAGCGCTTAAGGTAGAGGCCCTTTGGACAACATGACAACTGTGGGAGTGGGGACCGGACTGACAAACGTTTTCTTGGTGAACACTTATAAGGAGGGAACAAGGGAGTTCATCCACGCCCATGACCCTCCAAGAGAAATCATATTTTGAAGGACACTGTTTATAAAGTTTTTTTTCTCTGTGTGTGAGAACCGATAGTGGAAATTTTTGATGTATCAAGATAGTAGTACATAAAAGAATAACATTAAGATTGGATGAAATAATAACATTAACATTGTGTTTAATGTTACTTTTTACTCTCGAGACTCAATAAATATTGTATAGTATATTAGATTTCTACTGAAGTTTTCATTTCCATGAAAATCGTACCTGGGCATTCTCTTGTCAGATGACAACCAAATTCGTCTGCGCGTATGCACTTTCCGGTCTAAAAATTCAAACACAAAACGTAGACATGCTGAGCAACAATATAATGCAAAAAAAACAGCTAATATGCCTAGAAGCAATCACTCCATTATATCCCAGCTATAACAGTATTTTCAATAATATGAAATATTTTTATTTTAGATGACCATTCTCAATTTTTTTAAATTAAAATTTTTAAACAGAAAGTACATTTCATAATAAAAATTAAACTGTTACAATGAAGAGAACTTTGTGAAGAAGATTACGCTAAGGTTTCTATCTCTCATCTCTTTTATACAGCTTCACTGTAATAGCACTGAAACCAGTCGTACTGCTTGGAGTAGAATTGAGAAATGCAGTGAAATTCATTATAATTTAGATCCCTACTGGAGTATGAGCAACAGAATTTGTTAGACAACTCTCATTGGCCGATATAGAAAAAAATAATTCATAAGTTTTTATCAAGGTTTCATTTTTCTAGAACAGCAGTGACAACAATAAAGATGCATTCTTGTTCAGAAATTCGTTAAAAAGTTTTATTTTATTGGGATGAAGTTTTCACTTATTTGCGGGACAGAATAACGCAATGCTCACATTCATCTCTTCATTTTTAATTACCCTCCCTAGAGTATAGTATAGGGATATAGTATTTTATATTAAATTGTGGTATTTTCAGCTGAATCTTGGTAAACACATTAGAAATATGATCTACTTGTGTAGTTCCGTAGATCATGAAATATTTTAATTTTGGGTGATATTTTACATGAAACCATGTCACATTTTCGAAGATATCTGAAAAATTGCTACGATTTTTTTCTTTATATTTTTTTCTGGAATATAAGAAATTGCATTGATAAAAATGCTGCAGTTCCGATATTCATTAAACCTATGAAATTTTAAAAATTGCAAAGTTCAAATTTATTTTCGAACCTGCTATGCACCTCCAATATCAAAGCCAGAGAATTCGTTCTCAATCCAATATAACCCTCAATTTAAGATCTATAAATGATTTCGTGTGCTTTTTTAACAAAAATATCAGTAGCTGATAAAGCCTCTAACACAGTAAGAGGAGGAAACATTTGGATTTAGACTAGGTCAACAGAATTAATGTGTTGCGAAGGAACTTTTATCGGCGAATGAACAGAGTGTAGATTAACTTTTCATATGACCCACAAGACGTCGCACATCAACAACGGTATTTTGTTTTCATCATATTTTTGTATGTTCTAAACCTCACATTCCGCATTACGTTGTAGTTTCAAGTCGTAAAGCCATAGCGGTTTATTCCGCAACCCACGAGTTAATTTTCCTTATGTGTTGACACTTTTTTGAAGGGTCAGTGGATGAACCTTATGCACGAAACCGTTAGGCAAGTAGCTGGGAAATGGAAGCCTTCTAGCGGTCAACAGCTTGCGGGATGTTGTGGAGTGGTCATCGCCAAAACAACACTTTTAACCTCAGATGTGTCAGTTTAACCTGCGACAGCTTTCTGACCCTAATATGTTGTACTTAATGTTAGGTTATGGTACGTTCAAGTATCGAGCGAAAAAAAAACTTCAAAACTTGTTATGAATGATAAAATTTTAAAATCAAAATGTTTTTTACGACAATTTATTTTTTAAAGAAAAAATTAAAATGGCGTTAAAACACTTAAATTATTTGCTTTTTGAATTTGAAAACTACCTATGACTGTCAAGGAAATGTTTGCACTTTTCCTCTTTGATGTCGCAATATTTTACACAAATAAAATTCACATTTAGGAAATTTTTTGTGAATAATAAAAATAAATATTCATAATAAACATACTGATATTCTGCAACTAGTTGTGCTCGTAAAATTTAAACATGTTCTCAAAAATGTCTTGAAAAGCGAAAGTAGCTGCATTCCACCAGATTTTGTTAAACACGTACGTTCCTAGTTGGTCGACTGTCCGCGTTGAAGAAGCCTCTGGAGCTCGTTTAATTGGGATTCGGGATTTATAGCCAGTCGGAAAACTAGTTAGGAGGCGGGGAACAGGTAGTTAGGTGCGACGCGAAGCAACGAGACCCGAGCCGTGTTTAGCGGGAGGGCGTGGTGGAATTTGTCGAAGGCGGAGGGAGAACCGAACTGCATGAGCACTGCGTTGCATGGGCCGTTCGTTGTCATGCACACAGCCCGTTCGAAGCGAGTTCTCTTCTCAAAACGCCTTGCGTGACGTCATCGACATTCGGGCGGATTCGAATACGCCGTATGTTGCCATAAAATAATGGGCGTGATCAAGGAATATGATATGGTTGTTATGTTGAATCTGGAGTATTTGTAAAAAGTGGGCGAAAAAACGTTTATCTTTTTGTATGGTTCACCCGAAATATTTATTTGCCTTTTTAAAATTGCATTACGGATTTCACTTCAGTTAATTTTAAAGATCTAGTTTATTTCCTAGGAAATTTGAGGATTAAGCCCAGTTATAAATTCCACTTCAGTATCACCTTCCCGACTTTAAATAATTGTATCATACAAACGAGATCTTAACTTCTAATCTTTGTACGAATAGGAGGGGCGAATTGCCTTTTTCACTATCGTATGTCTTCTGGCATTCATCACTTTATGATCATTTTCTATCGATTAAGTTTTTATCCTATTTTATTTGCTGTATCCGTTCTGCAACAAGATTGTCAATGTTCCATGACTATATTTCTAAAATTCCTCCTGCTCATATAGCACGTCTATTATGATATATTAACATATAATTTATTCCAACTAGTCGAGAATTTTTCTTGGGCATCTGCAACCAAAAATTTAAATTTTTTTGATCGGTCAGGAAATACGGTGAATTGCTTTCATATTCCAACATTCGCAGCGTCACGTGTAGGATGAAGTAATGACTGAGTGTGAAAGAGCTCCAAGAAAATGTTCAAAGCCAATTATATTGTCCTATTTCTGTATATTAAAATGTTCTAATTGCAAAATTTAACAAGTTTAAAACTTAGTGAAAATAATTCTTTCTGAATATCAAAAAAATATTGAATTAAATAGTTCATAGGTATAGTTTTAGTATACCCATTTTCTCCCCTCTCTTCTAAGCGTCGCGTCGTAACATCATAACAATTGAAAGGGCAAGCGGAGAAAGTGCCCGAAACACTTCAATATCTCTTTTATTTCTGCCACAATATAATTTTCACTACACTTCACCCGTGAAGTGGGACATAATTTTTCTCGGCAAACTATTACAGCGGAATTTATTACAATGAAATAAAATGGTTGTAAATTAAATTAATTTCATAGAGGCAGAAAAATTGCGTGCATTTTCGTTTTTAAATTAAACATTCATTCACGTTTTTTAGGATCAAAATTGTTCAGAAGTAATTTGTAGTAGTATTCTATGATTATTTTATTTAACGATTTAGAATTTAAATTGTTTACGGGAATATTTCAAAAATATTTTAAAAATACTTAAAACATTCTCGCCCGAGTGTCGTCGAGCCCGAATGTCGTCGACAGACAATCGCGAGTGGTAACTGCAGGTTCACCCAATGTTTTTTTTCTTTTTTGTTTTCTGTCGTCACCGCCCAGATTCCCTCTCCGTTGCCAGTATCGGCCGATGAAATGTCAGTAGGTCGCGTTCTAAAATACACTATAGAAAGAAGAGAACACAAAGACTACTTCAGAAATTCAGATGTGTACTTTGCTGAAACGTTCAGAATTGTTGCCCTTGCGTCTCACATCTTCACGTTAAAATTGCAAATTATAGACTACATGCATAAGTCATTATAGTTCATATGTTAAGTAGGTCCAATTCTTTCTTGTAAGATTGGAAACATTTCAGCAATAAAAGCACAAGTGGGTAATTAGAACAAGCGCATGGGATTCCAGTAAACAATACAGATTAAGTAGCAAGCAATTTACTTAATTTTAAGTTTATTATAAATATAGATAAATATAAATCAGACAATAGTAGATTGAAACCATTTGCCTGCGGCAATTTTCGAGCCTTATTTTTATTCAATGCAGGATTTTATGAAGAATTTTATTTATTATATTTTTTATTATTTATTTGTAATTGTATATGCTTTTATGTTTCTTTAGTCTGACACCGGGCTCCATCAGCTCAGTTGTAAAATAAAGTTTCTATCTATATCAAACTAAAAAGCCTTCATCATTTCTCTCATTTCTATTGAACATTATTTTCTATGTTCGACTCCGTACAAACATCAATGTAGTTGTTAATGCTACTGATTATATTACGTTATTGTTATTGATTTTCAGAATCATTACTTGACATCGAAACTCTTTCGTTGTCACCAAATTTACACTTGACTTGCTGCAAACGAAAAGTATGTAGTACATACCTAATACACAGTTTCAAATTATTGGAGTCAAGTACAATGAAAATAAGCTAGGCTGTGGCTCATAGGTCGACAAACCTCTGCGAAATATAGCGGGAATTTTTCCCGCGGATCTCTCAGCATGTGTTCACACGCTCCAACCTGTTATGAAAGTTCCCTTGGCATTCTGCACCTCTGGAATGCACAGTTACTTTTCACAATTTATATCAACAGACAAAGCGTGTCTTCTAAACATAAAAAATTATCACCTAATAGACAAAGGTGAAAAGTGTAAGAAAGTATTTGCAGGAATTAATTTTACTAGTGAATTGTTTTTGAATTATAATCCTTTAGTAGCTTTGAATCGTTACTGTTCTCACGCTATACTACCAGGAGTAACTCCGCATAACAACTGAAAAAATGAAGCTGAAGGACCATTATTGACAAAGTAATTAAATTGCTGAAAATATAATCGAATAGTGGAAACAACCTTAAGGCTGTCTGTTGAATCGAATTGGAAAGCACAGAGTATTTTGTGAAGAAAAATAAAAAGTAGTTGGCTCTTTTCGTGCAGTACCGGAAATTCGCAAGGTCAGGGAAATAAATGGGTCGTTAGCCATGCGTCTTTTCCTCTTGGCGAAGAGACTGGGCAAAGATGATGTGAGGCCGGTTTCTTCAGATCTCAAGATCTAACGTGGTCTCTGTAGACCCGTGAAGTAAAGATCACTTGAGCAGAGCACTGGCCCTCACACCCCTTAAAGCGATGGGGAAATCTACCAAACCGTAATTATCACAAACCTCACAAACAATAAATTCGTCAGATCTTGCATTAGATTCCCTTAACGACGGTGCGAATTGGTTATTTTCGTCCGAGGATGTTGTAGAAAACTTCACTGTGTGGGAGGTCGAATTCAGCTGCTGTCTGGAGAATTCTAGCGGCCGGCTGCTGTGATCGATAGTTTTCCGTATATTCTTCGATCAACACCAGGCGAATGACGGAGCAGTACCCTAACAATTAGGCCACAGGCCGCGCTTGATCTTTCCTTCCTCTTCCATGTCCTATCCTCACTCCTTACATACACACACACACACACACACACACACACATAAACTTACATGCACTACACTACCACACATGCCAGAGGACAAGTCGGAAGCTTAGAGCTTGTCCCGGCTCGGGCGGTGCCCGGCTGGTGGAAGATATCTGGTTTAAGAAAATTCTGAAAGCCGCGACAGGTAATTCGGCTCCGGATCCCTCCATCCAGGGGGGGAAGATCACAGCCCCCGCCCGCAATAAAACGTATCCTACGCTTACGGGACTAATGATCTTAGAATTATCAATCAAATAATTCAGTGTGTGTGTGGGGGGGGGGAAACATTCGACGAACTGACAATTAAAGCGAAGACCACCCTACGAGTGGAATCTCCATTACTGATTTCGAATGAGCACAGAAACTGAATGAAAACAATGCAACCATGAGGGAGGTGTATATGGTTTTATGGTTTCGTTAGATACAATTGGAAAAATACCAGCAAAAAAATTAGACAATTAAACAGTTTCGATTTTGACTGAAAAATGCAAATACCCGATTGTATTATTCCGCCTATTCTCATACTGCGCGTAGAGACTAAATTATCATATTCTGTGTCGTCACCGCTGACGTCGCGAAACTGTTGTACTAAATATTATTGCGTATTGCCGTATCCGTGAAGTCTGTTTTTGTTAAAATAATAAATTTATTGCAGTGTTATTCGAAAGTATTTTATTTGTTGTTCTTGAGCAATGTGCGTGCTACGTTTTGGAAAACAATTTTGTGTAGCTTTGTTCAGCAGCATTTTTGTTGCTGCAAAACAGTTGTTGGGAGAAACTTTATTACTAATTTCCTTGATTTTGATTCCTTGATTAGAACATTGCAATATAGAAATCATAAATAACGCACCTGAATTTGGTAGAATTAATTAATAATTTTCCTGGTCATTCATCCGACAAACAGATTCTTGAATAAAATATTGCAGTGAATGTATATTTATTAACATTTCAACAAAGCGACGTTTCGACTTTTTGTCCCAGTATCAGGCTAGAAGCAAAACATTTTTCTTTAATATAGTACAGTCTGTATAAAAACACATAAGAGGGTACCCAACTCTATAACTGAAACTCACCTTATAAATTATTCCAAATTCAATCAAAGCATTTTTTTCTGTTCGGCGGATGACTGACCAAAACAATGTTTCTTGTTAATTGAGAATGACAGACAAGAGTTTTAATAGTTTTCATTCAGGAACAAATTAATACTTTATACGGGGTCGATCCCCGGCATCACCATTCGTACAGATACGACTTTCAAACGGGAACGAACATTCCCAATTCTTTATAAACTCAATAAATATAGTAATTCGAATCATTCAATGGTGACTGAACCAGATTTCCACAGGCCTCAATTGCCTATACTGCGATTTAAACAGTGACGTCTGACAAATCATCAACTGGACAGGGTTTGTCCAATCGGAAGCTTCAATGCCAAAAACTTAAGTCGTAACGAACCTAACGGGAACTTCGTTACGATTTAAATGTTTGGTATTGTATCTCCTGATTTGATAACCGCACCAAAACTGGTGATCTGTCAGAAGTAATTAATTAGCTGAATGGCTTAACTACGAACCGTGAAATCACGGAGGTTACGAAATTCCAGACACCACGGTTTCCCAGATGGGTGACCGACCATCTGGGAACCCCGGTTACTAACGGCACCGTACCCCTGGATAAGCGATAAAAGGCAAAGACTGACTGCGACACTAAGAGAGAAGACTGAATTTCATGGAGGATTACTTCGTATACGCTCGATGACCAATAGATGGCCAAGAGCCGTTGTTACGAGAGAGGCGCTACAGAAATTAAAGAAGAAGACACTCTATTTAAATCGGAGTATATAGTTTGATTTATTTACAGTGTCCTTTGACAGATTATCAGCTGTTATGGTGTCAGCCAATCTCGATCTTAAACGTCACTACAGTGACGTCACTATGGTATGATACTTCAACCTCCCGATTGGATGACACCGGAACAGCTGATGAACTGCCAAAGGACAGTGTAAATAAATCGAAGTATAGTATGGACCTCCGTGTGGTGGCAGCGGTTGTGGCCACGTGGCTGGGTCTCGCGCGTTGTCCGTACCGGCGCGTCGCGGCGGGCGGCGCGTGTGTGAAACCTGGCTGCGGCGCGGCCGGAGCGCACGCGCTATGCGGAACCGCGGCGGTCACGGCCGGTCGGTCGCGCGGGGCGGCCGCGGGGCTCCTACCCGCCCCGACGCCGCGCCACGCCGCACACTGCTCCCAAACGAGCCAATGGGCCACGGGAGGATTTTTTTTTTCAACGTGCCCTTCACAGTATCCTTGTGGGAGGCGGTAATTTATTTTTATATATTTTAATACCCTTTTAATACCCTTACGGCTTGAGAACCTAGAAGGGAGCTTTTCTTAATAAATAAAATTAACTTAATTTTAGCTTAACTTAATTGTATAGTTAATACGTGGGCATTTTGGCATTCGTAACTTACATCAGTATCTCCTTTTATTGTTCAGTTATGTTCTTGCTTTTGCTTTTTCTTCTTAGTTAATTTTATTTTATTTTTCATTAACGCATCGTTCATACATATAACATTATATACATGGCCTAGGGCTACAAACAGGGACGGAAGAAGAGTTCGCGGCAAACAACGGGTATCATCTCCTAATATAATATGCTAAGGGAAGATGACGATTTTGTATTGTTTATACGAAACCATCGACACAAAATCCCGAAAGGATTTTGCTGCTGGCGAGGTAATTACACAGCGAACAAACTTCTCTCTTTGGTTAACAGCCATATCGCTGGTTGGCAGTCCCGAAGCCCCTAGCGAACAGACATAGGACAAACGAAATAGAAGTTCCCAAATTCCTCGTAGGGGGAAATGAAGGTGACCATGCAACCCGCGCAACACGTTAGGTGTCAACACACTTTACCATCGTGCAAAACAAACTAGGAAGTAATAAAAAACTAGTCTGTTTTCATGTAGTATTACGTTTTTGGCGGATACAGGTTGTCTGAAACGTAAGCCGTTTTCAAGTATGAAGTTATATTCACTTTCAGAACAATGCTTTACGAAGTGTGAAATGTTGGCACTGTTCCAGCTAGTTTTTATATATCATACTATCATGAATATATAAATAACAGGGTAAATAAAAATTAATTTAATTTTAAATTAAATTAATAAATAAAAATTAATTTAATTTTTATCCAAACGTTTTTTTCAAACTATAGAAAATTATATCTATACCAAAATAAATCGTGTTCAATCAATAAAATTATATCGTGTTCATCAATAATCAATGCCCCTGACATTTCTGTATTTTCAAAATTTAGAAGGCACTCTATTAGTCTGTTGTCTTTGCCAGAGTCTAATTACCTACACAGTTGGAAGGTCTTACACAAAATTTGTTTTATTAAATGAATTAGAGCAGTGACTAGATTCACGCGAGGCCCGGGGCTCACATCTGACACCACGTTGTTACTGCAGTTATTGTCGTTCTTAATACTTACACGAAACAGGTGATAACGAACCTATTGGTTGCATCAGCGACACAGGCTCCATTGTTGCGAATGGCTTATTTTCAATCCAATGGCCTTCCAGCGTTACCACCAAATAATTGAAGTTATTTCCAAAGCGACGATTCTTTATTTCCGTTTGATTTCTAGCATTAACATATCTTTAAAACTCGTGGTTATTAGACAATAAAAATGCATTATCGTAACTTTGTTCTTGTTCAAATTGTAAGAAACAAACAACGTTTCGAGAACCTGTGTTTGTTCCCATCTTCAGGCATTCAATTTTCTAAACCGAATTAAGAAATACATTTCAATTTTTTACAAGATTTTAAATACTATCTCATGTGTCATTTTAGAAAATTGACTACCGGAACGCGAGAACAAACCCAGGGTCCAGTTCGTTGTTTCTTATAATATGAACAAGAAAAATACAACAATTCATCAATTGCTCTGTTTGGGGGGTTATTTCGGCCCACTGAGCGCCGCGCGGGTCGCAGGAAGCGCGCTGCCTTTACCTGTGGCGAGCGGTGCGGCGCGGGAAGACGAGACGAACGGGACGAGGCGTGACGGGACGTGGAGGGAGCAGGGCGGCGGCGGCGGCGGCCTTGCAGCCAACGAGCGCGGCGGAAGGCCGTGCCGCCCACGTGACGCCCGCGCCCCGCACGCGGTCGTCGCCCACGCGCAAGCCGGATGGGTAGGCCGGGCACCGAGCTAATGAATCTGGCTAATTCGCAAATTAGCCGATTCATGTTCACATTAAGGAGTTAACGCACCCGTACCGTTATAGCAATATCGAACTTCTGGGCATGCGCTGTTTGAGTTTCGTACCGCTTTTGAGCAATCTGTTCATAGCTCTAGCCATATTTCAGACTTAAGCCGTAACATATGTTTTTTTTCTATGTGATTTAAGTTAATGTGTGATTTGAAGCACACTACTAATTAATTTGGTATTTTACACTAGTTGGTTTCGGTGGTACATCTAATTGTTATAACCTAGTTTCGTAGGAATTAATTCGTTCAATTTGTAAGGGCAGAAATGTCCATTATGCGACTATTCAGAAGAAAATGAATGTAATCAATCACACATTTCCCTTTCTTAAAGTTTCACTTTATTCCCGACGGAATTTAAGTGCTTCTTTAATTAAATGTTGATTAAAGTTTTTCCAAAGCAATGTATCGTCAACAATGTTCCGTATATAATTAGATACTTTCGTAGGTAGTACTTAATTGGAGATATTAACTTTGGGTTTTACTCATCCAATTAGTCATCAACATTAACAACTCCAGATTGATGATAATTTTGCCTTGCAGAAAAAATCTCAGATACGCTTGCTACTTCCCAATTACTCTAATATTTGCAGAAACTTTCATGTTCGTCATTTAGATACTTCCAATTCTCTAGTAGTAGTTGTGATACTACAAATTCTGATTCTTTTAAAATATCTTAAGGATTAGGTACAAGTCATTACTAGATCAATAAAGAAGCAAGATCTCAACATCTATCTTGGAGATTTTAATGCTAAATTAGGAGAAGGAAGAGTTCTTGATATTGTGGGAGATTATGGACTTGGAGTTAGAAATGAGAGAGGCGATCGGTTAATCGAGTTTTGCCAAGATTCGGATCTTGTGGTTGCAAACACATGATTTAAATAGTCCAAAAGACGTTTATATACTTGGATATCTCCTCAAGACAAGGACACCAAAATTGTCCGTAATCAAATAGATTTTATTCTGATCAATAAAGTTTTAGAAATGCTGTGAAGAATGCCAAAACATATCTTACTGAAGACATTAATTCGGATCATAATTCTGTTGTGGCGAATATAAGGGTAAGATTAAAAAGTCGTCCATCACATAATGCAAACAGGAAATTGAATTTAAGATTGTTGAACTCCGATGATGTGGTACAAGAAACCTCTTGCAAGCTCAATGAAGAAATATGTAAGATACAGGAGACTAGTATAGTGGAAACATGGCTAGGAGTTAAAAAAGTGTTCAATGAAGTTACGGAAAATAACCTGATGCAAGAGCAATAGCAGCGCAAGAATTGGGTGAACGATGAAATTATGTCACTGATGACTGAGCGTCGCAAGATGAAAAAGTGTAATCTTGAGAAGTACAAGGAATTGCAGAAGAAGATAAGATTCAAAATCCGAACTGCGAAAGCAAAGTGGTATGCTTCACAATGTAGGGAAATAGAATTGTTAAATAAGATGCATGATGACTTTAACCTCCATAAAAGAATCAAATAAATTACTAATACATGCAGAAGAAAGCAGTGCCTTAAGATTCTGAAGGATGATGGGAATGCTGCAATTAGTAAAGAAGTTCGTAATGATTACATACTAGAGAAAAATGGTATAAGCCGAGAGAGATTAAAAATGATTAAAATTAGAAAAAACATTGTATCTTGGTCATTTACTTAGAAACCCCAAATATTAACTATTACAACTAATAATGATGGGGAAAGTTCAGGGTAGAAGGAGAGTCGGCAGGAAGATGTCCTGGTTGGCAAACATCCGAAAATGGACAGGTATCTCGAGTGCTTCTGAGTTGTTCCATGTGGCACAAGACAGAGAAAAGCTCGGGGAAGTGGTCGCCAACCTCCAGTAATGGAGACGGCACTTCAAGAAAAAGGTACAAGTATTTAGAATCTACATAGAACATCACATATTCCGTGTTTGAAATCTCCATTCGCTGATCAATAACACCAAACAATATTAGTGTACTCACTGAAGCCACAGTCGCTGACTGCAACTATTGATAATCACGATCATTACTAAATGTGAAGCTGACTAAAAGTGTTCGCGATTTTCAATCTAAAAACAATAAAAGAAAACTTGTGTAAAATGAAATCTTGAATTGGTACGGGATTTAAAGGGATCTTGATAAAGTACCATTTCAATTCATTGTTTTATGACAATTATATATTTCTTCACCTGTTTCTTTGATCATGTACAAGTTAGCAAATCTGTCATATCGAGTTTGATTTAAGTCCGCGAAAACACCCATCCTGTGCGTATATAAAAGAAATGCGAAGCTAATTATTCCAGTTCTCGGATTTCCTGCATGTAAAAGAACCTCTAGTATATTATACATTTTTAAGTAAACTCGTTCATTGTCTGAAAACTAAAAATACAACAAAACATATTCATTTCTTCTCCTTTCCTTTCTTCTTGTTTTCGCCACTGGCACCGTAATTCAATTTAAGCCTTTGTTTGGCCTTTCTGTATTCGCATTACTTGGGAGTCTTTCTAAGAAGATATTGAGTATCAGCCCATCTCCAACCCCTTAGAGAGGGAAAAGGACAGTGTGGGAAAAGAAGGATCCCGCTCAGTCTATTCCTTGTTTCAGGAACTGTCCTGGTATCCGCCAAGAACTGACCCGAGGGAACTATTGAAAGGGACATTCAGAACACCTGACCTTTAAAATACTCATCTCGGTTATTTAATAGTCCAAAACAAGCTATTTATCCCACTTGTGACAAATTATTCTGTTCACTGGTTCTTTCCATGTGAGTAGGTTTTGTATCACTTATTGCTTATTCTGCGTATTAGAATCCCTATTCATACCGTTTAAAATAATATATTTTTTACCGCAGACAGATGATCCAGAGAAGATACAGCGAAAGAATTTTCACTGAAATAATTTCATAATTTCAAAATGCCAGAAAAGTTGAGATTTGAGTAGTCATAGACCTTTCTGACGATTGGAGGGAATGTTTTGCCAAAGTTTACCACGCGATTGATCGTAATCTTCACGTTTCAGTGTTCTCATGTGCAGTGTTTTTGTTAGCGTGTGTGACCCTCTTTCTGAATAATGTCGTGCAGTCTTCAAGGACTAGCGGGCTCTCTGAAATGGAACGGTGGAAATAGTGTGTTCCGTTCGAAGCCCTCCATGATGCATGCTGTTCCCAACGCTGTGGAGTTGTTAATTCTACTCCGTTTCTGACTGAATTTTTATGCATACAATGACAAGGAAAAAGAGAGAATTCTTCTTCCTTCCAGTAATGTTTCACGTCCTTCAACATTATTCTTCATTTACCATATATCCCTTGAAGCTTGGTATGTAGAGAAAGCAGTACATATATTTATAATAAGACAAAATAAAATAAAATAGAACCTAGAATAGAATATTTGACTATTTTGGTAACGTTTAAGATAAACAAGTTTATTCATACATCTTTTAACAAGTTTGTTGCTAAATGAACTTGTTATTCTATGTATTGTCACATTATATATAAATTATTCAGCCAGTATATTTTTCAATAAGGTAATATCGCTGCAATTTCAATATCTCAAAAAAATATTATACTGTAACATATCCAACCGTATTTCATAAATTCATTTTGAATTTAGTATACCTACGCGATAAACATCATAATATCTTTCAGCAGAAACATGCGGACATACTTTGCCATGCAGCATGTTGAACATAACAGACAAATTCTCTTCCAAATAACCATTTATTTACTTATTTTGTACAAACATTTCAATATATATTCCCTATTTTTCAGCAACATAAATTTCAATATTTTGGCCTAGATTCCCCCTGAGACAACCAATAAGGAAATGACCCTTTTTACGCTCCTGGATTGTAAATTAGTTTCTCTTTGCACCGTAACATGAAATGTCTGCGTTTAATATTAATAAATAATTTCACTATTGTTATTGAGCAGAATGTAACATGATTACATTAACAAAATCAACACTAAATGCATCTTTTTTGTTTTGTTTTAGGTGAGTAAGCTGAAGCACATCGGAAGAAATGTATTTCTGTCGCTTGAAAATATACTTTTTCGGTAAGTAAGGGAATGAATTAGGAAACATTATTAGTCATCTCCTGTAATTTGTTAATTAAATCGTTATTAGTGGTGCTAGAGATGCACACAGACTTACTCGCACAAGTTAGCTTCCTATTCTCATCAGTAGATTCCGGAAAAACATGTAGAATGAAAATATGTTGTAAGTTAAAATATGCTCATAAATATATAATAAAAACAGTAAGAATATGTAATAAATATGAAAAATCGGATATACTATGTAATATTAAAATAAAATAATTATAAAACACAATTTCATAATACGAAATTACATTTATTAAAAATTCCTAAACAAATTTTAAAAATACTATAAACGTTTTAAAAATCATTTGGAGAGCACAAGTTGATGCACACTTTGCACCATATAACTTTGCCGTCAGTAGTAAAAGCTTCATCTATTGTTATCGAGGACCGTAGTTTAGCAGCCAGACCAGACGCAGTTAATTCCATCGTACAAACCGGCGATATGTAAAACCAGCAAACAATAACTGCAGCGTGCAGCATTGTCATCGAACTGTTGCACGACGGCAATCGCCAAAGTTTCTAGGAAATTAAGGTTGAAGGTCACGAAACTCAGCGTCAGTGATACGTTTGCCACCTAATGGTAAAAAATGATCTCAGTTGCTGACGTGCACTTCCCGCCATTGAAATAACTGAAGCTGGCGCGCCGGACTGTGAGAACACCTTACCGCGTCTTCGTAGTAGTCCTCAAGTAGAGACCACGGTAAAAATGCCAATTTGTTTTAATTTTTTTTCATTAAAAAACATGTAATGAAATTGAAGAAAATTGATGGAATACAAAATATTTTTTGAAAATAACAAAATATGTAAAATAGTACTAAATATGTAAAAATATATAACGAAAAAATTGGATCTTGTGTCAGGACGGCGACGATTCGCCAGGTTACAATTTTGAGAACGGTTAGTAGAAAACAAAAAATAAGGAATTACATAAAAATCCGGTCTCTCCGGGCTAGCTTTTCGGTTCTGCCTCACCCTTTTTCCAGCTATTGGTGCCTAAAAACCTATCAGAGCCTCGCGCGGTACCTAACGCTCCTCTGGGATCATTCTCAGTGAAAAGCACCTTCGCGCAGACCCATCTCGACCCTGTAAATATGCATATTCACCTACGGTATCCGTTCGCCCTATATCAGTGTTTTGTGCCATTGCCCTGGACGAAGGGATCCATTTCCTAAATATTACACCCACAGATTGTGTACACAGTTGCTTGTGAGGCCAAAAAATAATAAAGGATTAAGATAGAAATGTACTTGAGGGACTCGAAATGCCCCTCTCCCCTCATGCCACACACCCAACATATGTTACCGAATCAGGAATATTTTCTAAACATAATTCTTCATTTACCTAAAAAAAGTTGACAATTTTTGGGATGTCACTTTTCTTGAAAATCGATAGTATACTTTAAATAATACACCAGATAAACTTAGAAACATGTTTAGAATAGCAATGCGAACATTTTTTGTCATTATACTTTCGATAGATCATATTTATGTGATATATGCAACTTCATATAGCACACGTTCACAAAAAATTACCTTTAAATTATTAAATTAAATTAAATTATTTCACCTCAAAAATGTTTCTTCTCGTATTTGCTTCAAACTGTAATAGATAAAGAAATATACTCACTGCCACTTCATAAACGACCTTATTGTTATTCTCTTACTAGCCAAACACAACAATCTATTGTTCCGTGACGTCGGCGTTTCGTAAAGAAAGTCGAACGTAATTAATACTGAATGAAACTGCGTTAAACCCCAACCAGTATCTCCCACCAGTGGGGCACCGCTTCAGTCGGGACAAGGTCTAAGCTCCCTACCGGTGTCCTGGCGGGTGTGTAGTGTATGTTAGTGGAAGTAAGGGGTGATGATACGACAAAGAAAATGAAGGAAAGATCACGCGCGGTCTGTGGCTCTTTTGTTAGGATACTGCTTCGGGATTCGTCTAGTGTTGATCGGGGAAACCACGGAAAACTAGCGATCAGAGCAGCCAGCAGCCAGACTTCTCCAGACAGCAACTGAATTCGACCTAGCTGACAAGAAAGTGTCGAAAATCCTGCCATCATCGGGACTCGAACCTATGACCTTCCAGTTAGAGGCAGTGCAATGACATCCGTTTAAGCCCTCAGCCATCTCTTACGGTGCGATATTCGAAGTTGTTAAAAGTATTAAGACATAAAGACCGGAGAACAGTGGGTTAAAATTGTAATGAAGCATGTTACCAAGTAATAATTGCTTATTTTAAGTGACCAAGTAATAATTGCGTAACGACGTTTCTTAATATGGTGTAAAGACAAAAAATGTTGTTTAGAACACGTACTGTAAATATAATGCCGTTTTTTTTCACCTGGTCCGGAATATTCTGTAAAATTCGTTGAAACATTACTGAATAAAGATAGCACTGTAATTCTGTAGGAAAACTAATCCTAATAACAATAGTAAATAAAATTAATGTCTCGCTTGAGTGTTCACGGTTATGTAGAATGTAAATTATAAGGATAAAGTGTTTGCCTAAAGAAAAATAACTCTCTAAATGAATGCCAAAACGTTGTGCATATCAAATTAATGTGTATGTTTATAAAATTATCACTATTGCAATCGATATCGTTACTACCATTGCATATAAATACCTGCAGGGGATAACTACCAGGTTATCGCAAGCCTCTGAGGTCATTAAGCATGATATCTGCTGTTACAAACCTGCTTTTGCCGGCACCCTATCATGGGAATATCTTTATTCTATTCCATTTAAATTGAAGTTAAGTGTTTCGAATTGTTTTACTGCAAATAAATTCCCATGGGGGAAAAGGACTCCTTATAGAGATAGAAGGTGGTGAAACGTTTTCTCACATAATATTTTTGCTCATACGTAATATTATTTCAATAACTCTGCAGAGTCTCCCTAAAATCTCTACGCTGCCCCTGGAGAACCGCGAATTGGAACCTATTACTGATTACAAAGCAAATTTTTAAAAGAAAACAAACTTAAATTTAGGGTTAAGGAAATTAAATTGTGGTAATATTCAGTATAATAAATTATTAATACGGGTGTTCGATTTTTCTCGTCATTTTTAATGGGTTACCCCTAGAAAGTCATAAAACAAGTGGCTAAAGCGATAATATTTAATCACTCATATCTGAAGAACATCAAAATTACTTGATCTTTAACAAAATAAATAGAATCATCTCCCGGTGCTTCATTACCAAATAGTGAATGAATGAAGAACACACTCAATTCACAAGAGAGGGCTGTTGGATAACCCGGAAGTAGGGAATGGGTCGCATCGGTGCGTGAAGCACAGAGAACATATCGAAGGGAAAGGATCTCGGCTTTTACGCAATATGCAGTGGATTTCTTTCGCCCGTGTGCTCAAGTAGCCGCTCGAGAGAATATCTTCCGCGCAAATAATATCATATCATTTATCAAGAAAAATGCTTTTCTTGCACTCTACTTATTGCAGATCTCACTATGTAGAAGTGGGCGATCATGTTAAGAAAAGTCATATATTTTAAGGGTGAATAAAAGTGTGGAATATTTGCTAGCTCGGCGAAGAAGGGAACGCGTTCTGCTAACGGCGAATCGTGGCGGGGGTATTTGTTGGGTGTAAGTTGCTATATTACATTACGAAACCGTTTCATGGAATACTAGAAAGTATGTACTCTTATAGCAACCCCAGTTTCGAAACGTTTATCTCTGTCTTGGCGCTTAAAGAGTAGACAGAATTTCTATCAAAATGGATATTCTTTAGCGAACTAATTCTTCCAGCGACCCTGTTTCTATTTAGCCTTGCGAATTTCAAATACTTGTAACATTTTGCAGTTCTTTAAACTTATAAGAAGCAAAATTATGTCAAAAGTGGCTCCATTTTCTTTTTTTAGCGTGAATCAAAGTGCTCTTATATATCGGGTTTTCATTATAAACACTGAAATTTCGAAAATTGCAAAAAATTAGTTTTTTCGAAAGTGTCTTACTTCTTAAGCATCGATGCAAAAACAAACCCGATGCTCCTTAAGCATTAGGTTTCTTTTCATTGGAATGTATTCTCCAATATTAGATGTTGAAATCATTTTATGTAGTTTTTTCGAAATATCAGTAGTTTTCGCGTAATGTCGACTCAAATCCTGACAATTTTTCACAAAGTTGTGAACAACATTTTCTCACGATCGACTTCCATTTTTTCTTTAAAGTTTCTGTAATAGAGAAAAGTACACTGAATTATTTGTTACAAGTCCCATTTTAAGGAAGTTTGGAATTTTCAAAAATAGTTTTTATATATGCACTCACCATCTGAACTGTTCAACCACCATCGCGCAGTGACCGCGGCGGTATAATGGGTGGCGTGTTCAACGCATAAACCCATATTATTAAGTTGGCTGTCCGGGTGACGCCGCGTCCATGGCAAAGGTGCCGACGTTTCGGTCGCCATTCTGCGACCTTCCTCAGGGCGTAATGCCCTGAGCATTACGCCCAGGGCATTACGCCCTGAGGAAGGTCGCAGAATGGCGACCGAAACGTCGGCACCTTTGCCATGGACGCGGCGTCACCCGGACAGCCAACTTAATATTGACTCCGGCCGCGGAAGCCTACGCTCTCGCATAAACCCATGTCTTCGAGTCGAATTCCCAGCGCGAGGATAATGGTTTGCGGGTTGGGAACACTCGAAAGGAATGTGGTATGTCAAGATCCTAAGAAGTAACTCACCGCTGGTCCTTAAAGCTATGCAATCGAGTTCAAATGTGGGAAACTTTTGCACGGGTTCATCTAGTATAAAAACGGCATCATTATCTTATTTATTTTAAGTAATCATTACAATATAAGAATATATGTGCTTTTGTAACATCATAACATCTGTTCATTTTCTAAATACATTTGAACCTCACAAATTAAATCTTCTCAGCTATCTTCTCAGCTGTTGGCGAATGCGAGATGTTGGAGGCTGTCGCTGAAGTGTAAGCCTGATTCCTATACAAAAAAGAGCAAGCAATTACTTGTAGATCTCCTGGAATAAAGTACATGCTTTGCTTACTTATTTATAATTGTTTCCTTACTGTATTTTTTAATTTGTAGTTCTGAATCATTTTTCCACTTTGCTAATCACTCTGGACGTAAATATTTTATTTTGATCGCACATCTCCTATTTTGGTAAGGTTCTAGAAAGGTTTCTGAAAAGTTACTAGGTTCCCAGAAGATCAGGAAATTCTTGTATTATTATCTTCTATATAGAGTCCGTATTTTGACAGTCTTTTTATTGTGGTTTTGGGATAAACACACCGCCGGCGAGTGAATCCCGAGGACCTTGATTACAGTGTCTGTGGCCTTTTCGGTCACAACCAACCAATCGACGTATTTACCTCGCTCCAACAGCCCATAGCCGCCCTTCAGTCAAATCCTGGTCGCCCCCTAGAGGATGAAAGAAGATGACCTCCTCACTGCACAGTTCTACTTCCTCTTATTTTTCTTCTTCATCTTCTTCCTGAGTGAGAGAGTGATGAATATTGACTGCAGGTGCGTCATTTACTTAGGCCATTACTCCCGTAAGTGTATTATATATTCTATCCGGGAGGACGATGGTGTTCCTCCCCGGCTGGAACATGAAATCCGGTGCCGACTCAAATAACAAAACAAAATCAATGTGGGATATAGTAAAAAATGCGACCAAACCAACTAGGAACCTTGTAGAGAATGTTGTTTTAAAAGATAACGATAGAGATGTGAACGATCCGGCAACAGTGGCTAGTCTCTTTAACCAATACTTTTCGAGAATTGCTGTCGATCTCACTAAGGGTTTTCAGCCACAAAATTCAACATCTGACGTTTCCCTAAAAATCTTAGACACTATGTTCGTTTCCGAAACCTCTTCCTATGAAATTCTCAAAATAATCGGTAAATTAAAAAATAAATATTCGGCCGGTTTAGATGAGTTGCCGGATTGTTTCTTCAAGACGTGCGCGCCAGCCATTATACACCCGTTAACTCACATATTTAATGCATCCTTATGCACCGGAATTTTTCCAGATATTTTTAAAACAGCTAAGATTAAGCCGCTCTTCAAAAAAGGCAACAAAAATGAAGTTCAAAATTATCGGCCAATTTCTCTTTTGTCAGTTTTTTCAAAAATATTAGAGAGACTTTTTTATGTGCGAATGGAAACCTTTCTCAATAAACACGACGCGTTTTCAAATTGCCAACATGGATTCCGGAAATCAAAATCTACGTAAACAGCCATTTTTTCTTTTCTTAAGGATGTTGCCTCATCATTGGATCAAAACGAAGCAACAATTGGAATATTTTTAGATCTTTCAAAAGCTTTTGACGTCATTGATCATAACATTTTACTTTCAAAATTACCTTCGTATGGAATCCGTGGTATTGCTCTAGATTGGCTATGTTCGTACCTTAAACAACGATCTCAGAGAGTAGAAATACCTTACTGGAATGATGGAACTTTATGTACACACCTTTCCGGTTCTTTGCCAATTGCACGTGGAGTCCCGCAAGGATCAATTTTAGGCCCTATTCTCTTCCTATTATACGTAAATGACATGCCCTTAGCGATTCGAAACGGAAGAACAGTTCTCTTTGCGGATGATACAAATATTCTTTGCAACAAAGAAACCGTAAATAGTACAATATCAGACGTTTCAAATTGGTTCCGTAATAACAAATTAAAAGTAAATGAAAATAAAACTGTTTCAATGCAGTTTTCCATATCAAATAAAAAATTCTGTACTCCATTGAAAATGAACGGTGTGCCATTGACTGATGTTAATGTAACAAAATTTTTAGGTCTATCAATTCAGTCAAACCTCAAATGGAATGCCCACTTAAATGAATTGAACACAAAATTAAGTTCATTATGCTACGCGTTCAGAATTCTTTCAAATTCCGTCAGCCTTCATACAGCTCGTTGTGTATATTTTGCCAATGTTCACTCCCGCCTGAGATATGGCATAATATTTTGGGGAAACACATCTTATAGCTCACAGACTTTCAGATTACAAAAAAAAATTGTACGAATAATAAGCAAATCCAACCCACGTGATTCTTCTAAGTCACTCTTTATTAATCTAGGAATTTTACCATTACCTTGTCTCCTGATTTACGAATCAGTAGTTTTTGTCAAAAATGACTTACTTAAGGGCGGGAATATATTTTCAGCAAACGCCGATGTCTATAAGTATAACACACGACGTAGTAATCATATTCACCAAGTGGCAGTATCAACAGCTCACTACAAAAAATTCACATACAATTCAAGTACATTACTCTACAACACTTTGCCAGAAGACATTAAACGATTAAATTCAATAGAAAAGTTTAAGTCCCAAGTAAAATCTTTTCTGCTGCATAACTGTTTCTATACAATTCGAGACTCTATCGAGCATCAAAAAGGAAAGTAGAATTAATTTTAACAATGATAGTTAATGTAATTATTTATCATTTGGACTGTATAATTCTAAAGAACCTGTAACAAGTATTGTACCACAGTTTCTGGGTTGATGGCCCCCATCTCGATCAGGTTTTTCGTCCAGTTTCCCTGATCCTTGAGCAAATGCTGAGATGGTCCCTTGTTTTGCTTCTGGACATAAATGTAACTTCATTATTTGTGCACGTCTTCTGAATTTCAGTGGGAAATATAGTTATTCAAATTATCGTTTTTTCATATTATCGCGGCAAAAAGTATTATTCTTTCATGAAGAACATGAGGGTTCAGGACAGGAATTTATAGCTAATTTACCTTTGAAAATATATTTTATTATATAGGAGCGAATATTTTGTCAACAAAACTCGAAAGGAACCTCTTTTTTCTGTATTCAAAATTCGACTAAAATATGGTTTAGGATAGAGACCACAGAATTATGAAAACGTGCACAAAATTCACTTCTCCCCATAGCTCGTCATACGCAGTTTTTAACTGTTTTTTGACGTAAATAAATAAAAAAATAGACCTTTACGTCGGCATATAAGGGTTTCCGTCTCCAGTTAACTCCCAGAGCTGGAAAACGCTCGCTCTAGACAGGTCTCCCGACATGTATGGCAGTGTTGTGCATGTAAGCGTAAGTGTGTATGTGTAAGGGCAGAGAAGGGGTCAAGGGATCCGTTTGTAAGAATTTCGTTGTTCCCTGCATTCACCTGGTATTGATCGGAGAAACCATGGAAAATACCGATCAAAGAAGTCGGCCGCTACAATAGTTCTCCAGGCTGATCGAATTCGACCCAGCTATGTAGCTAGTCTATATCTCAATCTTCTTTCTTCATCTTCCTCTTCCTGTTTCTTTTCTTCTTCTTCTTCTTCTTCCACTTCTCAATCTCCAGAATGGTGGCTGTAGTTTGGTTGCCGTCCTCCCTATTTAGGGCGGCGATTTATGATGTAAGTGAACAAGAAACCCTACAAAGCTGTGCTAACTGTATTGTCAGTACTCGCATGTGTCGGTCTGTCCCGCGCCCTCGATCAGGGACTAAAGTTCCAGGCCATTCGAGGCGTCGCGATGGTCATGGCTTAACCTTCCAACGGAAGAAGGCCTTTCGTGGCCGACTAGTTAGCTGGGTCAAGCGACACCGTTGTGGGGAGGAACGCAAGGTTCGTGATTTCCTGTGATCACGCTAGGCGAATCGCCAAATGACAAACACCTGAGATAGAACATTGTTTTTCTATTCCACCCGTTCCTATTCTTCGGTCCTCTCCGACTAAATCTTATAAGCCTTTCGATTGCGAGAACTTAACTCTAGAGGTTGAGCATATTAGGGTAAATACCGTTCTATGTGTAGGCATCATGTATAATAGGATACTAGGGACAGAAAGATAAATAAATAAACAGCAATTGAAGGGGTCAGTGTATTAGTGGTCTAGGCCATATTTTTAAAAAACTGAGAAAAATCAAGTTACTCACTGAGTGGAGTTTGAAGGAGTTGTGAAGAGAAAAATGACTTTATAGTTGAAAATTGGTCAAACCAACAAAGATAGTTCACCTTCTTGATAAACAAACTGTGCCAATAACTCTTTTTTGGGGGGGAAGGGCGTTAGACCACTATTACAATCGACTCTTGAATTCCTAAGATACGGAACGCAATTCATTACAAGTCCAATTAGCCAAGCAGCACCTCGAATAGGGATCTGTGGAACAGGAAGATCCGTAGCTCCGGCGCCCAGCTGGCCCAAGAGGCGGCGGAGACAGCGGCGAGGGCTTCGCGTGCGTCTGTTACGTAAGTTCCGGCAGCGCGCGGCGTGGCGCGGCCGTCAAGGGCCTTCGGCCGCGTAACCGAGGGAGGGTGCCTGCGTCTTTTATGCAGCGGGCCAAGAAACGCGGCCGGTTCCGGGACGCTGGCCCGTTCCGGGATTCGCGCCGGCGGGGATAACCTTTGAAGAGTAGCGCTGGTGTACTGCGTACTTCCGTCACATCCTGATTTAATATCGGAATTGGTATATCATCGTATGTATCATGCTTGAGGTGCTCTATTCGTTCGGAAGGAAATACCAAGCTTGGCGGTGTCCTGGGGTGATAATCATCGGCGACCGACTCTTTAAATGATTTTATGTATATTAAAATATTAGTAATTTATTTATTTAACGTTAAAAACTGTTAAAACAGTGTGTGACGTGCCATGTGGAAAAGTGATTCTGTGCATGACATTTTAAGTTCTGGGATCTCTACCGTGGCGCATATAGAAAACAAATAAAAACGAGTGACTTAGTTAAAAATATTGGCTCCCGTTAAAAAACTATTTGCAAAGTAATGTTATATTATTAATTAAATAGCGTTTAAGTATTTCTATTACATTAATTTATTTTCATTGTTTAGCCTCCTCCTCCTTCAACTGCCTCCTCCTTCTCATATAATGTGTCGTATAAAAATAATTTTCCAAAATTGGTCTTTCCAGTATACAGGAGAATCACAGGCCAAAAAAAGAGATGTGGCCACTTCCGTCGCAAAACGAAATGCGACCATAAACATCCCAAACAGAGAACTAAACTTGTAAACACACACTGAAGTGAGACCACCTACGTCTCAAAATGAAGCTCAACTACATACTACTTCCGAAAATGAGGCGCACCCACGTACATTTCACAATAAAACGAGACCGTCGACATCCCAAAACGAATCGCCGACACTTCAGCGTCAACCTCAGACGCGACCACCGACGTCCCCCAAATGAGATCCGTCTCCAAGCGTCGCCAGGTCAGTCGCGACCACCTACTTCCCAAAATCCCACGCTTAGTCCGCCACGAATGGAGGCGCTTCTTCTGCGAGGTTTTGCATCGTCCGAGGCAATTCTCTTGTTCCGGAGCGGTCGCTCGTTCCGGGCCTCGCGCGCGCGCTGTTTAATCGTCCCCGCGGCTGGTGCGGTCCGGTGAGGGCCGGCGCGTCGGGCTGACGCGAACGCGAGGCCGCGGACGCCCTACTTGCGCGGTGGACGGCGAGGACAATGCAAGTACCGAGAACGCGCGTCGCGTCGCGTCGCGTCCTCGGAGGACAGGCCGCGGCCGACGCGTCCTTTCAAACGCGTCGCTTCCCTCGCCTGTATTGATCTCGCGGGGGCCCGCGAATATTGTCCGCGGCAAATTGCGGTTGTGCGGACGCGAGATGTGCCGCGTGTGATTTCCGCTTCTTGAGGATCCCTCCCTCCTCCTTCTCCTCCCACCCCCAGCCGCTCTCTAGTGAAATAACGCGACGCCTCGGCGCGTTACGGCGTCCGCAGCGCGTATTGTTTTGGTGTTGGCCGCAGAGAAATTCTAAGGAAACGGCCCGGGTCAGTGTGTGATTCCCGCTCCGTCGCGAAATCTCTCTCGTCTTTCGTGTGAAGAGCCTTGCTTTAGAATTGATCTGCTGGACGCGAATATTGTTCGGCATAAATTGCGTGCTATTTCCGTGCAAAGGGTTTTGCGGGCGGTCATCTGCACTCGCCGTGATGTTCAATGCGATGATTTTTGTCATTGTACGATCCGAATTACTGGACGCGACACTAGTTTGTTTCAGCGCTCTTGACGTGACGTGGTGATGTTTTCTCGCTAATTTCTGGACGATGAAAGTAAATGGAAATAATTCATACGATGATGCAAATCGGCTTCTTTTCTTTTTATTGGAAATGGGCTTTGATGCCCATGTAATGCGTGCATTTATTGCGTATGCATATTTTTAAGGTTCTCGCCTCGCGATACCGAATTCAGTATGGCCTGCACGTGATAAAATCAACTCGCTATTAGCTTCGAACATTTTTTAGTCTTATAGTATCGTTTGCCTGAATGATTCACATTTAATATATTTTTTGTGACCTACATGCTGTGTAACAAGCAGATCCGAAATGTAGGGCTTTATACATATCACAAGTAGCGGTACCTTACAAAATGAGTAATTGAAGGCTCCATTAAAACATATTATTGAAGTATTCATCTTCATCTACCAGGTTAAATCGAAAATTATTACCGAGAACAGCCGACTTCCGGGATCTCGCGATTTCTAAACTGCCAGGACGTTGTGAATTGATTCACTCTTATTAATTTATATTTTTTTCGTGATACGTAAAAAAAGTCAGGGGGAATAATTTGCGCAGAACACGGTAACTACAGTGTCGGTAGTTACCCTCCCATAGCTGTATTTACGATACGAAATAAAAAGAAGGCGGGCGATATTAAAAATAAATAATGTTTAAATGAATGGTTAACCACCAGGCAACGATTACCCATCTCTCAAAGGAAATGTGTACCTACAAGGAATCAAGGGGAGACCTAAACCTTCGGGAATTATCCGCTGGCTGAGGCTGTGTGAATTTCAACGAATACCCACAACTGCTGTTACTTCCACGAAACCGGAAAGAAGCCATCACGTTTTTAATGGACGCAGACGTAAAACAAACATCACTTCTCGGGCACATGACGACTCATTAATCATCCAAAACATCTGCTCACTGACCGCATTGTGAGGCTGGACCAGTAGCCACGGCGCAGTTCAGTGGGTCTGAGGAGACGCTCTTGTTTGCCGCTTGTCAAATATTGACGTAACACGTGGACACAGCGAGGGCTTCCTCGCACCCGGAGGAGGTCGAGTTGTGGGCAAGGCGGCGAGGCGGCGATGCGGCATTACGTGGACACTTGCGCTCGCCGAAGAACAGCGGAACAACGTCTCCCAGTGGGCGGATTACGCCTGCCACGGCTTACCGCTGACCTTTATCGAAGGCTGACGGCAGTTGCATGCCACGCTTGCGAAGCCTTAAAAACGAGGCAGAAAAGCAGAGCGCAGCGAGCGTCCCGGAATTAATCTGGTTTGGAGTCAGATGCTTGTGGGTTCGACGCTCGACAGATCCTTCCTTCGCGATACCGCCTAAACGCTTTCGGCTGCAATGTAATGGAATTACAACAATACGCACTGTTAATTTAGAAAACGATTACATTTTTGTTTATTTTTTACGTATTTTAAGTGAGATGGAGGAGAGTTGCAACTTTCTAATTGTTCAATAAAATAATTCAGATATCTGAAATTCGGTTCTTAACTGTTATGGAATGAGCATTACAGTTATTGCTCATATTAGGAATTAAAATAAATAGATCTGCATAATATTCGATATATCAGCGATGTAATATATGAAAACAATAAACGAGTGTATTTTTCAATCGATAAAAAGGAAGATACTAATCAACAAAATATAATTTATTGTGAAACTAGAGAGAAAAGAAATGCGACGTTATTAATTTTTTCGTTTTATTTAATGTAAAAAATCAGTTCAAATGTATGTAACTCATAAGGGGGTAGTACAAGTTTTATGCAATCAAAAGTAGCGTAGACTGTAGCATGTAGTGAAAGTTACGAATAAACGCTTTTTTTGTACAGAATATTAAACATGTCTATTTAGAAAAATACCGACCTCCTTGGCCGTCGAGGGGTCAATTTCTGTTAGAATGTGATCTCTTTGACTTTTGCTTCACCAGAATGGCTCAACATTTATTACAGTAGCACTTTTTTTCTGAATCTTTGTCTTTGGTTGCAGCTATGCAAGAGAGCTTATTGTGAAATACTCATGCAGCAATGCAGTGTGGTCATCCTCACATTGCGAGCATTTTGTGGCACACAAGAAAGAGAAGATACAGAAGTGACATGAGCATAGCAGCGGGCGTTTTGATAGTATTTCTTCCATAATTTCAAAGCACGTCAATAGAGATGTTTCAGTTCTTATTCTTGTAGCTACCTAGGAGTAGTGTCCCTAGCTCGATAACAGGATGTGCTCCACTGGCAAATTTAAATGACGTCATAGGACTCACTCCGCCACGATGTTTTTGCTAATTGGAAATGTGATTTCACATCCCACGGTGTAGAGGTCTAAAAATAGTGAATCACAGTCACTATGAGCCTCGTTACGTTCGAGACACGGAGATTTTAAGATATCCCTGTTGCGAGTATATTCCGCGCGAAGTACATTCCTTGGCAGGCAATCTTATTGGATGTACGATACTAAATGTATAGTATCTTTTGAATTAATTCACCTTGAACCTTGATATGGTTCCGAGAACGGACTACGTAAGATGTCTTCCAATGATTTAATATGAAGCCTAATTACCTATTATTAAGCATAATTGCCATAGTATAATTCTTTTTTGGTCTGAATTTCTATTAAAATAATAAATCATGTAATGAAAGAACATCCAAAAAGGACTCAATAATACATTTGGATATTTCTACAAACAATCTTTGACATTAGGTACTACTTAATTTTTGAAGAGAAAAATCCCTCCTCATTCAGGTACACAGATTTCAAATATACTATAGACCAGAAAAACATTGTTGCATATGCGATAAACTCCATAAATTATGTTGTATTCGATTTTATGTGAGAGCACGTAAACGTAGATATTTGATTCTTTCTGGCACACAGGTCAGTTGTGTATCTCATAGGAGCTTCGTGATGTACAAATTATTGTCGGTGAACATACTCTATTATTCCACATTATTATTGTTCGCGTTTGAAAACAAAAAATAAGAATCAAAGGAATATGAATTGTTACGCTGGGACACGATACCACAAAACGTTCGTTGCGGGAAATCCCACACTTCATTTGAATTCAACGCGCATGCGCATTCCAATGGGCGGGCGTTGCTTCATGCATCGTCGATTATTTAGTGGATGGCTCTGTGCCTGCTGGTGCCATATTCTTTCCTGTCTCAGGTCTCGAATTTCTCTTTTCGGTATGAGCAATTGTAACAATACGATGTCCACCTCATGAAAATTAATTCGTATGAAAAACCGACATTGTGCTTTGAGACTTCGGTTCAAGTGTGTATATTGTACAAATACTGATGTATCGTCATATCGCTCACTTGCTGCAACAGAGGCTTAACTCAAAGAAATCTTGTTTTTCAGGAGACACGTGTAAAATTTATAATTTCCAAATGAAATCAATGGAATAGCATCCCTTCAATTGGTCTCTAGCAATAAATTTGCGAAGTCCCGGTAAACCATTATAAAGAGCATAGCAGTATGAAGAGCTAGAAAAATCTTCATTCTTCTTAATAATAACTCGTTTGATGCGCATTTTGATTTTTGTCTCTTTTGGAGCAAATTAGCTGTGTACAACAAATAATTCTGTAACACATTCTACACTGAGAACAATACCCATTGCTCATCAAAGGATTTCGTTAGAACAGACATCCTATCCAGGTTAGGGAAGATCGAATTTTGTTTTCAAGTGACTCGATTGTTTTCTAAGCATCTCTATCTAATGTATGAAGTTTCTGGTTATTTAATTTCGTCACCAAATGTTTATTCTGATCATGATTGGATTAAATATAAAACATTAAGTGTTTTTAGATACACGAGTTCAATATGGAATGACTCTGTATTACACGATGGCATATTCAATAACTAATCAACAAAAATTTAATTTGCTTTAAATTTGCTACATTTGATTAATAATTTTGTTGTTTTATAATAAATTATAATTATATATATTAGAACATTTCCATAACTTGAAATATCTTTTGTATTACGCAGGTGGTAGGCATTTCAAGTTTATTTTCTTTAGAAATTATAATCTACGAACTAAATAGTGGCATGCATTGCCCCGTAGGAATCTTAACCTATTCAAGTTCATTCATCGAATAAACCTCGCCATCTGGATTCTGCGTCTTCATAGACGTCTGAACAACTCAACAGCTGCGTGAACACTGCATCGTTACAGTACTTGTGAGTCGGTTTTTACGCTTGTGTAGTAAAACTTAGTGAGACAGTCTGCCACAAGGATTATGGTCTGACGTAGAGCATTAGCATCTGAGCGACAACCACCCGAAGGCCGCGTTGTGTGGAGCACGCGTATCCGCCGGGGCAAGAAAGGCGGATTCGCGGAGAATTGGGCCACTTTGTAAGCACGCCGAGGATCCTACACCAGGAGTGTCCAACTTGTAAGACCTCAAGGGCCACAAGTAAAACCTTTAATACGGTTGCGGGTCATATTTTCATCAATCGGGCGATCCCCACGTGGACCCTTATTGTTGAGCTCGACAGTTTGCCCAGCTGCTCTGAAAAAAACGGGGCGGAATGGAACCATTCGTGATGTCAGACCGTACAATACACAGCGCTGTGAAACACATTGGAATAGTTTTGAATTTCTGAATTTACTACAGAAAATCCCTAAATCTAAACGTCTCCTATTTTTACATTTGGGGTGTTGATAGGGCGCGTGCGCTAGGCGCGATATGTTCCCGCCCAACATCGATGCAAGGGACTTTCACGTTTGACTAATAACTTTTCGCGGGCAACGGTAAATGGCACCGCGGGCTGCCAGTTGGACTACGCAGTCCTAGACATTTCTGTGAGACGCAGTAAACAAAATTAAGTATTGCCGGCCCCGTGGCCGAGACCGTTAAGGCAGTAGTGCCGTAGTGGTCTCGGACCGTGGGGTCGCGGGTTCGAGTCCCGCCTCGGGCATGGTTGTATGTGTTCGTCCTTTCACCCTTTCTCATCACCATATCGTGTCATCATCATGTCATAACGTTACTCCCAATTGTGGTCGCTAATGACCGAGTAGTTGATGCGACCTTAAACAAAAAAAAACAAAAAAAAAAAAAAAAAAAAAAATTAAGTATTCATCTCGGTAATGAGTGCTGTAAAAGTAGGAACCCAGGCCTGGGTGGAAAATTCTCACGTTGATTTATGACAGTTTCATAATTCCTGCCCTGAGTTGCTCACTTACGATTGTCCAGATTTGATAAAACGTTCGAGGGAACGAATGCTGCTGCTAAGAGTATTTACAAAATGACAGGATTGCAAAATCCTCCGTCTAGTTTGCTCCTTTCCACAATAGAGCACGGTATCAGCTAGGTAAAAAAACGCGAAAAATCAGTTCACCAGAATGTTTCAACATCTCTACAAATGGAAATACCTCCTTTCCCTTGGGTACATGGTTCGACAACTACTTAGTAAACTCATTTCCCCTACTATTTACTACTATTTGCTTCACACTAATTGCTAACACCAATTTGGCAATGAATTATTACCAGTTCATAGTGTAAAGTTTATCTGTTAGTACTCCTTCGAGTTCTAACCTCGTAATTCTAACTTACTTGTAAATTTTGATTTTGTTCTTCCAAAATAATAACGATTATTTCCCACAATATTCTGGAGTATGGAAGTCATGACTCCACAATATCCTTGGATCCACATCTGGCTGAGATGCAATTACCGAAATATTAAATGGACATAATTTTGTGCTATTTTGACGTTTTGAACTATTTAACCGTACAATGCAAGGAGTTTAAATTACTTTGAATATAATAATAGCTATTTTCAATATTAGGCGTACTGTCTTAGCACATGAGATGATCGATACGTGCAGGAGTTTCATTTTCATCAAAGAACTTGATCGGCGCACATTATAATCATAATCTCCTCTCTTAGAAGAAGAAATATTTATACCAGCATGGGCCCGACAATGCGAAGTGCAAACCACCAGCACTGTTCAGTGTTTCGGATTGTTAATATTTCAAGAAGGTCGAATAGCTTCGTAATTAAGCCTTAAAGGCAACGACTCAGCATGCGCCAACCAAATATGCGCTCGGACATAACAGTTTTTTTTAAAATATTTATTAAGTTAACTACATTACCACAATGTATGTAACAGGTGCTAGATCTAATATACATAATAATAATAATAATAATAATAATAATAATAATAATAATAATAATAATAATAATAATAAACTGCTGTAAACACGTCGAATAACACAGACACTGAACTTCTGATGCTGCTAAACATGAAGTGTGAGACACAAAAAATGTTAAAGAAATCGTGGAGAGACAAACCACTCCACGGACAATATCTAAAAAGAATGGACAAGGTGCAGATCAATAAAGATCAATCATTTATGTGGCTTAAAAGGGGAAGGATGAAGCCAGAATCGGAAGCACTTGTAATAGCTGCCCAAGATCAGGCCTTGAGAACACGACATTATGATAAAGCGGTTCTCAAAATTTCCCAAGATGACAAATGCCGCATTTGCCTGGAGCAAGTAGAAACCATTGATCATATTGTCTCAGCTTGTCCAATCCTAGCAAAGACAGAATACCTTAAAAGACATGACAGGGTGTGTAGCTACCTCCACTGGCAGATCTGTACCGCTCTCGAAGTTCCAAACACATGCCCCAAGTGGTACGAACACCTACCGAAACCGGTGACGTCTGTTGGATTGTGTACGATATTGTACGACCAACAAATTCAAACTGATCGCACGATAGCGGCAAACAAACCGGATATAGTTATCCGGGATTTGGCGAAAAAATCGTGTTTACTTATCGATGTTGCTGTACCTTGCGATCAAAACGTCGTTACCAAGGAGGCAGAGAAACGTCTTAAATACAAGAGTTTGGAAATCGAGATCAGCCGAATGTGGGGCGTAAAAGCACAGGTCGTCCCGATAGTTATCGGAGCTCTGGGATTTGTTCCGCAAAATTTGAATAAGAACTTGTCTAAACTCCCAGGTAATTCAAAAGACTGGGAAATGCAAGAAATTGCTTTATTTGTAACAGCCCACATTTTGCGTAAAGTATTGTAGAGGCACTGATAGTCACCGAATCTGCTCCTTAGGTAGCTGGTTGCAACCTGGAGTAGATTTTATATTCAGCCGACTCATAAGATCGTTAGTCGTGATGTAATGGAATAATAATAATAATAATAATAATGATAACAATAATAATAATAGTCAAATATACATAATAATACATTTTGTGATACACTTGACCCTCGTCAGAGAAAGTTTATTTCAGGAAATAAATCACACCACAGAAGGTCAGTAGGTTTCTTCCTTTTTAATCTTCTTTTTTCGGTAAAATCGAGGAGTTTTGATGCCTCAATATTCATTCATGTAGCTTTCACTTTGCTTTCAATTCTTTCTCATACGTGGTTTGCATTTTTGTCGATAAAATAAATTATTACATTCCTGTTTGTACGAGCAATTTGTTTTCTGGGAATGTCCAATTATTCAAAAGCCCCAGTGACCACCTGAAAATACCTGAATCTCTGAAGGTAAACCTGCAGTTTCGCAGAGAAGTTAGAACCCTACTCTGCCGCCCGTGTCTGAATTACTCAGCTGCAGAAGCCCCGCGGGGGACGGCGAGCAGCAGACACCGCAGCGGCCGTGTTCGATTACCCGGTCGACTCGTACACAGGGTGGCAGAACGGCTACGGGCATCTCGCCATTGCACTTTAATGCAGTAGGGCAGTGATGTCAAGGTCTCCTACAGGTGGCAGTGACACGCCTCGCGGCACCGCTCCATGCCACGAGCTTCTCTGCACCACTAGGGTCGGGAGAGAAAACTATTAGTAACCGCGCCGTTTTGAAATAGAGATGGAGTTGTCTCTTGCGGCGGGGTTATGAACTGCGTGGAGAGGTGATTTCGTCGTGGCACTCGTGCCACGGACTCCCGCTCGTGGCATCGACCCTGACAACATTGCAGTAGGGTTTGACACTTGAGGTAGTTGTCCCCAGTCTCGTTTCCTTTGACACCTTGTAGTGGCGTATCCGTTTCAGAACGTCGATGATTATCCCCATAGAGCTCGATACTTGGCGTTCCTTGCCAATTGAGACGTTTGGGGTGTAAATAATGGTGTCTTACATGTTGGACGAAATTGGATTATTAGGCCCTTTGAAGGAGGCGGAATAGTTCTATCTACATTCCAAGTGATTGCAAGATCAGCCAAGAAATGCCGTTGATAATTGTCTTTTTTGTATGTTATGGCTTGTTCATTTGGATCGTGTAAACTCGTAGATCACTTTGTATTTCAATGCAGTACGTGAAAAATCAGTTACCACAAAGGCCTAAATTATGAAACGATGAGTGATGATTTTGATTTTATGGTTGGTACATTTCAAGTTTGCGCCAATCACAATGTGAAATCACCCGTGTCTTGCGCGAGGTTCAAATTCACGACGTAAGAGTAGTGATTGTCATTGCAGTTGTCTGTGCTTTTTAGTACGGCATACACATCTCGGGTATACGAAATGAATACATTTTTTCATTTACAGTAATCTGGCAAGGGTTTATCGTTTTCCAGTTCAGGATATTCAGTGAAGTACGGCGGGAAGCAAACCTATACTTAAGTAGATTCTAACAAATACTAAAATACTTAATTCCACAAATTCGATCGAAAGCCGTGAGATTTCTCGAGGCACTAAGATGCGGGCCACACCTCACAAATTCTTTCAGAGTTTGCTGCATTTCAAGAATATGACCAAACCTCGATGTAACACTATGTGCACTCTCTCTTCAAGCTCCTTGTCTAAGTGTCATGAATTCTAAACAATAGCTCCTAATTAAACAATTTCGGTCGTATTAATTTTTGTGTCAAAACGCTTACCATTCTCCTATTGTGTTTAATAAAAGTAAACTGATAGTAGCACAGCAATACTGTCAGGAATTGGAACTTTTAGTTTCTCGTCGAGCTAGGACTCCTTACTTCCTAACAATTTGTCATATTTTCCCATTAGGGCAAAGGTGTGACTTGTTTCGTAGTCTATATTTAGACGGTTTGTGCGGAGAAAAGTATTATTTCCTCGAAAAGCATATTCATAAAACCATGCAGAGTTTTCTCAAGTAAAATTGAAATGATTTCTTTTCAGGTTTATGGAAGAAACAAACTTCTGTACTCTTTGATTTGCATTCGTGTAGGGTAACAATTATATATAGAATTTTACAGGCAGTCAGATTTTAAACACTTACGTGGAGGAAGTACTTGCAGTTAGAATACTATATGCACTCCCCTAAAGCTTAATCCCAGTAAATTCGTATTTAGAGACATATCCTCCTAGCTTCTCGTACGCAATCCGCCTGTCTTCATTGGTGATGAATCGATCCCAGATGAATGACTTCTACAATCCACAAACTGAATAATAATTTACATATGATCCTAGTTTTAACTAGCACATTGATCGATCTGGTATAAGACGTTGACCATGAAATTCATGTGCCATGGCACATGCCTGTAGCCACTTTGGACGACCCTCTTGGCAAGAGGATACTAAAAGATAATCAAGGAGATACTGCACATTACCGGCATTTCCCAAGAGAAAATCGGTCGTATCCGTCATGCAGAATTCGCCACTGTGATTCCCTTCTCGGACACTTCAACCTCTATGGATTTGTCCTGGTATTGCGTACTCGCAGTATAATCAGAATCCTTTCTAGCTTAAACATTCGAACGTAAAGGGATGGACGTTAAGCACATAAGAATGTGGAAGGATGGATCCCGCACAATTCTTGATCTATCGTTTGAGTACCGCTCCGGCACCCTCTTGAATTGATCGGAGGAAATCAAAAAAACAATTAGAGTAATCATCCTCGAAGTTTCCTCCCTGCAGTGGCCGGCTTTGATCCAGTTCCTTTAGTGATATCGCAATTCCGGCACAATCGAAACTCGAATACAAAACGTCCCAATTTCGAAGCTTAGGTTGCGAATTCACTAATACATACACTCTGCACTACGGCCTCAAGATGATTTATGAAGAGAAAATGAATAAATCGAAGGACATCTACATTTGATTCAGAGTGTTACTAATTTCTTAACTCATACTGACGCTGCGGTTGCTTTGTAGCATCGGTTTTATTGCCAGAAACGTAATAGAGAGATGCGCTGAGAAATAGAAAGCAAAGAATAATAACTATTATTTGAGATGTGGAGTGATATAAGTATACCCATTGAAACTGAATAACCCTCAGAACAAAGCATTATTTTCGGACGCAGTTTTTTGAGATACTTCTGTGTACAGTGAAGATGTTAGTGTTGTTCACAGACACGCTCAGAAAGAGCGAGAGAACGAGTGAGGCGGACAAAGAGAAGTCCTTGAAAAACAACTTCTGTGACAAGTACTCCCCGAAACACACATTTCCGAAAAAAATTCGGCATCGATATTTGCAACATTACAAACCTTTTCATATACTCCGTACTCGAGAAAGTAATGATGTCCCACGATATTAGGGAATACTACGGAGAGCAGAAAATCGTTGAAAGGGTCTAAAGATGGGAAGACTTAAATGCACACCCATTCAGACGCATGGCATCCATAAAAAATCGAAAAGTTGGCAAGAGAAAACAAATCCAAGGGAGAATGAAGTCCAGAAGGTGACGGATTATCCAGACAGATACAGACTCCAAGCAGTCCTAAAGAAAGATGAAATCCTTAACAGTATGAATTGGTAGGGGACACCCTGGGGTCGTCTCCCCTACAGAGTTTGATGCCCCCTGCAGGAAAAGCTTTAAATTGTCTCTTCCGGAGGCATAATTAATCCATTTCTAGCTGTCTTATTTATTCTTGAAACATTCTAATCAAGAAATTGTAAAAATAAAATTTTGGTTAGTGTGTGTGGGAATGATTACTGGCATTGTTGCTTAGGGCCTACTGACAAAGTCACAAATCTCCATATATCGGAACTGTGAGAGGTAAAACTTGTACAGTATATAATCCACTACAGCCACAGCTGGAAAAAATGAAATGCTGGTTACTCTGATTTTTCTCTTATTTTGTACATTTATGACCCCCCCCCCCCATGGAGAAATTCATGCCTCGTCAAATAATGTGTAGCAACTACGGCTAATCCGACCTTAGAGAGTGGCCTCAAAAAAAACGTATTTAGTACTTTATCTTACTAGTGCTTCAGCCTGTGGCCATACCTGGTAATGCACGGATGTCCTCAATGGGAAATTATGAGGATGTGAATGGTGAAATTCGGTGAGAGATACCCAAGAAAACGTGCAGCAAATTGTCAAACACAAATTCCAAATGGCTCGAGCAGCATTCGAACCAAGGCCCAGCGGTGGACGGCGGGCGGCCTGACCACTGCTGTGGGGTCGCCCTACTTCGTAAGTTCTTCCATGTCTCCATCCGGCCCTGACGCTCAGTGCGCCGCGGGAGTGCGGAGATTCAGACCCACGTGCCGGCCTGCGGCGCGGCGCCCGCATGCTTCGCGAGCAAGTGTGACGCGACATGCGAGAAAAGGGGGGAAGGGGCGGGGTATGGGCGGGCGAAGGGGCGGGTCGGCGGCGACGCCCTCCACGCACAGCCTCGAGAGGACACGCACGCGTGGCGGCGGCGACGTGGGTGGGGTCTGGGCGGGGGCGGGGGGTGGCGGGGGCGGCGAGGGAGGCGGGGGCGGCGAGGGAGGCGGGGGCGGCGAGGGAGGCGGGGGCGGCGAGGGAGGCGGGGACGGCGGGGGGTGGCGGGGCGGGGACGGTGGGGGCGGGGACGGAGGGGGCGGGGACGGGGGGCGGGGACGGTGGGGGCGGGGACGGCGGGGGCGGGGACGGCGGGGGCGGGGACGGCGGGGGCGGAGACGGGGGCGGCGGCGTCGGACAGAAAGCTGCAGGGCGGGCCACAACGCGGCGCTACGTTCTTCAGACGAACCTACTGAATTCCAAACTCGACATTTGAATTTAACTTGGTTTATAAGATTTATTTTCAGTCAATAATGTAAAAACTGGATGACTTACGGAGAAAAGTATAATCTACGCACGTTCCATTCACTCATGAATATTTTTCTAGGTAGCGAGATTAACGATCAATTAACTAAAATAATCTTAAATAAAACTAGAAAATATTCAAATGATGTAAGATTCATTGGACTCCTTCAAATCTAGAAAAATGCAGATAATCCAGAACAAATCCCCACGAACTTAAAGCAAAGCTCCTTGCTTCTTCACAAACATATGTAAGGAAATATACGTAAATAATCATATATAAAGAAACAACTGAAACCAATTATTGACATCATTAAATGACGACACAATTTTTATAATAATCTTTCATAGAACCCATTACAACCTAAGAAAATCACCCAGAAATAACATCAATAAAAATACTGATTTTCCTAACATAATTTTTATATAAAGCTTGTTAATCTGGATACTTATTTTTGAAGTGCTCAGTGAGCATCTTCTCCGTAATGAATAATATTTGTAAAGAAATGGTTTAGAACTGTAGAACGGATAATAAGCATAAAAACATGTGAAAAAGTTTCAAAATCCCTGGACCATGTAATCCGTTCATAATAAATAAATTTTACAAAATGAGGAACTTATGTTCTATCGTGAGTATTCACCTTCCTCTTTCGGCACTGGCGATATTTTTCTCGCAGCGTGGCAGTAATTCCCGGCATGGCCCTAAGGGCGAGGAGACAAGGAGTTGCGTGGGCGTCGCGTCATTGTGGAAGTAGAGCACGCGCACTGGGCGAAACAGCACTGTTTATTTCAGATTTTGGGATCGAGGTCGAGTTGCCGTTTATTTGGAAAATGAGGGCTTGTGGAACACGACTCCTGAAATTTGCGGTGTTTCTGTCTCGTTGCTTTGCCGCAAGAGAACCGTTTCCGTCGTGACAACAGAAACTCATATCGAGGAGTTTTACAAGGCGTTTTTTAAAAAATATATGACGACTTTGTGATATTTACAATTCATCACTTAAAACATAATAATACAGGATAGAAAACTCAAGACATCAGAAATACCTTATCGTTATTAGACGAACAAAAGAACTCATTCCGACTTCCATCAAATTATTTTCATAATGCTTATCGGATTCTCATTAATTTGTTTTTACTTAAAATAAAGTATAAAAAATCACTTTTAATAATGCATTAATTTACAAAGGTTTCTTGTAAATCGGAGTTTTAATAAATATAATTTGAAGAACTACAATTGCAATCGAAGTGGAAAGGGAACTTGAACTTTTACTTGAATATGTCATTCTTTTGGTCTATAAATAGATTATTTCTTGACAAAATGAAAACAAATTCAAAGTGAAAAAATTAAAATGTTTAATACATATTTAAGCTTTAATGACATAATTACATTCGATATATTTTATTCATCTCTCCGGATGAGTGTTTGTTGTTTTTTTTTTCAAAATTTACGCAATGCATAAAAAATTAAGCATGGAAGTAGCCTGAGTACGAAGAATTGAGAACGTTCGTCCACAATAGGTACAGATTACGAGAAATGCTCGTGAATATTCAAGCTGTTTCATTAATGATGAATGACCGTTTCGTGTTGCTGCCTTAGACTTGTGGCACAGCAATTCTGTAGAAATTGCACCCTTCCCGGAACTATTGCATACATTCATATCATAAGTAATACTCCAAGAATGCGGAGGGGCCTCTACACATACCGAGCAAAACTTTGCAAATGAGGGCTTGATATAAGATTACAAAGTGGGTAAATTTCTCTCCTCAAATTTCATAATTCGTCACGCCCTTGGACACTCGCCTACCTCCCCACGCCCGTGACCGTAGTAGGCTTCATTATCGAACTACCCGGATTCAGTGCGTCGTGCACCTTCCTCGTTCCAGTCTTATCGAACTTCGCTCACGCAAGTTTACCGGCAGGCAACGCCGCCGCCGCTCCCATCGCCGTCATTGAGGCTCGCAGCTCCGTTTGTACCCCTCTCACGTCCTTTCCCAAACTTACAACTTCACTTTTCATTGGAACTACTATCCCTGTCACGTCACCATTATCGCCCATGCCATCACTATACCTACCTTTTCTGAAGTCACTCCCCACCCAGTCACCTCAAATCCGTGATAGCCCCAACCCTTGTCTCATGTGTCCAAGTGTCGCTTGTTGTATGTATAGTTTCTGAATCATGGAAGGTACATTCGTGATACACAGAAAACTGAATCCTTGTTGTCACCTACGAATTGATCTCGTTATTCCTTAGATCATTCTTTTTATTGATCCGCACTCTGTTGGTAATACAGAAATAATACTGTCGAGACGAGTGTGCGTATTCGATTACTAATAAATTATAAATGCGAGAGTATTTACAAATAAAAATGTCTTTAAATACAAATTGATAGACACCAATAGGTGAAGAATTGTATAAATTTTCTCGTAAAGGTTGTATAGGTACTGTGAGATGTATAATAGAATGAGGTCAATTATAATGTGTATATTAAAAACTGAAAAAGTTAATATGAATTGCATATTTATATTCAGAATTCAATGTTAAATTACCTTAAATGTTAAACAAATTACAAACGTATTTTTAAGACAATCCAAATGAGATATTTTAAAACCTGTCAACAGGTAGACAGTATACTTATGTAGCGAGTTACGAACATTTTTAAACAAATTACTACTTTACCCTGCGTTCATCTTGCACTATAATTGTTCGTGACCGCCTCCCCAGCCACCACGAAGGCCCTGGCATTCTATAGAATTTTGAAAAGGGCACACGTAATAAAATATTTTTATTTCCGTCTAATCCCTGAATTCCCCATCTTTTTAACCTGATAAATTGTACAAATGTTACGCAATTAGAGAAGAGGTTCTCCCAAATATCTGGCAACCTTTTAAATGGTTCAACAATACAACAATTACAATCAATTGTATTAGTAGATTGTATTATTTTAGTTATCCTTTCATTCACCTTGCAGTATATTTTATTTATTTATTAATAAAAAGTTCTCCTTAAATAAAAAAGTGTTTCGAAAAACGGGCCCAGAAATGTAGTCGACCCTTCTTGTTTTATGCTGCGCGCGCCAATATTCTTGAGAGAGCTCGACTGGAAAGAGGCATGGGGAACGGAGAACCTCGTGAAATCTGCCGCACGTCCGCATTGTCCACCACAAATTCCGCATGTATCGACCGGGTACTGCCTCAAGGTTAGGACGCGGCGGTGGAGGGCAAGCGGTCTATAATCACTACGCCACAGATGAACTCCCTCACCTATCGCCGTTGTGTCTCTCTTCAGGGTCGCCTTCTCTCCCGATCCTCGCCTTTTCTCCGCCACCGCAACGGCTATTGCCACCGCCACCTCACCGGCCGATATTGCTCAAATCAACAACTGTTTGCCACTGCGGTGTTTCAGATCGGAAAACCCTAGGGCTAGTGTTGTCAAGGTCGATGCCACGAGCGGGAGTCCGTGGAGGTGGGTCACAACGAAATCGCCTCTCCACGCACTATTGCCGCAAGAGACAACGCCATCACTATTGTAAAACGGCGGGGTTACTAATAGTTTCCTCTCCCGACGCTAGTAGGGCAGAGAAGCACGTGGCATGGCACGGTGCCGCGAGGCGTGCCACTGCCACGTAGGAGACCTTGACACCCTTTTGCCCTAGGGGTCGAAGTCCCGACGGTGGTGGATTTTTTCGGCACTAGCTAGATAGGTAGGTGAAATTTAGCCGCTACCCGCAGGACAATTCTAGCGGCCGGCTGCTCTGATCGGTTATTTTTCCGAGGTTTATCAGATCAATACCGGCCCGACCATTTCCTCGATCACATACAGACGCATCCACACCAGTACAGTCACCGCACATACCTTCACCGGCATGGTACAGGGGCCTTTCCGTCGACTCGGCTCGCGCCGGAGCAACGACCTTCAATCTCGCATCTTACCTCGGGCGCTCGGACGTAACCGCTTGGAGAGTAATCGTGAGAGTGGACAGTGGGCCAGCGCGATGGGGGTCGGTGCGGCCCCGTGCGTGGTACCCGACCGCCACGCCGCGTTTGCCTCACTCACCGCACGCGCGTGCGTCCTACTCCGGACGCGCGGGGCGAGCGCGCACGCGTTCGAGCTTACGGCGAAAGCTCTCGCCTCTCTCACGCGCGGAGGCGGCGGCAGCAGCGGTGGCAGAGGAGGAGGTAATGGCGATGGCGACGGTTGCTTCGACGGTGGTGACTGCGGGGAAGTGGCGGTGACGACGGTGACGGCGGTGACGGCGGTGACGGCGGTGATGGCGGTAATGGCGGTGGCGGCGGTGGCGGCGGTGGCGGCGGCGACGGCGGCCCCGGTGGCGGCTGGTGGCAGCGGTGGCGACGGTGGTGGCGGCGGCGGCGGCCGTGGCGGAGGTGGTAGAGGAGGTGGAGGTGGCGACGGTTGCTTTGACGTTGGTGGCGACGAGGGAAATGCTGATAACGGTGGTCACGGTGGCGATAGTGTGAGTAGAAGGCGCCGGCGGAAGTGGTGGTGATGGTGATGGTGGTGGAGGTGACGGCGGTTTGCTCCGAAAATTCCGACGGCGGGGAATATGGTTGGGACGGCAGCGGCGGGGAAGGGGAAGAGGTGTTGGTGGTGATTGTGGTGTTGGCGGAGAGTTCGGTGGTGGCACTGGTGGGATGGTGGCGGCAGAATTGAAAAACTATGTAACTTATTTCCAAAGTTACATACCTATCTCCCAGAATTACAATAATTCAGGAAGAGAAAGTATTCAAATACATTCTTATAAATCAAGATTAGATTCAACGGTTTCGGGTACTGCTTTTAACACCATATTGGGCAGCATGATGGAAAAGCATTGATTAATGAATTATTTCGTGTTTCCCGGTGCACCAAAGGGCAATGGTCATTAGTCCTGTAAGTGTAGTTCATGTTTTATCACGGAATATGGTGGTGCTCATCCAGCTGAATGATGAGATCTACGCGTCGGCTGCGGGGATTTCCCCATTCGGGTATCTCTCCTCAGCGTGGCACCGCCCCAGCGCGCTGCAGCGGGGACAAGCCCTAAGCTCCCGACAGGTACCGACAAATGTGGTAGTGTAGTACATGTAAGTGTAAATGTGTGTATGGAAGGGGTGAGCACGGGACAACCAAGAGGAAAGAATGATTGCACTCGGTCCGTGGCACATTTGTTAGGGCACTCCTCCGGCATTCGTTTGGTACTAATCGGAGAAACCGCAGAAAACTACCATTGTAGAACTATCTTAATAAAATAGATCCTGGACACAAGAAAACAACAAAAATGGAGAAACGTCAACGCGGAGAAGACGTTGGCGGAGGTGACAACGACAGTGGGAGTGTTGGGTCCGGTGGCCGAGAGATTAATATCAATGGCGACGGTACAGGTGACGGCGTGTCCGTTGATGGCGATGGCTACGGCGGAGGCTGCTGCGTCGATGCGCTCCGCGGATTCGAGGACGCGGTTGGCAAGCGCCGCTCTCCGCCACGCCGCCACGCCGCCGCGCCGCCACGCCGCCACGCCGCCACGCCGCCCCCCGCGTCGCCACGCCACACGGAGCCGTTCTCGCGCCTTTTAATAGAGAGAGTTTTCGCGGATGGGTTGGACGTCGTAAAGGAGTGACACACTTCCCGGCGTTTATGTTGACGAAGCATCCATAACGCTCGGTAAAGATCGTAGGTCAGGCACATATAAACGATTTACGTCATAGAAGGGAAACTTCTTCAACCTAAAATACTTTTGCAGGGTTATGCAAATACTAATGAGCTATAATTTTATGGATGTTTAGTAATTCCCAACCCTCCGAATTTTAAAACTAAAGGGTATGTCCCTTTTCAGAAACTAGACTTTTTTCGTTCAAGGCGTTATCTGGGAATAGAACTTGCCTGGTCTTTTCATGGTTCATGGATTTTTTGGCTTTATTTTATGTGAACATCAATACGAATATTGGATCCATGGCCAGCTAATTGAATCGAAGAAAGAGGCCTAACATCTCTAATGCAAAAACCGGAAAACTTACTTTTCATTTCTCTTATGGTTCGCTGGATTGCACCTCCTTAGGCATGCATTTTTTAAAATTTTCTTTAAAGAAATTACTAAAGACCTGCTACAGTAGTCAAATGTGAGATCCCACAATTTAAGCGTCGTCGACCGGGAGGTCCTACGAGATGATCAACTCCATTGAGGGGAGATTTCATTGTGCTATTCGTTCCACCGAATCTCAGTGGTAGTAACATCCTTGACGTCACTGCTCTAAGCGATCACTTAAAGTCACATTAGAGTAAAATTTTCGCAAGTCACATTAGAGTCTATTCTTTGTCGTCGATAAAAACGCTCATCCGATTTAACTTCCTTCGCTAATAACCTTAAAATGCTATACTTAATATTAACGTAAATATGCTCCTCATTGGATTATTGAAACTTTTATTTTTAGACTCTCACTGTATCGTTTATAAAATATACGCTTCGTTCTCAGCGAAACAGATCTTTGTCGAGTAACAAAATTGAAATTGATGGTTTGAAATCTGCAAACAACTGGTCGATACTGCATGAATAAGCAAACCGGCAAGAGATGATCGTAGGTCAGCTAACTTATCATTGACGTAACAGCGGAAAGTGATTCCCATGCTGAAACATTATAATAACATAATGCGGGCAAGATCGTGACGGAGGACGGAGAAACCGTGTAATCCTGGTGCACGGGATGCATGATATTATCGCTAACCCACAGTAACCCTTTCTTTATCGAAACGAGCATCAAACATGGGTTTCATCTGCTTCGCAGATGATACTAAGAAGCGATATAAAAGAATAATTAATATTCAGCCCTATTAAACGTCTTCAGATCTGTATTCATGATGACTTTGGTCTACGGCAATGTTTCGATTTCCAAATCGTTTTATTTATTTAAAATTCGTTTATAAAATTCAATATTTCACAGAAAATGAACTTTTCAATTTAAATAGTTTTGAATATCTATCACTTACAAATTTTAATAAATAATTATACTAAATATATAATATTGTAATAAAATACGGCGCATTTGCATCTTCAAATCTTCATCCAATTTCAGCTCATACAAATAGCTTTAATGACAGAGTGGGTTTCTTTTTTTTATTATATTAATTATGGTTCGAGGTTGTTTACTCTTACATAGTTCCCAGCTATTGAAAAAACCGTTTACTGGCAATATTTGAAAGATAATTTAAAGTTGTCATAATCGAAAGTCGATAAAATCGAAGTTCCATTCAAACATTTCCATTTAAATTTTCCAAATGTTCTGCATTGTATTATTTCTGTTCCCGAAAGTTGAGCATAAGAACAAACATTGTTGCAGTAATTAAATAATGCATTTGCATAATAAACTAAGAAAATTAATAGCCCGTATTTCTTACAGAAATTATTCTTTACATAGAAGAAATAGAATACATACAATAGAAGAAATGTAATCTGATAATGTCAGTGCAATATATCAGATTATCCATTAAGTATACACAAATTATTGTAAAACACGTTTGAAACCATTTTCTGGAAATGGCCAGTTAGTATTGTCTCGTACCTTCAAAAACGTTGAGCCGTTGGCTTTTCACACGCAGCGTTGCAGATAAGTTCAAGACCAGTGCGCCTGATCGAGAACTGACCCAGATGCCGCCGGTGACCAACCTACTGCGAAAGCCCGCCAGTAGCGAGCGTCACGCAGCAAAACGGATCTCAGCCTGCACTCCACTGGAAGGGATCGCCTTCGCGTACCTCGAGAGCCCCGGATGTTTTCTAGCGGCGCGCACGCGCACTTGCATTGACAGAAATAACCTCGCTCGCGATGTAGCAGTTCGCGCAAATCGGATTGACAGATCGAAGATAATGATGACTCGTTTGTTGTTGTCATGTAAGTGTAAGAGTAGTCGAAAACGGTGCATGGCAGTGATATCATCATAATGTACGAACAATAACCCTCTAGTCTGTACCACTAAATATTGGCGAAAATAGATTAATAAGTAGCTGAGTTAGATAAGGAAATCTACTACCATTACTGATTCGAAAGATGGCGAGTTCAAGCCCCGTTTGGTGCAAGCGTGTGTTTGTGTCCAGCCGTCTTTCGCAGCCTTCCTTTCATAATCCATCTTGTTCTCTCCAACTCACGACCATAGTTGAATTCGTGTCTGGAATTCATGAGTTTTATAATGCTTTGGAATCTTTAAGGTGAGCCAATTCCGAAAACCCGTCATTCTCTGGTGGAGCACAACTCAGGGAAGAGAGTTACGAGGTGAGATTTATTAGCAAGTCCCATCATTTCGACTACGACCTTCGAAGTCTTTCTCGACCTGTCAAGTTATCCTCGCAAAAAATATTGAAATCCATGGCTCTTAATTTAAGATATATTTACGTCTCTTCCGAGAATGTGCACCGTGGTTATCTGAAAAGCTGGTACGACTATTTTCTTAACAACAATAAAAAATAAATGCAGTGAAATAAATTTGTGTTTTTTATCATTATCGACTGTCAACTATTCTCAGATTTTCCTGAGCCTCAAGTGAAGAGAAAATTAAAAATAATAAAGTCAATAAATGCCGATACGAATAGCCGAGATCGCTAAGCCAGTAGTGCCGTGGAGATCTCGAATAGAAGGATCGAGGGTTCGAGTCCCGCCTCGGCCATGGTTGTGCGTGTGTGTGTATGTTTGTGATTGTCCATTCAACCATCAACATCATCATCATCACCTACTTCATCCCCCAATGCTAACAACCCTGGGGTGTAAAAGTTGATTCGGCATAAGAGTGCTGATCCTTTCCCCCCAAAAAAATATCATCTGCCCTTGCCCCCGAAGAATGTGACTGGGCCTCTGTGGGTACAAGTGGTGCGTTCGCGTGGTCCTAGGACGGCCAATTCGTGACCCCCAAAAAATTAAAAAAATGTGGCATGGTGTGTGGTGTTGCGGAATGACTTATCCGCCTTCTATTGCTGGGGATGATGTTCGTTTCAAGTTTGTTTTCCCACTCGATTCCCGTTCGATTCAAGAGGGATGCGAGTTGGACAAGGCGGGTTCGCTGCACGTTTTCACGTGTTTAGCCAGTGGCCCTGCCCTGCATTCCATCATTGCTCCATCATTATTCACCGTCGCCTTCCATCTCACAGCATCATTATCATATACACCTCCATTGACTGATTAATTATTATGTTCGCGGGAGGATCAATTACTTTGGTCAGTCCCCTGAGTGTAGTGCGTGCTGTAGCCTGGAGGTGATGGAGTTGCGTACTCGCTGCAAACTTGATTGATTATTTTGTGTTTCCGGGCGCGTCAACTGCTACGTCCTGTAGTCCTGTAAATCTAGTGCATTTTTGTCACGTGAGATGATGGTGTTCTTCCCCCCGCTGAATGGTGAGATTCTATGCTTACCTACACGTTGGTGCTGCGTGGTTGTTCTCATCCATGTATCTCCCGCCATTGGGGCTCCGCCCCAGTCGGAACGAGCCTCAATCTCCCGAGATGTGTGGTAGCGTAGTGCATGTAAGTCTGTGTGTGTGTGTGTGTGTGTGTAATTAAGGGATTAGAATAGGAGAGACGAGGAAGAAAAGATCGTGCACGGTCCGCGGCCCGTTTGTTGGGCTCTGACATTCGCTTGAGAGTGACCGGAGAAACAATGGAAAACTATCGGAGTAGCCAGCCACCACCAGAATGCTCCTACAGAAAGCGGTTAAATTTGGCCTAGTTATGTCGAAATCCTACCACTGTCGGGACTCGAACTGTAGAATCACCCTCAGAGGTACTGCAGTGACAGCAGTTAATGCCCTAAGCAATATCAACCGGTCAGTAACTCGAGATTCGGCTCCGACCTACACGTCGGCCTGCATAGTTTCAGAAATAATAATATACACCTAGGCCTATAATGTTTATACTTTTTTATAATGTCGCAGACATTTTGTACCTGGGCCCGTATTTTCTCTTGTGCGGTCCTGCTGGCAGCATGGCATACAATATTCCCAGCACCATCCGCACTCTGCCGTGGTCTGCACTCTACCGGGTTGCGCCGCACCGCTCCGCGGCCGCCTCTCGCTGTGCGTGGATGTGGAGGAATGCGGAGAGCTGCGGCTGCCCGCGCCACTGCGATGCCCCGGGCAATTTCCTCGGGAGAGCGACGAGAAGCGAGAAGGGCTCCGTGGCTCGGGTGGCTACCACGCCCTAGCGGGAGATTGGATGGCGAAGGCGGCGGCGCCGGTGAAATAGCAATGTCTTGAACAGAGGAACGTTTGAGGTGGATCAGAGCCTGAACTGAAGTCACTGCAATGCCTGAGACCGGCAGGTCCTGGAGTTTGAGTCCCGACGGCGGCAGGATTTTCGAATCTAACTACATAGCTAGGTCGAATTCAGCCGCAGTCTGGAGGAGAATTCTCGCAGTCGACTGCTCTTTTCTATAGTTCTCCATGGTTTCTCCGTTCAGTACCAGTCGAATGCCGAAACAGTAGTCTAACACACGGGCTGCGAACAGCGCGCGATGTTTTAATTCTCTTCTTGATCTTATCATCACGCATTATTTACAAACAAACTTACGTGTACTACACTACCACACATGTCCGTAGCTTAGGGCTTGTCCCGGCTGCGTTGTTGCTCCGCAGGAATGATCATCGCCACATCCTGTGATAAAACATGTACTACACTTACAGGACTATTAACCAAAGCAGATTATGCTCCCAGAAATTGAGCAGGGGTGATCGACCATGCGTAAGATGAGGAGGTCTGTTGAGAATTGTGTGGCGGTCCTGGGCTTATACCCTGCTGTATAATAAGAAAAGCTCTGCATTTATTGTTATTTTAACTGAGTTTAAATGTAGTTAATAAAATTCGTTGTGTGTATTTTTCAATATTTGTTCATCCTAAACTTTTGCAAATGTATCGCGATTTATCTGCATTTTCGTTTGCTTTAAACGGTATGATTTCACGTTGATACCATGAAAAAACAAGGACTTTTTGCTAACCGGGACAGAAGACATGATAAATATTGAAGATATATACGATTATAACCGTTCAAACAATTCTTGTGCGTAAACCATAAACAGATTTTAAGAAATTAATATTTTCCGGTCGAACTGACTTAACTAGTGACATTTTTAAAGGTTTCTCAAAAGCAACTCGAAGGAGTGTGCGGAGAGCAAATTTTTTTCTTGAAGGAGTGTGCGTTTAAAAATACGGTAAATGATAACGTATGAAAATATGGCTATTTTTCATTACAATTTTTAAATTTTGGATAATTGCAAAAGTCCAACTGTTTATAAACTTGTCCTACACGCTCATTACTGAAAGTAGAGATTTTCCTAAATACTGCAATATAATCGTAAATATTAATCCTTTGAGGGACTGTAAGATGCGAGTTGAAGGTGAAAAGAGCTGCTGGGTTGCATTTCTCTCGATTCAATTTTTCCGTTTCATAATATTGCCTTTTTATACTGACCCCAGCAGAGGACAGTTTCAAATGTATTTAAAAAGAAAATAAGTAAAAAGAACGGTGCCGTAGTTGGCAGTGGAGTGGGAAGTGTCGGCAAGTTCACGAAAGGACGGTTTGCCGGATCTGAAGAGCAATTTTAGAGTCTCGATTGCCGGAATTATATTCCGTTGGAGACCATTAAAGCACGCGCGAGGAAAATAGCAGGGTAGGGTTTCGTTGACGTCGGGTACAATTTTGACAACTTCGTCTCGCCGAACACGATTTTGTGGATTTTTCATATGCCAGGATTGTGACCATATGATAAAGAAAAGACATTTATTGACGTATTTGTATTCAAGTGGGAAGTTTTCACATTACCCCAGAGAAGGAATTTCGAAAAATTGAAATTTACATCTTATTTCTCTGACGGAAACGTTCATTTCCTCATTTTCTAATTTCGGCTACATTCCCCAAAGAATGAACACTTGCCTCGCAGTTTTGTAACTATGGAATTTTTAACAATCTTATAACACTCATTGCCATTAATACGGGTACCAATAATAGCAGTAAAATCCATAACATCGAAAATATAGTCGTGAACGATGTAATGAGTCCACGAAAATATGTTCTAAGATATTACGCCTAAGAAACGAATGAACATATTTTTGTAATTGCAGTTCAAAATGTGCGTATTTGGTACTGGCACTTCAACACAAATATATTTATGGCTTCCTGTATAGGATAATTATCCCTCACATTCTCGCTGAGTCACAAGAAAATCAGAAATGCGCCATGGATATAACGTCATCTGGGAGCAAAAGGTTGGGAGGGATTTATGTATCAGAAGTTGGCATGGAGATGCGTTTACGTCATACTACGAGAATATTTGTCTGGCAAGACAAAAGAGAAAAGAGAAATTCTTTATAATGGTACTAGGCATGCGATTTCTGCACATTGTATGTACAGTGCAGTGCTTGTGCATGAGCATTGGTCATATTAAACGTTTACATAGATGAAAGCTCATTTTTTTGGATCTAGATTTTTTGGAGTATACTATTTCATTAGACAAATTTGAGTTGATTAAATTAGTTGAAGTTCATTTGAAGCGAAGAATTTAGCCACATGAAAATTTCCAGCAAAACGAACAACAATTTCTGAAATGAAGTTAAGGGTAAGGCAACCTGAAAGAGCCGATGAAGACTGTCCTCTTGCTACTATGAGATTTATTGCAATTGTGAATGTAAAATTTGTTGATACACGAGTTGTGAAGAATGGTTAATACACGAGTACCAGTTTAAAAAGTGTTAAATATTATCTAATATCGAGGGTTTTATTTACTAAAAATGGTGAAAATTACGGTGGTCTAAATGAAAGTTTCGGGATTCGAGAACGAATATGTCGCGCATTTCTCAATATTTTACAAAGGTTGTATTCTGAGCGACCAGGTAGATCTATTTGGAGGAGTAAAATCGGATGAAAACGTATCATAAATAGAAATCTGTGTTCTATTAATTGCAAAGCTCCTACAATAACCTCAAAGAGCGCAAGTATTATCTTCATCCGATGAGGTAAGCAAATATAGATAATGTTTTGATATACATTCTCCTTATCTACGATGAGCCGATACTGTCTAGAGGAGTCGAATGGTTGCTATAAAAGATTTCATTATGATACTTTGAACATTTGATGAGTTAGAACAATGAATTTATAAAAGCTCAAGGGTCGTAATGACATCATTACATTATTTTTTCAGACGAAAGAAAAAGAAAACGACTGAATAATATTACTGCTTTAACCAAGAAGTTCAAGTACCAGAGAAAACTAAATACAAATCTCAATCGAGTTTATTCTTGTCTTCTTTGAACAGACGCATTTTCCCAAACATTTACTTGACTTCTTTCTACTTGCACCAAGAAGTATTGCATATATGCTTCTTTTTCTAAAAGTATCTGTATCTTTTTCTGGGAGCTACCTAGCCATTATGTTTCCCGCCAAGTCTTCTGTATGTTAGAAAACTACTCACAATAACTAGTTTCTCTCGATACGAAACTAATATAAAAATGCTAACAAATGTATTAACACTCTCGCAAAAGCGCAACGTAACTTATCTTCCACAAGTAAATGGTGTTTTGAGACATTAAAACCAGTGTTAAATATTAAATAAAATAGAAAACTGTCTATGCAATTGCCGTCGATAAGGTTTTCAGCGTCACACGTTTTATCAACGTAGTACCTAAACTCACGTTTTTTCATCACTTGGCCCACGTCTCGCGTTGTAGAACCCATACTTTTTTCAATATGACAATCATCAAACTTGATTCATTTATAATTATAATAGTACGCTTCAATATTCAATTATTATCGGATTATAAATATTATTTCTAAACGAGAAAGATACAAACAAATATAAATTCGTTTTGACTATTATGTATTCCTATATAAGAAGCCAGTAATAATGATCGGCCGGGAAGTAGCGGTGTTCTTCGCCCGATTCGGAGCTGACCTACACGCCCACTTGCAGAGGATTCCTCCTCCAGGTATTATACCCACCAGCAAGGCACCGCCCCAGTCAGGACAAGCTCTAAGTTCCCGTCAAGTCTCCCTGTATGGGAAGTGAAGTTGTGCATGTAATCGTAACCGTGTACAGTATGTGTAAAGAGAGAGGAGGGATCAAGGATGAGGAGAGAAAGATGCGCGCGATCACTGACTCCTTTGTTATTGCTTGGGCACTCGCTCGGAATTGATGGGTTAAACCAAGGGAAATTACCGATCAGAGCAGCTATCAAGCCAATGACTCAAATCCGCCACCGTCGGGACTCAAACCTTAGTACTTCCCGTTCAGAAAAATGAATTGGCAACTGCTGTTGCCCTCCTGGGCCATCTCAGCCCGTCCCTAGACTTAAAGTTAGTGACAGAAACAGCCTATGAGAATCTTTCGTTTTTGTCTTGTAACGTCACAACGCTATCGATGTATTATATTAAAACTTCGTTCTTCGGAATTCAATATTCCTCGGATCCAAAGAAAAAAGATTGCTCACGGATATGTTTCGCCTCTTGATGATTTTATTATCCAGAAATCACATATGCTAAGCACATATTCATTTTTGTATTCATTATATTCTCTACAAACTGGACTACTGATGCACTGATGCACTCCAGCGACTTGCGTAGGTATAATTTTGCCGCTGCACGCCGAAAGAAATCAATGTCAATTTTATGTATATTTATTATTAATATTTCCTTGCACATTTGGCATTTAAAAGGAGAAGAGAGCAAAGGAGTGAGGCGTATATTTGCATATAGTTTTCCATCCACATACATGTTTGCACACACGTCGTCTTTTGTCACTTGTCGCTGTGTCACATTGATCCTCGTACGTTGGATACATGACGACTGGTTTTGAATAGCAATTTGGATTCTACTGACCGGAGAAGAAAATGAAATTTAGGTGCAAGTTCGCACTGATTGACAGTAATGCTGAAGCGGAACACCTGTATCTCACAGTGTGAAACGTAGACAAGCCAATATATTTTTATAGATACAAATTGAATGCGGACGTTTTGACTGCAAAAGTGACAATAATGCTGCCCTGAGATCTTAAACGGATTTTTTTATTATTCTGGATGTAAGGCCTTTTCGTGGGAAAATTAAGGAGGTTTTGGTTGCTTAGAATTGTATCTTTCATTTTAATTCGTAAAAGATATGATAAGATGTGAAAAACCTAAACCAGATTCAATAATGTTACTCAAAGCACTCATTTAATGTGACATGCTTATGATGCTCCCCTGAAAAGAATTTATACATGGAACTTCCAAATTTACGACGCAGTTGCAAAGTAGATAACGTCTGCAATTTGGGGAGCCAATTGCCAAAGAAATGCGGTAAGACCTATAGTTAAGTATGGACTTCCTGACATTGGAAAATGAACTATTAATATATTAAATACAAAACAGCAAAACGAACATCATTTCTCTGAAGAGAGCATAACTTGAAAATTGGGGTCAAACTTCGTAAATAAAAATTTTCTCGGCACCATATGGAAATGCTCGCTTTGCCAGATTGTTTAGACCTCTGTTATGTATTTACAAAAAAAGGCGATTTTTATATTTTCATATCTAGAGCACTCGGAACAATCCTGGTAAAGCTGATGAATGGGGGGGGGAATTCCACGCAATTCGGAAAGTTATTCATTTTAAGTCATTGGTTTTGAGGAAAACGGTTAAAAAATATGAGCCACAAAACCGCTTGAAAAACAAAACAAAAACGGAGAGAACATCAAACGCGGACGTTCAACAGACAATCTTCGGGGAAGTCTACTTCGGAAAAGTGGGCGTTGGTGAAGCGAAGCGTTGGCGAAGGGAACGTCGTTGGAAGGAGGTTGCTGCGAAGAGGGACGGGGCGAAGGAACCCATTGGAGAAGTAAGGTTCCAATGAAGTGCGGTGTCAGCAAAGGCAGACGTCGGCAAAGCTGGGGCTGGGGACAAGAAGCGAGGCGTCGGCGAAGGGAGGTGTCTACGAAGGAAGGCGTCGGAACGGTGACGGGGAAGGGCAATGGCCAAAGGAAGGGGCCATGAAAGGAGACGGCGGCGAAAGGGAAAGGACGAAATGAAGGAGGCCACGAAGGGAGACGATGGGGAAGGGAAAAGGAAGTCGTCGACGAAGGAAGGTTTTGTAGATTGGAGGTGCTGGTGAAGGGAGGCGTCGACGAAAAGAAGAAAGCCACAAAGCGAGAAAACGGGGAAAGGGAGCAAAAAGAAGGGGGCCACGAAAGCAAGGGGGCCAAGGAAACAGCGGGGAAAGGGCGAAATGAAGGGGGCCACGAAGTTGACGACGGAGAACGGGAAAGGGAGTCGTCGGCGAAGGGAGGTTTCCAAGAAGGGAGGTGCTGGAGGAGGTAGACGACGGTGAAGGGAGGCTTCTGCGAAGGGAGGCAGCGGAGGAAGTGAGCGCCCTTGCACAGGCGAGCGTGGAATTTCGCAGAGCTCCGACGCGCGGGAGACGCAACGGCTGGCGTGGAGGCGTCGAGGGAAACCCACGCTCTCTGAGCTGACAGGGAATGTTTCTCAACAGAACGGGCATTGAAACGCACGCTTGCAAAACTTTTAATCCAGATTATACTGTTTTGGGGGAGGAAAATGTGCGAACCTGATGAGAGGCTTTTCGAATAAAAATTGATGATGGTTGGCTACATTCAGATTTGTAATTAGGAATGAAATCGATTATAAAATTCTGATGAGTTATCGATCCATACGTATAGTCATTAATGCTTATTATAGGGCAAAAACCTTCGAAGAGACAGTGTAACAAAATATTGTCAAAGAGTAAAAGCATTTCTAAGTAAAACGTTTTAGAAAAGTTGTTATAATATGTTTTGTTTTGTTTACTTAATAATTGAAATACTGCGCAGAAATTCACGATCATCCTCTTATCCTTTTTTTTCATTTCTGTTTCTTCTTCGTGATCTCTTTCCATCACTCCCTTTCTCTCAGAAGTAATTATCTCGATACTGCGAGGGACACACCATATACAATTACTCTCTTAAAAGAGGAAACCTACAGCGGTAAATTCCTATTATGAAACAACATAATGAATTATCCATAAAGATAACTTTAAAAATGAATGTTGTAATGTTCTATTTTCTCACTTTATTTTCAATCTCATCACTGTGCCTTTAAATCCCATCGGACGATAACGAATTCCAGTAATATCAATGGAAATCTAAAGTCTGCAATAACTTTGTAGCTAATTAGCGCCTCGCCCACGTTGTCGGCGCCGCATCCTGAGAGGAATTTGTACTGGCAAGGATCCTCATTATGGAGGTGGAGAATATGAACGCCGGGGCCACGAGTGACAGAAGTCACAGAAACAGATGAGGTGGTAATGGCAGCGTGACAGAGTAGTAGGAGGGAGTGGAGGCAGTGCTATTGAGAGCCCTGAATTTCCACCCTAAAGAAGTTTGAGATAATAATAATAATAATAATAATAATAATTATTATTATTATTATTATTATTAATATTAATAATAATAATAATATCTAGATTACTAATTTCCGATGCACTCAGAGAGTGAAATAAAATTATGCAGCCTCCGGCCATATGAGAGTATCTATGGTTTCGTTAGATTCCCACAAGCACGAAGAAAAAAAAGCAATGAAACAGTTTCAATATTAACTAAAAATGCTTATATTTGATAATGTTATTCCTCCTATGCTCATACTGCGCATACTTCTCATACTCTGTGCGTCACTGCAGAACGATAGATGTAACGTAATGCGACAGCAAGTCTCCAGAGAAGAGACCGCCCATCATTGAATACTTGCTAATTACCTGTTGCGTAATGGAACTGAACATTTTTATCTTTATGGTATGTAAAGTATTGTTGTACTGCCTATATATACTGCTGGAGAACACACTGCTACTCGTGTTCTATGCGTGATCACAAGCATCAACAGTAACTACAGGAGGACCAGAATGAAAAAGTTGCCGACCAGGGAAAACGTGCAGGCCAGGGAAGCAGTGGTACCCGTCGTTCTTCGCAGAAAGCATGCTCTTTCCTCGCCACACGCAGTCAGGCATTGACATTCTGAAATATGGCAAGTGAAGCTGCTTTCAATAAGGGCAGTTCCTCTGGTTCTAAACTCTCCCTGTTGCTGTTCAGATTGTCTCAATACGTATGAGGCGAAATCGCAAATTGCAGCTAATATCGACCTAAACCATCACACTTGGTGTTTATCCGCGCGGAACAATCCAGGCTGTCAGACTGCGATCACCACGGTTAGCGTCGAACACGTACGTGGCCATCGCTGAAATTCAAACGGCATTCGTCCGAAAACACCACATTTTGCCACTCAGCACAGGTGGTTCATTATCGTTAAGTAATATATTATTTTCGATTAGAGTAGTCATGAATCACGTCAACGAATAACACATGCCATATTATTTATTATTGCATTTGTTTGTCATAAATTTAACTATTTCCGTGTATGACACCTTGATTAGGAGCCTCAGAGTACCGACATAGACGCAAACATCCATACTCAAGTCAAGTGGTAAAACAATCTCCTAAGAATGGATGAATTACAGCGCTCCTGTCATAACTGCCTCAGCTGCCTAGGTAGGCATTCCACTTTCATTTTGGTGGTTTTTAACTTTTAATTTTTCATTATGTGAAATTAATCCGTCCAAAGCAGTTATAGCACGTCGCACTCACTATCAAACTGATTTTGAATTTTTTCATTAATCTTTTAGCATGAATCATAAGCCATTGCGACAATATTAATTGGATAATTTGTACAACGCGTTTATGTAATTAATTTCGAGATAGGTTCAAGGACAATGTTTCGTTGACCACCCCGCCTCAAAATGAGTACGCTCATCGAAGCAGTCTTGAACCGCTACCCCGCTGCTAACAACGTCGCCACTTGAGTCACCTTATTATCAACTGGAAGTAGAAAAAAAGTACACTCTCGGTGACGTTCACGCGTGAAATGAATTTGCAGCTCTTTCTCCGCTTCGCCCACGTTGCCAGCCGGAGCGCCAGCCCACGCGTTGGCAGAGGGGCCGAACAAAAGCCGAGTTGGCGCAGGACGGGAGCGGCCAGGGGGCGCAGGAAGGGTGGCGGCGGCGGCAACGAAGCACGCTTGCTGTCTCAACAGTCACTCGGAAAAAGGCGGATTTTCAATGAATTGATTGATCACTTTTTGTTTCCGGGCACATCAACGGATGTAGTAATTAGTCCCGTTAGTGTAGTGCATGTTTTCGCGGGATGTGGCGGTGTTTCCCCCACACATGATGGTGAGATCCGGCGTCGACCAACACGTCGGGTTACGGGGATTTCCTCATCCAACTTTCCTCCACCATCGGAACACCGCCCCAGCCGGGAAATCTCTAAGCTTCAGACTCGTCTCCTGATAAATCTGGTGTTGTAATGCGTGTAAATGTGTGTAAATACGGGGTAAGGATAGGACAAGGAGGAGGAAGATGTGAGGTCCGCGGCCCGTTACGGTGTGTTTTCAATGAAGATGACAAATGAAAGGTCTGCGAGGAACAGGATGAAAGTGTCAAATTGGAGAGCTTATTTCTACAGAGACGTATCTGTAAGAAATAGAATTATTATAGGAAGGGGATGTATTCAAATTCAGCATTATAGTCCAAGATAGGATTCAACGATGTTTGGATACCATTTAACACACAAGAAACGCCATTTTTTGAACAGTATTTGACAGCAAGACAGCAGCGCAGCAAGGTAGTCCTGGAAGTAACTCTATTGCACCTGGCAATGCAAAGACTGCAAGTGCCATCGCGAATTTGCCAAATACTTTTTTTGTTAATATGTGTGCAGTGTTGCAGCTTTGTACAAGTATTGTCGTTGTAATGTGACTTGACGCAACATATTTTACGATGTAAAGGAAAATAGGATGAAAGCGAAAGCTCCTTTTAAACCTGATAAGGTTTTGTGAAAAGAAAAAAGCATTTATGTGAGATTGTGTAATTCATGAGCTAAAAATGTCACGATCTGACAAGATAATGTATATATCACAAGAAGTGTTTGAAGATTATAACAAAATATCTTTAATGTAAAATAAACGTGAGAAGTACAAAATATAAAATAAACGGGAGAGAACTTACCGAAACATGTAAATTTTGTCTCCTTACTACTTAAATGTATTTTTTCACCTATTTTTGATTGTTTAATGATTTTCATTGTTTTCTTTGAACTTATATTTTGGATTTTTTATTCAATATCTTCAAAATTTCGTTTATCATTTTTTATTTTCAGATTAAAGATTTCTATTATTTTTATTAAATGTACACATGTGAAGATGCTTGTAACCAACATGCGAAACGTCGTGTATGATAAATAATAACACTTTTTGACTGTTAGCATACTCCTTTATTGTCATAAGAAGAAAGGATATTTGTTTTATTATTAATATTTTAGTGGCAATCAGATATTATCAAATATTATGTGTTTAAAAAATTCAAAAACTTCATTATGGCAAAATGGAAGAATTTCGAGAAAATTGCAATAATGGTCAGAAACTTTCCGTAATCTCCCTACACGCTGTAGAATCGTCTCGGGAAGTATTGACAACGTGCAGGGTGATAAAAAAGCGCCAAGTCTACCAAAACCAAGTAAATTTGCTGATTTCCATCGTCTCGCACGCACCGGCGGCCTTGTCGCGGTCGGAGTATTGGCAGAGCGAACAGAAAAACCGAGCGTCTAGTGTGTGTTGCGGGAGGCAGGGGGTGGGCTAGGTAGGCGGAGCGGCGAGGCCAGCGGAGTCGGGGTGTGGGCGTATTCGCCAGCGGGGGGAGTACTTGTGGGCGGGGGACGAGTCCGTCTGGAGGAGTCTGGGGGAACGGCTCTCTCAGCGCCGGGCGACGGCGGCGGTGGCGCAGCTCGGTCACGTGTAACGGGACACCGAGTCCCGTAGCCACGGCGACGAGGCGGGGCGGGGGGCGGGGGGGCGGGCGGACTCGCGGGCGCAGCGTCGCGGCGGAGGCGGCCGTGGCGGCGGCCGAGACGGTGGGGACGGCGCACTTGCGGGAGCGACGCCGGCCACAAAGAGCCCTGTAAGTCGAAATTAGAGCCGCGAGCGAGTGGTCGGGCGGTGGGTGGGAGGCATCTGCTGCCCGCGCGCATGGGTGACAGCGGCGGAAAACGGTGATGGCGGTGGGCACGGAGGTCGCGGAGACCGCGCGAGGGGTGGAGATGGGTTTGGCGGGGAGGGCGGGATGAGGCGGGAACAGCAGAAATGGCGGGAGCGGCACAAGTAGCGGCGATGGCGGGGGAGGGCTGATGATGGAGGGAAGGCCAAGGCGGCAGAAGCTGAGACCACGGTAAGGGCGGGAGAATGGCGGGGTGGGCAGGATAAGGCGGGAACAGTACAAGCAGCGGGGACGGCACAAGGATCGGTCACGGCGGGAGAGGGATGTTGGTGGGGAGGCAGGGGTGGCGGAAGCAGGGACCGCGCTATGGGAGGAGGTGGGGGCGGCACAATGAGCGGCGATAAAGGGGAATAGGTGATGGTGGCGGGGAGGCCAAGGGCGGCGGCGGAGACCGCGCAAAGGGCGGAAGTGGGCGGGGTGGGTGGGATGAGACAGGAGAGCAGAAATTATGGCGGTGGCGACGCAAAGAGTGGCGATGGCGGGGCGTTGATAATGTAGGGGAGGCAGTGTCGGTGAGGCGGGGACCGCGCTAAGGGTGCTGGTGGACGGGGTGGGCAGGATAAGGCGGGAACAGCAGCAGTGGCGGGGGTGGCACAAGGAGCGGCTATGGCGGTGGAGGGATGATGGTGGCGAGGAGGCAAGGGCGGGGGAAGCGGAAACCGCGTGGAGCGTTGATAAAGTAGGGGAGGCAGGGACGGCGCAAGCGGTGACCGCGCCAAGGGTGGAAGTCGGCTGAATGAAGGGGGACAGCAGGAGAATCGGCGGGGGCGACGTAGGGACTGGCAATGGCGAGGGAGGGTGATGGGAGCGCGGAGGCTGGGGCGCCGGCAGAGTCGGTGCTATAGCGGCCGCTCAGTTTCGATAATTGCGCGCGACGCAAATAGACGGCCGAGCAGGAAGTCGGCCCTGAAGGGCGCATGATTAAAGTTTATTAAGGTCAAGAGCAAGTCCTCCATATGTAAAGCGCAGAATCCAATGTTGGGATAGGACCGCTGCGTCACTCCCACGATGTGCGCAATATGAGCTACATTCTTCATTCAGAAACATTATTGATAGATTAATTTATAGAAGGTTTATTTATCTCAAATGCATGCTTGATATTGTCCGTTGACATTCCCATTTTACATTTTGTACTGATTCCAAATAGATTAGAACATTTTAATAGAATTAAAATGATTGCAACGGAAATCTAAACGATTGAAACAAAACTGGCATGTCAATATTGTCTGCTGGTCATTTGTCAAGGCGATTATAATTTTCACTACGCACTGACACGACTTTTTTTGAGCATTATTCGCTCAAGAGAGAATTAACGAATATAGAACAATTTGTTGAAGTACATCTCATATACCCATCCTAAGTCATTTGCATTGTCGAAAACTAAACGTATTCCTTATGTAAAAATACAGTAATCTTTAAAAAAAATGTTTTTAAATTTTCAATTGCCTTATCAATACCATAACAATCAAATGTAATAGTGTTATCTAATTACATTCCCTCTTCGACATGTAACAATCTGCTTCAAGGAAGCACAGTGATGTTATCTTTGAGCATTTCGTGACGTATAATTCAACATATTTTCTTTTTTTTCTCCTCTCCCCTGCAGCGTTCTCGCAGACGAACAGATGAACGGAAGGGCGGATGAGTAGACAGACACATGGACAGAGAGATGTTTTGCTTTCAATAGATTGTTCGGAATCAAGTACCCACAAAACATGGGTCCCGACTACACAACATGTTAGAGGAAGTAATTTACTACATTAACGAACAAAATTTATCCACTTTTTCGTATGAAGGCCCGAGCTATAAGAGTTTTTCTGACGCAAATTCGCCCATTTCCGGAGCACGGTTTACAATACTTTCTCTTCTTACGAAGTAAGGCGAGAAAGTAAAAACAGGTATTTCCCGAGGGTTCAATGAAGAGCGAGCTGAAGGGCAGTGCGATGGCTTGTTGGTTGAAAATCGCTATCCAACTGGCGAAGACCGCCTAGGTTAAGATGTACCTTTTCTAGCGAGGAGGTTTCATGGAAGCGCTTATGTGGCCCGAGATGTTCGTTAAAAGCTGCTCACTTTCCCCAGTCGGGGAACTACTGGTTAATAATTACCAGGAGGCGACCCGGAAACAATTGCCATTCCTCTATGTTCAAAACTGGAGAACCTTCCCTGGGGAAGCTACTAAGTGTAGGACAACATTGAGGAACATAATACGCTTTAGACGAGTGAATTCATGCGTCTGTAGTTCCGATTAAAATAAGTTGGTGATTGACAGTTGCGAATGGTAGGGAGCGACGATGAGGGAGCACGTGCTACCGGGACAAGAAAATAATCTCTTGAAATTAATACTTATTAAAGTTCCCAAATCATACACTTATATTGTATGAAGTTACAGCTTAAGCAGCACAACTGTCAATCACCAACTTATTTTAATCGGACCATAGGTGTTTCTTTCCAAGGACTCACAATTCTTAGTGGCATGAAACAGGAAGAAGATAAGATTTTCCCTTCCCAGAATGGTACGAAATCCAGGGAAAATTCAAGGATGAAGTGACAATAGTCAGATTATTTGTATAATATTTAATAGTTATATTATTATATAATAAATAACACCATCATGTTCCCGTGAGACCGAAACGGGTAGGAATTTTTTACTTGTAATATTAGCAATAAATAATTTCCTTTTCGGCCTCAGAGAGACGGACACTCGTAAAAAGGTTTCGAATAATTTTCGAATTTCGTCATTCCCATCGGCATCGCACAGCCAACTTCCTCTGATGAGTTTACCGATAATGGCGCCAATTCAGTCCTGTGGTTATTCGCATCCCATTTACATCAATTGGCAAATTTGCTGTTTCCGTGTTTGTTTTTTTATCTTAAAAATAGTTAATTTTCTCCCCGGTGATAATATTATGTTCACTGATGTAACTCATCATAAGAACAAGCTGCCGGATATTATGAAACAAAAGAAATCTTTGTCGAACGGCTGGACAGTAAGGAAGAGTTTCTCAACAATATAACGTACGAAACATTTGTTCATCTCCTGTCACAGAATCCGCTATTGAATATTTTTAGATATCCGAAATGAATCAACCTCACAATAAATATCATTATACATCCTATAATTCACAGTGATGACTTACAACGGTAAATGTTATCATATGTGATTGTGCAGAATATGAGTGTTTCGAACCCCATAAATTTGTGTCCGAAATCGAACTAAATAATTTTATAAATTCTAATTGATTTTCATTTTAAAAAGATTAGAAAAAGTTGAAGGTCAAAATTGTTACTAAATATTTGCCGGAAGTATGCAACAATACATGTTTACAGCAGCCCATAGCACGGATAGTGGTAGCAACGATGATTCTAACAAGTATGGTACAGCGAGGAGGGGAAGGGCGGGCCGGGCGGAGCTGGGCGGGTGGGATAAGCTGGGTGGTTGGATGACACTGATGGGGCGCCGTACATAGAAAATATACCATAAATATAATTTATTCCTTTTCCTAACTAATAAGTGATTCTAAATAAATAAATACCTGTCAACGAAGGATACTTCAGCTAATGTAATATAAATGAGAATTGATGGGATTTGATTTTATATTATTCCATGTTTTAGAAATAAACAAAATATAAAAAAATTGCCATGACGGTCACGTAATATGATGCAGTCGTCAGCCGAGTTTGTGAGTGTGGTTAAAAATTCATATTAACAACCATCAGAAATAGTTTTAACTCAGAATAAAAATATTTGAAATATCTGGACGGCGCTTTAATTTGCTAGGTAACATGCTTCTGCATAATCGTCTTCATTAAAAATTTTGTACGTGTACGATACGAAATTGAAGGCATTGGTCCTCGAAGCCCGATAATATCGACATAATGATATTAAGAAGGTATTCTGAATTTTTAATGACAATCAAGTATGTATTTTCAATGAGAAAACATTTATATATTTATGCGTTTGAACATGTCATTCCAACACAATGTTTCGCAATCTGGTTGATTGCCTCCTCAGGTACAATGGACAGAATTATTTTAAAGGCGGATTTTTTAAAACAGAATTATAAAAAAGGGAATTAAACAAAATTGGTTCGTAACAATTACATCGTTAAGTTGAAATACCATAAAATAATGATAAACAGAAAAATTACACATTATTTTGAAAAGACAAAGTTTCTGTCAACTTATATAAGTATAAATTGTAATATGAGTTCATAATAGAAAGATGAAAGCAACAGATTTTTCGCAAGCCACAGTTTAGTATGTTTTGTAAATAATGTAAGTATTTTAGAATACACCATACTGATTACAACAATTTTTTTTGAAAAGATGTCTGAAGATGGCTATTAAGGTGTAGTGGAAACGTCACAGTTGTAAGAACAATAAAAATTGAATGTCTAAATATTTGAATCGAACTGTTTGTCTCGAAGTATGTCACTACATACATTCATTTAAAAGGAGAGATAAATAAAATTTACAATATAACATTCCACCAAAAACAGAAAAATTACGATAAAACACCAAATTATAAGGCAGGTCTTAAAATGAAGAAAACAGTACAAAGCCGAAGTCGAAGAGTTCTCACATTATAATAACCTTTGAGGTAGGGTACATCTAATTTGAGAGAAAAGTGCGACTTTAAATGGTCATTGTGTTGAACAGATCTTTTTTTGTGATTCAGTTAAAGAAATCCTGTCTTTCAATTAATAATTTTTAAAGTACCTGAGGACGGTAACGAACAAGATTAAATGTTTTCTAATTGAAAATGTGATTAAAAATAAATTGATTGTCATTAAAAATAAATTCTTATTATAATCTCGAGATTAATTTGATAATAATGAGAAGTACTCCATTTTTATAATTATTTTTTATTTAATTTAATTAATTTATTTATTTTTTACATGTAGATAATCGATACTTTGATACTCGTATTTTGATATCTATACCAAATAAATGTGCGCGGATTATACTTCTGCCCCATACGTCACATGCTGGCTTTTGACGATGAATACAATAAATACGTCATATACAGTTTTTACTGTTTGTTTGACAAATAAATAAATAAAAAATAAGTATTGCATCAAATCAAGTTTGCGAGTATCCCTAGTGCTGAGAGGAGTGCCGCGCCGCCCGGCGCCCACTCTCCGCTCGCAGCATCCCCCGATGCAACGAGATGCGCCAGGCAGCGCAAACCGTCGGACGGATCGTTAGCCACGCGCCACGTGTGGAAGACTCCGTGAGTTTTAATGACACCTGACTCGAATGTGGGGCATCGGTGGCTCGTTTTTCATCGGAAAGTTTCCGAGGTAACGCGCTCGAAGGCCGACGATGGCAGCGCACCGGACACAAGATCCGATGGCGCCGCGACGCGCTGTGACACCACGCGGCGGGTCGAGGCGGCCCGGTGAAACACTTGCCCAGACGTTGCGGTTTGGCCCAACGCCCCAGAGGTAGCCTGTGGGAAAGAACAAAGGTCGCTTGCAGAACTGTGCAAAGAATTATGAATGGCCCCATGGGATATATTCAACTTCAATTTATTTATATTAATTTTTTATGTATTTATTTATTTATATAGTGCGCCCTTCAATATCAAATTAACTTCTAGTTTATAGTCACAAGCATCAAATACATCATAGTTCTGCCCAGAATCTTCCTCCTCCTCCGGAACATCAAAACTGCCGAGAAGCAACAAAACTCCTACTAGTGGTGCTACAAAAGCACATTCATTCTCGTACCATTTCTAATTTTGCAACATTTGAAAATTCTCAGAGTTTAAAGAAAATGAGACCTGCGCCATTTTTAAACGTCCTTTGTTCTCTCGGCGGGAAAAAATTTCAGAAAACATTTGGAGCCGATTTTTCTTTTTTTTTAAGTAACATTTGAGAAACAAGTAATAATTTTTTATTTCAAGCAAAAATTACGCAAAAACTACTCGTATATTAAAAAAATTGTACACGACTTTATTTAAAGATCTATTTTTAGAACACATTTCATTCAGGAAAAATTTTATCATCAATATTGTCCTTTTGCAATAATTAATTTTCTTAGCAATTTTCGAAATACAGAGAGTTCCCCGAAAATGAAGCCTACTCAATTTTTATTAACGTGCTTCGTTCTATTCGTGAAAAAATAATGAAAAATTGGAGCAGTTTTTAAGAAAATAATTGTTTAAAAATTACCTATATTTCATACAAAATAAAACAAAAACTACTGATATTTTCCGAATATTTTGATTGGTACAAATGGAATGAAAATATACAGATTCGTAGCTTCAAAACGTATATCTCTTCTATAGGATCTTTTAATATCCTTTGTTGCAACGTATTTTACATTTATTAATATCGATTTTCAATGTTTATTAATTTCCCTATAAATGTTGAAAATATTTGTTTTATAATGCGACAATATTATTAACTTTGTATTCTATAAACTAACGAGTTAATTACAATATCTAAAGTGTCTAATTTAATATATGCATTGTTACAAATGCACTGTACGGTCAACACTGAATTTTATATTATCAAGACTCTCAATTTTCAATGCACACACCCAATTTAATAATGCTATACCGCAAATAAAATTATGTCCAACAGACTTTTAGAATGTGCCAGTATCAATCTTCCTTAGAGCCTTGATGCCTTATGACGTCAGCTGTGAGGTAACATTGTCGCACTGGATATGAAAATTCAGTCGGTACATGCAGGGTGAGAATAGACGGAGTAACAAAATCAAATATTTGCATTTTTCATTCTAAATCGAAACTTTCATTGTTTTTGAATATTTTTTTCGAGTTCCTGGGTATTTAACGAAATCATATATAAGTTTTACATGGCCGCGGGTTGTATAGTTTTTCTTTTGTACAATGAATTAGTATTACAAGTATTACAAACACTTGAGCTTTCAGTTCTTTCCGCCTCTAATGGCCGATGTAGTGCAATTTATGACTGGCTAGTTGAGAGATGTATTAAGAAAAATGGATAGAAAAAGCGATTTTTTATACATTGTGCTGTTTGGGGCATACCAGATGCATTGTTGTTCTATTGGTGTTAATTTTGCGAGAGGAATAGACGAGTAAATTTCCACTTCTTGCTGCAGAATTTTAATGATTTGCTACCTCATTTCACTCGCGTGAGATATTTCCTTCTACTCGTATGCGATAAAGTTGATTGAAAGTTCTCTAGAAAGTCACGCGCGGGTAACCCCGGTCATTGCACAGATCGGGTCGAAGTGCACAATTCTGTCCACCCTTCACGTTCAGGGATGTGGGGAAGTGCCGCGAGAAAATTCTGTGAAGTGCGCCTACGACGATTTCCACAGTGGCCATGTATTTGCGGTGCTTCTTCGCACCTTTTCCTCCGGAAGGCTTTATCGAATGTAGTATTCAAATTGGAAGGCAGTCTTGCGGATATTGAAACCGACGCGCAGGGTCGACATGTTTCCTATTCATTTATTAATATTGATCTAGCCGTGTAACATGTACGAAAGATATTATTCAATATATCATGTTAACTAATCATATTATTAACTGAATTATCCACGTTGTTTTATGACCGTTTTATCGCAAGGACGAATACAAACATGTTCTTTACATTGATTTTGTGTAATATTAATCCCGAACTATTTACATATCATTGATCTCAAGTAAAACATCTTGTTCCCTTAGTTCCTTTCGGAGCATAGGGCCTCGGCAAAGGATCTCCATCTTACTCGATTTTCTGCAATAGGTATGATTTGTTTCCACGTCATACCAGTCTCCCGGATCTCTCCTTCTACTGTCCTTCATGATGTTCTCGGCCGACCTTGGCTTCTACCCCCTTGTGGGTTCCAACATAGTGCTTCTCTCTCAATTGAATTTTGGGGTTTTCTTAAAGTATGTCCTATCCAGTTCTATTTTCTGCGTTTTATTTGCATTGCTATTGATGTTTCATCGGTTTTCTTCAGCAGTTCTTCGTTTGTTATTACTTGTGGCCACTTAATGTTTAGGATTCTTCGTAGACATCGGTTTATGAATACTTGTAATTTATGTGTTATTTTCCCCGTTATATTCCAAGTTTCTGATCCGTATAAAAGCACAGATTTTACATTTGAGTTGAAAATGCGTAGTTTTGTTTTTTAAGGCGATATTCCTGTTTTTCCAGACTTCTCTTAATTGTATAAAACACACGTTTGCTTTGTTGATTCTTTGTTTAACGTCTTCATCTGCGCCTCCATCATCAGTTATTATATTCCCCAGATATTGAAACTTGTGAACATCTACTTCTTCCTGATTAATTTGAAAGGTGTCTCGAACATTTGCATTTATGCTTAAGGATTTCGTTTTACTACAATTAATTAACAGTCCCGCTTTCTTTGCTTTCTCACATATATCATTAAGCTTTGATTTCATATTCATAAAATTTTGAGAGAAAGACATATGTCGTCCGCATGCTCTAGGTCTTCCAGAGTTTCCGTCAAACCCCATCTAATACCTCTTTTTCCTTTGTTGTTACTCTTTCCATCACATCATCCAGCACTGCAATAAATAGAAGAGGCGACAGGACGCAGCCCTGTTTCACTCCCTGTTACTTCTATTTTATCTGATATTCTCCCTCCGTGCATTAGGTAACATCCAAAATCATCGTATAGTTGTTTTATATGTTCAATTAATATTTAGGTATCTTATGTTTCCTTAATACTGTCCAGATACAATTTCGATTTAACGAATCAAATGCTTTCTGGAAATCAAGAAAGACGGCATATATCCGACTTCTCCATTCTACACTCTGTTCAATAATTATCCTCATGGTGTTAATCTGATCAATACATGATTTCTCTGGACGAAACCCGGCTTGCTCTTAGCGTATGTTTTTTTTTCAATTTTCTTTATTCTATTAAATAGTATTTTGGACCAAATCTTGCATGGGACGGATAATAATGCGATTCGCCTCCAATTGTTGCTGTCTGTGAGGTTTCCTTTCTTAGGTAATTTTACAAGTAGTCCTTCTTTCCATTCTGCAGGGATCTTTTTCTTCTTCCATATCTCCTTAAAAAGTGGTAGAGGATCTTAACGGTAGTATTTATATCATTTCAAGGACTTCATTAGTTGTATTGTCCATACCTGGAGCTTTCCCACGTTTCAGTGTTTGTAGGGCTTCTTTTATCTCTCTTTCTGTTGGGGCTTGATCTTGGATTTCTTGTTCACCATTTATTTCATTGCGAGTTTCATTTCTTTGTTCCTGATCATTTACTCCCAGTGAAGTAAAACACCTACATTTTATTTTCACTCATGTAATTCTAAATAGATACCACTACTATTTTAGAAATATCCTTATACATGCCAAACAAATTACTGGGAATTTCAAAGAACTCGTACTATTTTCTTGAATAGAAAGATGGTTTATTAAAACAGCTTTTGTTCTCTTTCTTGTTTTTGATGCAATGTGCAAGTTTCATTAACAATAACTGAACTTTGCAGTTTTTCAAGGATGCCGTTGTTGGTAAATTTCATGGATATTTTTATTTTTTAATATATATTATTGTTTATTTATTTATGCCGAAACAAAAACTGCAATTGGCAACTGATACTGACATTTGAAGGAGAGGAAAAGGGGCTATTCGCTACTTTTTATTTAGCGTTTTGTCACGTATACACGCCGTGTTATTAAACCAACAAAAAAGAGTTCAAGAAATAGAAAAATAATGTAGAATATTTTGAAATTACGATTAATTAAGAAACAAAAATCTAAAAATTCATAGAATAATTCAACAAATTTATTAACAATGACTGAAAGGAGACCCAGCTTGTAACTTGAACACTAATACGTCAATGTTTCGGCCAATCTTTCGTGGTCTTTTTTGAAGCTTTAATGCCCCAAGATGAAAAACAGAAGTGCCGATAATATTGGCGCAATAGAGCATCGAAAAAAGGTCACAAAAACTGACCGAAACCTTGCAGTACTAGGCGCCGCTCACATAGGCGAGAGCAACAGCAATAGCATCATTTCGTTTTATTTCTTTTCTTTTAAAACGGTAAACTAACGATTGTACGTTTGGAAAAGAAACAGAACAAAACTGCATTTAATTTTGAAAATGTCAGCATTTGTTCTGCAGATCGTACCTAATGTGCCTTCAAAATGGAGGTACTATTTATAAAGTAAAAATAGAAACGTACAGTTCAAAGAAAATCAAGCACATATAAATATACTGTATTTGTGCTCTCTTTTACTAAATACATCCGTCCCAACAAGTTGCATTCGATTTGGTTCCACAGGCGAATGTGTGGAAATAACGAATGAAATATTGCAGAGCGAATATTGCAAATCTTGTGAATAGACAGAAATGTCAAATATTCAACAGACCATTTTTTTAATAAAAAAAGTTTACAATTAATGCCGTGTATCATTCAGCAAATTACGAATTATGTGAGATACATTACAAGGCCATCAGGACCAGTCATAAAATGGAGTTCATCACAACGTTTAGGCTAAAAACCCCGATGACCTGCTTTTACTACACAGTTCGAATCAACACTACGGCCGGTCACTCACGGTCATCGTGAAATGGTGCCACGTACTTTGCTGCAAGTGCAGTTTCATCTAGTAAAAGAAAACAAGCGGAGTGGGCACGTGGAGTGCGTCCCTCTTAGCGCAAAGCTTCCTCGTCGTGACATTACGTGCGCCTTCCGCAAACAAAGAGGTTTCTTTCAAAGTTGCGCCCACGTGCGTGCTCATTCGTAATTTTGAAATGTTCGTAATCGTATGCTGCCATGAACTGTCAAACACCGGATGTATATATTCTGGGGCTTTTACCCAGCCAACAGCCGGTTAGCCTTTAAGTCCCGATGGGACGCATATCTGACCATACATTAGACACAAACACGTTTGCGAGCTCCTCTGATGTGGGGTCAGCAGAACGCGAAGCCCTCCGCGAAAATACATATAAAGAGACAAGGGACAAACAATCATACCCAAGGCGGGAGTCAAACCCGCGATCCTTAGGACCGAAGTGCTGAGTCGGTACACGCTCTTAGCCACCTCGGCCATCCAGGTCGGCCATACATTGGATATACTATGGCAAACTTTTTTAAGAAATGTTAAAAGATATATTTTTCATTACTCATATTTTTGCTGGATTCCCTTTTTCATATTTCTATTAGTAATAATACAGATTTGATTTTTTTTTTAAAAAAAGAGGCAAAACATGTTGCAAAATTCTGTCATAAATAAAGATAGAATTTTCAAGCTCTATCAAGTCTTAAATATAAATATGCTTGCAAACATGCGCTATCAAATAGACAAAGATGCCCGATTAAAGGTAAAAATGAATAAAGTTTGCAATATCAAATTTAAGTAGTTTGCTCCATTTCAGTATTGCTTTTTGTACCCGTACATATACTATTTTTTTCATAAATCCAGATTATCTTCAGTTCGGATTATCCGTATGAGGAAAAAATGGTTTCGAATGCCGAAAATTATTACATTTCTACTCACAAAACGAAAAAGGAGCATACTTGAAGGACGAAATTAGCCCTTCTTAAACTTCACGCTTCAAAAGCCAGAACAATATTTACTGCGTGCAATGTCTTCCTCGTAAACGCCCTTTGATGCTGCAAGTTAAGTAATGGGAATTTCCGAACATTTTGCAAGCGCCAGTGCTCGAATCCGTGTCCATATACTTTGCAGACGCTCTCGGGGCAGAATGGACCCAGCTTATCCAAGTATAGTAAAACTGGCTCAATGCGGAACGTGTATAATGCGGAAATCTGTCTAATGTGAACATAATTCGCGGTCCGGACACACATAAACTCTTCAGTATTATATTGATTACTGCGGAATCTTGTTTAATACGGAAAAAATATTGGTCCCTTGAGATTTCTCAGTGAGCAATTTTTACTTTACTAGCTGACTGTGATCGGCCGACCGGATGACACGCAGTCGCACGCTAAGGCCCTTTCACTTCCGTTGTAATGCGACTGCATATTGTTTATTTTTTCATTTATTTTATTTATTTAACGTCAAAAATCAGTTAAAATCTGTGCTACTTACTATGGAGAGAAGTGCAATCCTTGTATGTTTTATCGAGTTCTGGGATCTGTGTTCTAACTCTTTCATATTATGGTGAATTATGAATACAGATAGCAACGAACGCAATAGTTCAGTTCAAGACTTTTTTTACGTTGCAACGCCATACTGATACCCCTCACGTAAAAATCAAAAGTTCCGAAATTCTTTGGATGCCAAAAAATATCTCGAACAAGAATTGAAGAGGATTGATCGAAAGGAAACCAACAGGAAAGGCATATATTAAATCAGGTTGTGGACTTTTGAAATATAAGTCAAGGCCAACATTCACTTGCGCATGTTCAGTTTGGAAGAACGTCGCGCATAGTAATTTTAATACTTTAAAAAGTGTCTTAAGAAAAGTCATCAAAGCCTGTAGCGTCGCAATCGTCAACGACGCCAAGTTAGATGAGCTCCGTCGCAATCGTCAGCGACGCCAAGTTAGTCGTGCACCAGCCGACTCTTATGGAATAATTGCTTCTTATCAAAAACAACAATTTGATTTATTATTATCAAAATCTGCAAACTTCTAACACCATTTGCACTGATAGAAATATTTCAAGAACTTCCTTGTGGACACGAGAATCTTTTTAGGTCATTTCACTTCGACCTCTCAAAGCCTTCTGACCATTTATTTTTTTTAGCAACAACTCCTGTTGCTAGGCAGAACATCATAACCCTTGCAACCCATCATAACTACTACGTTACAGCCCCATGGTTCATTCCCAACTCTCACATCTGTAAAGAGCTTCATGTAGACCCCTTAGTCTACCTGATATAAACTTTATTATGACAGCTTTTTCGTAACCACCATGGATATGGGTCACTGTGCATCTTATTCACAGCGCAGACTAGGCGGCATTTCAGACTGATTCTTTCATCCTTGTGAAGAATCGAATTCTCAGCGGTGCAATGTTTGAAATATAATGAAATATTTTGTAGTATAAAAAGAGAATAACAAATGGACAATTTACAACCAATTTAAAATAAAAATAGCTGATATTGTCAGGGTATGAAACACATCCTGTATCATCATCATCCACATCCATGGACGCTACGCCCCTGGTCAGTATATATATTGTGTAATAAATCAAAATCACAAGGTCGTAAGCATTGTTTACTTTCGATTATTCAAATTATACTTTCCCCAGTACGAAAGGAAACAGGAAATAGAAGACGACAGAATTAGCTGAGGTCACAACACATCGTGACCAACTTGAAATATCATCTCCTCAGCCCCTCTTCAGGATTTCAATGGCAATTTCATGGCCGCAAGAGATGTTGAAATTGTTCCTGGCGATTGTGTACTGTGTAATGCATAAACAATGGACGAGTTTCTTTTACCAGTGGTCGACCAATTCAGAAGTTCGGAAAGGGAAATAACAAAAAGAGATCGTTTGCACTGCTCTCCGAGGGGAAGGGATGCAGATCACGCTGTGCAATCGAACAAGCTGAAGTACGATTGGAACGAATGCGTTGTTTTCACATTGAAATGCTGTTTTGTTCATGGCGGGAATTTGCTTCCTTCTTGAAGGAAAATGAGTTTTTGTTTTTAGGAAAAAAAATCTGCTATTCATCTACAAATATATTTGATGTCCCTACCTATTCATTTTGTATTAATATTTGAAAAATAACTATAATAGCGCTAAAATACCAGCATAGTTTATTGGAGTTCCTGTTCTCGTCACGTGTATTTTGAATAATATCATGAACGATTTCGAACTTATACGTAATTTAAGTACAGTAATCCCTCGACATCCCCGAATTCCCTATTCGCGAATTCCGAACATTCGCGATTAGAGGAGTGCTACAGGCTTTAACATTGGCGAGTGTGTCTTTTGGTCGTACGAATTTTTTTTGAAAACGAGCACTTTTCTTTTCCTTTAACAGCGTCATTTGGGAAACAAACTAGGTAGACGTCGAAGCTCAAAGTATCACTTTCTGTAAAAATTTCAAAGTTGAAATGTCAATTCACATTTATAGAATAACACAATTTTAAAATAATTCAATTCTGTTGCGTCAAATTGGAGGTAAGGATTTTGGCCACAGGAACAGAAAAGCCATTTAGGATCACTGCAACTTTCATTATAATGACCTCACTGAAGTGGAGCTTTGGGAAATCATCAGCGTAGAAAACCTCTTCGAAGGTAATGATGAATTAACGGAAGCGACACTGCATCCTGGAGCAACTTCAGTGTCAAAACTGTTAATGGCGTCCTAAAACTTAAACAAGCTCTTGTGGAAAGGGCATTGAAATGTGATCTGAACGTGGAAATAACTTCGAAATTTAAGAGAGAAATAGAAGCAGCAACTCATTCATATTTGGATATTAGAACAACGAGGGTGTGATGAAACAAAAAAATCCTGTATCCAATAACTTTCCACTTTGGAATAAGTTTCAAACATTGTTTTATTCCTTGATTTTGGGATGTTAATCGTGAATTCTGTTTGTAGTAGCGTTTACTCACTTCTTCTGCAATTGATTGTCAGCTTTTTTTCTTTCTTTATTATACAGTTTTTTATATCCAGGAACCTAACCCATCATTCTTCATTGAAAGATAGATTAATAATTCGCGTATTTAACCTTCGCGATGCTTTTTGGGAACCAAACTCTCGCGAATGTTGAGGGATCACTGTACTACTTTGACATTCTTAACGAAACCTTTGAATGAAAATGTATTAATGACAAAAATCAAATTTAATAACTGATAATAAACAAGTTAGACGAACTGAACCCTGAGTTATTAATCAAGTGATAAAAGATATGGTGTAAATATTAAGATAACAGATGCATCAAATCACATTTTTAACGTATGTATTTATTAGTCATAAGATACTTTTCTACGTTCCAATTTCGTTTCCATTTCCTTCCAACTGATTTTTTCCTACCACTTTCGATTTCCATATCCAACTCTTGCGAATTTTAAACTGAGGCGGATGTGGAGTCTCATATCGATCTCATCTCTACTTTCAAGACAATTCTAATTTAAGTCAAATAAACATTCCTATTCCAATTTCAGTAAACTAATATTTTGGGTAGAGTTTTAAATAATCCATATTTTCCACAGGGGAGTCCTGGGCGAGCCAAATCCTCCAAGAAAAAGAGACCAGAAATGTTTCACGAATCAGTAATGTCGTGACGAGGCTTATTCCCACAACTCGGTCGCGTTCCAAGCGTTCAGCGAAGTGAGCTCGTTAGGGAATAATGAACAAGTTGCTGTACCGTTCAATGTGATCATTTGTATTCAGTTCGACGTTGTCAGAAATGAAGGTAGATGAACTGAAAGAGATGCAGTTTATTTTTATTCAGGATGTATCAAATGAGACTGGTAGCAACACTGATTTATCACTACTTTTTGTGATACAAAAATACATTTAGCAACGAAAGAATGATGTTAAAAACTGTTTAATTGGTACGAAAAGAATGTTTTTTTCGGTCATTATTGGTTTAATTATAGTTAAAAATTAAAAACTTTCGCGGTAAAAATACTTCCTAAAACACTTTTTCGTGCTGAAAATTGTTTATTAGTGCTTTTATTAATAGAAGCACACGCTGTGATGTAACTTTAGTTGGTTATGGGGTTGGCGAAAACCATGCACATGGCAGTAGAAATTTGTTTTCCTGTTGTATGTGGTTGTGTACATGGTGACTTGCAATCTTTTTCCCGAAATATTTAATTTTTCGGTTATTCCTTTTCGTAGACTCTCAGAAAATTTAGGTATTTTGTAAAACGTTTTCCATTCTGTTCAGTGCTCCACTGAACCCAAAACACTGATGAAAAATTGGTATAATGTACAGAAGTACTGGTATTACGAAAAGAGACAAAATGTGGTCTTAAAGAAGTTTCATTCTGAAAACAGCTTTTGTATAATACTAATCTATGGACAACAACTCTGAAAACATATTTTCAAGAAATTGAAGTTTCATTAGTTTGAAATAAGACCCAAAAATGTGTAACTCAATTCAAAATTACTCTATAGTGATGCAAAGAAACGAAAAAAAAATTCTTACTCACCATAATAGAGCAGATGATTTTATTCAAAAGTGAAAATGTGAAGGTAGGGACGTTTCTTCACATTCTAAACTCTTTGATCTCTAATCTTGCAAAATGTACCATACGCTCATTCGAATAATTGTAAATATATATTAATTTTTCCGTTAATTACAAACATACACAAGTTAAAAACTAAAGGTAAATATTTGGCAAATGTTTGTCTTCAAGAACTTGATAATGAGGAATTTTCTAATGAATGTATGCGTCATAAACAGTATTTGATTATAGAATAATTATAGAACAGTTCCAGTATTTTACAGAAAAATAATATTCCAGACCCTTCGAAATTGTTATTCTCCAAAGTGAAAATAGCATTCAGAATATTCATAAGCATGATGGCGACCAATTATACACGGGAACGCTTTTTTTCTAGATAACAAATTGTCAAAATCAGCTTCCATATACAAGGCGCACGAAGTTTAGAACTGACATTTACTTATGTGCATATGATATTATAAAAGAAACTGCTTTCAGACAAATCATTGAATTTTGCATACAGAAATGTTGCAGACGTTTGTGTTAGTTAATTACACGAATACGTAATATTTTGTGTTAATATTTTTAAATTGTTAGTAAAAATTAACACATTTTTATTAATAAATGTGCAGATATTATTAATGGAAATTTCGTTTTTAATTCCAAAAATGGCAAGGGCTCCACTGCGTTTCTTTGTCCATGGCCTCTAATGCAGCTATGACGGCGCTGGCTGAATGTCCGTGTGGCAATCTCCCCCTCGAAAGAACATCCTGGCTACAGCCCTGCGTCATACATCGGAGGCTGTCACAGTCGTCCCTAACGGCGAATCTGTCCGTCGCGTCTCCGAGCGCTGACTCCCTAATCGTATCGCCCGAAATAACCGATGAATGCCTTACGATGACAACGGCGCTTGCGGAACGCCGCGCGAGGGCCGCGCCGCTGCGGTGGCGACAGGTGTCGAGCGGCGGCGCAGCCGGTGGCTCGTGGCCCACGCTCGCAACCGGTGCTCGAAGCTCAGACTCACTGCGAGGCGGTGCCGTTTTAAGCCACTAGTTACTCCTTCAGACAGGTGCCACGAAATGTCCACTGATTGGAAGCATTGCCGTTTATCTACAGCTGTGGTACCCAAATTATGTTACGTGGAACAATTGAGTTTCGGCAATATTCTCGGTAAATGTTCCGCGTTGGTCTTGGTGACCATTCCTTCCGATTTAAAAGAGAATCTGTGAAAGTAAATGGTAAAAGCTTAGATCTCATTGAATTTCCATATTCAAATTATTGAATATATGCCGTGACTAACATTTGTTTGCTCATTGTGGTTATTAAAAACAGGCTGAAGTAACCCGGCGTTGCCTGAGAATTTTCATCCCGATAGGCCGAAAAAGGAGTAAATTTTATTTATAGAATAAAATGGAAGTAATTGTATTTACGTCCTCACCACACCCCCTCCTATCGGTCAGCTTCCTTCCGCCCTGCCTCTCCCTGCCCCCCCGCACCCCGCTCCATCTGCTCCTCTAGTCCCGTCCCTCCAAGAACCGCCTCGCTCTCCCTTGCCCGGTCCACCCCGGGTAGCCCTTGCCCGCAACCCAGCTGCAAAATCCCTAAATACATTTCATTGCAGGTTAGCACTAAACCAAATTTTCTAAACACAAAAACAAATATGAACTTGTGGTGTCATAACACCAATAACTTTCTCGTATTGGTGGTAATGGTTATACAATATAATATTCCAAATTGCATCTTGCTAAAATCCAGTTATCTCGTTAGAAAATCCAGACCACACAAGATGCAGGAGATTCGAAACAAATACATAATACCTACATAACAATTTTTTGAAAATTCCAAAGAATAAATGAAAATTGCCTTTATACCATATAATTCAGAGTATTGTTCCACATACTTACGTTTGAGGTCGTTTTTTTGACAATCTTGCTAACGTAATTGTGGAGAATTGCAAAGGGTCCCTCGAAATTACTAGAAATATTCTAATATTTTGAAAAATATATACATGAAATTATTTAAAGATTTAATGCTGAGGAAAAGATGGTATTAATAAATAAATCTATCTTTATTAATGCAGTTGTAAGAAATTAGCATTTTCAGTTTTTGAATTCCAGAAGTTTCAATGAAAATAGGGCTTACGTCGTATTATTAAGAGATCTTTACTCTATCTGAGCCAACAAATATTTAAAAAATTGGAACCGTTTCGAACATTTTGTTTACTTACCACTCAAATTACGCCAAACTATTCCTACTTTCAATGAGTGTGTGTGTGTGTGTGTGTGTGTGTTTTCTCCATTTTTACAAACGTCCACTGTTCTATTAAAGAAAAATGGAGGAATATTTGCGAACAATTCGAAAATTAAGGGATTCCTGTAAAATACCAATCCTGAAAATTATCAGACCCGTTTTAAATTCGACCAACCTCAACACCAGCCAGATCCAACCGCGATTGTCCATTTTGGTGAAAACCCTGTGCATGGTTTAGGAGCTAATTCATAGGCGGCAAACAGATCTATGGATGGATGGATGGACGTTTTGAGGAAAACAAACAAATTTTTCCTATCAGGGTCCCATAGAAAGTGTGTTTCCGTCGAAATGTCCACATCGGTTTTTTTAGTATTTTTCTTTTTAACTTTTTATCCGTATACAAGGGTGTAAAATTCAAACGATAACAGTGATTGTAATAATAAGGTATTGTTCTAATATATATCCGTAAACTTTACTGCACACTTACAAGTGTTTCGTTGCGACAAGCGCTAGGGAAACAACGTACATCATTCCATTTTGCATTATTAGTGCCGCTACAAATTTGAAATCCTGAATCCGGGATAATTGATTCCATTTATGAATCTGACTTGGCTTATTTTTTATGCTAAAACTTTTAAAACTTTATCTGACTTTCGTACGAGTAAAAACTACGTTTTACTGCTGAATGACTTTTGGGAAACAACGAACCTTCCCAGTATTTTTCTAAAAAACAAGGAAGAGGTCGAACACCCGATCGAAACGGAGGACTCGACTTTCGACTGAAAGACAGCGTAGCGAGAGCAATCGCAAAGGGGCAATTTCGTCATTACGGAGTCGTACGGAATCACGGAAACGGGATATCGACTTCCACGAGGACCGACGGCGGACGTCCCGAATTCGAGTGCTTCGGTCGTGACGAATCCCGTTGGCAACTGCGTGGCGGGGCCGGTGACTTGCGCGGAGGAGACTGAGGAGGAGGACGCGGCGCAGCGTGATGAGCGGGGGCGCATCCAGCTGATCATTTTGGAGGGGTCCATCATAGATTTTTGTTAAAAAATAAACGTTCATTATTACATCTTGTATTTTTTGTAGTGTATATATAAGGCATCCAGTGAGAGTGAGAGATATCCCAAAAAAGTTAAAACATCGATTTATTGACATATTCAATGTGTTTATAATCGAATACGTTCATAAATCGATATTTTGAATTTTGTAGGTGAGCTCCCTCTCTCACTGGATGCCTCAATAATATTATACAATATTGTTTAAATAATTATAAAATTCTAACATAAATAAATATTTAAATCAATATTTTCAAATAAAAGAAGAGAACAAACGAAAACTCTAGAGCTTTTGGGGGGAGGCATGGACCCCCATAGCCCCCCCTGGATCCTCCACTATTGCTGAGCAGGGGTTGGAGGGGGACTTCTCTTGTCCGATGTCTCTTCCCTCATTCTCATTTTATTCACATTCTACTGGCGGTAATAAAATGTGGGGAGAGGCTGCGTATGCCCCAGGCAGATTTTTAAATTTAATTTTAAAATTTGTAATCAACATCTACAAAAAAGTTTGTCATTTTTACTTTCAGAACAGAACATGTTCAAGAATTAATTTATGTAAACCCTTGATGATGCGTGAAACGTAAACGCGAAATGTGTTGTTACTTTATAATGAATTATCTTTCGATTGTCAAAAAATGAATTTTAATTTCTATTTGTTGGAAACATGCTCTCTTCGTTTCAGACTATTACTCGTTATCATGCACTTAAGTGTTATATTATTTTCGATTTGATGATTTTATAACGAAGAGAATGACTGTATTGTTTTCGTCGTCACTAACTGGTTGTACGTACATTATCAAAACAATGATTGGCCTAACAATTAGAAAACATTAAGAAAACTTGCTAATTATTTGTTAATTATTGCCTTTTGCTAATTATTGAAATTTTAATACAGAACAATCACATTAGTAAAGTATTTAGTTCGAAGCACCTTATAATCGGAGCCCCCCAAAATATAAATGTAAATGAGAATTCTTTATTTTACTTAAATAACTGCAAATTTGTATCCTTGTGGAATTCATGATCTTAAAATCTTAATAGTTTTTTATGATACACAGATTTTGACTGAGCCGTGGTTTACTATGAATATTTTTTTATTCAGGCTAATAGTAATTTATGTCGTTAGAAAACTCTCCTCCGATATCAGACTTGAGGCTACTCGGTGTTCTGAAAAGTTTAAAGATTTATTACTCACATTACTATCTACTTTATCAACCTACTTGGCCTTGAGATACTTCATAACAACGAATATGGTGAGAGGTTTCTGATGAACTAAAAATTGACTCAAAATCACCGGACTGAAAATCCATCCGGTAAACCTTCCATAGAGAAATAAATTCATTCGATATAAAGATTCTTGACATCTTTTTTGTTGGCAGGGTTCACAAAACTGAATAAACATTTGTAACTATTGTGTATGTTTCTAAACTTAGAATATAGCTCCTTCTTCATTACGTTACGTCCACCATCTTCAATAGAAATATGTAAAAAATAAAACATAAAACATACAGGTGGTTTAGAATAAAGTTTACAAACTTCTAGGGCATGAAAACGTTAGTTTTGTTTTCAGTGAACATGTGCGGGGAAACGAACGACGGGGTTTCTCATGTGAAATTTTCCATGGACTATTACGCAGTTCCTTATGCACAACTGCTCTCCTGGTCACGTTCTGACAAAGGATATTTCATGTACCTGCCTAACATTCAACTGCAATCATCACATTGTATATCCATTATATGAAATTCCCCACTATATTTTCGTTGGCATATATTCCTCGAATGTGGTGTGATACGTCATGTCTTAGAATTGTAGATATTTGTACTGCCTGAAAGTATGTCCCCAGTTCTGGAGAAAGTCGGTTTTGATAAAATATAACTCTGATTTCTAAATGAAGAGGGAAGACAGCATTCCAAGCTCAATAAGGGGAGTCTCCCAGGAGTCACGTGACGTCATTTATTATTAATGGTAAAATAAACAGATTGCCATACACGTGATTCCTGATAGTCTCTCTCATTGTTTGATTGAATGAAACCATTGCATATTTTTTCACAAATAAGAGAGCGCTTGTATCAAGTTCGCGCTGTCACTGAAAGTCCTCTCGCCTTGTTAAGAGATTCGGGAAACGTAAACGAAGTGATGGTGCACTGAGATCCCGTGGGTCAAAGACACCGTTCGTCGTTTTTATTCCGAGATGAGATCTGAAAACATTCGGAGGCGTCGGGAAAAAAGGGTGAGCACTTTCGCTGAGCCACGTTGATAGCTTGTTTCATCACTTTACGGTGCAAAACCTTTCGAATCTGAAGTTCCGCTAACGTCGTCCGAACTTTTTGCCGGTAATTAACGACAGCAGCTGAATTTCACTTCTGGTGTTACGAGCCTTCGGTGTGTGGTAGTAACCTTCGTAGCCGGCCCATTTTGTATTTTCCTTTTACGATGAGTAGGCTACTCCAAGCTGTGCAATTACCGTTAGACGTGATTAAGAAATCGCTTACGCTTGGGGAGATCCGGATTCGCTCGTCGTTCTCACAAGAAAAAATATTTATGAAACATTGAGGGCCCTTTTTATTCTTCTTTGCTTTCTACACGCCACGTTAGAAAAATAAATAGCACTTTCGTGTCAATTATGCTTTAATAACGTATCAAGGTACAGAACTAGCGTGTTCCACTCCGAAGGAATCAAGTTTTTCTGCCAGAAACCTTCGTTACTGTTTCAAGTTTCTCTTTGGAGAGTGGCTGTAGGTGGTTTATTGATGTGTTATTGTTAAAAACATGGTCCTCAAACTCTCAGAAATTGAGTGTGCTTCTATAATATCAAAAGAAAAATAAGAAAATTAAATTAAAAAAAAATTGTGTGCTTTTTTCTTGCTCAAGTTAAGTATATCCATCTACAAATGGTTCACGCTTACAACCCGAATACTCACACTAATGCGACGTAATATAAATAAATATTTTAATTGTAGAATTTATGCACGAATTACTTTAATCTTTCAGCTAAAAAACATTCATTTTTGGTGTTAAGGAGAAGTGCATTTGTCATGCCGATGGTAGAAATATGAGTTTAATAAATAAACATTCCTTTTTATATGTCAACATTCATAAAATATGCAAAGAAAAATTTAATTTCTTATTTGTGTATATTGAACATTATAACAGTTTAAATTCCATTAGTCGGAAGCTCAAATAATAATAGCATTGTTTGTACTTCGCGCGTCGGCCCATGTACGGGTCATGGCCTACCAGCTGCGTCCCGGCCTCGCAGCCACGGGTTAAGGGGGTACGTGTGGTTAGGTTAGCCGTATTCCCGTCTTTTCAACCTGAGAAGTGAATTTTCTCATCTTCACACTCGGGAAATTACAAAGGAAATCGCACACTATTATCTTGCCTGACCGGGAATCGAACCCGGGGTCGCGTCATTTAGAGCGAGCACGCTGGCCAATGAGGTAAACCGTCAGGGGCATTTAAATTATTAAATGGATATTTCCCAAGTAGTTTCGTTACTTCAAATTATACTAGCCGATTAATTAATAATATTTAATTTATACTTCACTATTTTAATGTATTGAGAAATTTAATGTAAAAAGAGCCAATCAATAAAAAGGAAGAAAGGGACACATTTTCCTCTGTTACACAGGGGTTTTTGAAAAAATGTTCCAGAAGAACAGTTCTGTTCTCTTTCTAACCGCTCTCATTAAGGGCCATTAAAGAACATTCGCTTTTCCTCACTACATTTTTGTAATTTTTATTGTATTATTCGTAACAAGTTCTAAATTAATGTTCCAATTATGTAAAAAATAATCTCATTTTTAAACGAAAAATGTTTTAAAGTATGATTAAAATCGGATCCAAATTTCTTTGAAGTTTCTTTGATTAAACTCAGGAAGGGGTGGAGTTGTAATAGGACCGATTATATGAAGGGATGTCTGCAAGTTAAAAAACTTTCGGTTAAAGTTAACCTACTGATTGTCTGATGTACTTACAGATATTTGCTTCAAACTTACAAATACTTTTAATGAATTTATCAAACCGTTTGAAGTTCCTTTTTATCGCAATTCTTTAAAAAAATTGTTATCATTATTTCTAGATATTTGTGAACCTGAAGATATGTTCGCATTAGGCTATGAAAGTTGTTCTATTTTGTATGCTATTTGCGTGTTTGTATTTGTAAACTACCTGCAAAAGCACAAGAGGCTCTTCTTTCTAATGTAGGCAAATTTAAAAATATACTAAATTCTACTTAGATCACTATCAATACTGAGACAATTACCTTTATTATTATTATTATTATTATTATTATTATTATTATTATTATTATTATTACGTTATAATTACTGATATAAATATCATCATTATTAACACTGCTTTAGCTTTGATGTAATTCTTAAGTGTATTATTATTATTGCAAATAGAGTTTTTGTTATTTTTATTATTATTGTCATATCCGTTATACAGTGAAGTGTTTGTGTAGTGTAATGAAGGGGAGTGCAGTGTAGTGTAGTGAAGTGAAGTGTTAGTGAAACTAGAAGTCAATTTAGAGATAACTAGAAATTAATTAGAACTAGGATATCACCCTCTATTTCTAATGGTATTTATAATTGTTAATGGTTGTTATTGTTCTAATTCTAATTGTTGTCATGTTTGCCCACCGAGCATTTAGCTCAAAGCGAACTAATAAATCTATCTATCTATCTAACAATTGTTTATACGAACTATCAATGAAAAACTACGAAAAAAGGTTCATAGTTTAAAAAATGTATTGAAAATTCTTTAATTAATTGTGGAAAGAACCTATAGTAATGATGTTAGTAAGCGTCATGAGGGGCGGAAAAAGTGTCAAATGGCGGAGAAGGTTAAAAAAAAAAGTAAAATTTTGCCACAGTCTTGTCTTTCTTTCTTTTCGTATTTTTTCTTTCCCCCCATACGCTGAAGTTCCTCGTTCTGTTTGCAGATCGGGCGTTGCGCGCCTGCGCGTCGCGGCGACCAGGCCTCCGGCAGCTGCGGCGAAGACGACGGGTAAGCGGCGGCTCCCTGGAGGCGAGGCGTCCGAAGAAAGCGGAGGCGGGGACCGGGGGCGGGGCGAAGACGAGCGGGCGAGAAGCGCAGCGCCGGGCGGCATGGAGCGGGCGCGGGTTGGCCCCGCGGCCGCGCGCCTTCGTGACCTGGGCGAACCGCGCAAACGCCCATGGTCTTGGGCCAGCAGCCGCAACTTCAACAACTTCCAACAGGAGCGACACAGCAGCTGCAGCAGGCGCAGGCGCAGCACTACTACGCCGACCGCTACATGGGAGGTAAGCTGTGCGCCGGACGTCGCGTCGCGTCGCCCGTGCACGGCGGGAAAGCGACTCGTCGCTATTGGCGTTTTTGGCGGGGAGAACGATTGAAATTCTCGCCGCTTATTTCGCGGACAGAGAGCGCGTTTCACTTTGCGTAGCCACTGTGGACTATTTATATGAATTTTTTAGGGTGAAAATATTCTATTTCTTTAAACGGATTTCTTCACGAACTCATAAATATAAAATGACGATTTTTAAGATGTGTCACTTTTCATGTGCAAACGATGATATGAAGGCGGGCGCACAGTGTCTTCAACGCTTGCACGGTCCGATTGTGTGTGTGTGTGTGTGTTTATTACTCACTCAATTGCATCTAATAGTTTACCCCAGTGAAACAATAAAATTGTATAAATTTCTCCATTCATTCGTATCGTAATAATTATAATGGTCGTATGTATTTGGTAAAGTACTTGATTTTTACCTCTTTAACGGACCTAATTGTCGCAACTACATTTCGACTCTTTCAACTTTTTTTTGTCAAGAACAAACAGCATTTCAATTTTTCAGGGCGGAGAACCCGATTAAAACAAGAATGCGATTGATAGTTATAAGTACGCCATGACATTTCATGATCTGAGCACCAATCACATGTTCCGTGAAAATGAACGTGTTATAAAAATACTGGTATTACCTCCATATGGAATCCATTTCATATTCTGAATGGATGATTTGTACATGTGTGGATAAGAAAACGTGTTTCAATGGAAAAAGGTATAAGCTTCCGGCCACATTCTAGACACACCCATGAAGGGAAGGATGCCAAAAGCTCAACACGAAATTACATTAGATTTTGATTAAATAGATCACGTATTAATCGGGATTGCCGTTTAATGGGAAGAAATCTTCGCGGTGAGAAACAAACCCGTTTCAGTAGATCTGTTGTTACTCTGATTGTATGCGAGCTTGAGTTGAGAGAAAAATATGCAACTGATACTGCGAATCATTTCGTGAATATGTTAGCTTTGCAGTAATATAACGTAAATTTGCAAACAAGTTCGTTATTAATTAATTTTACTTGATAATCTTGAATCCAAATTTTGCCGGATGAATATTTGTCATTAATGATTGTTTGCAAACACATTCATAATAGTGCCTTCTCCAGCACAGATTCTCTTGAAAGCATGCTGTAGATGCATTCTCCCACAATCGAATGAAAATATCACCCAAGTTTACATGAATGTAAATTGAAAGTGCAGCAAGGTAAGATGCTTCGCAGATGACTGGAGACGTCTTGATGACGATGACGTCTTGAAAGCGACATTGCAAACACACTATTTAGAAAGACAGCTTATAAACCCGAAACAAATTGTTCTTCGCTGTAAATGCTAGATGCCAACAATAAAGAAGATATGACTTCTAGGGAGTTGTAATACTCGTATTTTAGGCATCATAAGAGAAATGAGACAAATAAATTCTAAATTATCTCATTGCCATGAAAGCTGTTTATGATGGTACGTGCAATATGATATAACAAGGGCAATTATTTACTTTCCAATTTTTGAAATACACACACGGAAGAAAATAAAGTAATTAATCACATAGCATTATAAACTGAGATGCATTACATTGTAACAAGAGCAATGCATTTCAAACAATTCTATATTATGCAGTTTTAGCCACAAGTGTATTAATTTTGAAAATTTTGTAACGCATAATGAATTACATGAGATTACAGTAGTCTTGGTGCATTTCTCAGAAAAATAAGAACAAATCCTGAGAAAAATATTTGCACATTGATTAATAGATTATTCTCGTCCGTTAATTATCCACTGTCATATGAAATCATTCAGGCAATATTGATTATTTTGCAATGTGCAGAAATGAACGTAATGGAATAAGCATATGAGTGATCAATATTTTTAAACAACCCCCAGCATATTATAAATTAACACAGTAAAACTTCCGATAAAGGTCATCACTTGTCATATATTGAGAGATGCATTATAGAAAATACTAGTTAATTCTGGGTATGTCGAGTAATCCAGAGAAGGTAAACACATTTTACAAGCTATGTGAAAAAAGAGAGTAAAAATGGAAAATTCGTAGGTAACTTATTTTTCGACTCTATGCTGGATTTAAAACATTTGGTCTTGAACAACGTGTGAACGGGACAATAAGTATATGGTCATTGCCTTAACGTGCAGAAACGACTTGAAGGGTATCCATACGCTGGACATACTGGCCATATAATGATGACGTAATGTCATAATTTGAGTAGGGATTACAATCGAGTATACATGTATTTCATTGTGTCAATGGTTGAAATCGCAATAACGTTTCCAGTAGGGTTGTCAGGGACGCCATCGCCACGAACGTTGCTAACAAATCCCCTCGTTCATCCGCAGGCATCGGCATGTCCCCGACAGAAATGCTGCACCCTAGCGACTCGTGCGACGAACCCATGATGGAGGAGCTGTACCACCATCAACCACCTGCAACAGCAGCAGCAAACAGCAGCAGCACGCGGCGGCGATGGCGTGCGGCCGCGGCGGCGGTCGGGGCATGCCCGTGGGGCTGCTGGGCGCCCCCGCACGACCGCACGCGCACACGCACACGCTGAGCGGGCGCGGCGGCGGGGGCGGGGGCGGGGCGGTGGCGGGCGAGCGCGGTGGTGGCAGGCGGGGCGGCATGCTGCGCAGCCCGCGCAGCCCCCCGAGGCCCCGCGCAGCCGCTCGCGCTCCGCGGGCCGCTCGCACCCCGGCGGCCCCCCACGTGCAACCCGCCCACCGCGCGCTCTCCACCAGCTCCAACTCCTCCGCCACCAGCGACAGCACCGCGCTCGACTCCGATTCTCAGCTGCGCGCCGACGCCGGCCTGCCCCCGTGAGTTTATAACTACTACTACTACTATTACTATTATTATTATTCCTCCATATCACGACTTAAAGATGTAGGAGTCGGCTGAATATAAAATCTACTCCAGGTTGCCACCAGCTACCTAAGAAGCAGATCTAGGGACTGTCGGTGCCTCTACAAATACTTTGCGCAAAATGTGAGCTGTTCCAAATAAAGTGATTTCTTGCACTTCTCAGTCCTTTGATTGGAAGTTTAGTCAAGTCTTTACACAAATTTTTAGGAACAAATCCCAGAGCTCCGATAACTATCGGTACGACCTGTGCTTTAAGCCCCACGTTCGGCTGATCTCGATTTCCAAACTCTTGTATTTAAGACATTTCTCTGCCTGCTTGGTTACGACCTTTGATCACAAGACACAGCAACATCTACAAGTAGACACAATTTTTTCTCCAAATCCCGGATAACGATATATTGTTTGTTTGCCGCTATTGTGCGATCAGTTAATCAGATATTGTTGATCGTACAATAACGTACACAGTGCAACAAACGTCACCGGTTTCGGTGAGTGTTCGTACCACTTGGGGCATGGAACTTCGAGGGCGGTACAGATCATCATCATCATCATCATCATTATTATTATTATTATTATTATTATTATTATTATTATTATTATTATTATTATTAATTTTCCTCTAATTCGCGACTCAAGATGTTCTGAATCGATTGATTATAAAGAATCTTGCAACTAGCAGCTCTGGCAGATGTAACGAGCAGATCTAGGGGATATCGGTGCCTCTGTAAAGGCCCATTCACAATGCAAACATGAACATAAGCATGGCGTTAAACATAAAAGTTAGGACTACGTCCATAAGCGCACTCATTCACAATGCCTTCCGCGTAAGCAAAACACGTAAGACGTTTAGTTAAAAGCTTGCAAGCTTCAAGCTTTTGTGCTTATGTTTATGTAAGAAATTAGAAATGAAACAATCACAGTTTACGTTTAACTCAAAATCGAGTATCGCGATAGGATCGAAGTCGATAGATCGAAAAAAAGACTGGTATTCCAAATTGCTTGGTTGATTTTCGACGGTTGTCTGCGTTTTTTTGTAGCGAACGATCTTTTTGTAGTTTAGTTTTGTTGTAGTATTCATAGTAGTATAATTTAATTTTAATTTTTATTAAAATTAAAATACCTAAACCTAACCCAACCCATGGCTGCAAAGCGAGACGCCGCTGGTAGGCATTGGCTCGTATAGAGCTGTTATGCCATAGTACATACCTACATGTTTATGTATGTGTACGGATATGTGTATAAAATATAAATTCTCACATCCCACCAATAGTAACTAGAATGACCCCACAGAGAATAGAAAATCTTTGCTTACACTTATGTTGGATATTGTGAATACTTCAGTCTATCACTTATGTCAAAATTTATTTCTATGCGTTATACTTAAGTTTATGTTTGCATTGTGAATGGACCTTAATACTTTGCGCATAATGTGGGCTGATCCCAAAAAAGCAATGTCTTGCACTTCCCAGTATTTTGAATGACCTACGAGTTTAGCTAAGTTCTTGCACAAAGGGGATAGTGGAATAAGTTAGGAAAAAGTTTCCCAAGATAAATGTCCCGATGATAAAAACATTTTATGTTGAAAATCGTATATTAAATGTAAACTAGTGTGCAATAACAGCACATACTTTCTCGCACTTTTATAAATTTGCAATTTTCGAAAATTCAGAAAGTTTGACGAAATGAGACCCGAGCCATTCTTTTAAGCATTCTTTCTCCTCTCCGTGGGAAAAGTTCCAGACAGACATACGTTTTACCGTCAACCAATTTTTCGGTATCAAGGACCCACAAAAACGGATTCTGGCTACACCACGTGTTATATGAAGTAATTATATATATATCCACTTTTATTTATGACTATTTTGTTACCATGGCAATAAGAGATTTTCTGCCGAAAATTCGCCGTTTTCCGACGCAGGAATACATAACTTTCTATTCTTACGAAGTATCTTCGTAAGGGCGAAAAAGTGAAAAGAATTTTAAAAATAAGTTAAGAATTTAAGAATTTAATTTTAAAATATTGGACAGTGGTGGCGCAATTCTGGTTTCAGATTCAGCGCTTTGAAATACATAAACATGTGTCAAGTCTTTGGGTGTCACAACTTTTTTTTGTGTGTATGTGCCTCTGTAATCAATTCACACAAGCGATATTTTAATATGAATAGAAGGGCTCGTATTTGTTGTAGGTGGAATTGAACTTCCCCTAGAGTGAGAGGCGTTTCGACAGACGTCTGACAAAACACTTCAAGTTTTCAGTTCCACCTGTGAGTGACCACACGAGACATTCCTCTCTCTGTCGCCATTTGGGCGTGTGATGCCGGTTGCCTAGACTGGATGGCTTGGACAAAAAATGGTGCACTCTAAAAGTTTCTGTTTCACGGAAGTAAACAATCTTTGATGTCAAGTGTTGCCAAAACGTTCGTTGCTACCTTGATTCATAATTCACCTAAATATACTCAACGAGATAGGGTAGGGATTCCGAAGCTCATGAAGTCGTACCTAGATTGAATTTTTCCAATAAACGTCACGCACTGTGTTTTTAAATAAATAAATAGAGTGATTGACGATCTGGCATTTTACGTCGATCAATACTGTTTTTGGTTTTTATGATATGTATATATGATGTTTTATATGGAGGATGAAAATTAGCAGAAAAAACACTTAGTATTTGCCGAGTCCACTTTTAAGCGCTTGTGTATTTATTTCAACGACAATTACGTAAATGCAGTATTTGTATGCCCGCGTGTTCCTTGAAACACTGCGGCGACATCCTGCATCCTGTTCCTTGCACATTGTCGTCAGTCGGGAACACGCCAAGACCATGGCGGCCCGGATGTGAGAGTTGGCAGGACACTATTTTTACTTATGTTTTTACGTGTTACATTTTTAAAAACATCTTGTAGTTCATTATTATTATTATTATTATTATTATTATTATTACTATTATTATTATTATTATTATTATTATTTTGTATTTGTAGCCATGGACACTATTTTCAACATGATTTTAATGCGCGTTAGAGCAGGGGTCAATCGAAACTTTGCGTCACGCTTTTACCGATAGCGAAGAGTGTAATAGTAGAACGCGCTTCAGAAAATCTACATAAAGGTAATTGCTTATCCTCCTAAAAATTCGACTCCAATGATTTCGGAAATAAAAAAATCTGGGAAACTCTAAGGAAAATTCAAAGAGAGATAGAGAGAGATAGCATTTCCTCTCCCTAGATGAACTTTAACAACTTGCAATATGCATACACACTGCTAACAGCAAGGGTATCTAAGTGACTACAATGTCGGCTTTCAAACTTTGTTTTTCATGAAAAAATACCACTTAACATAGTTTTAAAAAACTATGAAATTTATCCATTACTGAAAAAACTCTGGGTCATTGGAATATCTTGTGAAATTGATACCATACATTACACCAGGGATTTCTTTTTCTTTTATCGACCTACTTTAAAAGAATTGTTGGTCTATCTACCCCTTATATCTTTCTCTATAATAAACAGCGTACATATTCATAACACAAAAGAATTGCGCGTAAATGACTTAAATATCACGATTTCATACGCCAATATTTTCGTAAATATCTGGATTTTCAATAATCGAAGACGCTTTAGCTTTGGATTAGCTGAGTTTCCAGTCTTCATTGTCGTGCATTGATTGCAAAATTTTTAGCGTTTTTAAGAACTGACCAAAATATTTCTCTAGTGCTTATTGCGGAGAATATTATCATGCGGGATAGAGTAATATTGTGAATATATACTAGTAGTTATATCTTGAGTTTTTTTAACCATTATAAACAGTGGTGTAGCTAGGTTCTTGCAGGCTTCCGTGCAGAGTGTCGAAATGGGACCCCTATCTGCGATTATTTAACATCAACATAAGTTTTAAATTTAAGCGGTATGAGTATGGTTGGCACAATGTAAAATAACGCCGAATGCGAATTGTTTTATCATTCTTTGCCATTCCCCGACAGTATGTGTGTGTGTGTGAGGGGGCTCTTAATATTGGTCCCAGAGCGTTTCACCGGTATCACCACCTCGGGACCAGTAACACCACATCGTGTTTAGGCCAAATACGAACGTTCCTGGTCCTAAGGATGAACGATGGATGCGAAAGAAGCTAATTTGCAATTTATTACTTTTGTTGCTCTATACCAGAAAAAAATGTAATTATCAAGACCATTAACATTTACTTGATTATACCAATCAGACGTCGGTTCATATTCAGCTATCGGCCCTTAATAGACCACCTGATTATCACTAACTCCCTTTCAAGTTTCATTGACTCTCAGGGGAGTAGATAACAAAACCTCTGGGAACCCCTGCTTTACATCGCAAAAAAATCTATGACCCATGGTTTTCCAAGAAAAAGAGAAATTTGGTGTGTTTTCTGCATACGTAGTTGTCCCGATTCTACCAAATATTGTGCTTCTCTTTGTAACATTATCAGAAACATCCAGTAGGCTATTCTTTGAGGGGTATTTTACATGAAGCCCATAGGACATTTTCAAAATTAAAAAAAACTGCTCCAAATTTTTTCTTTAAATTTCTTGTAAGAATATAGTATAATACACTTATTAAGGTGACATAAGTCCGATATTCACAGTTAACTCTGAATTTTCGAAAATTGCGAAAGTTTGAATTTTATTCGGCGTCATCATCCAACAACAAAAGTGCAGATAGAGATTTTTCCTTCAAATAAAATTTGTTTTTCATTATGAGTCCTTTCTTTTAAGTCATGTACATTTTTTAAAAAAAATTAGTAGTTTTCGTGCAATATTGCGGGCAATAAAAAAGGAAAACTAATTTTTTTAACTTGCCTCTCTCGTCGTTAATATTTACATTAGCGGCAATTTGTTTACATTATTATATTAACGAGTACACGTGCTTTAAATAATGTCATGTAAAATATCTTGAAAACTCAACAGTTTTCTGTGAAAACTAACTGAAAATTCCGCATTTTCAGAAACGCTCAAACGCCATTTTCTCATAAATGGCTCCAAATTTTTTCAACAAACTTTTGGAACGGATAGTGCCAATTGGACTCTTTAATATGACGTAAAGTTTATTTTGAAATATTTTTTGTTTTTTCAAATATTACACAAATGTAATGTTTTTGAAAGATCTCTCACATCTTTATTATGCACATTAACAGCAATTTGTAAATATTATTATATATATGAGTGTAAATGCTTGAAATGACTTCAATTGAAGTTTTTTGAAAAATCAAAAATTTTTAGTGAGAAAGAGCTTCAAATTTCGCATTTTTAGTATCGCTTTAACGCAATTTTCTTAAAAACAGCTACAATTTTTTAAAAGAAAATTGCTTATTAGGACGAAGTTTTTGTGTTATTTAATATTCTAAAATTAATATTTCCGTTCTACCATTAGGAAACCGAGACATTGAGAAAATGTAAAAAAAATGTACTTTGGGCGGCGATAGCAGCTGGTTTTCTCAATGAAATGTATTTGTCAATACTGCATCTTCAAATAAGGTCATGCTTAATTTCTTGAAAATACGAGTAGTTTTTCTATAATTTCGTGACAAACATAATAGCCCGCTGCAAATTTACTACGCTTCAGGCAGCTGGATTCGTCGTAAATTAGAATTTGCAATTTTTATGTTATTTCTTTGTTCGTTTCTTATATTCGACCTTTTGTTATACATCTTCACATTAATCTTTTAGAAATTATTTATTTTGAAATATTTGAAATAAATACTACTAGCTCTCAGAAAATAGCGGCAATGCACGGAATGCAACAATGGAATTCAGTTTCGCGCTTCTTGGTTGAATTGGACGTTTTCAAATAATAGCTAAGATATAAGTAGCGCAGAGAGTGCAATATTTCAGTACTACGTTGCTGTTTCCAATAACGCGGGAAAGTATGTGCTGTTGTAGCAGCAATAGTTGAATTTCTGTTTTCCCATATTATTTCCATTACTTAGAGTATTCTATAATGGTTATTAATGCACCAAGGGCGTTGTAAGTGGTTGTGAGTATTAACATAGTGTTTCTGATTGTCAAACCATCGCTTAATGACTGACAGGGAACATTGCTTCGCCTAATTTTAGTGAACAGTTAACCAATTAATTATATTAATTGCGTACCAATTGAAAAACGCTCCACCAATGAAATTGTTTCCATCATTCATATTTAGGTTTTTGTAATAATTGTGTACGCATAATATCCTATGATTATGCTCAAATGTCTGTCTTTTCCATAGAACTGATTTGCGCCAGCTTCCAGTGCGAGCACCTACCTTGGGCACTCTACGCTCAGTACAGTCCACCTCTCAGTACATGGGACGGGGAGCCTTGCCCCGTACATCACATGCAGGTAAAGTAGAACAAATTATACACTAATACTGGGAAAACCCGGCACACGTTTGTTCTGCCCTTCATCTCCCTCTTTTCTCTCCCATCACCCTTCTCACTGTCTCTCCCTCACCTTGTCCCCTTCTGTCTGTCTCTGCCGCTGTCTGTCCCTCTCATTCACATTTAATTGCAGATTCTGCACGTCTCTGAGCAGGAGAGGTAATATCGGGAAGCGCCGGACCAGCAAAAAATGTAATAGAATGTTCACGAAAAGCTCATCTTATAGATTACTGTGTGAGAAAACGTTTCTTTGAGGCCTTTGGACTCACAATTTTAGTTTTTAAGGCCCAAGAACGGATTGTTTAAGAGTTATTTAACGATATAGATTCAAAATCCTCCCGATTGTGTTGTAGGTTGCATTTGACGTAAATATTTAGTTTTGTTCTACATCTTCATATTGTACAACAGAATTAACAGCACATAAACTTTCTGGGTGAAAAAACGCATAGAAGTGCCAACTTTCATGAAGATCGGTCGCACTGTGACGGAGTTTCCCTCTTATATACGAGTATATACCAACGTCCAGTTTTATATACATAGATTGAACATTTTGATTGACACCTGTACAAAGTGTTCACGAATAAACCATGTAATCGTACGTAAAACAGACATTGGTCTATCTCTATTCAAACATATGGTCATTGGTTGAGATTGTCTCAGAGTCAGTACTGGCGAATGTGTGCAGCGACTCTGACCAAAGAGATCCTAGGGTTCGAGTCCCGACGGTGGCGGATTTCCGGCACCAGCTATAGAGCTGGGTCGAATTCAGCCGCTGTTTGAAAGAGAATTCTAGCGGTTGGCTGCTCAGATCGATAGTTTTCCGTGGTTTTCTCCGATAAATACAGAGGCGAATGCTGGGGCAATACCCAACAAATGGGCCACGGAATCGTAAACGATCTTTCCTTCCTCTTCAATGTCGTTTCTTCTCCCTCTGGTGTACACTTACATTTACATGCACTACATTACTACATCGGTTGGGAACTTAGTGTGTCCCTGGCTGGGCCGGTGCCACGCTAGGGGGAGACACCTGGAGGGGGAAGGGCCAGGAAGCATCAACCAATCAACCATGTGACCGTGAATCTATTAATTTACTCCATATCGTTTGATTTAGTGTTTCATGCTTTCTGTGTGTCTTTAACTTACTTGAAATTTCTTTTTCCATTGATGATCTTCGTCAATGAACAATCTCGTCTCCTTTGTTTCTTCAAGAGTAACATGCTGTATTGAACTTTTTATGTTTAGCAAAGGCAAACTTCTCATTGATGGTCCATAATTAGTTAGCTTATGATTCGGGAATATAATGTAAAGTATTGCACAATATACCCGTTGTCTCTATTTTTATTTGGTGGGGTATTCTTCTCGCTATATGTATATCACGCCATTTTGATCCAGCTTGAATTAGTATATTAATCTTTTATATTTACGTATTGCCTCTGTTCTTAACCTGTGACTGAATTTCATATTTTGACCTTTTTTATTTTCTGAAATGTCCTTAGCCTTGAATTTAGACTGCCTTATCGGATTTTTCAAAACATTTTTTCTTCAGATGTTTATTTGTTGCTGAAATTAGGGCATAATGATTCCTATTTACGATAATAATGGGTCACGTACCGCGCGCAATCTTTCCTTCCTTCATCCTTGATCGCTTCTCCTCCCCTTCTAGACACTAAGGGGAGAGGAGCGTGGTTCCCCGCTAAGGGGAGACGGAAAACAACTGAAGCTGACGTGTGGGTCGGCCACGGATATCACGTTCCAACTGGGTAGGACACCACCTGCTGGGAAATACCATACACTATACTTTTGGCACTAATGGCACTAGTAGTTGACTTGCACGGAAAACTGTAACAAGTATTGTACCACAGCTTCTGGGTCGATGACCCCCATCTCGATAAGGTTTTTCGTCCAATTTCCTTGATCCTTTGAGCAAATGCTGAGATGGCTCCTTGTTTTGCTTCTGGACATAAATGTAACTTCACTATTTGTGCACGTCCTTCTAAATTTCAGTGAGAAATATAGGTATTCAAATTATCGTTCTCCATATTGTCGCGGCAAAAAGTATTATTCTTTCATGAAGAACATGATGAGGGTTAAGGGCACAAATTTATAGCTAATTTACCTTTGAAATAGGAGCGAATAATTTTGTCAACAAAACTGAAAAAAACGCTCTTTTTTCTGTATTCAAAATTCGACTAGAATATGTCTTGGGATAGAGATCACAGAATTATGAAACCGTGCACAGAATTAATTTCTCCCCGTAGCTCATCACAAACAGTTGTTTAACTGTTTTTGTGTGGTAAATAATAAATAAATAAACCCTAAATAAATAAATAAACTCTAAATAAATAAATAAACTCTAAATAAATAAATAAACTCTAAATAAATAAATAAACTCTAAATAAATAAATAAACTAAATAATTATTTTCGAATTGCAACCCAGCAGAGAGAATTGTATTGTTTGTCAACTCCGCTAAGCCCATCCCCGGCGTGTGACCTGTCCGCAGATGCCGATGGGTCTCCTGCTGCCGCCGCCGCCGGCCCAGCTGTACCCGGTGATGGCCGTGCCTCTGCCCGCGCCGCCGCCGCCCCCGCCGCCGCCTCCGCTAGGCCGCCTCCGCCGCCGCCGCCCGTGCTGCTGCCGCCCATGCTGCGTCCGCGGCCCCTGGTGCTGGCGGCGGAGGCGGCCGGCCGGCCCGAGCCGCTGCCCGTGCGCGACCCCAAGACGTCGGTGTCCCCTCTGCCCCCCAAGGAGGGCGCGGGCCCGCCGCAAGTGCACTGCTGCAAGGGCAACATCATCGTCCTCTGGGGTGGTCCTCGGCATCATATGCGTGGGCATCCTGCTGGCAGTCATATTGCGATTTGTCACAGTGTAGAACAGAGCGCTTTCGGTGTCTGTACACGATTAGAAATTTCTACATTACATTAAATGTAATGGATGTCCGTTTTAAAGACATTCAAAACGATTAATGTACACAATATTATATCCACTTTATTGGACATTAAATGTAATGTACTTACACATTAATTTTCTAATATGTTTTGAAATTCCATTGATTTGACTGGACAATAGCGAACACGTACGTTGTATGTAGCGTGTTCACTGATTGTGATGTTCGTATTCAGGTACGTCGATATGTATACACCTGATGTTTATGCACAAAAACTTTAAAGCAAATAACAAGTACTGAAAATTTTATAGTGCGTACATTACTTTTAATACACTTCCAACATTTACATTAAATTTAATAAAGAAATTTCTATGAGTGTACATTAACCTCTTCGTTGTGACTATAAGGATAGAAATACGTGTGACTAGCAACCATTCAATCCAAGGTGATAGTCTATAATCGACGACACTGTTCTTGTTGTTTAAGAAGAGAAGATCTCAAAAGGTTGCAATTTGCCTGGGTAGTTAATCATGTTCTCTGCTTAGAGGGCATTAAAATTGCACGAGCTGGGTATTTCTTCGTAAATGTAAAACGAGAGAAAAATCTTCTAGAGATAACATACAACTAGAAATCCAATGCATATATTGCAATGGCTAAAGTAGGGATAAAGGTTATTTCAATACATTGGTATTTCCGCCCAGTTCAGGATATGTAAAGCGCGTTACGAAAATATATCAAAAAATGATGTCAATAACTACCGAACAGAAATCAATAATATTTTCTATGGAGTCTCTGAGTTTTTCCCGGGGTGGGGGGACTCTTAAAATTATTCATTTCGGAAGCCAACTCAATAGGCTTAATGTATACTTTCAAATGCATTTAAATGACATTGCTTTTGAATATGTTCCTTGTGTTGTTTTGTTTTCTTAGTAAACAACACAGGATGAGTAACAAATCAGGAAAAATATTCCATACTGCGTAGAGAACATGACACTGTTTTTTCCTGTCTTTATGTCAATAACTCAAACATAACTGCACTTGAAAATTCAAAAGAAACATTGGGTTACTTTTAAGTGTTCGTGTTTCCCCATGAGCAAAGAGCAGTCGGAGGGTCTAAACTCACGAAGCAGCAAGGTTGTCTCGCGCGACAGAGGTAACTTATCAAGAAAATGAAACAAATTCTTTCGTTTCGATTCAATGCATGTGGCATAGGTGCAAACCGCTGAAAAGAAAAATATATATAGAAAAGAAAAATCACAAATAGATGTTCAATACACTTCTGACAAACTGGGTACAGCATTCAAAATCACAAACTCACGCTTATCAATGATACCATTGTTGCTTTCCTTAAAAGTAATTATATTAACTTTAATTAACATAATAAATAAACCTATATAATAGAACGCAAAAGTACGAAAAAAAATAATGAAGTGGGCACTTCTAAAGTGTCTTCATAGTTGTTAAAAATGAGGCAGAGAAAAGCAAATTTTCATTATTTTAATTAAGGATAACTGCCCCGTGTTTCTGCATATTTGTGTCGCTGCGAGCGATTCCAAATGTATATTTTACTCATGTAAAAAATTTTTAAAGTGTATTTTGCATGATACCTGATGCCTCTTTTACATAAACAATAGATTTTATATGATCCTGTTAAAAAATCAGAACTGAAATCTGGTGATCTAGGATGTCCGAAAATACCTTATTAGTGAAATATGCCGTGGACACTATACGAAGAAAATCTTACCTCCGTATTCAAAACGGCACATGCAAATAACTGAACTGAGCCCCTTTCCCAATTGCATTTCTATCGCTTGCCATTGACTATTGCTTATCTCTCCTATACATATAAAATCTGAAATTAAATCATACACTCTGTTGAATGAATGCCAGAATGCTTCTAATGTGCCACAACTCACCAACCAAAGAAAAATTATAATTTCAATAAAACATCACATTAATTAGATTTTTATCCAGTGAGTTTGACAATGAAATGTTTACGCGAATAGTTTTACTGGTAAGTAAAGACACGTCAAGCGAATCCAGTATCTCTGGAAGACAAGGAAGCAGGCATCGAGCATTTCATTAGTTCTACTTAAAAAATGCATGTAACACGCAGATCAGGAAACTTTTTTATCACTGTTTAGTAAACTCAATGCTCAGGCCTTCATCACCTTGCTTCATTCTATACGATTAGAATTGTAGTTTTCTACCACCACATTTATTTTCAGAATTAATAATCAATCTTTAAAAACCTAATTTATTCAGCATGTCTGGCACTTGGAAATGAACGGTTCGAAATTATTTACTTCTCTGTGAAACTTGCATAGCAATGTAATGTTTCACGTTAGTCAGTTTTCATTAGCAAAAATGTGTACGGGAGAGTAGGAAATAATATTTTTCCTCATATTTTCATTCCATTTATATGTACTTAATGTACTTGATGTACTTAACGGATCTGAAATAGAATGATCCCTTGGGTAATGGTGCTGGAATTTACTAGCAATGGTGTTGTGGTAATCAAGGATCAGTGTAGATTTTCAAAAAATCCAAGGCCCCTTGGAAGGGTATAGCCAATCTACTGCGATCCAATTGCCAACTCAATTTCCTACATAACAAACGAATTAATGTTCCTATGGTAGCGTTTGGTGGTGTTGAACTCGTTTACTTCATCCTTCGATGGGCAGATATGATTCTAACAAGAATTCTGAAACGTAAAGCATAGGATTCGTGCAAAAACCTTGGTCACATGTATTTACTTGTAATTTTTCAAAAGTCACAATGAATGGGTTACATGTATTATGAAAATTACATATTAATTTTACTAGTATATAATCAAATATGTTAGACGTAATCTATGGTAATGACATTCTTTAAGTTGCTATTTAGAGCATTTCTACCCGTATTGGAATCCCAGTGTTT
>JAHLJT010008446.1:81235582-81282545 GCA_031308135.1 Acheta domesticus | reverse complement strand
TTAATGTAATGAATAACGTTAACTCAGTCGTGCTTTCCGCGAGGTTGAAATAGAGTCGATTTTCCAGTGGCGGTTTCTTGTGGCACTTGGAGTGATTACCGCTCGACAATGTGAAAATTAGTGTACTGATAATAAAAAATATCCCCTTGACGAATTTGTTGATATGCGTAGTAATATAAATTTATAAATATTAGTACAACCTTTCAACATCAGATTGATTGATAATATGTTTATTTTTGGTCGCATCAATCTCCTTGTTTTTAGTGGCCTCACTTTATTACATAGTATATAATACAGTGACATTAATTTCAATGGGTATATAAATTGTAATTAGAATAGAAATTCTTCTATGAACTATGTTTTCTATTCTACTGCGTATAGTGATAGAATACAAGCATATTTTAAAACGTACATATTTTGAAAAATACACTTTCTGGACACAATAATTACAATTACAGATTAAATTCAATGTACAATAGAAAAATTACAATAGAATTTCTACTTTTCACACTACAACAATAAATCTTCATATTGTGCTTTAGATTTCAGGAACTTTTTAACCATATTGCACATTCTCTGTCTCTTTAATCACTTCAGCAGGTTAGTTCGTCAACATATATACCATACTCTACAACATGTATTATATATACATATATATATATATATACAGGTGAGTCACCTAACATTAGCACCTCCTGTAACTTTTGAATGGTTGAAGATATTGCAAGCAGTTTTCACGGAAGTAAATGAGGGAATGGGGCTAATTGATATGTGTATTGATTTCGTTTTCATCACTTGTATTTTACGAGATATTTGAGGTAACTTTGTTTTTTTAAATGGGACTATACATATTTTTTCAGTCTATCATGACAAGCGTAAAAAAGACGAATCCAAAGATATAAATATTGTCATATGTTAGATAAGCATTTTTTTTGAGTAATTGTGATTTTTTTGCGACTAGTGTTTAAGGGATATTTTCATTGTAATTGCCAGCCCCACAAGGTCACGCAGCGCTCCCCTAGCAAACGCGGGGTCGGGGAAGGGAAGGGACTTTAGTACTTGAGGATACGAAAACTATTCACAAAACTGTTGCATTTTTTCCTGAACTCTCCTTTCCATCCTGATCCATTTTCAGATATTTTGTGTTTCTTAGTGATTGAAAATACGGATTTGTCTTAAGTAGTATTTGTTGAAATAAGATTATTTCTATCCCTAAGTTATTATTATATTCTTATTAACATTGAAATTGTTTGCTCAAATATGCAATATTTTTTGTACAGTTTTAATTATTTATTCTTATTGTGCTTTGTTTCAAGATCCCATTAATACGTATCTTATGAAACCCCATTAAATGGAGTTGAAGTTATAAACAATTTTATTACGATACAAACTTATGACAAATCCTTATTTTCCATCCTTTAATTCCTTCAATCAAAGAAAGACGAAAATCTGAAAATGCGGAAGGATGGAAAGCACATTTCAGGAAAAACTGCAATGGTTTTGTGAATATTTGGAATACTATGTTTCGTATTTTCAAATAAGATCCCTCCCCTTCCCTTCCTCGGGCGCACGTGTACTGGTGGAGCGCTGCGTGACCTTGTGTGGTGGACTATTCAAAATGTCCGTTAAACCCCAGTCGCAAAAATCAAAATTAATCAAAAAATGCTTATGTAACATATAACAATATGTACATCATTGGATTTGTCTTTTTACGCTCGTCATGGTGGACTGAAAAAATATGTATAGTTCCATTTGAAAAAACAAAGTTACCTCAAATATCTCGTAAAATACAAGTGATAAAAGAGAAATTAATGCACGTATCAATTAGCCCCTTTCTCTCATGCACTTTCGTGAAAACTGCATTGCAATAACTTTAACCGTTCAAAAGTTACAGGAGGTGCTAAAGTTACGTGACCTCACCCTGTATATATATATATATATATATATATATATATATATATATATATATATATATATACACACTAATATATACATGACTGGTGGTGGTCTGACAGTACATGTGAAAATGTGTACTAATGAATAACCCACTTTACATACGTCATACATGGCGACAACATTGTTGGTGATGTAATGTGCATGATTGGATTGGGTATGACCAATTCTGCAACTCATGAGGGCAACTTGATATTCTCTGCATAGGTGACAGCCGCATTGACATCGACAAATGTTCTTAATTTACAGTTTCTTAATTCATTCCATTCACGGATGCCCTGATTTTCTAACTTATTTTTAATCCTCGCAAGGCATTTCTGGTAACTTAATACATGATTACTTCTTTCTTCACTCTGAGCTGCCTCTTTCGCTTCCCTGTTTCGCCTTCAGCAACGACAACATGCGATGTATCCAACTTAAGAATATCCAACACAATAATACAGGTATACTTATTTGCTTTTGTTGCTCAGTTGATTGATTTTTTAACTATTTACAGGATAACTACTTTGTCACTATCTAAATTCCTTACAGCAAGTCCTGCACTTTGACAGTCAATTATTAACATAATTTTTTTTTTCACTATTCCTATTCCAAGGACCTTTACTACCATACAATTCACTAGACAGTAAATTTCTAGATCACCCTTGGATCACCTCGAATGGAGCAATTGCCGTGTCTACCTTGTTTAGATTCACTGAGACGTCAGTATTGTCACGGGGGCAGACTTAACACGTATATGCGTGTATGAGTGTATGCGAAGGGCGCATTAGAAGGCGTATAACATCACCTACAGCTTTTTTTTCAAGAGATAGCAACACTACTTCGACTTTTTAAATGTAACCCCACAAAACCCTAGTTGTAAATGTGGATCTTGCCTCTCCCTCTTAAATTTTTCAGCACTTCATTTATTCATCTAGGTGGTTAGGGGAAAGAGCAGACCGTACGAGTATGTCCTGAATCTTGTTCTAATAAAGACAATATTACCAGATGTCTTTAGTCCATGATAACGAACGTGAAGAGACGAATTCATACATGTGCATTTTACGCTGTTATACATTTGAAATAAATGTAGAGAATTACGACACGCGCCGATTCTTTGTTACACGTGAGAAATGACCCGCCAAACCAAATTCCTGTAAACCACCCGCCACACATACATTGGCTTAGGGACTTTAATTACGATTTAAGTTGAAATCAGTGGGGGTCAACTCTAATGTAAGTCCCCCGTGCAATGGAAGTATTGCAGCCTAGGACTTTTTCTTCCCTACATTTTGGCATGGTTGCTAACGAAATAAAAGTATGCTAACATCACTCCTCTGGAAGCAAAACGCGGCAGACAGCTGTGTGGAGCGTGAGCTCGTGAGCGAACGCGACCTCGCGCTTGCTGATTTCAAAGCGTTTGCAGTTTGGGAGTTATGAGAATGTATTTTTATTTTATATTTTACTTGGCATTGTCTGCTTTTAAGGCCTGTGTCACACGAGCGTTGCGTTGATGCGCGTCACCTTAATGACGTCAACTGTGTTGAAAGGTACAAAACGCGCGTTGACTTCCGTTGTAGCTCGAGCGTCTTGAGCTGTGAGCACAATGCATGTCGCCATGATCGCTCGTGTGCCGTTTCGCTTGAGATACAGTGTTAATCTACAACACACGTTAAGCGACTCGTGTCAAGGCATCGACGCAGCTGTCATCAGCTTCAGGCGACGCGCGTCAACGCAATGCTCAAGCGACGCGGGCTTCGTGATATAAATCATGAGACGCGCTGCGAGGGCATTCTGTTGCGTTGGCACTGCGGGGTTATTTCTACATTTTCAAATTTCGAAAATTCAGAGAGTTCAAAGGAAATGAGATAAGCACCATTATTTTAAGCTTTCCTTGTTTTATCCGTGAAAAAAAAATTAAAGGAAAAAATTTAAGTGTTTTTTGATAAAAGGCGTTTTTTATAAAATACGTTAATTTCAAGCAGAATTAGGCGAAAACGACTCTTTCTTCAAAAACTTGTACATGATCTTATTTCAAAACCTGTTTTAAAAGCAGATTTCATTAAGGAAAAAATCTGGCTTTAATAGGGAAGTAGGAAGACGTAGGTAGGTACGTTTGTAGGAAGACGCCGACAAAAATTTGAACTTTTGCGATTTTCAAAAAATCACGGATTTCAACAAAAGTGAGACCTGAACCATTCTCTTAAACGATTTTTACGTTATCCAAGGACAAAGTTTAATAAAAATTTTGAGCAGTTGTCGAGAAAATTTTGAAGATGTAGTGGCTTCTTTTAAAGTACCCCCAAAAATCAAAATATCCGTTTGAAAATCAAAGGGCCACGAGTTCCTATAAATAGATCGAGGAATTTAAATTTTGGAGAATATCGGCTGAATTTTTAGGCGTTAGCTTTGATCACAGATGGACAACCATATTTTACCGTCAATCGATTTTTCATTATCAAGGACCCATAAAACATGGATTCTGAATACGTGTAAGAGAAAGTTGACTGTCAGTGATTCCGGGCGCGTCAACGGCTAAGGACATTACTCCCGTAAGTGTAGTGCATGTTCTCTCTCTCTCTCTCTCTCTGGAGGTGTTTGTGGTTATCTTCTCGTTGAATGGCGAGATCTAAATTAAGCGAGAAATAAAAAAGCACCCAATTTACACAATTCGACTTTTTTATTTCTCGCTTAATTTTTCTTTCTGAACAAATATATCCACTTCTTTTGTAAATAATAAGCAATTTACATGTTTCTGAAGTGTTTATATGCTTCCATAATGCAAATTTTTTCTAGAAATCATTTTTTCAAACCAACTTTTGAGTGCTTTTAGCGGCTCAACCATTCGGAATTTCCACGTAGTTTATTAAACAAATATGCTTAGAATTGTCTTAAGAGCTTATTTTCGAAGTTTCGACGTTTTCTCCGCGGACACCCCGGAAAATATATATATATATATATATATATATATATATATATATATATATATATATATATATATAAACAGACTCATTACACATCAATTAATAAATCCTTAAATATTAGTTTTCTATCATTCTATCATTCTTCTATTACATACTTCTTGACCATTCTATTACATTTTTGCTGGTTCAACACTTCTCGATTCTACCCCACCTGTTCAGAACCTGTAGAATCTGCAACTCTATGTGAAATTACTAATTACTTGGTATTCTATGTGATTGAATTACACGGGTAATTCAGATCTTTTGGCTCAATAAAAAAGTTACATAAGAATAGTCTGTGTTGACAAGGGTGTATTATAGTGTTATCAATTACAAGGTGACTTATAGAATAAATGGAGGATAAGAGGGCCTTGAAGAAAAATATATATTACAGACTTAATATGGAAATGGAAAAATAAGGACAAGGGTGGGGTATAGGATGCAAGAGTTCTTGCATGTGTGTGCTAGTTATCTATTACAGATATAATTTATAAACAAAACTGGAAAGAAATTTAATGTAACTGGAAATCTTAGAATTTGAAAATTTAGAAAGTGTATGAACCCTGGAAAAACCTGATCAAGATGGGGGTCATTGACCTAGAAGCTGAGGTACAATACTAGTTACCGGTTTAGAATTATACAGTCCAAACAAATTAATACATTAAATATCATTGTTAAAATTAATATTACTTCCCTTTTGATCGTTGGTATAGTCTCTAATCATTTAGAAACAGATATACAGCAGAAAAGATTTTATTTCGGACTTAAATTTGTGCATCGATTTCAATCATTGAAAGTGTTTTAAAATAATGTGCGTGTGTTGTATGTTGTTGGATCTAGAGTTCTCTGTTATGTGTGGAATGGGTTGCTCACTTTCCAGATTGTCGTCATAATAATAATTACAAGATTCAACTTTGAAACATTTCTTTGTTTTCACATTTATTTGATTGATCTGATGGAAAATATATCAGAGAAAATATTTAAATTAACTGGAAAACTGATAAAAAATGAAAATTTGTTCTAGAAAAATTTGGCTACTCTGTATGGTATCATGGTATCATTAAAATTATTTCGTTCATCTTGTTTTATATTTTATTTATATAATACTATATACTAGTAAAATAAGCCATTTGTAAATAAAATGGGTCAATAAAAAAGGGGGTCCAGAAATGTAGGTGGCCCTTCTATTTGTTTAATGCTGAGCATTCCTAAATCTGGGTCCATCGGAGAACAAAAATATCCATTTATTGAAACACACAAAAGGAAGTGTGTAGATTGGGCCTGACAATGTACACTGCCTTCTGTAACCTTTCCCAGTAAATGCGAAGTGTGTTCTGATCGCTAACACAAATGAAGAAAATAATATATGGACACAGAAATATTTTCTTTTTTAATAACATGTTGCTTCATCAATGGATCAAAAATGAAATGTCTATTGAAATATTTTTAGATCTTTAAAAAGCATATGACATCATTGCACATAACGTTTTACCTTCAGGAGGAATTTGTGATATTTCTCTAGACTACTAATATTCATACCTTAAACAATAATATTTTTGTGTCTCTCAATTCAGTCAAACCTCAAAAACACCTATTCAAATGAATTAAACACAAAATTAAATTTATTGCACCACACGTTCAGAAATCTTGCAAATACAGTCAGCCTTCATACTGCTTACTGGGTATATTTTGCGAATGTTCATTCGTGCCAGAGATATGACATTATATTCTGGGGAAATACATCCATGGCCACGCTTTTAAATTCTTTATAACACTGTCCCTATTAATTACACTAGTCTGCGAATAAACAGCTGCCTTCGAAGTTTGAATGTTTGGGGGTATTTTTAGCATGCTGAAATCAAATTTAATGTCAGAAAGTTCCTATCACGTACCATTTAATTTTTTAAATTTTCTTGATAGTGAAATTCTCATATGCCCAAATAGTAATTACATAAACTGTAATACTTTACCATGTGTAGTTTTAGAATGTCAGGATTTGAAAACCAAATGTATTTAGAATGCTTTTAATGTGTTTGTACTAAATACTGAGGGCACCAGATGTTTCTTATCTGATACAGGGTGCAAGCGCTTCAGGAAACTAAAGCGAGTTAATGTCCACCCTTGCAATTATTACTACTTGGTGACTGACACATTCTTTTCTTGTCTTTATGAAAACTTACACATCCGTCTTAGTTTTTCTCACATTGTATTAGTGTGTCATCTGGAAAACAAATCAGTTTCAAGCTGTATTGTGTAGTAGAATGTTGTGTTTGTAGTACAATACGAAAGCACATTTACCATGTCGCATCGCTCATGCATCCAGACAACTTTTGTTATATATGTGGAAAATACACATTGCCAAAGCAGAGGCGTAATATTACAGATTTTGTAAAAGCAATCACATCTTGTAATCAAATTTGGAGCCCTAAGTAAACCTTGAGCACCTCACAAAGTATGTACACTATGCATTGAAGATCTTGGTCATTGGGTCAACGGCAAAGGCCGTCGCTATCTTTTGGAATACCTATGGTTTGCAAACTGGTTACCGATATATTGTGGCTTACATGCCTGGAACATACAAGCAACTAAGTATGAAAACTCTTTCCCTATTTTCTCTCCTAGATTATTTCAAAGAAAATATAGGATTTTTGAGCAAAGATCAAGGCGAACGATTTCACAAGGATATTCTGGAGCTCGAAAGAAGTACCAGGGACACTGGAGAATCAGTATTCTTGGAGACTATTGTTGGATGTTAAAGCGTGAAATACCTGAAGGCAAACGTAAGAGCCAGCCTGGATAGCAGAGTTCGCTAATTCTGAAGGGCCGTATCTGCCTTGAAGGCCCACGGGTTCCAAACCCGCCTCGCGCATGGATGTTTGTGTGTGGTCTTTTTGTCCTTACATGTTCTTCCTACAGTTTCCCCTACAGTTAAAACAATCACAGTGGTTGCTATGTGACCAAGTTGTTAAAAGCAAACTAAAAAAGAAAAAAAAAGGAACAGGAGGAGAGTAAGTAAGATGCAATGGGGGTAAAATTTGTGTGAAACTTTCCAATAGTGATGTAAACGAGAGAAAATACAGCAAAAACACCCTAGTGACGTGTATTAACAACCATACATATTCATTTCAACAAATTGTGTATATTATATACTGTTTTTTTCTTTAAAATAAAAAAGTATTATTGAAACGTTTGTGATGAAAGTCCCGTAATTATACATGAAGTCATTTCGCAAGAAAACCTTATGTGATAGAAGTAAATTTATTGAAAATTTGGATTCAGCACATCGACATTACATAAAATCAGGTATTTTACTATAGGCAACAAACAAAAAGTTTAAATTCGCAAGCTAGTGTTATTGTTCATTTATATATGCACCTAAACAATTTCAGACACCAACACTTATAATTTACACATTTACATATCTCTGTTTAAATGTTTCAGAGCTCTTTGTGGCTCCATCATCAGGTACAATTATTTTTCAGCACATTATCTTAATACCACTAATTTTCTTCTGTATCAAGCATATTGTACCTCATGATGGAGTCACAAAGTGCTCCAAAATGTTGTTTAAACAGAAAATTAAATGTGTAAATTATAAGTATTGTAAGTCTGAAATTGTTGAGGTACATATATAAATACACACCCATACCTCTCTGACTAAGATTACAGACGAAATTGTACAAATAATAAGCAAATCCTACCCACACGTTTCTTGTAAGCCTCTGTTTATTAAGCTAGGTATTCTACCATTTTTTGCAAGTTACCTTCATATGAACAAAAGACAAAGATGGAATGTGTAATATTCTGAAGCACAATGGGGAAAAAATGATGGAATTCTCGTTGGGCAATGGATGGCCAATAGTGTAGTTGCAGTTGCATCAAATATGCCGAGAAAATCTCCAGTCAAGCAAGAAAAAGAGATTCATCTAAAGAACTTATAAACGTCCTTCAGCCAGCAATTACTATTACATGCAATAGAAATATGGCTGACAACAATTGAACGGATCAAGATATAAAACAGTATTGCATTTTTGTCAGAAGTAAAAAATTGTACTGAAAAATATTGAAGATCGTAGGTGGAGCAATAAGTAATGGTTGGCAGTCACACGAAAACAGGAAGGAAAATCGCTATGCTAGAAATCAGAAGAGATATTGCCATCACATACTTGATCTGTTTCTTCCCCATTCCATCTCCATTTATTTCTGTTTTTTGCTTGATTTCATTGTTAACGTTTGCAAATAATGACTATTTTTTACATCAATATGTTCCCCCTCAATTCATAATTTCTACCTTCCCCTTGAAGAGAGGACATATTTACAATGGAACATTTTTGCCTTATTTATATTTATTTTGGATTTATCTTTGCAATTTTATCAAGTTTTTTATTAATAATATATTTTGGTAAGTTCTTTCCCCTCCATTTATATATATATATTTTTTACTTCCTACATATATTTTACTTATACTTGTTTCATTCCATAATTTCATCTCTGATTACAGTGAAATTTTATTTTTAATACTTCCATTCAAAACAATATCAACTTCTTTTCATTTGATCTTGGCTGTCCGGCTCAGATCAGATCATGATTCTGGCCGCAGAAGCCTACATCATTTTTTCATTTACAGATAAGTATATTAATTTTTTGTTCCCACCTTATGATGCGTACAAATAAGTTCTTCAGGGCACTACTGCACTGAAGAAGATCAAGACATGGCAATTGAACCATCAGCAACTCAGCCTTAAATATTACATGAAAAGTTGTGCTCCACTACCATATGAATTAAAAAATGCACATTGACCAAAAAGAAAAATTAGTACAACAGCACATATTTTCTTGCAATATTACAATGTCATCGTTATGAATGTATCGCCCATACATGTTTCATTAATTTCAAACAGAAATTACGCAAAACTATGAACTTTAACAAAAGATTGTACATAACCTTTATTAAAGAGCTAATTTTGTACAACAGACTTTGCCTGAGGCAAGAATTTCTATTATCAATTTTGTAGTTCTGAAATTGCTTTTTGGAATTTTCAAAACATCGGGGGTTTCAATGAAAATGATACCAGCATCATTCTCATAAACATCCTTCGCACTATTTAACAACAAAATTTAATCAAACAAATTTCGAGTGATTTTTCGGAAATTTTGAAAATATCCGAAGACCTTCATGTAAAGTACCCCCAAAATTAAAATATCAGTTTTACATTCCAGGAGATGCAATATCAGCCAGACCAATTGGAGAATATCATTTTTGGAGAAAATCCACTGAATGGTTTAGTTGCTAGCGATGATCACAGACGTACATTTTGTCATCAATCGATTCTTCGGGTATCAAGAAGCAACAATCCATGGATTCTGGCTACACCAAGTGTTAGACAATTTTTTTTCCAAATTTAACAACAGAATTTATCCACTTTTCAATTACCAGAGCCTAGCTATAAGAGTTTTTCTAGAGAAAATTTGCCGTTTTCCAGCGCGTGATTACATAACTTACTCTTCTTATGAAGAATTCGTAAGGCGAGAAATTAAAAAAGGATACCAGAGTGTTAAATATTGACTGTCGTAAAATTTACATAGAATCTTTCTTTTCCAAATATTACTAGGCATACAGATACAAAAGTCAGAATAATTACAACTTAATTATATTTACTATACTTTGAAAATATTTTACAAATATTTCGGACATTAAATATGACTTAAAAAAACACGAGTGGCACATGTACCTGTTACGCATCACACTTGTAAAAACATTTACAACTTTAGAGGTTAATTTCGTATGTCCATAACATCCAATCGGTATGGCACTTACAGATTCGTCTTGTAAGACATTAAAATCAATAAAAAAATATTTTTCTTGGGTGTGTACCTACGATACACAACCTGGACATCTTTGTATCAGTATGGCAGCTACTTAGACATGACATAAGGTATGGTGTGATCCATAATTGGCAATGAAAAATACTTTTCTACCACTGGAGCAAAACACTAGCTTTGAGCTAGTAATACAAAAAGGCATAAAAAAAACGACACTTTCAATTCAATATGGTGCAGTTTGAGACACTACATTGGTATGGCATACAACTTCACACTTTGGCTATCTAACAAACAAACAATATACTACAGCTGTTTGTACTTATTATTTCCCAATGGCATAGATTTTTCAACATTCAAAAAAATGGGCAGCACATTGCCAACACTTACGATCGCCACTCTTGCGTTTCTGTGTTCCTCATAACACTGACTAACTTCTCAAAAGGCTTTAGCTTTGAGCTTATCATACGTGGATTTTCTTGCTGGTTCCTGTTCTACAAGGAACAAGTGTGATGAATAGGTCTCGTGCGTGCACACCCCCACAAGCCTGCACACCCACCCACACATGTACACATATGCACACCCACACATGCCCAATTACACCATGTGCCTCACTGGTATATGGTATAATTTTTAACTGAGGGGGGGGTCTTAATCTGTAGTCTTTGAATAAAAAATTAAAAGAAATTCCAATCTGTTGGTGAAAAATATTTCTTGTCCTTGGAGGGTTAAACTCTGGAAAATATAACACACTTGAGGATCTGTGCAGTTAAATATGAGAGACAAAAATGCAGGTATTCCTTCACACAGTACGAAGTCAGAAATCACCATATTCAAACCCTGAATCGCGGATGGGTCAATGGGTGAAAATCAAATAAGAAACAAACACAATATACTCCGAAAGAATATTAATGTTGAATTGCCTCCAGATCAAATATGAAATATTGTAACAATGCATTGTTTTTATAAATTAATAATTAAGAACAATAGAGTGAATCTCATAAAAACTTCGCTAAATATTTCCAAATTAATACCAAGGAAGTGAAATTATGGAAAAAATATTTAAAAGAAATGGTTATAAATTTAACCACAATCATGTGCTGGCTGCAGTTGGGGCAGGTTTCACAAATGGAATCAAGTCCTTGTAGTCTGGAACATAAATCAAAACAATTTGAATTTGTATTAAAGAACAACTTTGGTTCAATTATTTTGAGACTTAGTTATTATAAAGACAAAATATTAAAATAATATTATAATACGAAGGTGGATCAAATATAAACAAGCCTTTTTGATTTTGGCACCTGTGACACGATTTGAGACTGATTGCGTATGCAAGAGGGGGGTCTGTTGGAAGGGTGGAATAGTGTGGGAAGGCCTGTCCATGCTGTAGTCAGTCGCTGGTGCAATGAGTGAGTGCAAGATACACCCACATGTTGCGCCACACATTGTGATGAAATTTCATGAAAATATTAAAGCTGCTGAAATTCGATGCCGGTTACATGCACAGTTCGGGGGTAGAACTCTCTAATGGACCCGGGTGAAATACTGGTGTAATGAGTTCAAGGACAGATGTGAAACGCTGGGAAACATCTATCCACATCACATCCACGCCGGTCACGCACCAGCATCACAGCGCCGAACATTGTGGCTGTTCGAGAGATTATTGAAGCTGATAGGTGAATGATGGTGGTTGAGATCAGCCAAAAACTTCAGATCAGCTATGGGAGTGTTCTGACAATCCTCCAGAATAACCTGGGATTCCAAAAGGTGTCCACTTGTTGGGTCTCAAAGCTGAATGAAGAGCAGAAGGCTGCAAGACTTGCAATTTGTCACGGGTTTCTGACAAGGCATACAGTGGAAGGTGACGCATTTCTGAGAAGAATCATCGCATGTGATGAGACCTGGGTCCACCAATATACTCCTCAGTCAAAGAGGGCCAGTATAGAGTGGCGGAGGCATGGCAAGGGGCCACCGGAGAAAGCAAAGACACAGTTGTCTCCAGGCAAGGTGTTGGCCACAGTCTTCTGGGACTAAGGTGTACTGCTGGTTGATTTCCTCGAGGAAGGTCAGACCATTAATGCAGCCTACTACTGCAATCTTCTTCAGCAGGTAGCCTATAGGTCAAGATAGAGAGGCATTCCAATCCGATCTGTACTGCTCCTTCATGACAACGCCCAAACACACCGCAAGACTAAGTCAACAAACATACATCAAAATGCACGGGACCATCCTGCCACATCCAGACTATAGTCCAGACTTGTCACTGTGTGACTTTCACATGTTTGTGCTGATGAAGGGTGCTCTTGGAGGACAGTGCTACACAACCAACATGGAGGTGCAACAGTTTGTGCGCAATTGGCTTCAGACACACCTGGCTACTTTCTTCGAAACTGGGATGAAGAAATTGCCTATCCGGCGGCAAAAGTGTGTAGACAGAATGGGGAGTTTTGTGGAAAAGTGGAATGTACATAATTGTAACAAATTATTGATATATAACGGAAGACTTGTTTATATTTGATCCGTCCTCTTACAATGGAAAAGAACACAAAATAAGTATCATTTAATTTTTACTACAGATGTGCATGTTCATTACAAAATAAGCTTTTCAATTTTAGTGTTGTAGTTTACAAAAAATATTGAAACAACAAAATCATTAACTTACCAGGAGGCATATATGGCTTAAGTGCTTCTGGGACTTTGATTCCATTTTCAGTTTGATTCACTTCCAGCAAAGCGCAAATGACACGTGTTGTGGCACACATTGTGGCATTTAGCATGTGAACATATGGGACCTATGACATACAAGTTTATGAAAATACAAACAATAATAATAATGATGATAATGATAATAAAGTTAATAAAAAGGATGAAGATCAAGATGATGAAGGTTTGACTGTTCAAAGAATTGACTGCCCTAGCCAAGAACATCTCTGAAGCTCCTCTTTGAAGTCACACATCATTTGTAACAATTACTTCTGCTAAGTAGCTTGGAGTTTCAATGATGTGGCCCAGAGGCATGGCAGACATGGCATATGTCATGGGTGCCCCTCACACGGGCCGCTATTTAGAGAAAACCTGCTAAAACAAATACCAACCACCCTAATTTGAAGTATCCTAACAGGGGTGCAAATTCTATGTTTGCCATGGGCACCTGAATATGTAGATATGCCTCTGTAGTTGCCAATTACAATACAGAAAACATATTCCTAAGTCATTGTCAAAACTTACAACTATGACCAGGTAGTGAAATGTATTTTTAAGAAAATTAATACAGTAAAACCCCGCTATAAGAGAATCCCACTTATAGGAGACAAAATTCACGGTCCCGAGGTCAGTTGTATATAAACAATGCATTTATTTCCCGCTTTTAAGAAACCCCGTTATAAGAGATTCCCGCGTATAGTGGACAAGATTTTAATCCCCGCCATCCGTTTCTTCTCGTTTGTAAGAGACAAAGCGTGGAATTTTCCTCCAGGTGTCTTGGGAATTTCCTCCGCATGGTAAGGGTTGGGACACGTGCTTGAAATAGGCTAGAGCAGGGGTTCGCAACACCCGTGTCACCGGCGGGGGGGAGGTGTGCGAAGTTCTCGTGAAGAAAGCTCATTCAGTAAGCTTCGTGTCTTTTGGCAACAAGGAAGACACCTACAGTGAGACTTTCGTAACCGTGCCTCTAGAAGGTATCAGCTGTTTACAGTTTCATCCAATCGGAAGCTTCTGTGTCGCTAATGATGTCACGATGGTTGACTTTCAAGCTCCCGATTGGATGAAACCATCAGCAGCTAATACCTGCCAGAGACAGAGTTGAATAAATCACAGAATTTTGCTTTTAGTGTTTTGACCAGTGTTTCCAATTGTTACTTTCTCGGATACGTACATATACACGTAATATAGAGAAAGTAATGTAATGCTGCAGAAAATCGACTCCTAGATTTTAACAGAATGCATGTTTTGGGGTCCCCTGTCACCGAAAAAGGGTTTGTTTTCATCTTTCAAAACTTCCCATCGTCCATCCGTGAATAATACTAATGCCAAAATTATTCATACGTTTTTTTCCAAAATGAATATCCGCGAAATTCCGCGATCGAGATGTTTCCGCTCGAAACTACGGTTTTGAAAACCATTCTAAATTTTGTGGGTACTGTACATAAAACCCTTGGGACGTTTTCAAAATTACCCCAAAAATTGTTCCAAAGTTTTTCTTTAAATTTCTTGTAACAATAGAGTGAAATTCACTTATAGAGGTGGCATTGTTAGTATTTTCACTGTTAACTCTAAATTTTCGAAAATTGAAAAAGTTTGCAGTTTTTTTCTACAGCTACAAAATTGAAGATAGAAATTTTTTTCTTATAATACAAATTTTTCTCTATAATTATGTTTTACATTAACGTTATGTACTTAATAAAAAGTTTACACGTAATATCGAGTGAAATAATAAACATTTACAAAAACAAGATTTTCTCAAAACGGCTCCAAAATTTTTTCTTTAAACTTTTAGTAGTGATAGTTATGAAGGTACTTTATAAGAGACTCTTAACATCATTTTGCTCTATTCATTTGTTTTTTCAAAAATTACACAAATCTAATTTTTTATAACTCTCGTGTCAATATTTACATTAGAGGTGGTTTGTTCATATAATCCATTTATGAGCACATGTGCTTTAAATGTCATGAAGTTTACTCAATAGATCTGATTAAATGGGCTCTGGAATCAACTAATTTATGTTTCCTCAAGTTTAAAATAAGTGTACAAATCATACTAATTACTAAAAATATGGGAACATCTCAATAAACACGTCAACAACTCATTTCCCACTTATTAGAGTTCCCGCTTATAAGAGACAAAATTCCATTTCCCCAGGTGTCTCTTATAAAGGGGGTTTACTGTAATAATAATAATAATAATAATAACAACAATAATAGTAATAATAAAAATAGTAAAAAACAAACAAAACCACACCTACCGCAGTGTTCATCTTTTTGGTTTTTCCATATCGAATCAAAAGTCTTCTTGATTGATAGTCTAAACAATTGCTGCATGATACAAGTTCCCTAAACGCACCTGAAACCATGACAAAAATACCAAGATCATACATGATCATAGTACACATGAAACTTGATCATATCATAATACAACTAGATTTAATCAAAATAATTATCATTTGGGAAACTATTAACAATAACTTTATAATACTGGAAATATTTCTAAGTTGCACACACAAGATTCAAAACTACACTTCATCACTGTTTTGAAGGTTAACTCCAATTGACCTTGCACTTTCCCTTTGTTGTGTCATTTGTTGAATCACTATTCTTACAAATCACACAGTTGCAATAATTTTATACAGCACTTTTTTATGGAATATTCTTTTCACATGTAAGTAATAAGTAGTAACCATTGCCCCTAGTGACATCAGCAATCTAGCTGATTGCATTCTAGCTATTCTACACAGTTTCTACAATTATTTTTTGCAAGCATTGTTCATATTTATTGGTAAATGTATTCATATTATCATATTTTTTGACAATCACTGTAGAAAAATAATTTGGGCAGTATGGAAGTGTCTGAAGCGTCACGAAAGGAGTTCACAATGGCATAACAACCTTCTGTTTCCCAAGGGTGGTCGAGTTGGTTGCTCATGGCAGTCTATTTGAGTAGTAATTTATATTAAAGTAACTGTCAAGAAATTCTACCAAAATTGTACAGATGAAAAAAGATTCTGATTTACAACTGAAATCCATTAGTCAAAATTTCCTCAAAATCTTTCTCACTTTTCTATCATTCTGCCATCAACAGAAGTTTTCATAATCATCTTCATATAGGTATTTTATTTCTCATGCAACAACTTTCATACCACAAATTTTCTTTCCTTTAAAATTCAAGAAAGAACAGTTATATCTTCCTGAGAATTTAAGTTGACCATCTTATGGAAATTGCATATCTTCTAATAGCATTAATAGGAACTAAGGACTTGCGTACTCACTGAAGCTTAGTAATATAACGGTCACAGTATTATTCATGTGTTGTTCTCTACAGAACTATAAAAGCATTCTTTAAACTGAAGAAATATGGATTGAAAATAAAATCTGGCACATCACACAGAATTTAACAGAACACCATTCATCTGGGAATAATAAGCTGATCATGTTAGCATCTAATCATACCTGATCCAGGAAACCAAGCTTCCAAGTCTAATTTCTTAGAGGCAGCATGATTTAATGCTCCTGACACAATGTTGACAATCCGATAAGGAATGCCCAATGCTTGACAGAATTCTTCTGCATTGGCAATCATTTCGTCCATCATTTTCCATGATGCATCATCAAATGGTGAAGTAATGCAGAACTGTTCAACCTAGGAAAATCACACACTATGATAAGTTTTACAAGTATTTTGTTATGTTAATAAATACAATCGGTCCTCTATATATCAAACTTCTATATATTGAAATTCTCTGTAAATTGAATATTTTTTCTGTCCCTTGAAAATTCTGTTTAAACACGTTTCTATACATCAAAAATTATTTGTATAAATCAAAATTATTTTCTGATTTAATTTTTTTCTGTGAAGTAAAACTGGACAGATATACTACAAATTATGTTTCAACAGAAATAGTATTGTTTCCTTTCAAAGGAAAATATTACTACTGCAGAAAATATAACTTCCTTCTGAACATTTGCTTAACTGAACAAATGTTTATACTCTTTCTACGGCCAGTTCCCAGCTTTCTCATTAACCCGTCGATGCACCGATGAAGAATATTACACTTAAACACTTAAGGGGCCTCTGAGGCCCCCCTCCTAAATTTACAACGCACGACGAAAACGTGAGGTAATTTTTTGAAGAATTAATGATAATGGTATTTTATTCTCCACGTAGTTGACAACAGTAAGATTTTGATTAAAATGTAATTTTTATTTGCAATTATTCCAACTAATAAAATATTTAGTGATCTCCTCAAATATTTCTTTCACATTTTGTACAAACACTCTTTCAGCACATTTTGTGCGGCCATAAATAAGAACAGGAAATTATATACAAATAGTATTAAACCAAAATATTTCTTTACATTTTTATTAATATTTAATTTAAAAAATCACTAACCTTTCCCGTTTACTTGTGCAAATTCTATTGCTGGCTCCTATGGATACACTTTTGTGAATTTCGAAAACATTTAAGCAGTTCAATGTTCTTTTCTGTATTTTGGGATTGTTAACCATTGATTTTGTTTCGTTTTGAAAGTTTTTCGGTAGTTCATTTAGGAAAATCCGTCGCTACCAAGTGACATTTTCGTTCTAGTTTTTGGGCATCTTGGTGTAATAGATATTGCATCGGTGCTGCAATATCGTTTACATTGTACGAGAGATGCATTGGTCATCGGCATGTTGGAGGTCTTGACGTATACTAGTCATCAATCATTTGATCCATCACATCTACTCCAATCTTTGTTTATTATATAAGATCATTTATGGTTTCATGTTTTCAAGATTAATAAATTGCTGATTGTAACGTAAGTAAGTAAATATATTTCCTTTTGCTTTGGAAGACAGAGAAAAATTATTAGTATTAGCAGACAAGTGTTAAAAAATAGTTTTTTATGTTTTCAGCTCATTTGGAATCTCTTTTGTGTTTTGACATGAAATTCTTAGCTGTGTAAGTTTTTTTGTAACAGGAACTCTGCGAGTAAGAACGTAAAAAAATATCCACAGAAATGTATCCTCCTTTCCTCAAGGGTTGGGTCCGTTCTTTCACATTTGCAGCCAAATCTTTCACCAAGGGCTCGTCCTTTTGCCTACCAAAATATACACAGCAGTTGAATGCAAACCCGTTCTTCACATCACAACTCCAGAATTGTTTTATGCCATATTTATCAGGTTTTTCCTCATATACGTTGTGGAAGAAAACTGCCTTTTGTTTCTCATCAAAGTGCATGCACCTTCGAATGTTTTCGAAAATACGAATATTCTTTGTAGCTGTGAAAAATAGATCACTTCTTTTACTCAAAAACAAATCCTTCTGTATATAATCAAGCTCTTTTCAATACAATTTTTCACACATATTCACAGAAGTGAGATTCATTTTTGAAGGTCGCTACTTCCCGCACAATTTAGAGATCGTATTCACACTTGTGACAGATACAAAACTAAATTTTGTATTGAAGATCTGCTAACTCCAAAAACATAGTGTTGAAAAGTGAAATTATAAAGGAATTTTATTTTCGTAGTCCATTATCGATCGTGCAACATTTTTTATAGAAATATTTTCAACGAAGCCACAGAACAAATAGGGGGCCTTTCAGGCCCCTTAAGTGGAAAGTGCGACTACCTACAGAAAAAGCTAGATTTCTGAAAACCGATTAGTTTCCGTCTCTTCTCCTTGTAGTATTAGTAACAAAAATGATTGTTTTAGGATGTCAAGAAATATTATTAGCCACAAGCAAAACACAACAATGTTACAGCGATGAGAAGATGTCAAGGGGCCTCCGAGGCCCCTTAAGTGCATCGACGGGTTAAAGTAACTCACTCCTGCTACCTCTCCCCTTGAGGACTTTTTTAGAACAGTCCTGGGAATGCGTTCTTGTAAGCGTTCTAAAGGTCAATCTCGTGTCTCTTCTTCTATTGACCCTGCCCTAAGATGTTAGATTATCATTTCAACACAGGTTGAGCGTGCTGCAACCCCATATAAGAACACCATTCAAAACGAAAATCCCTTAATGTTTCGAAAAAGCATAACTAATTTTATGTGCCTATTCATAAATATGTGGTACAAATGATTAAAACATTTGATAATTATTTAATGTTTAATTTTCCATTTTCCCAAATTTTTCCAAATTTATTTTAAAAGAATTTACTAACATTTCATAATTATTTCTGCATATCAAAGATTCTATAAATCGAATATTATTGAAGGAACCGTCAGATTTGATATATGAAGGTCCAACTGTATACGTAAGTTGATGTAGTAGATACTTAAATTCTATGCAATGAATATAAAGAGAATAGCCCCATGAGTTAAAAACACAAGTACAGTTGACTTGTTAATACAAATACAAGGAGTTTACCACACCATGACTTACAAAAACATTTGCATATAGGCATTTATTTGTCAAAAAACAATGAAAACTCCTAGAAGTATTTTTTAAGAGTGAAAATTGGTTGGCCACTGTATGTACTTAAATTAGAAACAAGTCATGTAATTGGATACTTTTACAATAAAAGTTGTTCTTTCAGGCACGGACATCTGTCTCCTCAACATAAAAGAATCACACACTAAGGAAAGGTGACAGTTTGTACCATTTATATGAAATAACACAAAACTCATGCTCTATAGGGAATTACTCCTCTGACCTGCATCAAATAGATTTAAGATTTAAAAAATATAGAAGTTTGCAAATAGTGGTATAGGAAGCTTATGTAATCCATAACACAATAAGCTTCAACATACTTCAGAATCTTGCATAACTCTGAAATGGTATGTTCTAGGTACTTCAAAGTTAGGAATTATGTCTCCATGTATCATCATTACAAAACAACAACTTCTTGAATGATCTATCATATTTTTGGAGGGTGCGTGCATACTGTAGCACAGATTGTCAGGAACATATGAAGTTGGGTTCCAGTGCAAAGCTATTTTCAATTTCGATTTAAAAAATACAATCTTTGGTGATAAACATGTGAAGGAGAAAATCCAGAGGAACAAGTGAGGGATCATGAGAGGAAATGTGAGGAATTTGTATGGAAAAAGAGGGGGCAGAAATAGGGTACTGTGGGTGGACAGGCGAGGAACATATGGGGGTCTGAGTTATGTTTCTTTAGAAGTATTCTACTAAATGAGACCTTTTCTATCTTTCTATTATATTTTTGGAGATTTAGCTCTTCTGGGGACCTTTACTCTTGAGCATGGGAGGTAGGACATGAGCAGAAACTTGAAATCTATGTAAAATTCAATTCAATTAATAGAGAAATAACATTCCACAAGAAAATTGAAGTAAGTATTTAATTTTCAGTGAAATTTAATCTCAACACTCAGTAATAATAGAAAGCATACTAGTGCACAGTACCACAGTACCAGTGCATGTTGTATGGTAACATACAGTTCAGGCTCTAGCCATTTGAAGGTAGGATCCCATATGAAGCTATTTGCACTTTTAAAATAATAATTTACAAAACGCACAATATTTCACCAGGACCAACTAGTATATCTGTGGTCATGAGGTAAAAGTTCTTAAGTCAATTTTTGTTGAAATTGGGTTAAGTACTGAAACCACAAGTTAGGTATTTATATTTTATTTTAGTAAAACGACCCAATTCAAATGTTCCTCCTTACCACCAAAAAACATTGGGAAATATAGCTTGGCATTGGGAAACAGGCGACTCAATAGTCTAACCCTTGTTTTCTCCAAAGTAAGATTTTTGACTTAAGAACGTTTACCTCGTAACCACAGATATATAATTCTTAGGAGGAGTTCAAATTGTGAGACAACCACAGCACCCCAGAAGGTCACAAAGTAACCCCTTAAAATTTTTTATTAACACAAGATCTTAAATCTGAATAGCAGTTTATTGATATCTGATAGCAAAGTGAAAAACTGTAGCAATATCAGTGATACTGTACTGCAAATTTCAACATTACAATTCGTTCTGATAGAACTGATATTATGAGAGAATTCAAATGTATACCAATATCTCTGTTATTAAGTAAATGTGTATTTCAATGGTTTCTCAATCTGTCAGAAATGTCATATGTTATAAAAAGTTATTCCTGTAAAAAATTTTTTAGTATTTTTAATTTAGTGTCCAATAAATGAAGGCCACTATTTTACTGTTGTTTTTTTTCAGTGTGCAACACACAATGGTTTAAGTACCTTAGTACAAACACAACAAACAATCTAATTACCTTTTCAAATTGATGAACACGGAATATTCCACGAGTGTCTCTTCCGTGAGCACCAACTTCCTGGCGGAAACATGTGGAAACACCTGCATAGCGAATTGGTAAATCTTGTTCTGCCATCCACTCGTTTCTATGGAATGCAGCAATAGGCTGTTCTGAGGTAGCAATTAAATACTTTTCATCTACTTCTTTGCTGTTTGGCTTATCTTGTCCTTTTCCTATCACTTTATACAATTCTTCATCAAACTGTGACAGCTGTGCAACTTCATGCATTACTTCTTTTCTCATGAAGAAAGGTGTGTACAAAGGAGTATACCCTTTCTTGAACAGTGTGTGAAGAGATAGTTCCACAAGTGCATGCTGCAGGAAAACAGCAGGACCCTGAAAAAAATAACAGTAATTTTTATATTACATGCATGAAATTACAGCTTTCTTGCTTGATCAAGGTAAGTTCTTGTTGGTTGTGTTGGTTATGTTGGTTTTTAGACCAATCTGTGTATGTATATATATTCCATATAATATATACATAATTACTGTTATTGATGTTATTGTTGTTGTTGTTATATTAGTATGTTACAACTTCATATAACTTTAATGATAATCCTAATAACATGGACCTTGGGAGTATCTCAGAGTGAAATATTGTTATTTGGAGATAAAAAACAACTATTATATTAACAAAGATTCTATTTTCATTTGCATTTGTTACACAACTGTGTGACATTCTCCCTTATTATCTTTCCTACTCGCTTTTACACCAATAAAGTTAGCAGTGTACAAATGAATTTGTTAACTTAAAGAGTTGGAGCTACATTGATTTTACCATGAGAGCGCTGTCCTAACTCATTATATTAATATGAGTTATGAATACAGATAGCAATGATTGTTTTTGGCAAGAATTGGCATGAAAATATTTGCTCCAGTGTAATAGAAACTATTTTCAAAGGCAAATCAGCTTCAGATTTTGGCTATTATTGCAGTGTTTGAAGAGAAGGAATCGACTTACTACAGAGAGAAAATAGAGAACAATTATTTGAATATCTACACTCCCTATAGAGCTCAAGAAAACGTGCACGGATAGTGAAGCTACATTCATGTCTAGAAGAAAGGAAGGAGCCATCTCAGCATTTTCTCAGGGAACTGAACAAATGATATAAATGGGGGTAACTGACCCAGAAGCTGAAGTACAACACTGTATGAAACTGCTGTAATGATACAGTATTGATAATCTTAGTTATCAAGAAGTTAGTTCGTGTAAATACCTCAGGTCTAATGTGGATAATCATAATCATATAGAAGAAGATTTTAAAGAAAGGATAGTAACAGGTAATAAAGCTTACTTTGCCAATCAAGCATTCATGAGAAGTAAATTGATACTTTAAAGAGCAAAGTTTACACTTTATTTGGCAGAAATAAGGTCGGTAGTCATACATGTAGAAACGTGTCTTCATAGAAGTTGACATCCAACGGTTAATGATTTACGACAGAAAAATTTTGAAGAGGATTTCGGGACCAGTTAAACAACCAAATGGTATTTGAAGAATAAAATGTAATACAAAATTGGAAAACCTAATAAAACACAAAAATATTGTTAATCTTTAAGATTAAATTGGTTGGGACGTGTCTACAGAATAAATGATGATAGGCTAGTAAAGAAAGTCCTTGGATGGAACCCTATTGCAACCAGAATGAAAGGAAGACTGAAGATAACTTGAAAAGACTGTGTCGTAAATGATCTCAAGACAATGAAAATAAGAAACTGGACCGTAAAAGTGAACAACAGAAAGGAATGGAAAGCCATAGTTTAACAGGCCAAAACAATTAGCAAATAATGTTGAGCCTCACTAAGAAGATTGTGAACAGCGTCCCACGATTCGTTTTTGAATGGAGTCTAAGAGTAACTATTTTACTTTTAAAAAACAATCTACACGTAACGTGTTATTTAATGTGTTTAAGTTCAATTTCTTATCATTGAAAGAATTAGATCTTTGTAGTCACCATCAACTCTTCCATTGCAATTTCATATCTAGCAGTGATTTCATTAATTAAGATTTGTTCAATTGCCATTTTTGGATAAAGTGTGATCTGTACAGGTACATTTATTGTATTATTTAAACTAAAGAAATTAATTAAATAGAGAAGTCACTCTTTTTTGCAAAATTAATCAGAAAATTAATGTTAAAAGTTCCGCAGACAACAATGGATGCAAAGAGAGAATACTGATTTTGTTTAGAGTTATTTCTACATGATGTTCCTAGAAAGTCTAATTTAATGTCAGTGACAGGAAAAGAAATTTTCAATACTCTTGAAATGGATTGATAAAGAGGCATTCCAAGAGTTTGGATTATATTTTACATAACCAGAAAGAATAAAGGCTCTCAAAAGTAATGTAAAAGTTCAAAAAGATCCAAAAAGATTTCGGACAGTCATATTTATAAAATTAACAACTTTTATTTATGGCAACATTTTGAATGTCTGATGTACATTTATCTTCAGGCCAAATACAGATGTATACGAATAAACTAAAAAGAATTTTAAAATTTATTTAGAACTATCTCAGACCTTAAATAACTTCAAATATAAATTTTGTTACATATTTGTTACATAAAAATATTACATAAAAAATATTACATATATATTACATAAAAAGTTGATAATACATTAATGCATAATGCTGCAAAAGAATTTTTCAAATAGATATCAGAACAACTCACCAGGATGCCTATTTTCATACAGATTTTGGTTAAGTTGTAAGCTGATGGTACTACTTTGCCAGAGGGCTTCTTATTGGAGAGAGAATTAATAAAACATTATGCATAATCTCTAACAATACTTCACTCTCATTTCCTTGTTTGAGGTGCCATCCATACAATTAATTTGCTCAATCACCATAGTAACTTTTATTTTCAGCTTTCAAAATTGGTTAACTATGACATAAAGGCTAGCATGCTTAATTCACTTCTCTTGGGAACTCTGATTTAAAATCTAATTGACTTGCATAGAATTTTGAGGAGCAAAGCAGGTTCATGGCATTATTTCCTGGTGTTCTCCCATTTTCCCTGCTCTTGAGTGCACTGCATACTTTATCTTCATGCTCACATTATATTATCTCAAAATATATGTATTTGGCTTGCCAGATAGCTGGCTTGTCGGAGATATCTGACAAGCCAAAATAAGAGTGCAAACCAATGACCATGGGACTATTTTCCAACGATTTCAAGTTACACAATCAATATTAAACATTCTTGAGTCCACCCGACAGTCTCATGTTACCATTCCCTTACAGATTCAATTGGAATAGCGCTGTTTACCTACTTTCAGATTTTTGGAAAATTTCATGTTTACAACACAGCACATACCGTCAAGAAGTACGATCTTCCTCCGGAGACACTAACTCCCCGCTCACTATCCATTCCACCTATCATTAGAATGAGGTCTACATGTGAATATGCTTTCTTCTGCGCACAATCACCGAAAGTTCTCTCCACTCTGTTTTCATCCTAAAAATACAAGAAAAAATTGAATACTGACAATTATTTGGAGTATGTTAACTTTATAACTAGCATTTGAACATCAGATTCGTAAACCTATAGCTAAATAAAATTATTACACTAATATTTCTCAATGAATTTTTAAAAAATTGGATCCATTCAGTCTTTATAATCCTCAAAGAAAAGGGAAAGGAATGGGGGATGCAATTCACAGATAGTTCAAGACAACTGAACAGAAATACATACCTCATCATTACTGATTGGCACAGAAGGATGCAAAATGTTCCCAACCTCTCTTAAAGCATTATATCTAATCTTCTCAGCTTCCTTTATAGCTTCCGTTTTTTCAACTATCTTCTTGTCAAAAATCTGTCTAAGAGCTTTCAGCTGTGGTACGGTATGTTGTCTAAACTCATCAATACTTAAACTTTCCAATTTGCTAATCAGCTCATCTGAAACATCACCATCACCAGTGGCAGGTGCAGAAGCCTAAGAAGAAGAAGAAAAAGAAACATGCAACAGAGTTAATGCCAAAATACTTTATATAGAGAAAAAAATCTATAAAACTTGAAGAGAGAAAAAACATATAATTAATTTCCTGGATCTAAAGGAGTGAAAAACATGCAAATTTGACATCTATAGAAAACTAAGCGAGGTATTAAAGCCATGATTCCAAACAAAGAAACGACTGGGTGAAGAGGAACTCTAAATCTGAAAATTTACGATAAGAAACGAGACTAAAACGGAATATACAATTGTCACTAATATTGGAAATCTTTCTTTTTTACACAAACATAATATGAATCAATACACTTTTGAGAAATGTGAAATAAAGCAATTAGCAGGAACATAAAACAACTTGATATCCAGCCCTCCGAAAACTGAGACCGTTTTTTAAAGTTTTCTATTCTATAATTTTTCAGAAAGTTTGTCTTTCATCCACACTCTTGATTCAATCCCCAAGTGTACAAAATATTTACTTAAGTAAATTAAAATTAACGAATTTCCACCTCAATTATACAATACAAACAGCCCTAAACACACCTGTAGATGACGTCTTCAAAATACAGTCTTCACAGTCTTCAAAATATATTGTAGACATGTCGAAAGTCACTTTGATATTTACATTTTATACCTTACTTCCATTTTCAATCACATTCATTATAATTACAAATAAATGAGATTACAAAAAACAGGCAAACAAATTGTGTCAGGAAAGAGAAATTAATTCCTATAATAATATTACTCTCAAAAGAAGTCAGTTTGGTGTACAGTTTAAAAAATCTATTAAGTTTAACAATGGGAGACATAAAATTACCTTGATTTTCTCTCCTGTTACTTTATTGCAAACGTTTTTTCTGTTTGTTTAAATAATCCAGTTCATGTCTCACTGAAAATAAAATAAAGAAGATAAACAAAATTTTATTTTGCAATTTTTATGATACACAGAAATGCAAACTGGATTTTGTACAAAAATTAAATTGAATTATCTGTTAAAATAACAATATGGATGCATAATCTTCCGTATGGAAATATTTAAGGTTACTTACACTGCCTCCATTCACTATCTTTTGCAACTACAGTTTCCACCAGGCCAACGTCTTTGAAACGATTTTTCTGATTCTTCAGAACGTTCTCTACACTGCCTCCTTTTTCAACACGGAAAAGGTCTAAATCCAAAACCATGCTGTATCGTCTTAAGATGTCAAGACCACATACAATGACAACCCTGTTACGACATGAAAATTAATTATAACGATACAGTATTATGTGCAGAATAAAGTATTAATCAATTCCTGCTATGCGTCTGTCACGATTTATAAGTTACCACAATAATACCTTTCAACTTGCTGCCACGCGTACAGCCCGCAGTCCACACAAACACGCACACGCCGGCTCCTCACACACGCTGACCACCCACTTCTTTCCTTCGCGAATTCAGCAGTGTTGCAACATCACTCCTCTGTCCCTCGCTTACGGTTGCCAAAAGTTCAGTGCTGAAGTTCGCTGAAGTTCACACTGGTTTCACACCAACACAACAAACTAAGCTGTTCTGAAGAATGTGAATAACTCGCAGAAACGAATGAGGACATTCAAAGCTTCAGATGTTTCTTTCTTGGTGCAAATCCAACAGGTAATATTGTTTGAAAAATCATATTTCAGTTTCCTAATCAACTGATTATAAAGATTACAACAAATAGAAGAAACTACTGGTGCTACGACAGCACATACTTTCTTGCAATATTATAATGTTAACATTATGTAATGTTACATCTTAATTTCTGCCTTTCTTATACTTCAAATATCAAATTCAAATATCATATTCAAATATAATTCAAATAATATTATGGAAATAAAAAAGAAAGTGTGAAAAATAGATTTTATTAAAAATGTAAATGAATATATTCTGGCATTGAATTCATGGTATTCAGAGTATTCACGAACATATCCGATACGTATTTTAGCTTTTAAATATTCTGCGTAAACACTATGCGAGAAAGTAAAACTAGTGACTCTACAGAATGGCACAGACTTTCCCATTTCAGTTTTCTATTTCCTTAGGTCTCGGCTGGTTACTCGGAGTTGCCACTTATTACTCGCGCAACTTTTCTTGAACGATATGATTAAAGAAATGCGGGTGGAGTTGGGGGTATTGGTTACGAAATATGCCACTAATTTTATGAAGCAATGCCAATCTCTGGAGATTCAGTCCTATCTTCGCACCTTTCTCAATAATTAGCGCCCTACCTTTCTCAAGAGTTCGAGGTAACTCCTATGATAGATCTTCACTTGACTCGGTCATTTCTTTAGATTTTTTGGAGAAAATCACGGACAGGAGTTCTCGTTTTCAACAGGAAATAGTTTCTATTTGCGCCCGTGAAGATGTGTTTGGAATGTTGTCATCACTGCTCGCTGCGAGCTTTTGCCGTCAACTGTTTATGTGCCAGAGAGGGCGAAGTAAGTTCAGCGTTCAAGATAAGTTGCGCGAATAATACTCTTGCCAGCTGCCATCTATCGACGCCCAAAGTACTATTTTTTTTTACACATTCTTAATTTTTCGGTTTCCTAATAGTAGATCAGAAATATTATTTTTAGAATATTAAAGAACAGTAAAATCTCGTCCTAAATGGCACTTTTCTTTGAAAACTTTGAATCGCTAAAAATTAAGCGCTACTGTAAATGCGAAATTTTAAGCCATTTTTCACAGAAAATTTCTGAGTTTTCGAAAACCTTCATTAGAAGTCGTTTGAAACACTTTAACTCACAAATACAATAGTGTTTGCAAATTGCTGGAAATGTGCATATTAACTGTGTGAGAGATCTTTCAAAAAAATTAGATTTGAGTAATTTTTGAAAAAAACAAAGACAAAAAAAGAACTTTACCTCATCTTAAAGAGTCCAATTAGGACTATCCGTTCGAAAAGTTTAAAGAACAAATTTGGAGCCTTTTTGAGAAAATGACTTTTGAGCGTTTTTGAAAATGCGGAATTTTCAGATAGTTTTTACAGAAAGCGGTTGAGTTTTCGAGAAACTTTATATGGCATTATTTAAAGCACATGTACTCATACATATAATAATGTGAACAAATCGACGCTAGTGTAAATATTAATGACGTGACAGACAAGTCAAAAAAATACATTTTCGAAATTTTATAAAAAACAAAAGAATATAGCAAAGTGATGTTTATGTTACCTCATAGAGTACATTTAGCAATATCCCTACCAGAAGTTTAAAGTAAAAATTTGGAGCCGTTTTCGAGAAAATCTTGTTTACGTTAATTTTTAAAATTGCAATATTGTACGCAGTGTTGCGCGAAAACTACTAAAATTTTCAAAAAAATGTACATGATCTTAATCAAAGAACTCACTATGGAGAACAAATTTTATTTGAAGGAAAAATGTCAATCACCAATTTTGTAGTTGTAGGAAGACGCCCGAAAAAAATCAAACTTTTGCAATTTTTGAAACTTCAGAGTTAACCGGGAAAATCGGACCTATGCCACCTTTATAAGTATATTTTACTCTATTCTTACAAGAAATTTAAAGAAAAAATTTGGAGTCGTTTTTGAGAAAGTTTTGGAAATGTCCAGGAGGCTCCATGTACAGTACTCCCAAATTTTGAAGAAAGTTTTTCAAAATCGCAGCGCCTCGTGTCGAGCCAGATCGATTACGGAATATTCATTTTGGAAAAAATCCTACGTATGGTTTACGCGGTATATCCTGTTCACAGACGGACGAACAGATAGACGAACGAACGAACGGACGGACGGACGGACGAACTTTTTTTTTTCTTTTTGGTGTGAAGAAATTCTTTTTCGGTATTGGTGGACTCCAAAACGTGTACGTCCGTTGAAATACGGAAATCGATTTTCCGCAGCATTACATAATTTTCCATATACTACGTATATTACTCCGTATATGCCTGTGTATACGGGAAAGTAATAATGAAAAGGTAATAAATAATACGATTCACTGGCAGCGGAGGCAGTGGCGGCGGCGGCTGCTTTCGCCACAGCGCGTTGTTGCCAGCGCTGCTTTAAAGAAATATTGTGGATGTATTTGGGATATACATTTTACAACGCAGTGACACTAATATATTTTGCAAGTAAATGCAAATAGTTCGAATATATATTATGGTTTTTATTAAATTCTATAGTATTGTAATATTCTCCAAATTTGCTCCTTTTTCCACGAAATAGACGGTACTCCATAGATGGTCATGGTTACTCCTTGTCTGAACATGTAATGCTAAATGCTCCATACGCTTTCACACCTAAAGCAATTTCCCTAAATTTTCATTACTAATTGGAGAACAAACGTTTCGTTTCCATCTTTTGACGTCTGATCACTCACCAGTTCTACTAAGTCTTAGTCATCAGCTCATTCATTATTGAAGACAGCAAGCAAACCCCAATTCACAATAACAGAACAGATTGGAAATATTTCTCAGAATGGCTAACTAATAACAGCACTGCTAATCTACCATTGAAAACGGCTTTCGACATAAATAACGCTATAGAATATGTAACCAGTCAACTTCATCAAGCTGCATGGTATTCTACACCAGAAATGAAGCAAAACAAAAAACTAAACATCCCACAAGCAATAAGAGAAAAGGTGATGGCGAAACGTAAATTAAAAAAAACAATGGCAAATCACTAAGGACCCAGCAACCAAAAGAAGACTAAATTCGGCTTCACAAAACCTCAAAAGATTACTTCAAGAACACCGTAATAACGCCCTACAAGATAAGCTTACAAGATTGATTCCGAATTCAAATTCTGAGTATTCTCTTGGAAAACTACCAAATACTTGAAGAGACCGATGCAACGTATCCCTCCCATCAGAAAAAAACGACGGTACATGGGCTAAAATCGACGAAGAGAAAACGGAATGCTTCGCCTCCCATTTCCCAGTGGCGATTTGTTCATATTATTATATTTATGAGTACATGTGCTTTAAATAATATCAAGTAAAGTTTCTCGAGAACTTAACCGTGTTTTGTGAAAACTAGCTCAAAATTCCGCATTTTCAGAAAGGCTCAAACGCCATTTTTTCACAAATGGCTCCAAATTGTTTCTTCAAACGTTTGGAACTTATAGCACTCTTTTATATGACGTAATGTTCAATTTTGGGTATTTTTTGGTTTTTGCAAAAATTACAGAAATGTAATTTTTTGGAAAGATCTCTCACACCTTTAATATGTAATACGCACATTTCCAGCAATTTGTAAACATTATTGTATTTGTGAGTGTATGTGCTTCAAATGACTGCAAATGAAGTTTTGCGATAACTCAAAAGTTTTCTGTGAAAAAGAGCTTCAAATTTCGCATTTTTAGTAGTGCTTAAACGTCATTTTTTTTAAAAAAAGGCCCCAAATGTTTCAAGGAAATTGCCATTTAGGACGAGGTTTTACTGTTCTTTAATATTTTAAAATTAATATTTCCGTTCTACCGTTAGGAAACCGAAAAATTCAGAAAATGTGAAAAAAAAAAGTTCTTTGGCGGCGATAGATGGCAGCTGGCACGAGTACTATACGCGCACTTTTCATGATACTCCATAGCGGGGGGTGCGAGGAGAGGCAGGTTCTGTTTACGTCACGGCAGTGCAGTGCTGTCAACATCCACAGAAAACTCAGCGTAAAAGCGCGTCTTTGACTAGATAGCAATGAGAAACAACTCAAGGTCTTTTTTAAAATTATGATGAAATAATTAATAATTGTAGAAATTATTGAGTAACGAGAAGGTGCACGGTACGCAGAGGTCGTTAGAAACAGATAGTGAAAACTGAGAAGTCCGAATTGTAAAGGAAGAAGGTGAGCAGCACTGCAAACTGAGCCGGGACGTTCCGAGTGGGGCTCATGTTTTCTGCTGAGCCGTGCTGTGCTGGGCTGAGCGAGAACTAGGGGGCTGGAGGATCAAGAAAAAGTGCGAGCATAGTATGTGGCAATTATGAATAGCTAGTCCAGAGCCAAGGAAATAGAAAACTAATACAGCAAAGTCTGTGCCATTCTGTAGCACCACTAGTTTAAAATTGCACATATTGCACGCAATATTGCGCGAAAACTTCTAAAATGTTCAAAAAATATACAGAAGTGTATGTAAGTTCTTAATGAAAGAACTTACAATGGAGAACAAATTTTATTTTAAGGAAAAATCTCTACCTTCGATTTTGAAGTTGTAGGAAGACGCAAAAAAATCTAAATTTTGCAATTTTCGAAACTTTAGAGTTAACCGTGAAAATCGGACCTATGCCACCTTTATAAGTGTATTTAACTCTATTCTTAGAAGAATTGTAAAGAAAACATTTGGATCCGTCTTTGAGAAAATTATGGAAATGGAAATATCCCACGTATGGTTTAGGCAGTAGTCGTGTTCACAGACGGACGGACGTTTTGGAAAAAAAAAACCCAACTTTTTCAGTATTAGGGGACCCCAAAAACGTGTATTTCTGCTGAAATCTCGAAATCGATTTTCCGCGGCATTACATATTGTCCACTTACATGAAATGTCAGTTGTTTTAAAATTGCCCAAAGGCAACGCGCCAAGGAAATGTAATGGAGATAGCCAGGAAATAGTCGCCAAAGCGAGCGCGCAGGCCTCAAATTGACCATTCAGTCAGATTAGACTAAAAGGGTGATTGCGAAGACCCTCCAATACATTTGCAAACAAACGTTGCCATGGCAATGACGGGAGCGGACGAGTTGGGGCATAGGCGAATTTCCACACCACGACTGCTGGTGACTTGAGCTAGCTACCGGCAAAGGTGGCTCAGGGCATCGCCATCAACTGATGTCACAACAGTGCGTCTGATCGGGAGGTAATAGGGTTCGAATCCCGACAGCAGTAGGACTTTTGACACTAGCTAGAAAGCTGGCTCGAATTCATCAGCTGTCTGGAGGAGAATTCTAGCGACTGACGGCTCCGATCGATAGTTTTCCGTTGTTGCTTCGATCACCATCAAGCAAATACTGGGGCAGTACCTCAACAAAGGGGTCGCGCGCGATCTCTCCTTCCTCTTCCTTGTCCTAACCTCGTCACTTACCTACAAGCATTACCACTATCGTACTTGTTGGCAGTTTAGAGCTTCTCAAGGCTAGGGCGGCGCCCCTCTGGTGGGAGATACCTGGTTCGGGAAAATCTCCGCAAGCTGAGGTAGGTCGGCACCGGATCTCGCCATCCAACGGAGATCACTGCGACCACTCGCGTTTTAAAAATACACTTCACTTATGGGATTAATGACCTTAGCAGTTGACCCGCCCGGAATCACTAATAAATGGAGCTAGCCTTGCTGAATGCTCACGATCAACGGCGGGCGGGTTTCGCGCGAGTCCACCGCGTCGATCACGTGGTACCCGGGGGAAGTTCTCTCGTTCTGTTGCTCTCCACGTATCCCTAGGGGGCCAATCCCCAACTTCATTGGGGCCCCAATGTTTTTTTAAATCACAACAAAAAAAATATTTATTTCTAATTCAAATTAACTGCTATAAGTTATTTCTGTTACATGAAGAAATGAATTGTTTTTGTCTTTGGGGAGGGGAGGGTAAAACCGAGTCGTTACTGTTAAGATACTCCTGTGGACACGCTTCCTCGGATGTGTTTCCCTGGACACCCCTACGTATCTCTCTTGCTTTGATGCAAAGCTCCAGGTGCGAAACTTCGGCCCAGGAATACCAGTAAAAATTTGCGCCTTTTTACTTTCTTACTACTGCCTACGCAGTATAGAGAAAGTATTGTAATGTTGCGGAAAAAACGGAGATTTTCGACACAAAAACTCTTATTACCGGGCCCTGGTAACAAAAATGTGGATAAATCTTGTCCCTGTATATAGTAAATTTCTTCAATTAACACGTTGGGTAATCAGAATCCATGTTTTGTGGGTCTTTCTTACCGAAAAATCGATGACGGCAAAACGTCCGTCCGTCTGTGAACAACATTAGCGGTTAAATCAAAAGTAGGATTTTCACTAGAATTGATATTCCCCAATCGATCAGACTGATATCGCGGTCCCTTCAATTTGAAACCGATATTTTAAATTTGGGAGTACATTTCATGAAGCCCCTAGGACATTTTTAAAAAAACAATGGTACCAATTTTTTTAATTAAATTTTGTTGGATAATGCGAAGGACGTTTAAGAGATGCAGGTCTCAAGATCGTCGAAATCCATGATTTTTCGAAAAATGTAAAAAAAATCAATTTTTTCGGCGTCTTCCTACAGCGAAAATGTTAAAGATATAGACATGTTCCTTAATGAATTGCGTTCTTTAAAGACAGATTTTGAAATAATCTCATGTACATTTTTTCAAAAATGTTGAGTAATTTTTGCGTAATTTTGCCGAGAAATATAGGCAATTTTTACTTTTGGTAAAAAAAATTTCTCTGAAACTGTCCAAAATTTTTTTATTAAATTTTGTCCGCGGATAGCGCAAAGAACGCTTATGAGAATGGTGCAGGTCTCTTTTACGTTAAAAAAAAACTGATTTTTATTAAATTGCAAAATTCAACATTCTTTGGCGGCTCCCTACAACTATAATTATTGATATTTTTTGTTATTTAAGTCGGTAAACACACGCTCAACCCCTTAGCAACCAACCATCTAAATTACTATTTAAGAGCGCTTCAATAGCAACGACTGTTTAAATGCTCGAAAGACCATTAAAGCTATTTTATTAAAGTATTTTAGCGGACTCTCGGGTTTAGATTTTTTACCAGTGTTCATAAATATTTGAATAAATATGTACTTTTGTCCCACTTTACCCTTCGTCCCATTTCGTCCATTTTGTCCCCGTGTCCCCCTTTTCCATTAGCCCCGACGTTCATCTTGTCCCGTTTCCCCCTTGTCCCATTTGTCCGTCTGTCCCAATTTGTCCGCCTGGCCGAACTTGTCCGCTTGTCTAATTTGTCCCACTTTGTCTCATTTTCCTAGTTTTTCCATTTCGCATTTTGTTCGATTGTCCCATTTTGTCCAATTGTCTAATTTGTCCCTTTCTCCCCTTTTCCAATTTTGTCCCATTGTGTCCTCTTGCCCTCTTCGTCCTCCTTTCCCCACTTTGTCCCACTTGTCCCCCTTTGTCCTTCCACACATTGCGATTGTTATTTTAAAAGGGTACCAAGACCCTGCACCAACGACCCTTGCGATAGAACATCGAGAGTAATGACAATTCTTAACTCATGAAAGTGTTAAATGTTTATTTGGAATAAGCAGAAATAACAAAAACTATTGTATGTAACAATTCCTCTATTAGTCTTTAAGGCCTAATTTAGAGGACTTGTTACATAAACATCTATTTTCTTGATGAAATGTGTTCATTAAAAGCATATCTTCGGATAAGGTCATGTTAATTTTTTGGGGAATTTGAGTTTTTTTGCGTAATTTTGCGTCAAAGGCAATTTTTAAATTTTAAACAATTATTTTCTCAGAAACGGTTCCAAATTTTTTCTTTAATTTTTATTGCGTATGTATCAAAGAACGGTAAGGTAAGTGGTGTTTAGTCCCACTTCCAGCTCCAAAAAACATTCTGTATTTTCGAAAAAAAAAATCAAAATGGTAAATTCAAATTTCCCACGCTCTATTTTAGGCGGCGTCAGTCTGTGAAGGAAAGTTGAGAGGTGGTTGGAGGCAGTTGGATGTTGTGAGATTTCCTTCCTATTGTTTAACTTAATATTACAAATCGTTTGCTTGTTTTGGTAGCTTTTTTCTTAGAAATTCATGCATAATGCTTGTTTGGACTTTTTGCAATTAACAATTAAAAATGTGTATGACGTATTATGTGGAGAAGTGTATTCTGTGCTAGTTTTCTTAAATTTTAAGATTATTACCCTAGCCCATAAACAAGTTGAATTCAGAAGGAAATGAGTGGTTTTCACAAGAATTAATATGAAAATCTTCACCAAACATGAGTTCCATACGAATCGTCCATTGTTGTTTAAAAATACCGCACTGGCAACAAAGCCAGTGTCGCTGTAACAATGGTAAAATTGCGTTAAAAATATTGTTGCTTTTCTGTACAAAGTGCTGCAAATGCTGTAACGGTTAAATTTATTGGCGTTTGTTTCATTTGTAGAAAGAATTGCTGCTCCTGACTGTCGAAGTGTAAATGTATAACAAAAGGTCGAATGTAAAAACGAACAAAGAAATAATAAACAAAATTGCAAATTCTAATTTACGACGCATCCGACTGTCTGAAGCGCAGTTAATTTGCAGCGGGCTATAATGTTTGTCACGAAATTATAAAAAAACTACTCACATTTTCAAAAAATTAAGCATGACCTTATTTGAAGATGTATTTTTGATGAATAGATTTCATGGAGGACTCCAGCTGCCACCTATCGCCGCCGAAAGTACATTTTTTGATATTTTCTTAATTTTAAAACCTCGTCCTAAATGGCAATTTCCTTTGAAAAATTTGTAGCCGTTTTTAAGAAAATGGCGTTTAAACGCTACTAAAAATGTGATATTTAAAGCTATTTTTCACAGAACATTTTTTAGTTTTCAAAAAACTTCATTTGAAGCATTCACAATCACAAATATAATAATAATAATAATAATAATAATAATAATAATAATAATAATAATAATAATAAAGAAATAGAAGTTTTCAAGACATGGAGAGAGCGGAACCCAGATATAAGACCTACCCTAGACTCAAAGAAGCTTGCCAGTCAACGACGATACGTACTCAGCAGTTGAAAAATTCACAGCAGAACAACTTGCAAACATCCAGAGAAACGCGGAGTATGTTCTTCGATCAAACTATCCACATGACGAACATTTAGAACCATCTAATATTCCTGAAAACGATGGCCCCCTTGAAGGTTCATCTCTTCCAAATGAAACATCCGTCAGTGGTGAAAATTCATCTGGCCATGAGTCACACAATAAGGACATGATGCGGAACCTCCTCCGACGCGAGATAGAACGAGTTCGTCTACTTCCATTCGAATCTCGTGCACCGTTGAAGAGAATTTACGAAAATGCTAAAGCTAAGAGAGTGATAGAAACAGCGAATTCTGTCTTAAATGAGGTTGTACAGACCTCAAGTAGAGATCTAGATATTACTGAAATTAATCACATCGTGTATGCAACTGGATATCTAGTATCTCAGATAATCTTGGGGCCAGCCCAGAACACCGATGGCCGACAGCCAGACAGAGTAAAAAGCTCCGTACCTCCATGGATGAAAAGAATTATGAAACGGATAGCCGACACACGGCGTGAAATATCACTCCTAGCCGAGGCATCTTCTAAGTCAAACCACACGTGTAAAGTTCAACAAAAAATACTCCATGTTGAACAAAAATATCTAATTGACAATGACGCAACAAGGCTAATGGTATCTGAAAAGCTAAAAGAGAAAATCCAAGCATGGGCCCAAAGAATAAGACAGTACAAACGTAGAGAAGATTTCCGTGTACAGAACCGGTTGTTTGAAACAGACGCGAAGAGATTCTATCGCAGTCTGAATCAAAAACCGAATGGCAATGTTGCCCCTCCTTCAAAGGATGACGTCGAAACATTTTGGTCAGGAATATGGGAGGAAACCAGATCCTACAACAAAGACGCATCGTGGCTCCAATCTGAAGTTGATGCTGCCAATGGACTCGTGGAAACAGTGGAACATGTTCAAGGATTCTCGAAAGAGGACCTATGCCAAACAATTCAGAATATGGGAAACTGGAAATCCCCTGGGGGTGATAAGATCCAGATTTATTGGATTAAGAAATTAACAGCACTACATTCTCATCTAGCAAATGCTGTTAATAAATTTTTAGAAAACCCTAAGGAACTCCCCGAATGGCTCACTCGCGGTATTACGTATTTGCTACCAAAAGGAGGAGACAGCTCTTTGGCGAAGAACTACAGGCCAATTACTTGCCTGCCAGTAATGTACAAACTTATAACTGCAGCCATAGCTGACAAAATGTATAGGCACCTAGAGAAGAACCATCTGTTGCCAGTTGAACAGAAAGGATGTCGTAAAGTTTCCTATGGCTGTAAGGAAATCATGCTTCTGAATAAAATAATTTTGAATGATGTAAAAAAACGAAACGTAATTTAAGCATGGCTTGGATTGACTACCAGAAGGACTTTGACAGTGTACCACACGATTGGATTTTGAAGACCCTGGAGATCTATCGATTTCATCCTAGACTTGTTGAGTTTTGCAAGGTTAGTATGAAGTCGTGGAGTACCAGGTTACTAATCCACAGCGGAAAGGGAGTAGTAGAAACAAGAAGTATTCAGATTAACAGGGGAATTTTTCAAGGAGATTCACTATCCCCTCTGCTGTTTTGCATTAGTTTGTTTCCTCTATCAAGACAGCTGTCGCACACTGACTTTGGTTATAAGCTCCATGGTGACGAAAGGCCTTGTATCACATTTATTTTACATGGATGATCTTAAAGTGTTTGCTAAGAATTTGAAGCGATTCTCTCCCAAATGCTGTCTGTCGTGAATGACTTAGCAATGACATCTGCATGAAGTTTGGTCTTGACAAATGTGCAAAAATCAATTTAAGATGAGGCAAACTGACAACGTCAGAGAGCATGAAGTTGATATGCACGCTGTGATACAAGATCTTGAGCCAGGTAAAACTTACAAATATCTGGGCATTGAAGAATGTGAGACCATCTCGAACGACACAATGAAAGAGAGAATTCGCAGGAGTATTATAGACGAGTGAGACTTGTCCTGCAGTCCCCTCTGAACTCAAGGAATAAAATATCAGCAATAGGTAGTTTGGCGGTGCCTGTAGCCGAATACAGTTTCGGACTAGTAGACCGGACCTGAACAGGAAATTCGCATCATGGATCGAAAATCCAGAAAATTGCTTACAATGCATCATGTTGCCCACCCCCGAGCTGATGTACATAGACTTTATGTGTCACGTAAGGAAGGAGGAAGAGGCCTGAGACAAATTGAAGCCTCCTGGCACAATTGCAATAACAGGGTTGGGAAAGTATGTAGTCAGCCATCAAGATGGACCCACTAATGAGGCAGGTCATGAAATCTGACCGAAGAATGGGAAACAGGGGCATTGTAAGTGTAGCAAGAAACATTGCGAACAAGACTATGCAGGACTCCCAGAATGAAAGAGACACTGAACTTCTGATGCTACTTAACACTTAGTTAGTGTAGCAAAAAGGATTGCAAAGAAAACTAGGCAAGACACGTTGAATAACACAGACACTGAACTTCTGATGCTGCTAAATATGAAGTGTGAGACACAAAAAAATGTTAAAGAAATCGTGGAGAGACAAACCACTCCACGGACAATACCTAAAAAGAATGGACCAGGTGCAGATCAATAAAGATCAATCATTTATGACGCTTAAAAGAGAGAGAATGAAGCCAGAATCGGAAGCGCTTGCAATAGCTGCCCAAGATCAGGCCTTGGAGAACACGACATTATGATAAAGCGGTTCTCAAAATTTCCCAAGATGATAAATGCCGCATTTGTCAAGAACACGTAGAAACCATTGATCATATTGTCTCAGCTTGTCCAATCCTAGCAAAGACCGAATACTTGAAAAGACACGACAGGGTGTGTAGCTACCTCCACTGGCAGATCTGTACCGCCCTCGAAGTTCCGAACACATGCACCAAGTGGTACGAACACTCACCGAAACCGGTGACATCTGTTGGATTGTGTACGATATTGTACGACCAACAAATTCAAACTGATCGCACGATAGCGGCAAACAAACCGGATATAGTCATCCGGGATTTGGAGAACAAATCGTGTTTACTTGTCGATGTTGCTGTACCTTGCGATCAAAACGTCGTTACCAAGGAGGCAGAGAAACGTCTGTAATACAAGAGTTTGGAAATCGAGATCAGCCGAATGTGGGGTGTTAAAGCACAGGTCGTCCCGATAGTTATCGGAGCTCTGGGATTTTGTTCCGCAAAATTTGTGTAAGAACTTGTCTAACCTCCCAGGTAATTCAAAAGACTGGGAAGTGCAAGATCGCTTTATTTGGAACAGCCCTCATTTTGCGCAAAGTATTGTAGAGGCACCGACAGTCCCTAGATCTACTCCTTAGGTAGCTGGTTGCAACCATGAGTAGATTTTATATCCAGCCGACAGATAACATCTTTAGTCGTGATTTAGAGGAATAATAATAATAATAATAATACATAATAATAATAATAATAATGAATAATAACTGCTGGCAATGTGCATATTAAAGATTTGCGAAAACTTTCAAAAAAATTACATTTGTATAATTTTTTTAAAACAAGTGGATTTCAAAATGAACTTCACGTCAATATTAAAAAGAGCAATACACTATCCGTTCGAAGAGTTTGAAGAAAAAATTTGGACCCATTTTGAGATAACTGGCGTTTGAGCGTTTCTGAAAATGCGGAATTTTGAGCTAGCTTTCACAGAAAACGGTTGAGTGTCGAGAAACTGTACTTGAAATTATTTAAAGCACATGCACTCATTAATATAATAATGTCAACAAATCGCCGCTAATGTAAATATTAACGACTTGAGAAGCAAGTCAAAAAAATTACATTCTTGCAATTTAAAAAAAAAACAAAAGAATAGAGCAATATGGCGTTATGTTATTTAATAAAGTACATTATCTCTATCCGTACCAAAGTTTAAAGAAACAATTTGGAGCCGTTATTGAGAAAATCTTGTTTTCGTTAATTTTTTAAAATTGCACATATTGCACTCAATATTGCCCGAAAACTACTAAAATTTAAAAAAAATATATACCTTAAATGACCTTAAAGAAAGAACTCACTATGAAGGACAAATTTTATATGAAGGAAAAATCTCCATCAGCTATTTTGTAGTTGGAGGACGACGCCGAATAAAATTCAAACTTTTGCAATTTTCCGAAAATTCAGAGTTATATTCGTGAAATCGGACCTATGCCACCTTAATAAGTGTAATTTACTCTATTCTTAAGAAAATTAAAGAAAAAATGGAGCCGTGTTTTTAAAAATTTCGAAACCGTCCGGGGGGCTTCATGTAAAGTACCCCCCCAAAATTAAAATATCGGTTTCAAATTCAAGGAGCCACGAGATCAGCCAGATCGATAGGGAAGTACCAATTTTGGAAAAAATCGGCTTAGCGGTTTTAGTCGCTAGCATTGTTCACAGACGACGGACATTTTGCTTTTCAATTGGTTTTTCGGTATCAAAGAGCCGCAAAACAGGGATTTTCTGGCTGCACCACGGGTTAGGAAAATTTCTTTTCTTAGTCTAGCAACAGGATTTATTCCCTTTTCGTTACCACAGGCCCTGTAACGAGTTATTCTGCTGAAAATCCGCCATTTCTCGCGGAGCATTACATAACTTTCCCTATATTATTACGTACATATAGTATAAGGAAAGTAAAAAAAAGAAGAGGTATAAAAATGGGTAATTTCCTTTATCATAACAAATGAATTTCTAAACAATGGAACTGTTCTAAGGTGAAAAGAAAAACTAATATTATTCATTCAAAACCGCTCACTATATATATATATATATATATATTATATAATATATATATATATATATAATATATATATATATAATGTCTCTGAGATTTATGTTCAATATTTTTCTGGGTTTGTTATCCAAAAATGGTAGGGCGATCAAAAAAATTATCTTATCAGATAAAGAAAAATGTACTTTTTTGCTTCATTGTCGTGATTTCTTGGCTTTTTTTTGTCTGTGGGACAGAGAAAATGTGCTTTCAAACAAAGAATAAAGAACATGTTAATAAGGATACAGGCACAAAATTAAACTAAATTTGTAGATATCGCTATGATATTTTTATTCTTTAATTTCCGCAGCCCTGCCATTTTGGATAATGAACTGAGAAAATTTTAATCCAGGAGATATTACGTATAAAAACACACAATACATTAATGCCACGTTGGAAATCGAATTTATTCACAAACGTTTTATGACAATGTTTTGTCTAAAATAAGAATACCCTAAAAACACAATTATTCTTTGTGATGAATTCCGTTTTCCTTTACTGTGTAAGTGTACTCCATCCTTGATCTGTTTCTCTCCATTCATCTGTTTGCTTCAGTTTTTGGCTTGATTCATTGTTAACTTCTGCAAATGATTATGACTATTTTTTTTATGTCCCTCTCATTTCATAATTGTCACCTTTCCTTGAAGGGAGGATGTATTAATATACAATGGTGGGTTTTTTCCTTGTTTTAATTATTTTGGATTTATCTGTTTAATTTTATAAAGATTTTATTAAAAACATATTTTTAGTGAGTTCTCCCCCCCCTCTCTCATATTATATATAATTATATATATATAATTAATTAATTCCTACACACATTTACTTATAGTACTTGTTTTATTCCATTATTCATCTATGATTACTGTAAAATTCAATTTTAATACTTTCATTCAAAACAAAATCAATTTCTTTTCATTTTTTGTTTACACTTGATGATGTGCATAAATAGTACGTGAAAAGTCGTGCTCCACTCCACTACCATGTGATTTTTTTTTCAAATCATGTACACTGACCCCCCCATAAAAAAAAGTTGCTACAAAGCTCATACTTTCTCACAATTTTACGTTATCGTTAAGTACGACGGGGGCACCTATATATTTCATTAATTTCGAATAGAAATTAGGGCGAAAACTACTAATTTGTACAAAAAAATTGTACAAACCTTTATTAAAGAGTCGTTTGTTCAACAGCTATGTCTAAGGCAAAAATCTCTATCTTCAATTTGTAGTTTTACTATTTTTTTGCACTTTTCTGAAAAAAAAAAACTAGCATTACCTGAAAATGGGACAAGGGTCACATTTTTTTCCGTCTTTCATCATATAGTGGAGAAAATTTAAAGAAAAAATGTTGCGGTTTTTGAGGAACAAATGTTCGTAAATTTCAAATGCAAATTACGCAAAAACTACTCGTTTTTTTTCAAAAAAAATGTACATACCATATTTAAATTAAAACGCTAATTTTGTTCAAAGACTTTGTCTGAGGCAAAAAATCTCTATTTTCAATTTTGTATTTTAAATGTATCTTTTACAATTTTCGGAAAATCGTGGATTTTCAACGAAAATGATACCTGCATTTTTTTAAATCTTAAACGTCCTTCGAAACATTCAACAAAAATTTAATCAAAAAATTGGAGCGATTTTTGAAAAATATGAAAATGTCCGAGGGCTCTATGTACAGAAGCCCCCAAACTTAAAATATCGATTTGAAATTCCAGGAGCCGCACAATCAGCCAGAACGATCGGAAAGACCAAATTCTGGAGAAAATTGGCCTCTGGAACTGACAGTTTATGTCAGGGTTGTCCAACAGGCAGCCAGCGTTTATTGTCTCGCAAAAGTTATTAAATGAATGAATGTCTCGTGCAAGCATATCGGGTGTAGAACTAGGCGCGCGTAGCACACGCGCCCTGTCGGGATCAACACTCCCTTTGATACAAAAACAGGGTAAGTTTAGATTTAAGGATTTTTTCTGTAAATACAGGAAATTCAAATTCATTTCAATGCGTTTAACTGCGTCCATGCATCTTAAGAGCCTGATATCGCGCATATATCCCTCGCCCCCACGCGTAGCATCAGCAGCATTCGCGCGGACTGCCAATATCAACAATACAGGGTCACGTGTGAATGCCCAGTAAAGAAAATATGGCCCGCAAACAATTAAAGGTTTAGTTGTGCCCTTGAGACCTGTGAAGATGGACATCCCTGGTTTACGCGCTAACGACCACAGACGGGCGTTCCGCTGTCAGTCGATTTTTCGGTATCAAGAACCAACAAAACACGGATTCTGGCTACACTACGTGTAGAGGATCCCCTCCCCCCAACTAAATCTAGCACAGTATTTATCCAGTTTTCGTTACCAGAGCTCGGCAATAGGAGTTTTCAGGCGGAAATTCGCCGTTTTCCGGCGCACGATTACATGACTTTCTCTCCTTACGAAGAATTCGTTAGCCGAGATAGTTATATAAATATAGACACACATACAGATGTCCGGGGGAGGAAACGTTGAAACTTGGAAAATAAGCTCTTTAAGACAATTCTAAGCGTATTTTTCTCTGATAAACTAAGTGGATATTCCGAAGGTTGAGCCGCTATTAGCACTCAAAAGTTGGTTTGAAAAAATGATTTTTAGGCAAAAAGGCAAGTTTCGAAGTTTCCGCCCGGACACACCACACATATGAGCCATTCCACGTCAAATCGCACAAGAGTTGAAATTTTTAAAATGTACGATATTTTTTTTTCCAAAGTCTAGACATCAAAAAAAGAGGGACACGTATTTTTTATTTGCCTGAAAATTGATTCTTTGGCTAATCTTAATCCTTATGGCTATATTAAATTTTGGAATTTACAGGTACTTCACAAAATAAGATCAATTATCTCTCCGAATATACTAAATATAAAAATGCCTGGTTTGTGTCATTTAATACTTTGAAATGTGTATTTTTTCCCTTTGTAAATATATTTTTGAAAAAATATTTTTTTCATTTTAAAAAATGTATTTTTTTCAAAAAAAAGTAAAATTTCTATATAAACTCGATGAGATAAAAATTTGAAAAAAAATATAGGCGTGCTCCTTGTTCAATTTTCTATAAAATACAATAAAAAAGGGGGCACTCCACACATACAGTTCTAAGAAAATCAATTGTAAGTATGAGGGCGCGCTCTGCCTACCCATGCACTAACGAATTGTGTTCGGCCAGTCTTTGATGCAAGTGCTGAAGAACTAAAAAAAGAATGGACCGTCTGCCTGATAAGGGTTTCAAGAGTTAGTAGTATTTCAGATGTTCACTCTGCCCCCAGAATGTATGACATTGTGTCGTACATATTTTTGTGGGTAACATCGTGACTTGTGGGTCACCTATGTTCTTAGAGCGAAACGAATTGAAATACGAGCCATTCCACGTCAAATCTCACTCGAATTGACACAACTATTTAAAAAAATAAATGACACGAAATATATGGCATTCATTCTGGACATCAAAAAAAGAGACAGTGTTTCTTTATTAACCTGAAAATGTTTATTTGTGTAGTTTTGCCTCTATAATTTTGAAATTTATGGTACTTTGCAAAAATATGATTAATTGACACTTCCGAATTGTACGTAAAATAAAAAATACTGGTGTTTCGTTAATTTTTTGATATGTGTATTTTATTCATCTGTAAAATTACTTTCTCAAAAATAAATATTTCATTAAAAAATTGTAATTATTTTTAAAAAACGAAAATCTTCTTTATGAACCTCTCAGATTAAAATTTGAAAAAATAGGCATATTTCTTGTTCAATTTTCTACAAACATAACAAGAAAAAAAGTGGGCACTCAACACGTATAGATAAAAATATAAATTGTAATTATGGTATTCGGCGCCGTGGGTCTGCCCTTGCACTAACGAATTCTGTCGATCAGTCTTGGATACTAATGCCGGCGAACTATAAAAAGAATGGCCTCTGCTGATTTGGGTTTCAAGAAACATTAGTAAATTATGTTCACTCTTTCCCCAGAAGGGATGGGTGACAGCAAAACGAATGCTTTTCCTCGTGGCAGCGGAAACGAATTTTACTGCGAGTCCCTTGCGTCCTAGGGACGGGGTGCCCTCCTGACCTGCTCGTGAAGTACAATCGACCACTTGTCAAGGGAAAGGTAAAATTTTTTCAACATTAGTCGCAATATGCAATACTTATGAAGACAAGAGAGCTAGTATTTGTTCTGTGAATCTGTGTACACTGTGCAACATGAGTGGCGATCAGCGTATGAGATAGATGTTTCAATCCATTTAAACTTTCTGATCCACGATTTTAAAAAAGAAAATCTCCAGACGCGTAAACCACGATTTGCTGGTGAATTTACAGGAGTCATTAGGTTGGCGAATTTGTGATTCATTTCGAAGAAAAGGGAATCGGCTTCCAAAACGGCCTTTTTCTTAATGAAGATAGCATCGAGATCAGGGTGCTCCGTGACATAACGAAAGTAGCGGAAAGTCCAGTGAAAAAAGTGGAAATCAAGAAGTGACAATTTAAAGCTCTTCAGATAGTTGAAGTGTCTGCGAAAGAATAAAGAGAAGATAAACATGAGTTTAATTGCAATGGGAGAAACTCCTGCACGAAAAGAAAATTGGAACAAAATGGCATCCAATGAGGAAATTTTAGAAAAGTACAAGTGCCAACACAGATAAATGTTTTTACATTGAAGATCCTTCGATGCCATCGAAAAATCAAAGATACTAGTAGTAACTTATCGATACTTTCCCTCAACAGATGAAATGACGTTGCAAATTTAAATTTTGACAATTTTTGAAAGTTGGACATTTAATAAAATTAAACGAGGTTTTGCAGCGACCTAACGCATGATAAAACGTTGGCTGAAGATAAGGGAATTTTGTCCAGAACTGAAGTAAATTGGGTAGGGCCTTAAAACTGTGCATTGTGACGAAAGTCAGGAATCTATGGTACGCGAGTACTTGTATGTAAAGTGAGTGTGAGGGACCAGAACATTTCAAAATGTCAGTCAAAACCTGAATAAAGAATCTGTCCTTTAATGATTTATAAATATATTAATATTATTATATGTATATTAATACACATAAGTGTTATATTTATAAATTCAGCCATGAAGTTTCACCTCTCAATAAGTACTTAAATTACTGCTTCATCCAAAGAAAGAATGACGAGACCAGTAAACGCAAAAAAACGTCTCTATTGCCGCAGTCTATTACACATGGTTCCTAAAATATTAACCCATATATTCCCAACTTTTTTTTTTTAGAATTTTTGAGACACTAAGTTTCCCTTTTTGTTTTGGTCTAATTTACACGAATTTTCTATTTTCACTAATTTGACATCTCATATTGTGTAGGAGCCCCGCCCCAAAAATGGGGCAATGGGACAGGAGGTACAGTGTTTTTAGGAGCAGGAAAACCCATTTTTCAAGAGAAAATGTTTATTTTTTGCCACTAAGTAATGAAGAAATATATGGAAGCTATAAAATAGAAAGTATTTTAATGATATAAAAGTGTTAACAATTTTTAGCATTCATGTTTGAGAAATGGTCGATAGACACTGATTGAAACGGAAGTAACTTATGTTCTGGTTACATGTGCTTATGAATGAAATTTCTCAAAGTAATTTGCATGGCATCCGGAACCATTACACTTTACATTTCTTCATGGTGTTTTTAGGCTAGCCACATCTGACTTGTGTTTCACTTTGACAATATATGATCACGACCATCCGTCTCACTTTTTTGTTATCCTCTTCTTACCACTTGGGGATCTGCCTATTTTTCGCTCTAAGCTTTGCCTAAGTATGCTGAAACTATTACTCCTGATAAACGTATGTAATCTAAAAATGATTAAACGCTTTTTCCAGAAGGTGTGAGCGGTATAACTGAAA
>JAHLJT010008446.1:81223019-81234582 GCA_031308135.1 Acheta domesticus | reverse complement strand
AGACACTGAACTTCTGATGCTGCTAAATATGAAGTGTGAGACACAAAAAATGTAAAAGAAATCGTGGAGAGACAACCACTCCACGGACAATACCTAAAAGAATGGACAAGGTGCAGATCAATAAAGATCAATCATTTATGACGCTTAAAAGAGAGAGAATGAAGCCAGAATCGGAAGCGCTTGCAATAGCTGCCCAAGAATCAGGCCTTGAGAACACGACATTATGATAAAAGCGGTTTCAAAATTTCCCAAGATGATAAATGCCGCATTTGTCAAGAACACGTAGAAACCATTGATCATATTGTCTCAGCTTGTCCAAATCCTAGCAAAGGCCGAATACTTGAAAGACACGACAGGGTGTGTAGCTACTCCACTGGCAGATCTGTACCGCCTCGAAGTTCCGAACACATGCACCAAGTGGTACGAACACTCACCGAAACGGTGACATCTGTTGGATTGTGTACGATATTGTACGACCAACAATTCAAACTGATCGCACGATAGCGGCAAACAAACCGGATATAGTCATCCGGGATTTGGAGAACAAATCGTGTTTACTTGTCGATGTTGCTGTACCTTGCGATCAAACGTCGTTACCAAGGAGGCAGAGAAACGTCTGTAATACAAGAGTTTGGAATCGAGATCAGCCGAATGTTGGGGTTAAAGCACAGGTCGTCCCGATAGTTATCGGAGGCTCTGGATTTTGTCCGCAAAATCAAAATTTGTGTAAGAACTTGTCTAACCTCCCAGGTAATTCAAAAGACTGGGAAGTGCAGATCGCTTATTTGGAACAGCCCTCATTTTGCGCAAAAGTATTGTAGAGGCACCGACAGTCCCTAGATCTACTCCTTAGGTAGCTGGTTGCAACATGAGTAGATTTTATATCCAGCCGACAGATAACATCTTTAGTCGTGATTTAGAGGAATAATAATAATAATAATAATAATAATAATAATAATAATAATAATAATAACTGCTGGCAATGTGCATATTAAAGATTTGCGAAAACTTTCAAAAAAATTACATTTTGTATAATTTTTTAAACAAGTGGATTTCAAAATGAACTCACGTCATATTAAAAAGAGCAATACACTATCCGTTCGAAGAGTTTGAAGAAAAAATTTGGACCATTTTGAGAAACTGGCGTTTGAGCGTTTCTGAAAATGCGGAATTTTGAGCTAGCTTTCACAGAAAACGGTTGAGTTGTCGAGAAACTGTACTTGAAATTATTTAAAGCACATGCACTCATTAATATAATAATGTCAACAAATCGCCGCTAATGTAAATATTAACGACTTGAGAAGCAAGTCAAAAAATTACATTCTTGCAATTTAAAAAAAAAACAAAAGAATAGAGCAATATGGCGTTTATGTTATTTAATAAAGTACATTTATCTCTATCCGTACCAAAAGTTTAAGAAACAATTTGGAGCCGTTATTGAGAAAATCTTGTTTTCGTAATTTTTTAAAATTGCACATATTGCACTCAATATTGCCCGAAACTACTAAAATTTAAAAAAAATATATACCTTAAATGACCTTAAAGAAAGAACTCACTATGAAGGACAAATTTTATATGAAGGAAAAATCTCCATTCAGCTATTTTGTAGTTGGAGGACGACGCCGAATAAAATTCAAACTTTTGCAATTTTCGAAATTCAGAGTTATTCGTGAAATCGGACCTATGCCACCTTAATAAGTGTAATTACTCTATTCTTAAGAAAATTAAAGAAAAAATTGGAGCCGTGTTTTAAAAATTTCGAAACGTCCGGGGGGCTTCATGTAAAGTACCCCCCAAAATTAAAATATCGGTTTCAAATTCAAGGAGCCACGAGATCAGCCAGATCGATAGGGAAGTAACAATTTTGGAAAAATCGGCTTAGCGGTTTAGTCGCTAGCATTGTTCACAGACGACGGACATTTTGCTTTCAATTGGTTTTTCGGTATCAAAGAGCCGCAAAACAGGGATTCTGGCTGCACCACGGGTTAGGAAATTTCTTTCTTAGTCTAGCAACAGGATTTATTCCCTTTTCGTTACCAGGCCCTGTAACGAGTTATTCTGCTGAAAATCCGCCATTTTCTCGCGGAGCATTACATAACTTTCCCTATATTATACGTACATATAGTATACGGGAAAGTAAAAAAAAGAAGAGGTATAAAAATGGGTAATTTCCTTTATCAAACAAATGAATTTCTAAACAATGGAACTGTTCTAAGGTGAAAAGAAAAACTAATATTATTCATTCAAAATCCGCTCCATATATATATATATATATATATATATATAATTATATATATATATATATATAATATATATATATATAATGTCTCTGAGATTTATGTTCAATATTTTTCTGGGTTTGTTATCCAAAAATGGTAGGGCGATCAAAAATGTATATTTATCAGATAAAGAAAAATGTACTTTTTTGCTTCATTGTCGTGATTTCTCTGGCTTTTTTTTGTCTGTGGGACAGAGAAAATGTGCTTTCAAACAAAGAATTAAGAACATGTTAATTAAGGATACAGGCACAAAATTAAACTAAATTTTTAGATATCGCTATGATATTTTTATTCTTTTAATTTCCGCAGCCCTGCCATTTGGATAATGAACTGAGAAAATTTTAATCCAGGAGATATTACGTATAAAAACACACAATACATTAATGCCACGTGGGAATCGAATTTATCACAAACGTTTTATGACAATGTTTTGTCTAAAATAAGAATACCCTAAAACACAGTTATTCTTTGTGATGAATTCCGTTTTCCTTTACTTGTGTAAGTGTACTCCATCCTTGATCTGTTTCTTCTCCATCCATCTGTTTGCTTCAGTTTTTGGCTTGATTTCATTGTTAACTTCTGCAAATGATTATGACTATTTTTTATGGTTCCCTCTCAATTCATATTGTCACCTTTTCCTTGAAGGGAGGATGTATTAATATACAATGGTGGTGGTTTTCCTTGTTTTAATTATTTTGGATTTATCTGTTTAATTTTATAAAGATTTTATTAAAAACATATTTTAGTGAGTTCTCCCCCCCTCTCTCTCATAATATATAATTATATATATATAATTAATTAATTCCTACACAATTTTTATAGTACTTGTTTTATTCCATTATTTCATCTATGATTACTGTAAAATTCAATTTTAATACTTTCATTCAAACAAAATCAATTTCTTTTTCATTTTTTGTTTACACTTGATGATGTGCATAAATATTACGTGAAAAGTCGTGCTCCACTACCATGTGATTTTTTTTTCAAATCATGACACTGACCCCCCATAAAAAAAAGTTGCTACAAAGCTCATACTTTCTCACAATTTTTACGTTATCGTTAAGTACGACGGGGCACCTATATATTTCATTAATTTCGAATAGAAATTAGGCGAAAACTACTAATTTGTACAAAAAAATTGTACAAACCTTTATTAAAGAGTTCGTTTGTTCAACAGACTATGTCTAAGGCAAAAATCTCTATCTTCAATTTGTTTAGTTTTACATTTTTTTTTGCACTTTTCTGAAAAAAAAAAACTAGCATTACCTGAAAATGGGACAAGGGTCACATTTTTTCCGTCTTTCATCATATAGTGGAGAAAAATTTAAAGAAAAAATGTTGCGGTTTTGAGGAACAAAATGTTCGTAAATTTCAAATGCAAATTACGCAAAAACTACTTTTTTTTCAAAAAAAATGTACATGACCATATTTAAAAACGCTAATTTTGTTCAAAGACTTTGTCTGAGGCAAAAATCTCTATTTTCAATTTTGTAGTTTTGAAATGTATCTTTTACAATTTTCGCGAAAAATCGTGGATTTCAACGAAAATGATACCTGCATTTTTTTAAAATCTTAAACGTCCTTCGAAACATTCAACAAAAATTTAATCAAAAATTGGAGCGATTTTTTAAAATATGAAAATGTCCGAGGGCTCTATGTACAGAAGCCCCCAAACTTAAAATATCGATTTGAAATTCCAGGAGCCGCACAATCAGCCAGAACGATCGGAAAGACAAATTCTGGAGAAAATTGGCCTCTGAACAGTTTATGTCAGGGTTGTCCAACAGGCAGCCAGCGTTTATTGTCTCGCAAAAGGTTATTAAATGAATGAATGTCTCGTGCAAGCATATCGGGTGAGAACTAGGCGCGCGTAGCACACGCGCCCTGTCGGGATCAACACTCCCTTTGATACAAAAACAGGTTTAAGTTTAGATTTAAGGATTTTTTCTGTAAATACAGAAATTCAAATTCATTTAATGCGTTTAACTGCGTCCATGCATCTTAGAGCCTGATATCGCGCATATATCCCTCGCCCCCACGTAGCATCAGAGCATTCGCGCGGACTGCCAATATCAACAATACAGGGTCACGTGTGAATGCCCAGTAAAGAAAATATGGCCCGCAAACCAAATTAAAGTTTAGTTGTGGCCCTTGAGACCTGTGAAGATGGACATCCCTGGTTACGCGCTAACGACCACAGACGGGCGTTCCGCTGTCAGTCGATTTTTCGGTATCAAGAACCAACAAAACACGGATTCTGGCTACACTACGTGTTAGAGGATCCCCTCCCCCAACTAAATCTAGCAACAGTATTTATCCAGTTTTCGTTACCAGAGCTCGGCAATAGGAGTTTTTCAGGCGGAAATTCGCCGTTTTCCGGCGCACGATTACATGACTTTCTCTCCTTACGAAGAATTCGTTAGCCGAGATAGTTATATAAATATAGACACACATACAGATGTCCGGGGAGGAAACGGTTGAAACTTGGAAAATAAGCTCTTAAGACAATTCTAAGCGTATTTTCTCTGATAAAACTAAGTGGATATTCCGAATGGTTGAGCCCGCTATTAGCACTCAAAAGTTGGTTTGAAAAAAATGATTTTTAGGCAAAAAGCAAGTTTCGAAGTTTCCGCCCCGGACACACACCACATATGAGCATTCCACGTCAAATCGCACAAGAGTTGACATTTTTTAAAATGTACGATATTTTTTTTTCCAAAGTCTAGAACATCAAAAACAGAGACACGTATTTTTTATTTGCCTGAAAATTGATTCTTTGGCTAATCCTTAATCCTTATGGCTATTATTAAATTTTTGGAATTTACAGGTACTTCACAAAATAAGATCAATTATCTCTCCGAATATACTAAAATAAAAAATGCCTGGGTTTGTGTCATTTAATACTTTGAAATGTGTATTTTTCCCTTTGTAAATATATTTTTGAAAAAATATTTTTTTCATTTTAAAAAATGTATTTTTTCAAAAAAAAGTAAAATTTCTATATAAAACTCGATGAGATAAAAATTTGAAAAAAAAATATAGGCTTGCTCCTTGTTCAATTTTCTATAAAATACAATAAAAAAGGGGGCACTCCACACATACAGTTCTAAGAAAATCAATTGTAAGTATGAGGGCGCGCTCTGCCTACCCATGCACTAACGAATTGTGTTCGGCCAGTCTTTGATGCAAGTGCTGAAGAACTAAAAAAAGAATGACCGTTCTGCTCTGATAAGGGTTTTCAAGAGTTAGTAGTATTTCAGATGTTCACTCTGCCCCAGAATGTATGACATTGTGTCGTACATATTTTTGTGGGTAACATCGTGACTTGTGGGTCACCTATGTTCTTAGAGCGAAACGAATTGAAATACGAGCCATTCCACGTCAAATCTCACTCGAATTGACACAACTATTTAAAAAATAAATGACACGAATATATGGCATTCATTCTGGACATCAAAAAAAGAGACACGTGTTTCTTTATTAACCTGAAAATTGTTTATTTGTGTAGTTTTGCCTCTATTAAACTTTTGAAATTTATGCGTACTTTGGCAAAATATGATTAATTGACACTCCGAATGTACGTAACATAAAAATTACTATGGTTTGTTTCGTTTAATTTTTTGATATGGGTATTTATTCATCTGTAAATTACTTTCTCAAAAATAAATATTTCATTAAAAAATTGTAATTATTTTTAAAAAAACGAAAATTTCTTTATGAACCCTCTCAGATTAAAATTTGAAAAAATAGGCATATTTCTTGTTCAATTTTCTACAAAACATAACAAGAAAAAAGTGGGCACTCAACACGTATAGATAAAAATATAAATTGTAATTATGGTATTCGGGCGCGTGGTTCCTGCCCTTGCACTAACGAATTCTGTTCGATCAGTCTTGGATACTAATGCCGGCGAACTATAAAAAGAATGGCCCTCTGCCTGATTTGGGTTTCAAGAAACATTAGTAAATTTATGTTCACTCTTTCCCCAGAAGGGATGGGTGACAGCAAAACGAATGCTTTTCCTCGTGGCAGCGGAAACGAATTTTACTGCGAGTCCCTTTGCGTCCTAGGGACGGGGTGCCCTCCTGACCTTGCTCGTGAAGTACAATCGACCACTTGTCAAGGGACATGGTGAAAATTTTCTCAACATTAGTCGCAATATGCAATACTTATGAAGACAAGAGAGCTAGTATTTGTTCTGTGAATCCTGTGTACACTGTGCAACATGAGTGCGATCAGCGTATGAGATAGATGTTTCAATCCATTTAAACTTTCTGATCACGATTTTTAAAAAAGAAATCTCCAAGACGCGTAAACCAACGATTTGCTGGTGAATTTACAGGAGTCATTAGGTTGGCGATTTGTGATTCATTTCGGAAGAAAGGGAATCGGCTTCCAAAACGGCCTTTTCTTAATGAAGATAGCATCGAGATCAGTGGCTCCCGTGACATTAACGAAAGTAGGCGGAACGTCCAGTGAAAAAAGTGGAAATCAAGGAAGTGACAATTTAAGCTCTTCAGATAGTTGAAGTGTCTGCGAAATGAATAAAGAGAAAGATAAACATGAGTTTAATTGCAATTGGAGAAACTCCTGCCACGAAAGAAATTGGAACAAAATGGCATCCCAATGAGAATTTTAGAAAGTACAAAGTGCCACACAGATAAATGTTTTTTACATTGAAGATCCTTCGATGTCCATCGAAAAATCAAAGATACTATTTAGTAACTTATCGATTACTTTCCCTCAACAGATGAAATGACGTTGCCAATTTAAATTTTGACAATTTTTGAAAGTTGGACATTTAATAAAATTAAACGAGTTTTTGCAGCGACCGAAACGCATGATAAAACGTTGGCTGAAGAAAATGGAATTTTGTCCAGAAGCTGAAGTAAATTCGGTAGGCCCTTAAAACTGTGCATTGTGACGAAAGTTCAGGAATTCTATGGTACGCCGAGTACTTGTATGTAAAGTGAGTTGTGAGGGACCAGAACATTTCAAAATGTCCGTCAAAACCTGAATAAAGAATCTGTCATTTAATGATTTATAAATATATTAATATTATTTATATGTATATTAATACACATAAGTGTTATTATTATAAAATTCATCATGAAGTTTCACCTCCTCAATAAGTACTTAAATTACTGCTTCATCCAAAGAAACCGATGACCAGTAACGCAAAAAACGTCTCTATTGCCGCAGTCTATTACACACTGGTTCCTAAAATATTAACCCATATATTCCCAACTTTTTTTTTTTAGAATTTTATGATGACACTAAGTTTCCCTTTTTGTTTTGGTCTAATTTACATGAATTTTTTCTATTTTCACTAATTTGACATCTCATATTGTGTAGGAGCCCCGCCCCAAAAATGGGGGCAATGGGAACGGAGGGTACAGTGTTTTTAGGAGCAGGAAAACCCTATTTTCAAGAGCAAATGTTTATTTTTTTGCACTAAGTAATGAAGAAAATATATGTAAGCTATAAAATAGAAATTATTTAATAGATAATAAACGTGTTAACAATTTTTTTAGCATTTCATGTTTGAGAAAATGGTCGATAGACACTGATTGAAACGAAGTAACTTATGTTCTGGTCTACATGGGCTTATGAATGACATTTCTCAAAGTAATTGCATGGCAGCCGACATTACACTTTTTACATTTCTTCATGGTGTTTTTATGGCATTCGCCACATCTGACTTGTGTTTCACTTTGACAATTATATGATCACGACCATCCAGTCTCACTTTTTCTGGTATCCTCTTTTTTACCACCTTTGGCGATCTGCCTATTTTTCGCTCTAAGCTTTGTCCTAAGTATGTCTGAACTATTCTCCTGATAAACTGTAGGTAATCTAAATGATTTAAACGCTTTTTCCAGAAGGTGTGAGACGGGTATAACTGAAATGCATTATGCATGGATGTCATTCAAGGGAAACATCAAAGTTGCCAATACCACTTTTTCATTCTGATGGCTGTTCTGTAACATGAGACATTTTGATCAAGCCGATCCACCCCTCCCATATACAAATTGTAGGCAGAAATGCAAGCAGGTTGTAGAATTTCAATTTTCTTCTTCTCAGATATAACTCCAGCGTTTAGCTTTTCCTAGAGGAGATACTCCTACTTTGTTGGAGGCAACAGTTACGATATTGTTATCGTTGTAGCGGACAACACTGATCTGTGTTTCTGGTCTGTCTCTTGATCATACGCACCCTCTTTGCATCTTTTTCATTTTAGAAGGCTCTATGAGAGGGGCTTTTTCGACTCTATTGTTTCCTGATAGTACCAGTTGCATCATGTCCCGTGTTACCTAGTTTTTCTAGAAGACGAATGGAAGTAAAATAATTGTCCATATATAAGCTGTACTTTTTCTTCTCGGGTAGTTCTTGGAGCAAGTCCATAACTACTGATCCACCCACACCAAGATCTGGCATTTCGTTCCCAGTAGAAGCTCCCTGGTACGGTTCCGCTTGTACAAGGTAGCCCATCGAGTGCAAAGGGACCATACCCTTGAAACCAAAACGTATTGGTTTCCCATGTAGGTGTTGTTTCGTGGAGTGGACGACCATAGTACGGAACCATGGTTTTCATACGATGCACAAGTTCGCATCTTGGGGAAAGAAAGTGAGCCATCTTTCGTTTATCATTGCCCACAAAGGTCGAACTTTCGAGAATTTATCACTTTTAATTAGGTTATTATTGTCAGAGACATGAAAATACCTTAAAATTTCTTCAAATCTATTTCTAGATATTGCCCTTAGCTACTCCTTGGTGATGTGTGTCAATTCCAGTGTCCCAGTACAGACGGTACCTTGCATTACCACAATATCCACTGAGCAACAAAATAGCAATAAAAGTTTTCATTTCACATAGCGACACATGAAATTTAGTGTTTCCTTTGAAAACAGCGTATTTCATACTCGTTTCAACCAGCAAATCAAATACTTCACTGTCATAAAATAATTCAAACAGATCAACAGGAGACCACTCTTTTTTATTCAGCCAATCTGGTTGTTCCCAAGTACGTTCTGGGACAGGTATAATGTCCGATTTTATCCAGTTTCGAACCTTCTTCTTCCTTGAATCTGTGGTCAATTCAGCCGCGGTCCTCTGGTTCATAACATCGAGTGTTACTTCTTGTGATGGTAAAATAATTTCTTCTATTCCGGAGGAAGTAATTTTTGTTGCCTGCAGTTCTCCTAGGCCTCGGAGCTGGTTTCCAGTTAGATGGTTTACATCACCATCTTCTATTTCATCTTCTCCACTGTCTTCATCACTTAGAAGATGGTTCTCAGGAGCAGAGATATAAATAGAAGCTTCTGTGAAATCATCGCTTTCTAATAAACTTATTATTTCGTTAACGGATAATCTGAAATGAATAATAAGAGAATCAAATGAAATTCAAATAGAAAAAAATATTTAAACATTCGAATATAATATATAATCACGCCCTGAAATATTGATATTTACTCAAAAGTCAAAAATATACTTGCTAACAATAGATATAAAACCCTGTACCCTCCCGTTCCCATTGCCCCAATAAAGGGGCGTCACTATTTTATTGTAATTTGCCGCTAAATAAAAGCTATAATCTTTTGTATGTAAAATATATTTCAAATATAAGTTTCACCAAATTGTGTTATAACAAAATAAACGATAAAAATAATCATTAATTTAAGTAATGTACTTACGATTCGTGAAGCGACATGATGCTCAAATGCAGGCACTATACGAAGGTCTCTCACAACAATGGAAAACGCTATAGAGTAATCCAGTGAACTATCTTATTCATTGTTGCCAACACAACAACATAGGGTATATAACACATCTTCATTCCTTTCAAGAAATGAACTATTAATAGGAAAATACACTGCCCCATTTTTGGGGCAATGGGAATATATGGGTTAATATCTTTTAAACTTACTGAGATCCCACTTTGATTTTTTCTGGACTTATTATCAATACTCTAGTGCGTTTATAATATATTTTTAAAATCTTTAGCTCATCGAGTTTACAAAAATATTCAATTTTTAAAATTTCAGTTTTTTTTTAAAAATTCAAAAAATTAAACGTTTTTAAGTTTCGAATGGAATTTGAACGGAATTTCTATAATTAATGTATTCAAGTCTATGATATTTTTAAGTTAGTGATGCGCGTCATTTTTGGCAAATTTCATTACACAATATTTCCGAAAATAATAAAGTTAGAAAAAATTTAAAATACACGTGTTCACTTATTTGATCCATATAACAAATAGAAAATAAACAAAAAATATGAAGGTCAAATTTTGGTCTTTTTTGAGGGATTTGACGTGGAATGGCTCACATATATATACACACACACACACGCACACTGGAGCGTGTGTGTGTAAAAATATTTTCATAGACTTTCCGCATCTTTCTTTCCCAAATATTAATATAACAGAAAAATTACAACTTAATTATATTTCTTATACTTTAAAAATATTTTACAATCATATAGGGTTATTCCTTGACTGCCTGTAATTTTTTTTACAACTTTAGAGGTTAACTTCTTACGTTCAAGACATCCAATCGGTATGGCACCTACAGATCTGTCATGTAGACATTAAAATCAATAGAAAATATTTTTTTCGGGTGTGTACTTATGATACATGAACTAGTGACAAATTGGTCATCTTTGAGTCAGTATGGCGGTTACTTACAGCCGCCGAAAAGGTACGGCGTGGTTATAATTGGCAATGAAAATGAATTTTCTACCATTACAGCAAAACATTACCTTTGAGCTCGTAACACAAGAGGGCATTAAAAAAGTGACACTTTAAATTCAAAATGGCGTACAGCGTACAGTTTGAGATGCCACATCGGTATGGCATACAACTTCACACTTTGGCTACGAACAATATACAACAAGAATTAGCTGGGTAGTCATTCCCCAAAGTGAGTTTTTTTCGACACATTAAAAAAATGTGCAGCGTAACTTCGAGACCTACAGGCGTTTCCCTGTTCCTCGTAACACTAGCTAACTTCTCAAAAAGTTTTATCTTTAAGCTTATCATACGTGGATTTTTTTGCTGACTCTCAGTCTATTAATACGTTCATATTCTCAAGTACCGGTCGCAATTCCAACTGATTATTCATTTACACGTTTAACAATCCCGTTTAGCATTCAAAGTTAGTATAGCTTTCTTGCTTCGCGAAAGACAAGTTTTCCGTCGCACCAGCGCTGTCTTCAATGTGTTGTTTTCTCGGTACTTTTGGATACTATTTTCACTTTCAGTCTGATTCCAGATCCAGAGAAA
>JAHLJT010008446.1:81217293-81222019 GCA_031308135.1 Acheta domesticus | reverse complement strand
AAAAACAATAAGCTTTCCCATAAGATTCACCTAAGTTTTTGAATTTGTGTTCAATGATTTTAAAATTTGTATGTAGAACAGTTTGTATCAATCTTCAGTTAGATAAGCATACCTCATGAAAATAAAATTAACAGCATAAATAGGGACATTATATTCTCAAAACTTCTATTTAAAACTAAATGGTCATGACTTAGTTGAGCATCATCTTCCCAGACTTGTATTTGCAAGGTAAAGAATCGTTACCTCACTTCACACCCACACACATACCTGTACTGTGAACAAGCTAAAAATTTCAAGAACTGAACTGGCCAGCAGTATTATTTTCACACAGGTTAACAATGCAAAGCAATGCAACTATATACAAAAGTATGTTGAATGTAATAATCTGCCTATAATTACAACCACTATATGAAGCATCAGCAATTAACAACATTTTTTCACTATGTACAAAATCGTAATATAGCATGTAATAAAAAGACATTAAGTGAGCTAATCTCCTCTTGACAGTATCATAGGATTTCAAAAGTATTATTTTATTCAAGGTGGTATCATTGTAAAAACTGATGCACAAAATAATTTGCCAAAGAAAACAATTACCTAGACAACAAAAATTCACAACAACTGTAAAAGATTTATAGTGAATTACTAAAACAATAAAAGAAAAGAACTGCAGAAAAAACGGTAGTGAAATTTACCCTTTCTTTCAATTTTGAATCCTCTCAAAATTGTATTTTTCTTGTATGTCAAAGAATTCAGCAGATTCTTTATTAAAAAATTCTACCAATTAATTTTTACTTCAAATAAAACTGACCTTGAAAAAGTGGCATATACAAACAAAAATTAACCATATAACACATTGTGTTTCATGTTGGCAATAATACAAATTAAAAACGAAGATTTCTTTTGACTACAAATTTGACTGAAATTATACTGAGAAAAAACAATCAAACTTATTTTACAATAAACTCTTGGGGATTTCTTAAAACATTTTGAATATTTGATAAATGTTTCTTTTTGTTATAATATTAGCGTACAATTCACAAGATGCATAAATGTATTACTGAGTGAAATGACAACAGAAACAGCTGGATACAACTTTTCTTTGCAGTTGTATGCAGTTTTATTGCATGTACATATTATATATATGTGTGTGTGTGTGTATGTGTATATATATATATATATATATATATATATATATATATATATATATATAAAACAACACTACCCAACAATTCTCTGTAATGAATGTCTGTTTCTTATGGACAGGGAGGAATACTTTTATTACTGCCAATCACTAAAAATTTTAGTTTCGAAAGAAGCTAAATGTACTCAACTTTCGAATTACAGTATTGATGCATTAGGATATTTAATCATGTACTGCACAAACCAGTCAATTTTTGTCAGGTAAGCTCCATTTTTAAAATCACAGTTTTCACCAATGATATCTACAACACTTAAAATTTTTGTGAAAGTGCTATTGCAAGGACCCGAAATTAAAAAGACATACCCTGAAATATAGAAAAGGGCAAATAAAAGTTAATAATAATAAGAATAAAAAATATAGAATAATAATAATAATAAAAAAAACTGAAAGAGAAAAGACTAGCTCATCATTTAAAAGACATTCATTCAACCCTACCCAACAAACACCTATCAAAATAAAACAAACTGATTTCATAAGTAATTGCAGAACTTAAGTAGCAATGAACTGTAAACATCAAAGAAGGTATACTTATCTCAACACCTTTTATGATGTACTTTCATTCCCAGGGTCAATAACCCTGAACTACAAATATTCTCAGAATTGTTGAAGCAGTGTTAATAGACAAGAAGTGAACAATGAAACTTAAGAATCAATGCTAATACACCATTTAACTTTTTCTTGAAATCGCATACTAGCACACCTCTACCTTGTGTCATTCTGTTATCCAAATTAGAAGCACACAAAGTATCCTTTTCACATTTGTACACTTGACTGCTTACACAAAAATATGCCAAATATATCAGTAAATTGTGTATTAAGTCTGAAACATACTCTACATAAATGGAGATTTACAAAACGATTTCATTCCACAGAAAATTGACCATGTTCTGCACTAGAAAGTTTTAGGCTTTGCCATTAAACAAATAAAAAAATATGAAGTACTTCATAACATCTTCCAGGTCCCTATGACAGTTAACTCCTTATAGCAGATCATATCATGGGCTGAACAACCCCAACACAATTCAATACAATGTAATTAGCCACTGCTGATATCATGTTTCATCTTCTCATGATCATCTAGTACATAACTAACTATCCAGCCATTCCATTTCAACAGATATGAAGAACATGGGTAATGATGCAACAAAATAACAAATATTTTCATATATGACCACATACACAAATAATACTTAAAATATAATTACAATTACATTAACATACAACCCACAAATGACTATAGATTGCTAACATTCAAAAGTACTGTTGTGAGTTACTGCAGAAAGTCGGCAACATTCATGAATTCTGCAACCACCCAAAACAGATGTGATGTTAAATGAGAAGACCCTGATTACACATGCTAAAAATGCCCCAGAAAAAGGACTGGAGTGAACTCAGATCACGAAAGGACTTTACAAGAAACAATAATTTTAGGATATGATTGTTTTCATTTAAAAAAGATAGCCCATATTTTTGAAATTTCACATTTAAAGCTGCACGGATAATAACAGCTCCTTTATCCTTGTTGAAAATGTATGATATATAGTGACAGAAGGAAATTTTCTTCCACATCATTAACAAGCACTACAAACAAGCTCACAAATAATGGGAGCTTAATACATGTACAACTGAAAACAATATCTATTGTGTACAAATCCATCATCCATACTTATACAAAACATTTAAATAAACGACAAACTTCAGTCAATGAAATTATGTTCATAAACCCTTAACCGAATTTTGAAACCTTAAGAAATTGAAAATGCACTTTGAGATGCCAAAATACCACAGATACAATGGCATCAAAAAAGGGAAATAATAAATAATACCAAGATAAATCTGTAACATCAACCGTAACAAACGATTTGGAAAATTTAACAGTCCCTTTTCTCATGTATTTACTCTTGGCCCCAAACAAGATAATACATATTGCAATCAAGGCACTGAACACCTTGTAATTCAAACATCCACATCAGCACTGATGTGCAGTGATCCCATTCAAAAGGGACGCTATAGAAACCAAAGTGCTGAATAAAGTCACAGCAGCAACCAAGCAAATTACCTGGCATAACGTGTGTTTTACAAATTAAATAAATAAATCTAATAGTGTGATGGCAAATAAAAAAATGCACGTCATAAATGCTAGAAAGGACAGAAATGTTAGGATTATTAACATTATTTGGCAGAAGACCAAAAACATACCCTTAAATTTATGCTCTTTAAAATGATTATACTGTCTTGAAAATAAATATACCAGGCCCAAATGTATTTTGACTAAAATTATATTCTTCATCATTTATTCAATTCTTGTAATTATCATCACATGGGCCTTGCAAATGCACTTCACATAGTACTACTCTGCATTACTTGACACTGCATTTTTTGACACATTTGTCCTCTGGTGCAAATTGTTGCCAGAACCGGATCCAGATCCAGTAACAGTGGCATCTTCAGAAACCTCATCGCTGGAAGAGCTGCGAATATCACCTTCCATCTGTTGAATAAGAAAATGATTTTAATTTAATGTAACTTTTTTCAAATTTAAAGAAATGTACCGGCAATAGCATACATTTGATGCAGCCCTATTCAGCACTAGCATAATTAATTATTTACCATATCACTAGAGACAGGATTTCCATGCAATTGCATGTTTTTGTTCAAGCTTCGTAGAGATTTAAAACCTTTGTAAATATGTGTTTCATGAAAAACTTGTTTAAAAAATGCATACTTTATCCATGCACGGTTGCATGTTTTGGTATTTTTTGGAGAAATTCATGCATAATGCATGTTTGGACGTTTTTTTACATTAATAGTACATATTTAGATTTCTATCAAGCATATTTAGTACTTTCTTAATATTTCTCTGCATAATTTGTGAATATTAAAACATGCATATTTTTTTATCAGTAGTATATTGATCTTGGACTATGAGAGCGCACAGTTTTCCTCAGTGTTCATTGTTATACTATACATTTTAACCTTCCAGTCCACTACTTGAATTTGCGACACAATTACACGTGCGGAGAGCAAAGATCGCGAAATGAATTATCAACACCATATTACATGTCGCAAAGGATACGGAAGATATACAAGGCCAAAACTCAATATCCTTGATAACTGACAATGGGAGACGAAAATAATCAAGAGTATGTTCTCAGTCTGCTTGCATGCAACAGAGGATTACAACAATTTTTGCTGCAGAAATTATATAATTGGAAATACTGGAACTCAGAGAACGATAAAACAATGTCAATGAAATAGATATGAAACGAAACACACAACTTCAATTTTGATTGAATTGAAAATAATTATTGCAGGCTCATATTAATAATTGTTTTAGCAGTTTGAGATTCTCTGAGGTTCAAGCATTGTTTTGTAGAAACTGGCATAATTTTTAAAATACTTATATACCTGGTAGTACACATATTTTTTCCAAACATTTTTCTCGAGTTTCAGAATTTGACTTCTGTTATTTTTAATGTTATTGAAAAAATGTAAATCGTTGAGTATTTCGTATTTTTCTTT
>JAHLJT010008446.1:81209793-81212293 GCA_031308135.1 Acheta domesticus | reverse complement strand
TAAGATCAAATGTTACAGTTTATACATGGATAATATAATAGTCAGTGACCACAGTATATATGTGCATTATTACTCTCTCAATTTATTTTTGTCACCAAATTTGAAATTATTAGTAGTGTCCAAAACTTTTGGCCAGCAGTGTACCTTAATTTAAGTGCGATGTGATGCCTCACAATATGTGCCCCAAGGTCTTATCCACATACGTTTGCTCTTTACCCTTTTCTGCTTCAGCATTAAACATAGGTTAGGTATTATTGATAATAAAGAAGCACAAACGCAATTTATTTGCAGGCATGAAAACATTGAACGTAATATTCACGTTTGTCAAGGTCTTTGCGAAAGTTCCCTTCATTTAAGTTCAAAGATCATCAACAAAGTTTTTTGTCAAACATCTTTTATAGTACAAGACCCACAATAGTTATTTAACTCGCAACAGGAATTGGCTAAATACAGACCTTGCTCAAATCCTGGAAACAAACATAGTTCTAGCATTCAATTTTCTTGCAAGATATGAACTAGATCATTAAACTAATGTTCCAAAAGAATTAGGCAACTATTTCTTTCATATTATTTTATACAACATTGACAAGAGTGAAACAAATACAAGAACTGAATTAAATAGAACATTGTATTTCAAATTATTTCCAAAACATCACTAAGATATATTTTTAAGCAATATCAAAATAATTAATTCAGAATATCAAAACTAAAAGATATGTAAGATTTTTAAAATGTGTAAAGCCTCTTCACCATACAACATCTGCTGGACCAAAGAATTCTCCAGCTACACCTGAACATTAGTCAGATTTAAAAATTAAGTTATTTTCGTTTCCAAGAACACTAAACTGACTTCCAGAATCATGAGAATAAATTTCATGAGAAATTTAATCTCTTAAAGAAGATTTGTATGCAATAATTGATTTCAAACAAAATATATAAATTAAAAACCACCATTTTCCAAATATTGGGTGCACATGAACCTGGATAACCAGGATACATATATACATGAACCTGGAGGACCAGTTTTTAAGAATATCAATATCCATTGTAGAAAGGGTTTTTGCACAAGACTAATAATGAATAAGCACAAATTCTCCGATATCTAATGATATTGACAATAATATAATGGACAAAAAAAGAGAGCAAGGAAGGTTCAAGAAGACTAATTTCTCTTAATGATCATTTTTTGATGGCACACCACCAGCAACTGAAATACTTTCATGAAGACAAACTTGTTAGAAACAAAACTAGATCATTAGTAACATACTGAATGAATACTCTACGAATGTCAACATTGGAAATACATCGTACTGATGTATATCACACCTATACAAACAGTAAAAGCCCTCTTTTACACTTTTAAGGATCTGAGAAAATAATAGTGTAAATTGTGGGAAAGTATAAAAGGTGGGAAATTACTTTTGCTTATATAATAAAATATAGAACATTCATATTGTACATTTATTAATAATACCGAACTTTTATGAAAAACTGCCAAGCTTCTTAGGTCTTCTCTTCAAAATCCACTAATTTCTACTGCTTTATAGAATTGATTATATTACAATCAAATGAACACAAACTTTTTACAAAAATGTACACAAAAATGAACATGCCACTGCCTCTAGAAAGAATATAAAAATAGTAGTATCTACCACTGTAAACATGCTTGCAAGAGAAAGAGAAATAGTATGGAATTATGGCAATCTTTTCTGCAATTACTTTAACAAGACAAGTTTGATAAAGAGAAGAAGAAGAAGAAGAAGAAGAAGAGGGAAAAAAAACTGAGAAAAATGTTTGATAAAGAAATTTTTTTAAAAGTGTCTGTCATTGCAAAAATTGCAGACACTGAATTACTACTAACTGATCTAATAGTGAAATTGGAAGTGACGTGCGCATTTTTATGGTTCCATTCTATCAGTGATACATTGGCAATATACAAAACATTTTAGAAATACTACCGATGCAACCTAGTACACCCTAACAACTTCCCCCTTATTTTGAAAACAGAATTTAAGGCAACAGCACCTAGCCCAGAATAATATCCACAGCTAGTTTCCGAAAGATTTTTAGGAAAGTCAATTTTTTGTGACGTGTTCAATGTTCTAAACTCAAAACAACATATGCGGTACAGTATGAACTATGTCTGCAAACTACTACAAAAACAAGTGACATTCCTGGCTCACATTTGCAAAATACTCTCAAATTAGCCAACAAGTGGCAGCACAATACAGCCACATCAATGGAGACATCACTCCCAGTGCCCAGTCTATATACTCTGCCACATGTATGGAAAGGAGGAGGAAATGTGCACCTGAGCTATACTTGGGCTTGGTCTCTGACTGTTAAGCAAAGCTTGAGTAAAGGTCGGGTTTGGGCTTCAGTGTGTTAAGGAGGGTGTTAGTGAGCTGGTGAGGGGGGGAAGGAGGAGGAGCATGAGGAAATTTATAAGAAGAAAAAATGATCCTAACAAATATGTCTAAAATACTGAAAAAACTCAATC
>JAHLJT010008446.1:80929176-81208793 GCA_031308135.1 Acheta domesticus | reverse complement strand
AAGACGTGTTAAATCCATAATACTGTGAAAATCACGAACAGGAAGTCACAAAGAAGCTGATAGTTTGCATACTTTGCCAATTTTGCTGCCTGTATAAAAAGCAAATTATTTTTATTATGAGAAATATATATAACAGTATAATAAACCATCCTACTATGAATTATTCATACCTCTAAAAATGTATCAGCACAATCATGGGTAAGTAATACAAGTGTACCAATGCGATGGAGATTGCAGACCCAGGAAAACGATAGAAGACATATAGTAGCTATATGATGTACAAACATCTGCCAAAAGTCTTTGCGTTTTACATCAAAGAATTGAGAAACCGCCAAAGACCAATAAAGGCTAATGAGCTCATATAATACCACCAACAATCTGTAGTTATGCCCTGTTGTACAAAAAAAAAATAAAAAATAAAAAAATAAAAAAAAATAAAAATAAAAATTGAAATATTTCTAGAGATGAATATTAAGCAATACAAGTAAACTAATACATTTGTGTTAAGTACATTTATGTAAACACTAATATCTATAAACATACTTGATGTGGGTAAGAGTACCAATTTTCATTAATGTCCCAAAGCCATGGTTTGTCCCAAAGACAGAAGATACCATATAGGAAAGAATATGTGTAATACAGCCAACGCCAACTGGAAAAAAAAAAAAAAAAAATACACTCTTGAAAAACATCATAGCTACACAAAATGAAACCATAAAAATATTACTAAAAAAAAAAAAAAAAAAAAAAACCCATATTCACACAGGATTTTAGCACAACTTATGTGTTAAAGAATTTAATCTTTTTTGAATCGCATAAACATAATTTTGCTATAATAGTAGCAATGTTTCATATACAACAATATATACTTGTATAATAATTGGTTTCAAACTACAATTCTAAATGTTAAGTTCTTGGTGCAGACTGTTTAAAAACATGTTTTGCTTCATTTACAATGGTATTTAAATGTTTAAGTTTGTATTAAAAAAATGAGTGATGTGTCCCTTTGCTATAAAAACATCTTAGGTGGACTTCTTTTGTTTCTGAAGAATATACGGATTAATGGGGGTGGGGGAGGAGGAGGAAATTATTTTTACACAATAAGAATTTTGTTTCATCAGGCACGATGTTAACTTGAATGCTGAAAATGGTAGTTTCCTTCATCTTCACCTTCATGCGAACTGAAGAGGTTATTTCCAAATATCTCCATCATGCTATCAAATAAGGTGTTCAAAAACCATGTTTCTCCTATGTTAATGAATATCTCAAAATCGTTGAATCCCTTCTTGAACTATATGGCTGAATGTGAATAGTTTCCTTTCCTTAAAAATTGTGCTTCGAGATAAGCTCTTCAATAATATTGTGTATGGAATCTACAAATTTCTACAGTACTTCTGCAGTGAAATTCCATCCAGAACTGTACAACATAAAACATTTTTTAATTAAAATTGTCCTTTCTTCAGTCACCCGTTTACTTAGAAATGCAAAGCTTAGCCAGTGAAATCAATTGTCACACTAAAATTGTTTGCCATTCCTAAGTTATTTCCTTGGTACAAGGAAGTTGATAGAAATCCATAAATTAGGAAATACAAGAATCTGAAAATCAGCTGCATCAACAACAAATTCCACACAACTAGAATTCAAATACAGTCATTGAGAACAGGCTGTGTAACCATCATGCCTTGGAACACACCATTAGATGTCCTGGAATCTCTGAAAGGTGTGCCAAGCTATTGTCATTAGAAAATCACTGCAGGGGAATCTTAAGGAGATCCAGGGGAAAAGAGCATTGTTGAAATACAGAATGTGAAGCATTACCAGGGTTGCACAATAAATGAAATGATTCAGCCAATGTGCACAAAACACGAGTCTCAGTTTAATTCTTAACACATTGCAATAATTTACTTCTAAGTTATTAATAATTAAAAAAGAAACATGTTAATATGAATTCTTGTAAATTTCTGGAAACACCTATAATCCACTACAGTGCTCTTTTTTCTCTCACTGTAAATAAATACAGGAGAAGAAACTTTAAGGAGCCGGAGGACTTAATTTCTCACCCTTTCACACAATCAAATCAAAGTTGGGCAAAGTGGTGTCAAATTCCACACACAACTGTCACAGCATGCAGTCCCTCAGTCACGGCCACAGGCCCAAAGAATGCTTCATGAAAAATCTTAAACACTTACACAAAACCAATATGAAGGAGACCATTTTCACTTATCTACTGCACGAAACCCTTTTGAAAACGCCTTCCTCCGAGACGTTTTGTTGATAGATCATAAAAAATTAAATATTTTATGAATGTATATATGTTCTGCAGTGAAAACGAATTATCTGCATTTACATTTGTAATAAGTGTATGATAAAATAAGCTCAATAAGTTTAACCTTCAAGTCTCAAATATCTCTATGATCCCACTCCATAACAAATACCTATATGAAAAAATCATTCAATAATTTAATCTTCTTTCTCCCTTAATGTGTCTTCTCTAAGTCTCTACTGCAATTCTTTGGTTTTCCAAAACATTAATGAAGTATGTAAATGGAAAAGACAACCTCATTTCACACATTGGTTGCCATTACAAACATACGCTACTCAAAACAAAAAATCGAAAAAAACTTGTGTCCCATGAAGAAACAGTAAACCAATTTCAAATAAACACTATTTTAATGGAACTTTGCCAATTGAGAAAAACTCAATCTGGTTCGTGAACTGCAACAGTGAAGACGACCAAGTACTACTAAATCTTATGAACGTTGTGCCCGAAATATTACTGAAGCTCCATTTTCTCGTGGAATGCCAAGTTTGAAAGACCACAAGATGGGTTTTCCCATTTATTTGCTTACTTTTGTTTATTACAGTATAAAGATTCTGGCAGTTTTTAGTTCATCCTTGCACTGGAGGTCACAATAGGTAATGTGAAGTACAGATTTTTGTATTCACTCCTATTTCCAACTCTTAACACCAAAAATCCTCTTTAGTATCAAATAACTACAACATAAATTACATTTCAATTTATTGTTTGTTATAAATAATGTAAATGGAATGGAAATAAATATAAAACACATGATAATCACATCTGTGTAAATGAGAAGAGAAATGTAACAGAGTTACCATTTGTTTCAAATGTCAAATCACGACTTCACATTTTTTATAGGATGTGGCAAAATAGCTGGAACTACAGGAAGGAGATTGAAAAAATATCCAGTACTAGGGAAAAGAGCATAAAAACTGGCAGACATTCAAAGCATTCTATGGTTCACTGGTTGAAGCTGTAAGTATTGTTAAGAATATTTACTTTCAATTTCATTTCATTAGGGTCAAGTGTAGTGCCAATAATTATCTATTAATTGCTTTTTAATACTGATATCCTAGGATCTTATTGCTGTTTGTAGAATAATAACTTTTTTTAGCTGTTCTGGGGGCTGGACTGTGCATGAACACAAATTGGAAAATATCACAACAAAAGAAATAATGCATGAATTTTGAAGCTACTGCTGGAGAATCTTCTAAAAAGGGAGGTGGCACACAAAAGAAGCAAACTTGTTTAAAAACAAGTCTTCCTAATAAAAATTTGGCATCATCTTGGTCAATTAAAAAAGCAAGTGAATTTCTTGAAATAATTTTGGTAAATGGAAATAAACAATAATCCTTATAAGAGTCATTACTGTAGTGCCATAAGGGTCTGCAGTTACATCACACTTCAAATTTTTAAGCTCTCCAAATCTTAAAGTTCTCTTTGTTTTTTACATGGGAACTGCTACCTGGAGAAGTAACACATTGTTTGTGTGGTGGCAATCAATATGTAAAATTATAACCTAGGCACATAAATGGTTGTTTTACTTACCTAGTCTCACAAAATTTTGTTAATACTGAGGGTCTATCTTGTGAGCGTCGTAGTCGTAGCCATCTTTCAACTTGTCTTTCTGACCAATCCAACTGTTTTGCAAGAGCAGTGATCTAAATACAAGATATTGAAAAAATTACTTTGAGAAACCAAATTTTCACAAAAGAATCTTTCATAAAAGGAAAAATGGTATTATGAACACAATCCAAGTCTGTATAAAACATAAAATATTGCTTTGAAAGTCAAAACAAAAATAAATCATTTATGAATGTCAGAAACTTTGCACAGGGCCAAGATCCATTGCCTACATGCAATAAGAAATATGCAATACAGAATGAAATAATATGAGGAATTTTCAATACAAAAATACAATTATATTACCTTTAACATTACAATCCAAGCAATGAAATAAGTCGCATAATCTATATGGAGGGAATGTTGCACATTTCAAATGAAACAACACGTATGTTTCATAAGTTACATGCAACCACACTATTTAACATTGAAAATAATTAAAAAACCAAACAATTTAATTTTAGAGCAGGTTCATCAACATAAAATACTGATCAGATTATTTGTTTGAAGTAACATATACAAAAGTTCCTAATTAATTTTTTTCTTTTCTTTCTTTCTCTTTCCAGAATTCCTCTTCACATGATCTTACCATTTAGCTCTTCAAACATTCCTTTTCACACAACATAAGTGACTGTAGATATGAATAATGCATATGTGCTACAAGAAACTATTAATCACAAACAAGTGCAAACATCAAAGTGCAATTAAACCAACACAATTAAGTGTACTCCACATACCTATAAGTGAATGGAAATTTTTGTAAATGATACAGAAAAATGATGATCCAATGCAATGATATCGAGCCTTTTGATGGCTATACCTATAATTCAAAAATGCATAGCAAGATTCATTTTTCATCACACAGAATGATCCACAAAGTTTTTGTTGAAAGGAGTCCAGAAAACTTAGAACAGGCACATGGTATTCAAACAAATAATTCGTATGTATTGTATTAGTTAATATTTCTTTGCTATATACTGTGAGAGTGAAATATTGAATGCACGTAAGACTATACATGCCCTCAATGAACAGAAGTGTCTGTGAATTTCTCAACATGCTGAATACCAAAACACGATATCAAGAGGGGAAGGAAAATGGATCACTAATTAACAATCTGGTGCTGTCAATTTCCACACAAAGCACAAAGATGGTCATCATTTGATAAGCAATCTTGTATTAATAAAATACCAATTGGAATGAGGTTATAATTGCAATAAGTAGCCTATTATTTCAACCCCAATTTTTACACATTTTCACACACCATCTTTGATATTTTATAATCTATATGATTACGACAATGAATGGCATACCTGTTTATGCTTTATTTTTCCTTTATTTTGATATGCCTTCTCCAACACAGGGTTAGGGGCTGCTTTCTTTGCCTTGGTATTTTTAATGCCTACAGATATTCCAAGGGGAGAAAACCAATACCTGCAAAAACATAGAGGATATTAATAATAATTTATTCAATTGCTTCATAAAAACTCATGGTTCATTCAATTTCTCAATAACGTTAACAAATTATTGTGACAATATAAGGTCATGTTGTTTTGGAGAAACATAGTTCTTCAAAATTATTAAAATTCCACGATTTTAACGTTGAGTAAGACCATTACAAAATCAACAATTTTCGACAGGGAAGATTGGCCACCGATGAACTGAAGTTACTTAGCAAATGCTCGTCTCGTGTACGTGAAAATGGCTGCAGTCAACAAAACTAGAGAAATATTTCAAGTGTGACACGAACATTTCACCATGACATTTCACAGTTTATGAATTTAGAAATAATTTTGCACGATTAGTTGAAAATAAAGTGGGTGCTTAAGACTTATCCATTTCATCAATTCACAGCCCCTCTGCCTCCGGCTTCTCGCCTCGCAAGTCCTATAACACTTTCGCCTAACAGTTGCAAGTTATCCAGTACATAGGGTGCACGCACTAAGTAACTGACTTCTTACCTTTCTAATAAAAATCGAATACCCAGAAAAACCAATGCCAAAGGCAATGGAATCATAAGATGCCTATAATCCGCATACGGTACTTCCTCAGTAGGTTCCAAGTCAGCCCATGTAACATTCGGAGGAAGCCATACATTAGGGCTCCAAAAGGCATCTAAAAGTGTTCTTACGATTGACATGTTGGAGAAAGTTCAGTTCTTCAGCATACCACGATATCACACCACACTACACTACACAATTAGCCGAATCAACGACCAGATCTCGCCCGTCCTAACCCCTCTTACCGCACACACCCACACAGCGTTTATACGCTACTTACTACATGCGCCTCTGGTGCCGCGCGTTGGAACTGTATTACATCACATGATCAGTGTGACCAACTTCAAGAACCAACCACAGCCAACCCACGCACACACACAAACATTGTCCGATCATTCACGAAGTTGCGTTGACCCTCGCCTATTGTGTGAAATTGTGACTAATTTTCTTGAACGGCACCTTTGAATTCGTGGGAAAACGATTTAAGAAGTCAAAAAGGAAACATTTTCCCCTAGAGCATGATGTAAATGCAGTCAGTACTTATGGAAATATAAGTTTAAAGATTGAAAACATTTTTTTCGATATTGAGGAAGAAAGTTTACTTAAAAATATCAAATACATGCATGTGACATGAAACAAATCCTCGAATGAATGTTAGGTTGTTATTTATAAAAAAAACAGTAAACAATCAAAGCTTTCATGATGATTCAGCATTTTCATTTTTTTAACCGACTATGCCCTCAGACTGTTCCTCCACGTTGCCTCTGATTGTTACCTTGAAAGTAGACCCGATGCCCAAAACAACTGGGCCAATAAATCGCATATTTACCAACCCAAGATTTTCCAAAATCCTTGGTTTTATTTATATGAGTTTCAATAGTTGAAATTGTTGAAGTCATAAACGAGGCACTTAGAAATGGATTGCAATAATTGTGTTCCTATCAGGAACAAATTAATACTTTTCCTCCAGGGGACGTCCTACTCTGGGTAGGGATGGCCCTCTGTATCGTTCCGTCAATTCGCACCCTGATAGAATTCTGATAATGGATTATGATGTGAGAGAACCATAACATCGACAAGTCACATGTTTCACTCGATTCGTCATTAACTCAGTCCCGGGAAAACTACGAAATTCCATGAAAGTTTTACTTTTATCATTGATAAAAGGCTAATATCAAACATTCAAGTAATTAGATCAGTTCGTTCCTCAGCCCATAGTTGACTTCACAGCTGCTTGGTGCTGCATTATTTTGATCTTGTACTCATTCAGTACTCAGTCTGTGAGGTGTACTCGTATTGATTGATTGATGATTGATTCCGGGCCATTCAAGTGTTAAGGTAATTAATCTCGTAAGTGTAGTACATGTTTCTACCGCGGGAGGTAGTGGTGATATTCACCCGCTGGATGTCGAGATCCGGCACCGATATACGTACATCGGCTTGCGGGGATTTTCCTTACCCAGGGATCTCCCACGAGCATGGCACCACCGGCTGGGACAAGCTCTAAGCCCCCATCTGGTCTCCCGACAAGAGTAATAGTGTAGTGCCTGTGAGTGTGTGTATACTTCGTTTTTTCTAACGTGGCCGATGGCATTAGGTCATTATTACACTTCCTGCCTTATAAAATGAATCTTTTTAACAATGGTTAGCACATTTCTGAGGCCACGAAACTCGTTGGAAGGACGTTCGCGAATTAAATAAAAATATTCATTTTACAAGGAAGGAGTCTAATAATGTCCTAATGTCATCGGTCACGTTAGAAAAAAACAAGTATAAGAAAGGGGTGAGGATAGATCAAGGGAAATATCACTCGCGGTCCTGGCCCGTTTTTTAGGGTACAGTTCCGGCATTCGCCTGGTGTTGATCGGAGAAACCACGGAAAACTACCCATCAGAGCAACCGGCCGATAGAATTCTCCTCCAGACAGCCGCTGAATTCGATCTGGCTGTCTAGATAGTGTCGAAAATCTTGCCACCGCCGGAACTCGAACTCTAGGACCTCCCGGTCAGAGGCACTGCAATGACATCAGTTGATGCCCTGAGCGCCCTTTGCCGGTCTGTGAGGTGCAGTATTGTGAAGGGTTACCCCCTTGAATATCGCAGGCGACAATAAACATCACGTTCACCCTACCTTTTGCAGGTCACAGGTTCTTTGGGTGAAAGATCGGGTGTTTCCATTAATTAAATTGTTGCTTCAACCGTGGTTCATACGATCAAGCTCATATTTTGTGCGATCAAGGAAGTCTTCATCGTCCTTCTCATAACCATTAAGTGGTTATGAGATATATTTTTTGTGAAAGTACGTAACAAAGCCAGAATTGTACTTCAGTGAGTTGATTTGTCAAAAGGGTGCAATTTTGTGGAACCCAGGAATATCGCGCAGAATGTTTAGCACTGTTTTGTGGCACCTTGTTCGTATTTCCTAACCATATTGTTAGGGCGCTTTCACTCCCAATGCCTGCTTCTATAGCATTCCTGGTTTGAACTAACGCACAGTCATGACCACTCGCAACTATTCCTCCACTCGCATTCCTTAGTCAGCTAAGTAATCATTGTGACGCCTCGACTAACCCGTCTGAGTGACACCAAAGTTGTCATTCCTCGGTATCCAATCACGGTGAATCTAACGTTTGGGTCCGTATCTGAGATACTCCACGACGACGGAACATCACTTCGCAAACCACTCTTGCATCAAGGAGAACTCTGGAAGACTTAAGCCCTTGCGTGAAGAATGAGTTATTGTAAGAGATTCAATTATCTCAACAAAGGCAGTTAACTGTATAGACCAGCACTGTCCAACTGGTGACCCGCAGTGCCATTTATCGTGACCCGTGAAAGGTTATTAGTCAAACGTGAAATTCTCTTGCATAGATGTCGGGTAAGAACATTGCGTGCCTAGCGTACGCGCCCTGTCGGAGTCAATTCCCTCAAATGTTAAAATAAAAGAAGTTTAGATTTATGGATTTTTTTTAGTAAATTCAGAAATTCAAAACTATTCCAATGTGTTTCACAGCGCTGTGTATTGTACGGTCTGATATCACGCATGGTTCCATTCCCCCCCGTTTTTTTCAGAGCAGCTGGGCAAACTGTCGAGCTCAACAATACGGGTCCAATTGGGGATCCGATTAATAAAAATCAGTCCCGCAACCCTATTAAAGGTTTTAGTTGTGGCCCTTGGGGTCTTGTAAGTTGGACACCCCTGGTATAAACTGTTTACTGAGAGGCATTACGAAAAGTAAAGCGCCACAGTTAAGTGCAATATTTTAATGGGTATGTGATCTAATAATCAATGTCGAAAATATATTAAGATGGCCAACATTTGAGGACCACAGTACATGCAAAGATAATTTAGGGGCCGTCCATAAATTACATAACACAAATTTGGAGTATTTTGAATACCCCCTCTCCCCCGTCACGAATCTCTGTAACATGCGCTTGAACCCTTCCTAAATTGTTACCTAATGCTTGTGACAACACCTCTAATTTACAATAAGTAAAAATAAATTATAAAACAGTAAAATATTCTATTAATTTTATTTGTGTTATATCTTAAATTTTATGATAATCTCAGAATTAGTGACGCAGGAGGCTGCATCTAACAATAAAATTGGGGAAAATGTTTGAAAGAAGGAAGGACGCTTAGGCGAGAAAATTCCTGACAAGCTGTACGCATGATATCGTGGAGGACGCATAGGCGACGGTTTAATGGAATTCTAGAACCTAATATATATACATTTTGAATATTTTCTTTGTAATCTTACAAATTCAATCAATATACCATTGATGAAAAATGATTCCATTATTGTGATAATTTACAAATCATAACATTTTAATTTATTTATATTATAAAAATAATTGGTTAATATTTCAATATTTTAGTATAAGACTGAATAAAAATAATTACTCCAGGAAAATTAAAAACAATATATCAGCGTTATGAAATATGACAATAAAGCAATACCCCCTTTCCCTATGTAATGCAGACTCAACCCCCACTTTAGTTATGTAATAATAATAATAACAACAACCACAATAATAATAATACTATTGTAATAGAGACACAAACAATTTCAATCGTGTATGACGAGTCAGATACAATGTCTGCAGGTGCACATGTCTTTCTGAGCTCCGGACTTCCTACTTTCTCTTACTACACACTATTTGCTCTTAATAAACAATTTATGGTCGACCCCTAAGGAATGAAGTCTTAGACTTCCGGGGTCGATCTTATGTTGATGCTCTTAGCTGTAATGTCGAAGAGTGGTGCGCATACGAATACGCCATCTTTAGTAGCATTTTTCAGGGCTGTAAATGCGCCAAGATGATCAATGCTTATTTGTCTAAATGGCCCTGCGAGTCCGACGCTGTCAACGGGGCAACGTTCTGAAAAAAACGTAATTTATAAACCATATTGTGTAAATATTTGATAATATTTTAACTAAAAGAAAATTATTATTAATTATTATTAAATTATTATTACATTATACTAATTTAGTGTAGCGTCCCCTATGCTTTTAAACTATGATAGTACTAAAATTATTATTATTATTATTATTATTATTATTATTATTATTGACCCTCCATATCACGACTACAGATGTTATGAGTCGGCTGAGTATAAAATCTACTCCGGGTTGCAACCAGCTACCTAAGGAGCAGATCTAGGGACTAACGGTACCTCTACAATACTTTGCGCAAAATGTGAGCTGTGCCAAATAAAGCAATTTCTTGCACTTCCCAGTCTTTTGAATGACCTGGGAGTTTAGACAAGTTCTTACACAAATTTTGCGGAACAAATCCCAGAGCTCCGATAACTATCGGTACGACCTGTGCTTTTACGCCCCACATTCGGCTGATCTCAATTTCCAAACTCTTGTATTTAAGACGTTTCTCTGCCTCCTTGGTTACGACATTTTGATCGCAAGGTACAGCAACATCCACAAGTAGACACGATTTTTTCTCTAAATCCCGGATAACAATATCGGGTTTGTTTGCTGCTATCGTGCGATCCGTTTGAATTTGTTGGTCGTACAATATCGTACACAATCCAACAGACGTCACCGGTTTCGGTGAGTGTTCGTACCACTTGGGGCTTGTGTTCGGAACTTCGAGGGCGGTACAGATCTGCCAGTGGAGGTAGCTACACACCCTGTGGTGTCTTTTCAAATATTCGGTCTTTGCTAGGATTGGACAAGCTGAGACAATATGATCGATGGTTTCTACGTGTTCCTGACAAATGCGGCATTTATCATCTTGGGAAATTTTGAGAACCGCTTTATCATAATGTCGTGTTCTCAAGGCCTGATCTTGGGCAGCTATTACAAGTGCTTCCGATTCTGGCTTCATTCTTCCCCTTTTAAGCCACATAAATGATTGATCTTTATTGATCTGCACCTTGTCCATTCTTTTTAGATATTGTCCGTGGAGTGGTTTGTCTCTCCCCGATTTCTTTAACATTTTCTGTGTCTCAAATTTCATGTTAAGTAGCATCAGAAGTTCAGTGTCTCTGTCATTCTGGTTGTCTTGCATAGTCTTGTTCGCAATGCTTCTTGCTACACTTACAATGCCTCTGTTTCCCATTCTTCGGTCAGATTTCATGACCTGCCTCATTAGTGGGTCATCTTGATGGCTGACTACATACTTTCCCATCCCGGTTATTGCATTGTGCCAGGAGGCTTCAATTTGTCTCAGGCCTCTTCCTCCTTCCTTACGTGACACATAAAGTCTATGTACATCAGCTCGGGAGTGGGCGACATGATGCATTGTTAGCAGTTTTCTGGTTTTTCGATCCATGATGCGGATTTCTTGCTCAGTCCAGTCTACTAGTCCGGAACTGTACTCAACTACAGGCACCGCCAGACTACCAATTGCAGATATTTTATTCCTGGAGTTCAGAGCAGACTGCAGGACAAATCTCACTCTTCTGTAATACTCCTTGCGAATTCTCTCTTTCATTGTGTTGTTTGAGATGGTCTCACATTCTTCAATGCCCAGATATTTGTATGTTTTACCTGGCTCAAGATCTTGTATCACAGCGTGCATATCAACTTCAATGCTCTCTGACGTTGTCAGTTTTGCCTCTTCTTAAATTGATTTTTGCACATTTGTCAAGACCAAACTTCATGCAGATGTCATTGCTAAAGTCATTCACGACAGACAGCATTTGGGAGAGAATCGCTTCATTGTTAGCAAACACTTTCAGATCATCCATGTAAAATAAATGTCATACTGGCCTTTCATCACCATGGAGCTTGTAACCAAAGTCAGCTTGCGACAACTGTCTAGACAGTGGGATCAAACTAATGCCAAACAGCAGAGGGGATAGTGAATCTCCTTGAAAAATACCCCTGTTGATCTGAATACTTCTGGTTTCTACTGCTTCCTTTCTGCTGCGTATTAGTAACCTGGTACTCCACGACTTCATGCTAGCCTTGCAAAATTCAATAAGTCTAGGATGAAATCGATAGATCTCCAAGGTCTTCAAAATCCAATCGTGTGGTACGCTATCAAAGGCTTTTTGGTAGTCAATCCAAGCCATGCTCAAATTACGTTTTCGTTTCTTTACATCATTCAAGATGACTTTATTCAGTAGCAAGATTTCCTTACAGCCATAAGAACCTTTTTGTTCAACTGGCATTAGATGATTCTTCTTTAGATGTCTGTACATTTTGTCAGCTATGGCTGAAGTTATAACTTTGTACAGTACTGGCAGACAAGTGATTGGCCTGTAGTTCTTCGCCAAAGAGCTGTCTCCCTCTTTGGGTAGCAGATATGTGATGCCGCGTGTGAGCCATTCCGGGAGTTCCTTTGGATTTTCTAAAATTTTATTAATAGCCTTTGCCAGATGCGGATGTAATGCTGTTAGTCTCTTATTCCAATAAATCTGGATCTTATCAATCCCAGGGGATTTCCAGTTTCCCATGTTCTTAATTGCTTGGAAGAGGTCCTCTTCCAAGAATTCGTGAACATCTTCCACTGTTTCCACAAGTTCATTTGCAGCATCAACTTCAGATTGAAGCCAAGATGCATCTTTGTTGTAGGATCTGCTCTCTTCCCAGATTGCTGCCCAAATGCCTCGACATCATCTTTTGAAGGAGTGACAGCATTGCCATTCGTTTTCTGAGTCAGATTGCGATAGAATTTCTTCGCGTCTGTTTCAAACAGCCGATTCTGCACACGGAAATCTATTCTGCGTTTGTAACGTCTAATTCGTTGAGCCCATGCTTGAATTTTCTCTTTTAGCTTCTCAACTACCATTAGCCTGCTGGTGTCATTTTCAATTTGGTATTTTTGTTCAACATAAAATATTTTTCGTTGAACTTTAGAGGTGTGCCTTGATTCAGAAGATGCCTCAGCTAAGAGTGATATTTCTCGCCGAGTGTCGGCTATTCGTTTCATAATTCTGTTCATCCATGGGGGTACAGAGCTGTTTACTCTGTTTTGCAGTCGGTCGTCGGTGTTCTTGGCTGGCCCCAAAATTATCTGAGATACTAGATATCCAGTTGCATATATGATGTGATTGATTTCAGTAATATCTAGATCTCAGCCTGGGGTCTCTACCACCTCATTTAAGACAGAATTCGCTGTTTCTATCACATTATTATTATTATTATTATTATTATTATTATTAGCTAACAAAAATCCCATTGAGGGCAAGGCCCTCCTGCCATTTTGCAGAGAATATTGAATGAAGTGCGAGGTGATGAGGGGTGAAGTGTGAGGTGACGATGAGGGGTGGAGGTGGTAGCACACAAGGTAAACAAGAAATGCTTATTTGCAGATCATCAGATATCACTATCATATACTCAGAAAGGAGAATCAATAAGTTCTCAAGCGTTTTCAAGTTTTCCTGTCGATTTATAATTTCCAGAAGTACAATGTTAGAATAACAACGTTGTATGTATTCTGGATATGTAACGTGGTTCCATGGAATGAAATTACATTCATTTGTAAGTCGTAGAGAATTTTTTCTAAAGCATTTTCCTTTGTAAATCACATTTCTTAAAACAACTACTATGTCAGAAGAGCATATAGCACAGATAGAAGAAAAAGTTTAAGAGGAAATCGATTTTGTCATCTTCTGTAAAATGTAGAATATGTCGCTTACAACCTTGTTCCAGCCGATGCTTAATTTGTATATTCTGATATTCTTAATATGTGGAATAAATTTCATTGTAGTTAGTGTGTCTCCTTCTAATGTTACAATTTTCACGAACGCCAGTGTAGTTGCAGAAGTGGATGAAGAATGAAAGACGAGGAAGTGTGAGAAGATGTACCACCTGATTGTACTAGAATTGTTTACAATTTTGCCAGTTGAGATGGTGCATATATCTGTGGCGGCGTCCAAATACTCTGAATCAAGAGTGATGACTTTGAATCACGCGTAAAGATGATTTGTACTTTCTGATTGTGGTGCGGACGGTATAAGCTCAGATGAGTCTCATAATATTTTATTATATATATTTATTTATAATATATAATAATTTACTTTTATTAATAACTTACTCATGTTACCAAAAAAAATAATTATCGGGAAGTCTATGTCCTCTAAAGAGATTACACACAGAATACATTACATTTTTAAATTGTTTTTTACGTTTATTTTGGTTATTTCTAGAACTTTTAGCGACATCGGCCATTTCGGAAGTGCTAAAAAATATAATAAAAATCAAAGCTTTGAAATACTGATATTTAAGATAAATTTCTTAATAATACAATTGAGATTCCAAATCACGCCGAGGTACGAGGAGAAAAAAAAATTGAAGATGTTACAAAATAAAAATGTATACGTTTGTAAAGTGTTCAAGTAGTTGGGCGCAAACATTTTTCTGATACTCGGGATCACAGCACGGCACGTTTGCATCTCTATAATCGAACATGAAGGTTTCTGAGTGGGCAGAGCTGAGTCGAACAAAACCAGCTGCATCTCGAGAAAATGTGCGCGACCAGTATGCACTACAATCAGATATAAATTATACCTTGAAATATGAAAGTACGCCAATACGTTAGGTCTTTATGGCTGCCGAGTGTACTGAGGTTTTCTCTTCAATGGAGAAAAAAGATAGTTTATAGGGTGGAAGAAATGACAATCTTCACATCTGAACCACTGCTGAATAAAAGAAGACGACGTCCACACGTGCAATAGCCACACAAAAGCAATTAGTTTTATATTTTCAATCGTGAAATTCCTTGCACTGGATAATTTGCAGTCTATTGAGGAAACAAAATTGCTTCAGTTTTAATTTCAGTTAACTGCCTGGGTCCTGCTGACCGTAGTGAAAGATGAATAGGTTGTTTAGGATATTTTTCTATTATAATAAACATTTTCAGGTTTTACAAAGTTCAGTTCACATTCTACTTTTGTATTGTTGACTTTATATAAACTTAATGTTAAAAATTTAATTGTAAAAATCACATATTTGGGGAGGAATCCTTTATGAGGAGACCTCAGGGAGTTATATTGCGAAAAAAATTGTAAGGAAAGTACAAAAGGGAAATGTATTTTTAATATGGTTTTCATGAGTGCGATTTCTGCCTAACCGGAGGGAACGTATTCTGGTGATTTGAGGTAAGGTATGGTAATGTATGGAGAGATGCGTGTTGCGTGTTGCGTGTTGTGCTTTTCTGTAGTTTTGAGTTGGAATTCATTGTGCAGCTGATGGGTTGGAAATAAAGCAAGGTGCATTTGTAATTATACGGAGGAACAGGTTTTCAACGATCTGTAGTTTTTTTTGTATCTGTTTGATTTATGTCAACCGGAAAAGGTTAGGTATGTGGGAATGTGAATACAATTATCTAAGCTAATTGGAGTCGTGATTTGCTCAGATTAGCAAAAGATACAATTTTCTGTAGTCGGCGTAGCAAGGATAATCTTCGGATTGCTGTGGCGTTTTTGCTTACAAAGTTATCGCGTGTCTCACAGAAAATTATGAATATGTGGCCATGCACTCCAGAAATGGCGTGAAAGATAAACGACGTGAATCAAGTACAAAGAGGCACATTTTCTCAAGCAATGGGTTCCCAGACTGACAATGCACTTTCCATAATACTGTTCTCTTTCTTTCGACATAACGAAACCAAAGAAAGGTACTCTTTTTTAAGGCTTCCTTGGACCCTTGTTTTGCTTCCGAGCATAAATGTAACTTCACTCTCCGTGCACGTCTTCTAGAGTTCAGTGGGAAATATAATTCTTCAAATTATTGTTTTCCATGTTGTCGCGGCAGGAAGAATATTCTTTCACGAAGGGCATAATGAGGGATAAAAACCCAAATCTGTAGCTGATTTGCCCTTGAAAATAGATTTTACTACATCGGAGCGAATATTTTCTTATTAGTTCTGGCCAGAAACGCTTATGTCTTTCTGTATTCAGAATTCAACTTGTAAATGGCTTAGGGTAGGGATCCCAGAATTAAGAAAACGTGCACAGAATACACTTCTTCCCGTAGAACGTCATATATACTTTTAACTGTTTTTGACGTATATTTTGAGATATATATATATGTATATGTATATATGTATATATATATATATATATATATATATATATCGAAGTCTTCCTTTACAAAGAAAGTATGTCTTATTTTTATGAAATTTCCTTATAAGAAGGTGATATCACGAAAAGTATTACACGTACATTAAAAGTAAAACAAGGAACTCGGGCAAGAGAGACTATGAACCTCGATTATTTCTTCAGTTTAAATTATTGAAATGCATCCGATATTTGCTCCTCGTCGGCAAAATGACGTTATTTGAACACATTCCTGCCATCGGAACCCTCCTCGCTCATTGGGATTTAACGAGATTTAATTTACGAGAGGTAATTTACACTTTTCATTTATTAATAATTTTTATTTAAAAATATGTCCTTTTAGGCAAAAACTGAAAAATATAAAAATATATGTTTAAACCTCAAACCTCTAAAATATGCAAAATACGCATTATACGCAAAACGTTCTCAACCTCAGACTCAATATTTTGCCATGACACACGGAGATTTTAAGTTTGTGAAGGATATTACCATTAGAAAAAAAAGAATACAATTGCATTAACTTCCCAACTTTAAAAATCAAATATCTATAAATTCACTCTTCCAATCCAAGTATGAGTACTTGAAACATTGTAAAGGGTATTGCGAATTATCTATCTGGTTTCTGGGCCAATTCTCCGTCGGAATATTATTTACCCATTAGGCACTGGGGGTTCACTGCTAGAAATTTCAAAAACCTAGTTATATCAAATTTAAATAAATAAACTAATTTTTGACTGAATGGTTTTTCTAAGAACCTGTGAAGTATTCACTCTGACAATTATATGACACATTTTAAACTATAAAATATAGTTTTTGTCAGATGACAGTTAATTTGTTCAGAGACAACTTTATAAGGTAAATACGGAAAGAAATATTAAAAGTCGGCGTTGAGATGATTTAGACCTTTGGGCTTGATCGATCGCCTTGAGTGCTTCAGTGCGCTTACCAGATAGCGTAACGAATTCCTTATCACGGTCCAGGAATTCAAGAATTAGTAGCCATTGAGCATTTCGAGAGAAAGTCAGAATGTCTTTCCTAGCCTCCTACTTCAAATTCATTTTATTTCAATAATTAAGCTTATTTGTACTCCATACTCAAGGAAACAAGTAGACACAACGCGGTCAGGCGCAGGGGTAGATTAATGAATAAGGGAACTAATCAGTGGTTAGAGCCCCCCCCCCTGAACAGGCTCCTATAACTTTTTAACCAAAATTTTACTTCATTTAATAATCATGTAAAATAATTAACTAGAATATTAGTTACAATTTTTAATAAGTTTATTTAAGATTTTAATTATTTGTATTATTTAAGTCTTCTCTTCTTCTGAGTCATGCATTTAAGCCTCAAGGCCTGTTTCCACATCAAGAGAATGAGTCTCTCTATCTTGTTAACGGGCCATCAACATTTCTTCTTCCTTTGGGATTATATTGGTACATTATTATGAGAATTCTGTTCGGAGATATGCGTTGAATGTGATCATGCCAGTTGCCCCTTAATGATTGAGTTCTGTCCATCAGATTGAATATATTCAGTTCTATTCTGAAGTCTTTATATTGTCTATAATTGTAATAATTCAAATTTAATTATTAATTATATTAATGTAAATATAATAATTATTCAAATAATTATTTTAAATACTAAGTGAAAATATGTAAAAACAGTCATGAACCAAAACAGTAACAGGAAATTTGTGGCCTGCAGCAACAGAACTGCTACTGCCGTGTGTGTTGAAAGTGGGGTCCTGGAGCAGAAAATCGGCTGTTCCGAAACGTCACATGGGAAAACTAAAGCGTCTTTCTTCCTCGTCGCGTGACGTCAGTTTTGTCATAAACAGTGATGTACGGAGTTTGAGAAAATAATTGTAATCAGGTATGAGATATTGAGGATTAAAACAATTATATACTTCCATTTTCCGCTCAAAATTAAAACTGATTCATTGTTTTTGTATTCTTTCAGTTTTTCTGGGCATCTAACCAATCTATTGACATCTGTCATGACCAGAGGTTGCTTAGTTTTCCGTCAATATGTGCGTATTCGAAATTAGAAATGCACTTGTGGCCTAAATCAGCAACAATGCTGCTGAACAAACAATACAGTGTTTTTCTTATACTACCAGCACGCACACCGCTCAAGAACAATGAGTAAAATACTCTTGTATAAACTACAATAAATTGAATATTTTAACGAAAACAGTCTTCACGAAAACTGCAAACACATAGTATACAGTACAACAGTTCTTCACACACCAAGGACATAAAAAAGTGACTGTCACATAATGCAACACGTAAATAGCAATTAGTTCATGACGAGCGGCCTATTCCTTGGACTTAGCAAATGTCGCATGACCTCAGTTGTACCGTAAGCAGTGATACATTGAGTATGAGAATTGACACAATGAGTATGGAACGGGCAGTAGGCGGAATAACACAATCAAATATTGCAGATTCAGTTAACTTTTTCATTATTTCTGTATTTTTTTCGAGTTCTTGAGAATGGAAGAAAACCACAGACACCTCTCACACGATCGGTGGATGAATAGTTTTCTCCCAATTCCTGCGCGCATCGGATATTAGTAATAGAGAAAGATAAAACACGAAAAAGGCCCCAATCGACGAAAAGATTGCAATCTACAAAATTATCTCCGCCACTTCTGGTACGTTGCCATGGGTACGAAAGAAGAGCGCCTCATTAACAGCCTTCTGGTGTCAGCATCTCGACTCGTGGGCGGCGACTGTTGAAACCAAGGAGCCCTAGTGATCACGTTTTGCACAGGGAATACAGCACTCTTTGCATTCCCGGAGATAACTTCCTTTCGATTAGTAGTGTGTTGATACAGCAATGACTGATACGTGACAGTCATCTGATTTTTTCTAAGGGGAAGGGGTACACGTGTTTGTAGAAACCAAACCAAAAAAATGAAGTGGAGCAGATTTTTACTTCAATCCTTTCAAAAATTGTAATTAATAATTTATTATTATTATTATTATTTGCGTATCGGCCATTTCTGACCACTACATGTTCACTTTCAAGGCCCAGTCATTCTATCCCGGAGAGAGATTAACGCATGTCATTATAGGGATCAGCTTTTCGACTGTATCCCTTGGTAACACAAGGTTGTTAAGCTTTGAATTATGAATTATAAGGTGATAGGACGATGATGAGAGGTGATCGTGGCCTTTTTTAACCATCCCAGCATTCGCCGGTATGACCGAGGGAAACCACGAAAACCCCGGTCAGGATGGCCGGCCAGGAGATCGAAGCCAGCGCGCTACGCCCTACGCAACTTAGCTCGGTTTATTATTATTATTATTATTATTATTATTATTATTATTATTATTATTATTATTATTATTATTATGCCACCGAAATGAAGTTTTTAGGCGTCGTATTGGTGTCACAAGGAAAGACAGGATTCGTAATGAAGAGATACGTAACTACCTAGGAATTTATAATCTAAATGGACAAATTAACGAATACAGGAAAGCATGGAGAGACCACATTGATACAATGGAGGACAGATGAATACCGAAATATATTCTGAAATTTAAGCCAAGAGGAAAAAGGAACCTAAGAAGATCGAAGAGAAGGTGGATGAACCAATAATGAGACGGAACGGAACGAAAGTTCAAATGCTCGAGGAAGATGATGATGATGATTATTATTATTATCAACCGAATTTTTCACTCTCTGCACTATGTGCAGGAACATTCACCTGACCATTGCTGGTCTAGGCTCGGTCGGTCTCGCTGAGACAAAACACGAACGAATGCCACTCTTGACATTTCAATCAATCGTGTCCCAATCAGTCGTACATCCCAGGAATTCTCTTACTATTCTGCAGCTATCCAGTATTACTGCTTTTTTGCATTTGTTCCACGCATGAGAATGGTAATTCCAACACTTGAATTGCATGCATTGTGTGTTTTGGTACTAATCCTGTGGTGGACATTATTATCGGTACTATGCCGATATTCTCAAGTTTCCATGGTGGCGAAGCTCGTGAGTCAACGGTACATATTTCTGAATTTTCAAGCTATGAACAGATTCTAGATTATTATTGTTGACGACTGCAAAATCGATGATCATGGCTGTTTTCTTGAGCTTGTTCAGAACTATTATATCTGGCCTATTGTTCGAAATTGTGGTATCTGTAATAATGCTTCTGTCCCAGTACAGCTTCCATTCTTCATTTTCCAAGACTGTAGAAGGATGATATTTGTAATATGGGACATCACAGGACTCAAGTCCGTATTTTCTTACTAGTCGTCCGTGAATTATTTTCCCCATATTATCGTGTCTAACTTTATAGGCAGTGGGAGCCAACACACTACAACCAGCAAGGATGTGCTGGATGTTTTCATGCTGTGCACCGCATCTTCTACATTCATCACTTACTATGGAGGGGTTTTCTTATAACATATCGTAAGTAATTTCTTGTTGCGATAACCTGGTCTTGGATGGCTATCATAAAGCCTTCTGTCTCTGGGTACAGTAAACCACGTATTATTATTAACCACGTACAGTAAACCACGTAAATTATTATTATTATTATTATTATTATTATTATTATTATTATTATTATTATTGTTGTTGTTGTTGTTGTTTCTTTGCTTTTCACTTCTTTCCACACATGCATCTCGGTTACCATGAACAAGAGATACATATTCCATCTGTCGTAATCAGCGCTGGATCAATCATCAATGTTTAGAAACTTCCTCACGATGTTGCATGTGAAATGTTCAGAAACTTCCTCACGATGTATAACAATCCTCTGCAGCTGGATGTATAGCCCCTTCTTCAGTTGTAGTTCAGCCAGGGATTCATGAAGGAACTGAGGAATTTCACCAGTGGCATCTAGAATAATTGGTACAATCGTCACCAATTCCACGTCGCTCGAAATTTCCTTTATCTCATTTGCCAATGGTTGATATTTTAGAATATTTTTCACTCCTTTTCTTCGAGATATTGTGAGCTAGCGGAACAGCGACATCAATCAGATACCCCTTCTTGTTTTTATTGTCATGCCATACAATGTCCGGTTTATTAGATGATACAGACCTATGTGTTATGATGGACCTGTTCCAGTACATTTTGTGATCATTTGTGTCAATGACTGGTTCAGGAATGTATTTGTAATATGGTGTTCTGTTACCCATCAAAAGATTATTATTATTATGGCATAGTTGCTAATAAACCACTTTACAAACGTCGTCATGTTTTGTATATTCTGAGGATGCTAGAGAGCTGCATCCACTGATTATATGGTCTATATTTTCGACATAACCCACATAACCGACATTTGTCATCAAGAACGTTGGTGTCTTTCAGGATAAATTTACGGTAGTTTTTAGTTGCTACTACTTGATCCTGAATAGCTGTTATAAAACCCTCTGTTTCAGCAAAAAGCTCTCCCATGCACAACCATTTTATTGATGCCTTACGGTCCATCACTTCTCCCTCTATCTGATACGGGTAGTGTCCATGAAGTTGCTTCTCTTTCCAGTTGTTGATTTTTATTTCATTGGTCTGTATTCGTTCTTGTAGATTCATTTTTTCATCAGTCAAATTCAAGGGTGTGATTTTCCGGTCAATGTATGATACAATCTAATGTATCTTACTTCTATTAGCCTTTTCTTGAAAGTACTGGCGCAGTCTTTCTAGTTGTTGGTAGTGGAGATTCGCAATATCTATGAAACCTCTTCCTCCCAGAGACCTAGGTAGATGGAACCTCTCAACTGCGCTTTTAGGGTGGTGACATCTCAATTTGGTACACAGTACTCTGCTTTCATATTGAATGCATCCAGTTCGGTTTGTGTCCATCTGACAATACCAAAGCTGTAGGTCAGCACTGGAATTACATAGGTATTTATAGCTTTAATTTTCCTGCCAGCACTGAGTTTAGTTTTCTAACTTTACTCAGGCGTGTATTAAATTCTTGGGTTATGTTGGATTTAGTAATATTTTGGTCAACATTAGATCTTTGTAAATATCCAAGATATTTAAAATATTCCTCAGGATTCATGGCATGAATTCGTTCTTGTTTATCGTTTCCTTCTGCAAGGATGTAAACCATTCGATGTTGCCACTTTCCTTTCCGCATTGCATTTAGTTTACATTTTCAACACCGCAATGAATTCCAATGCCACTGCTAAATTTTGCAGTGGTGTCGAGCAGATGATTAAGCATTTCTTTTGTGGAGCTGTATAATTTTAAGTCGTCCATGTACAGAAGATGGGGTAAGCGTACATGATCGTTTTTGCTATTGATTTTGTAGCCCATTTGTTCATTATTTAATAAAGTGGATGGAGGATTAATAGCAAGGCAGAACCATAGAGCGCTCAGAGATTCTCCTTGTACGATTCCTTGTGTAAAACGTATATATCCTGCATTAACATAATCATTCTGCGTGCAAATGTGTAATCTGGTTGTCCACCTTTGCATCTGTATCTTTAAAAACGACAAACCAATGGGTCTATTTTGTACATATCAAGTACATCAATTAGCCAGGAGTGAGGTATGCTGTCGAAGGCTTTTTGATAATCACTATACGCTGTATATAACGTCCCTCCTGTATTCTTTACATGTCCACAGATTGCAGCGATTAAAATGAGTTGTTCCTTGCAGCCCTGTGACCCACTCTTACAGCCTTTTTGCTCTTCGGCCAGGATGTTATTGTCTTCCAAAGTGCTGATAGATCTTATCTGTTATTATTGAAGTTAGTATTTTGTATAATGTTGGTAAGCATGTAATAGGGCTATATTTCACGGGGTCAGAGCTGGGAATTTTGGATTTCGGGATAAGATAATCCACAAGTTTAGAATGATGGCTAGAATAAGGCTTCTGGATTTTTCAGGGCTTTTGTGAACAACCCTGCCATTGTTTGAGAAAAGTTATTATTATTATTATTATTATTATTATTATTATCATTATAATAACAAAATATATAATGAAATATAATTATTATTATTTTAATAACTTCGTGAGGCTCTTTACCAAACTCGGATGTCGACAGAAAATTTAAAGAATGTCGCAGTTTGAATGTTCTTTCCATTTCTCAGCCAGAAATACTTTTCGTAGCTCGAAAAAAAACGGCGGATTTTCGGGAGAAAAAAATCATTGCCGGGCCCTGATAACGAAAAAGTGGATAAATTCAGTAGCCAAATTAGGAAAAGAAATCCTCTAACACGTAGTGAAGACAGAATCCTTGTTTTGTGTGTTCTTAATACCGAAAAAGTGTTTTTTTTAACCGTCCGTCCGTTTGTCCATCCGTGAACACCAGTAACGCCTAAATCGTATGTAGGATTTTTTCGAAATTAAAGAAACCCTTGTCGTCTGGCTCAACTCGAAGCTTTGAGACTTAAAAAAACCTTCTTTAAATTTGGGGGTACTTTACATGAAGTCCTCCGGACATTTTCAATATTTTCTCAAAATGGCTCCAAATTTGTTCTTTAAATTTCTTGCAAGAATAGAGTAAAATGCACTTATAAAGATGGCATAGGTGCGATTTTCACTGATAACTCTGAATTTTTGAAAATTGCAAAAGTGTGAATTTTTTTCGGTGTCTTCCTACAATACAAAATTAAAGATAGAGATTTTTACTTCAAATCAAATGTATATTGTTCATAGTTCTTTCATGAACGTCAGGTACATTTTTTGAAAATTCTAGTAGTTTTCGGGCAACATTGCATGAAATATGTGCAATTTAAAGAAATCAAAAACAAGATTTTCTCAAAAATGTCTCCAAATTTTTTCTTTAAACTTTTGGGAGGGATAGTGCCCAATGTACTCTATGAGATGACGACATGACATAAACGCGATTTTGCCCTAATCTTTCGTATTTTCAAAAATTTCAAAAATGACATTTTTTGACTTCTCTATCACGTCATTAATATTTACATTAGCGGCAATTTTATCATATTATTGCATTTATGTACATGTACTTTAAATGATGTCATACAACGTTTCTCGACAACTCAAAAAGTTTCTGTGGAAATGAACTCAAAATTCCGCATTTTCAGAAACAATCAAACGCCATTTTTTCATAAACGGCTCCAAATTTTTTCTTCAAACTTTTCGAGCAAGTAGTGTTAATCGCACTCTTTGAGAGGACATATGATTCATTTTGCTGTATAATTTTGTTTTGTCAAAAATTACACAAATAATTTTTTGAAAGATTTCTCACACAGTTCATATGCACATTTCGAGCAATTTGTAAACACTATTGCATTTGTGAGTGGACGTGCTTCAAACGACTTCCAATTGAGTTTTTGAAAACTCAAAAATGTTCTGTGAAAAAGAGCTTCAAATTTCGCATTTACAGTAAAGCGTAAAAGCCATTTTCTTTAAAACGGTTCCAAATTTGTGAAAAAAATTGCCGTTTAGGAGGGGGTTTTACTGTTTTTTAATATTCTTAAAGTAAAATTTCAGTTCCACAATTAGTAAACCGAAAAATTAAGAAAGTATCAAAAAATGTACTTTGAGCGGCGATAGACGGCAGCTGGCATAAGTCGGTGGCAAGACAGAAAAGCTAGGCCAGAACAAAGAAATTAGAAAAGTAACTAGTACGAGAAAGTCTGTGCCATCCTGTGGCACCATTAGTTCATCATATTATTTCTGACGCCCAAGGAGTGACCTCTGTCGTCCCTAATTTAGGGGAGAGAGTAAAGCAAATTATGAGGATGGTACTGATTTCTAGAGAGAGTGAATGGCAACTGATATGTCGGATTGGTGTCTTTCATATTAATTGAGATACGTACGCCAGAGACCGTGCTGACAATCGACACCAGCTCCAGCATTGACAGAACAAATAGACTTCGTTTTGTATCTGTGGATTTTCATTTCTTGAAACTTCTCTGTGTGCGGGAGTTATTGTTGCTTTCTATGAGATTTTGTTTAAGCATTTGTTGTAATCAAACACCAGGGGAGGATGAGTTACCTACCAATAAGGGGAGCGATGTTCAAATTGCCTATGGGTTACTTTGTTAATTGAGATTTCCTAAAACATATTAATAGACAATATATTAATAGGGCATGATATTAATAGGAGCGATCATCTTCGATCCTCTTGTCCAGACATACGTGGTCTACAAGATTGTAACATTTATTCTGAGACCCCCAGTAGATTTAGCATCTTCATTTTTCACCTAACAAGGTTACGTAAAAAATGTAGAGATTTTTCATAAACTTTTATGAATGCCCTGCAGCATAATTTGTAGTGAAAAATTCTGTTATGAAACAGAAATTTCAATCTATAATGATAATATATTTTTAAAATATTAAATTTATTTTTTACCTATCATACTCAATTGGGATCGTAATGGTATACGATTCCCTTATATTCAAATTGTATTGTAAATATGTAAATAAATATGTAATGTGGACGATAAATATTTGTAAAAATACTTAAGAATAATATGTAATACCAAAGTACTTAAGATATAATATGTAATACCAAACGAAATACGCTATTATTTATAGAAAATTATTACAAACTAACAAAATACGTTTACATAAAATGAAATCATATTAGTGAAATATTTATTCAACCAATAAAAAAATATTGCTTGGCCTTCTGGACGAAATTTTTAATCTTTGTTGACAATGATATCCATCGTGCAAACGTGGGAACTCGTAGTGATGCACGTCTGCGACAACTGATATTTATCGGAAATTGTGATTAAAGATCAAAAAACACGTCACTGATATTTTCCCCCGCCTAAATGTAATATTCTGAGCACTCACGAGCCCTTGTCGCAACGTGTATGCAGGGCAGATGAAGGTTAACCCGTGGGTTAACCAAGGTCTTTACATGGCACACATTGCGTCTTGCAATCCTGAATATGCGAAAGAAAAAAAAAATATACCGATGTTTGAAATAAAGTTATTTTTGAAAATTTATTAAATATATTTTGCGAAATAAAGTTCATGAAATTTGGTAGAATGTTACAAAGTTTTGAAAAATTTGTAAAATAATTAATGTAGTAGAAAATGTGTAACAAAAACTTTAGATTCTGTGTTAGGTTTGCCATGATTTGACAGGATCACATTTTAGAGACTGAAACATAGAAAGACAAAAAATATGTACGTACATAGGAACAAGGACTCTAATGATCACCAATTGCTTGCGAGAACATTCATTTTTTCACTTGTAAGTATTAGGTGGTGGTGCTACAGCAGCACATATTTTCTCACATTATTTGTAAATTGGCAATTTTTGCATATCCAGGGAAAATTAAATCGGCTGCGCTCTTTTAAGCGTTCTTTGTTCTATCCGTGAAAAAAAATGAAGGAAAAAGTTTGAGAGTGTTTTTTAGTAAATGCTTTTTTATAAATTGCTTTAATTTCAAGCACAAATTACGTGAAAACCACTTTTTCAAAAAATTGTACAAGACCTATTTTAAAGAGTTGATTCTGTAAAAAGGATTTTGTTTATAGCAAAAATCTCTATGAGTAGTTTGTAGTTTTGAGATGTTAAATTTTTGCAATTTTCAAAAATACAAAAATGAGACAAGCGCCAATTTTTTTACCGTCTTATCATAGATACGAGGAGAAAAATTAAGAAATAAATTGGAGCCCATTTTGAGGAAAAAACGCGAAAACTATTCATATTTTCAACAAAATGTACAACCTTATTTGAAGATCTGCCTTTAAAGAACAGATCTTATTCAGAAAAAATCTCTATCTTCAATTCTGTAGTTGTACAAAGAGGACGAAAATATGTGAACTTTTGCAATTTTTCTAAAAATTAGGTATATCAACGAAAATGAGATCTACATTCGTCCTTTATGCTATTCGAGAACAATGCTTAATCAACAAAGTTTTCACCATTTTTGAGAACATTTTGAAAATGTTGGGGTTTCATGCGAATTTTTCCCAAAAATCAAAATATGCATTTCAAACTCAGAGGGCCTTGAGTTCATTTAAATTGATCGAAGATCATCAATTTGGGAAAAAATCGACTAGCGGTGCTAGCGTTGTTTACATTAGGTGCTAGCGTTGATTACAGATGGATAGACACACGTTTTGCCGTCAATCGATCCTACACAACGTCAAGGTTCCTACACAATGTGCAAGAGCAAGTACTTTACTGTGGGAACAAGATTTATCCACGTTTCCGTTACCAGGATCAGGCAATAAGAGATTTTCTCCCGAAAATTTGCCATTTACCGGGGCACGATTAGAATACGTTCTCTTTTTACGAAGGGTGAGAAAGTAAAAAGTCCATTGAGGGCTAATATGCATTCGTAGAGATAAGATTATTTTTATTAGACATAGAATTTGATGTTTTGCGTCGGACTAAGATGGCTGTTTCATGGTTTAATAAAAATGTTGTCGCATAAAAATATAGTACGTGAAAATTGCAAAACTATATCCACTTATAAATAACCACTCCAGACTAAGCATAGAAAATGGGATAATTCTATTCAAATCCATTATCAGACCATCGCTTACTTACGCCTGCCCAGTCTGGGGTGGAGCCGCAAAAAGTAACTTGGAGAAAATTCAAGCAGTTCAAAACAAATTTTTAAGACGCATAATTAAAGCACCATGGTACGTGTCGAATAGACAAATTAGAAACGAGTTGAATATAGAAAATATGATTACTTAGTACTTACTACTACTTACTAGTACTTACTAGTAATAAGTACTTACTAGTACTTATTACTTTACGTTAGTAAACTATCAGTAAAATTTTTTGAAGCACTACCAAAAGCAGAATGCGTCAAAAAACTTCAATCTAGGACGATCAGCAGAAGACATAAAAATTATTTCAAGGTTCCCCAAGGATAAACTACGCCCGCCATGAACGTTCAAATAAGAAAGCAAATTGAATAAAAAAATGTATTAAACTTACAGACATAACATTCAATAATAGAATGTTACAAATTCAAAATGAAGTTTAAAAAAATTTCAGACACTAAATAACGGAAACGTAACAAAGTGAGAGGGAGCTTCAACTAAATGAACTCCCCGCCTGCCTATGCCCTAACCCTGCTCTAGTGTTAAGTAATTAAAATCTCTGTAAAATCAATGGATTGAACAGATAGAAAATAAAGCTGTTAAAAAAAATAAAAATATACACGAAAAATATTTTGAATTCTTTATGTGTAGATAGATATTACATTTCTCATTTAACATCAACTCTGTAAATTCTTAAGATCATAAATGGATATTTATTTTGATTATATATAAAAGATTGAAACGAAAATAAATTTCAATGCCTTAGCGAAATAATGTTAGTTTTCAACGTACAAACATCTGCACCAAAGAGACGAAATTTAAAATGGGATTGAGAGTGTCACTAATCCCATAAAACCCTGTTTTTTTGCCTTTTATGTTGCTTTTTAGAAACATATGAGTAAATATCCCAATTTAACCATTTCAATCCAATCGGCCAATAGTCGCGCTGTTACATCTGATTTCTTAATTCATTCTAAGGCTGCACTGTGGAGATATCGGAAATTGCTAGACTGTAGATAACATTACATGACATTCGGAAGCCTATGAGCTAGTCTCGTCTTTGATACGGTGCGTCGAACAGCGCCATGCCATCGCGCCCGACGGCATGCCCGCGCGCCATCTGGGGCACGCCAGTGAACACAATCTGCACACTCCGCCACGAAACCATTCTGAGTAGCCACTCTTTCCATTTTCAACCTTTCTTCTACATTGTATGATTAAAAAAATCAGTGATGCATTGGCCCCCTGAGGATTTGTGTGTGTCTGTATGTAGTATGTATGTAGTATGTATGTATGTATGTAGTATGTTTGCACTATGTATGCATGTATGTGTTTGTATGTACGAATGAGTACTGTAACACATAAATGCTTTAACATATACATGCATGTATATTAGGGTGTCCCTCATTTTCCGACTTTCAAATTTTTGACCGCTCACCCTCCAATTTTGTTCGAATGACCTTACAACGTGCCTATACAAAACTTTGTTGAGATCGGAGCATTCTAACCCGTGCCGATTTGAGCGCAAATTCGTTGGACATGGCATGGACATGGCCAGACCTATCACCCACCGCTCACTCGGGCCCGAGCACAATCCATGAACTTTAATCGATCGTATTACTCGTGTTCACAGGTTGCTAATCTAACAATGTCATATGTTAGTGTCATATGCAGTGCCGAAGAACGTGTGTTTTTAATAGGAAATAATATTAATTATTAATATAAAACACCAAATAACTGGACACAAATTATCAAACAAGTGCTTGAAGTTTTATTTTATAAAATATGGGAAGTAAAATAAACTGATAGTGCAAGCGCTAAACTTGTGGTTTGTGAGAGAATGATATTTTGGGAGAAAGCAAGAATTCCGACAAGAGCTAATCAGCATTGTTCGCAAGAACTTATTAACTTGTATTATTTGGAGTGGGGAAAATTACAAAAACCGTAAACAAATGAGAAGAGATTTTTAAGCACCGTAAAGAGGAGTTTAGAAATAATTTGAACAATCTATTTGATATTTCACATCCCAATGCTTTACAAATAATTACGTTGGAAGAAAAAAGGATGATTTTATTTCGGCAGAGAGAGCCAGGACGTAAAATGTATCTTGCAGGACTAGACGAACATCTCGCGGATAAAGGAGAAAGAGCGAGGCAAATAATATTACAAGAAGAAAAAATATTACAAATTCTTTGATGTGATACATCTGCATCAAACACTTGACGTTTTGAAGAAATATACGTCTTTCTTGAAGAAAATTTGGACAGAGCATTCTTTATCACATATTTAAAAACTTATTTTACAATGTTTGAATGTAAAATACGTAATGTAGCAAACAATCCTGACACCCCTTTTTAGAATTTTAAGAAAAGTTGGGAAAGTGTTAATGCCACTAATTTTCAAAGAGACAAAGAGAACGTGGAAGTGTTCTTTAATGAGACCAAAATTAAAGAAATGTTGGTCTTTTATGAACAAACTAAAAATGCATCTTCCCGGGGCAATGAATCGAGCTCGATAGACGGCAAGAGATATTTAATATTTAAAATGTTTCTGCTCAGATCAAAATCTAAACTGTCGTGTGTAATTAAAAATTCCTTAAATAATGTCTCTCTGTTGATTGTAACTGATTATGTCAACCCGTGGCTTTAGGGCAGTGAAGCTGTGAAAGCTCCTCATCAAGATGCTTTATAAAATTTTTAAAATTGCATGAAAGGATAGATTCCACAATTTCAAAAGCAACTTTAAAACAATTTAGACACCGTATTTATTAGACGTATTGTCTGTCGTACTCTCTGATGAAGCAGACGTACAAATAAAAATCAAAATGGTAGCAAATTTAGACTGAGAAAATCTACACATGATAGTGTTATATTCCTTTGTGTAAAAAATTCGATGAAGAATAACATGGTAAGCGCAATTGTATACCGATGAGTGTTCTTCAATTATTAATTCGTTATTATATAATACATCTCCTAATTCAATTTAATCTTTATTTCAATGAAAACAATAGCCGACTTTGTGTCAACCAAAAGCAGATACCTGTTCTCTTGCCTGAAGTTGGATACTAGTTTTATTAAAAACTATCCTTTGACCTGGAAAAGCAACTCTTCATATTCAGAAGCCAAAAGGATATTTATAAAGTTGAAAGCTGTGAATGACTGCGCTGAAAGGCCTGTTGAATTAATGCAAGATTTTCATGGACTACTGGATGTAGATGAGGAGCGAAAGAAATTTTAATTGTGTTGTTCAAGATCATCGTTCACTGTACGCATATTACAAGAAAGAGACACTGAAAAAATGTACCCACAAGAAAAGTTAAAACCATAACACAGTTTAAAGAGTGAAAATGAATTAACTTGTAGTACAAAATTATATATTAAATATTCATCAGTAGTTTTCCACTGACTTAACCCAACAATACCAATAATCCCTAACATTCCAATTTCGCGCTCAAGTCGGCACGGGTTAATATCGACCTATTGAAATGAAATTTTATTTTTGAGTAAATTCGACCCAATGGAAAATATTTAGGGGGTGAACCGAAAAAAATTGCAAAAAAATTGTTTTGGGGCAATATAAGGGACACTCTAATGTATATATACACACAAGTTATTAACACACACATTAAGTTATTAATGCGCATCTAGATCCGCGTAATGAGGAGAAAAATGAAAAGTTTTCGTGTGGAAATCATGTGTAACATGTAGGAATTTCATGAAATTTTGCGCATTTCCAAACTCGCCCTTGTAGAATAAGTATAGACAGAGAAAAACAAGCTATCTCTCGCGTTTTTATACATGTTCTCGTGGATTCATCAAGGAAGTTTTTCAACTCAAACACACTCATTTAGGTTAATTACAGCCCGACTGCTTGCTTCCCACGGGCTGCACACACGAGGAAATTGTTAAGAAACGGAGACATAGTTTTGCAATACTGCCAGTCTGGACGCCCGTGAAGAGAGGTTTGCAGCCGGTACATCGCTCCGGGGCCCGCGGAGCTCAAGGGGTCAAGGAAGCCCAACGCGTCCACAGTTTTTGCTTTTCCGCACTTACTTCGCAAGGAGAGAAAGTTATATAATCGTGCGCCGGAAAACGCGAATTTTTCGGTAGAAAAACCCTTGACGGGCCCTAGTAACGAAAAAGTGGATAAATCCTGTTGTTGTATGTAGTAAATTACTTCCTCTAACACGTGGTGTACCCACGTGGTGTTTTGTGGGTTCTTGATACCGAAAAATCGATTGACGACAAAACGTCTGTCTGTCCGACTTTGCTGTTGTAACACTACTAGTTTAAAATAATTTGAAAATTAATTTTAATCATTTAATTTTTATCATATCAAATCTTTTTCAAACCTGCCAGTTTCAAACCTGCCAGTATTTTCAAAATGCAAAATTATACACGCTCGGATTACTTTGTGTATTATGTCAGGCTCTGTGACACAAAGAATTCGGGAATGCGGACACATTGCGAACAGTCGAGCACAGAAGGATACACTAAATCTTATCTAAACATATCAATATAACCGTTTGGAAGAAATAATAATATAAACATATAAATGTTTGTACATGTTATATAATGGCTTACGATCTTTGTATCGGGGTCCGGATTTCCAACGGCGGCCCTGCCAGTTTGTTTTGGTGCCATGCGCACGCGGTCTCTAGAAACGTGACTCTTCCAAAGAAACCAAACACAATAGAAAACACGGAAGCCGACATGCTGCGTATTCACAAGGTCTCCGTTCCAGCTCGAAGACTTTTCCCCTCAGCGTTTAGTTCTGACAGTACTTGGACATAGAATTTTCACATTAATAAGTCATGTTGTGCTATAAGTTATAAACTACTGGTACTTCGACAACACATACTTTTTCGGATTACTTCTGACTTATGCGATTTTTTAAAATAAAGTGAGTTCGTTGAATATGTGTCACCATTTTTATTTACTGTCCTTTGATACACATGAGAAGAAAATTAAAAGAAAAAAACATAGAGCCGTTTTTTGAGAGAATAATTGTTTAAATATTGTAATATTTCTTGCAAAATTACGCGAAAGCTATTATTTTCGAAAAATGGCACATGACCTTATTTCAAGATCTGCCTTTGCAAAACAGATTTTATTAAGGTAAAAATCTCCATCTTCAATATTGTAATTGCATGAGGATGCTGAAAAAAATATGAACTTTTTTAATTTTCGAAAAATCAGGGATTTCAACGAAAGTTATATGCGCAAAGTTTTTTCAAGAGATTATCACGGTATCCGGGGACAAGCTTAATCCAAAAACTTTGGACCTAATTTCGAGACAATTATAAAAATGTTGAGGCTTCATGTAAAGGCTCCTCCCTCCCCCAATCAGAATAAACGTTTCAAACTCCTGGTTCAAACTCGTTCAAAACCCAAGTTTGTTCAAGATCGATCGTGAAATATCAATTTTGGAGTCTGAACGATTTAGGCGCTAGCGATGACCGCAGACAGACGGAGAGACGGACTAACAGACGTTTTGCCGCTAATCTATTTTCCGTTATCAAAGTCCCACAAAACATGGATTCTGACTACACGTGATAATGGAAGTAATTTATTACATACAGGAACACGATTTATCCACATATTCTTTAGAAGGGCACGGCAATAAACAAATTTCTTTCGAAAAAATCGTCGATTTCCGGCGCACAATACTTTTTCTTACGAAGTAAGGCGAGAAAATAAAAGAACACTTGTGTTCTCAGGAATGTTTCTATTTCATATCAATTGTAAAAAATCGACAAAAATTCCTTTAAGCGTCGTTTGCAAATACTTAAAAAAATAGTAAATTCTTGAATGGTAATTTGTTAAAATTTTCTAACGAAGTCAAAATAACTAAACAAATTAGGGATTATTGGATTCCTAATAGTTCTTGCTCGGTAGTGCACATGACAAATTATTCACAAACAAACAAACAAACAAAAAAAAAACTTTTCCATCCTCTGGAACATTACTTAGATCTGGATGTACACATTTCATAATGCCTCTCAATGGTCGGTACAGACAAGTTCTGCTGCTGGGATCATGGATTCTTCATGAAGTAAAATATAATTTTCGCGTGAATGCTTAGTGATTTAAAAGTTAGGAAACAGAGTTTTGTATACAAATACATGACACAGAGACAACGCTATTTTAACAGCTAAACTATGTAGCATTTAATCAATGAGTATGTGTACCTTGAATAAAAAACAAATATTACGCAGAGTTCTCAAGTAAAGAGAAAACCGTGCTAAAGAGTTTAATGATCACATTGCTTGCCTTCAAAACGAACTATTTTTTTTTCGCGAGATTTTGAGTTCACAATGTGTTGAATGAGACATTTGGTACCCTAGGTGCTATAGTTCTCTTGATTTTGTGTAAGGTTATTTCGATAAAGCGCATAGTTAAAATATAGGCGAAAAACTAAAAAAAGTGCGAAATTTATAGTTTTGGGGGAATTTTCTTTTAAGCCGATGTTTCACCAGATAGCAAGCCTCAAACTCGAATTATTGGCCTCAAAAGTGTTTAGAACCGATGAGAAAAGAACTTCCGGAATTTTTTTCTGAATCTAGCGTTCATGAGCGCCAGGTGACTGTATAAATCATGTCGGCGATCGTTCTTTGGCAACAAATAGCGGCATAAGCCTTTGACACAGTACTCTTTAAATACGCCGCTCCCTGACACTGGAATTATTTAGTTTGGGGATCAGTATTGTTCCGTGATTGAAAAACTTCGCGAGCGACTGCTATTAAAACAAATTCAGTAATAATATTTATCGGTCACATGCGTCTTTAACGCCTGTTAATATGCATTCTTGCAGGTTTCGCAAGTGCACTTGCAGCTACCTGTACGTTAAGAAATTTAAAATCCTTACAACGAGTTTTAACATCCTTAGCAACATAAATAAACAGCCATCGATTCATCGCAAGTCAGATTTTTATTAAGAAAAAAACTTGGCGATGTACAAAATAAATCAGATTCAAACTATTCAGACTAAAAGTAACTCATATTAGGTTTGGGATTATTATTGTTAATTGTAAAATTAATAGTACAATAAAAAAATGTATATTAGGTAAATTAACTTCAATTTTTTGGGATTCCTCCAAATGAAACTCTTCTCCGGTATTTTGAAGGTGTCGCCACTGGAAGTCGACGCGCCAACTTGCTAGCAGAGCGTAATTTTTTAGGTATCTTTAAGTTCGTGAGAATTATTTGCATCCATCTTTTCTCAAACCTCCATATAAATATATTGTTTAAATAGAAATATCGCAACCAACATCCCATAATTTCGTACTAAAGTGTCGCAGTAACAGAATTCATTTGTTTACTATCGCAGTAATTTAATGAAATTTTATGGTGACCGATAAAATGCTGATCATGCCATGAAATGTTACAGTGTTATTACTGCCTCGACCAAATTAAAAATCTCCGCTCTGCCTTGATTTTTAACTTTTGGCCTCCGCAGTAATAACATTCATAACATTTCTAGGTATGTTAATAGCTATAATTGAGACAGGGCTCCTTAGTCGTCACGAGGAATCTAACACCGGTGTTCATTCGAAACTTTTACAGTTCTCAGATTTACTTTCACAGAGCTTGCGCACGCACATCAATCTGATCTAATAAATTCTTTTCTTCAATCACGTAGGAAGACTTGAGCAAATGGATCGAATTTCCTTTTTCTTCCACGTATTAATTACGTATAAAATACCAGCTTTAAAATTACCCTAAGATAACTGGAGTAGATGACAGAAGGAATCTGACATTTGATTATTCGGCATTTAGAAATCATGTTTTTATTTATTTTATTTATTTATTTAGTCAAAAAACAGTAAAAACTGTATATGACGTGTGGGGAAAGAAATTTGTTTCAGACTTCTCACCACACCCGTTTGCGCGGGTTAAGAATTACTTATAAAAATATTTCTGCAACTATTAACGGAGACTGAAGGCGAACGTTTGTTATTCAATTTTATTAACATTTGTTATTCATTATTGAATTTTCAAAATTAACTCTTTTAAATTTAATTTCAAGACATTTCTCTTGCTCAATCACACCCATTTCTACTCTAACAATGTCAGGAGAACGACTCAATTGATTACACTCACTGAATGCACTCAGGATGCTTGTTTCAGAAAAGGGGGGAAAAGGAAATGACATATTTAAGTGATTTTCCACGGAAAAGTTTCCACCAGAAAAAACACAGAAACTTGTGATTGATTGATTACTGATTCCGGTGCGTCAACTGCTAAGACCATGAAAACCGTAAGTGTAGTGCATGTGCTTCCCTCGAGAGGTGGATGTCCGTCATTGGATGGCGAGATCCTGCGACGACCAACACGTCGACTAGCAGAGTTTTCCCCAAACAGGTATCTCCCATCAGCGGGACACAGCTCTAGCCGGGACAAGCTCGAAGTTCCTGACTGAATTTTCGACATGTGTGGTGTAGTGCAGTGCTTGTCGATGTAACTGTGTGTGTAAGTAACGGAAGAGGACAAGCGAAGGAACAGGAAGGAAATACCGCGCGCGGTCCGTGGTTCGTTTGCTAGTGTACTGTCGCGTCATTCGCCTGGTATTGACAGGAGAAGGTGTCCTCCAGACTAGCTGAATTCGACCTATCTAGCTAGTGTCGAAAATCGTGCCGCCGACGGGACTCGAACCCCAGGTCACAGGGGTTCCCCAGGCACTGCAGTGACATCAGTTCATGCCTCGAGCCACCGGAGCCGGTATGGAGACTTGTCGTAGATTAACATTTTATTTCTTCAACTATTTTGGAAAAAAAATTATTTGATTAGTTAAAATACATTGTTATAAATAAATTTTATTGGATAAAATAGCTCATTTTTTAAAAAAATATATTGATTTTTTTCTTTTTAAGTATGTAAAAGTTACTTAGCATCGATTTCCTATCGTTTCCATCGTTAAAAATGTATATTTGAAGGTAAACAATATTTGGTTATTTATTCTTTTTGCTGTTGGATTGTGTACAATATTGTATGACCAACAAATCCAAACTGATCGCACAATAGTGGCAAAGAAACCGGATAGTTATCCGGGATTGGGAGAAAAAATCGTGTCTACTTGTCGATGTTGCTGTACCTTGCGATCAAAACGTCGCACAGTGGGAGGCATTCAAAAATCAAAAGTCAAAGATTCAAAAATCAAAAGTCGGCTGATTCATGTTTACTGATGGTTGCTGCGTACAAGAAAGAGTGCTCTATCTCAAACATGCACTGACTTGTTCTTTGGCGTGTTCTGACACCAGTTTTGGTCAGTCTTTAATTTTACCAAATTTGGTCAGTCGTTAATTTTATTTATTTATTTACGTCAAAAACAGTTAAAAACTGTGTGACGAAGTATGGGGAGAAGTGAATTCTGTGCGTTTTCATAATTCTGTGATCTCTATCCTAACCCATATTCTAGTCGAATTTTAATACAGAAAAAAGAGCGTTTTTTTTTCAAGATTTGTTGACAAAATCAAGTTTTGTTGACAAATCTTACGCAGAGTGCCCTGAATGCATGCTTGTGTTTTTGAGTTTGTATAATGTAAATGCGAAGGAATTGTGGAATTAAATTAACATGGCTGATACATCGAAAGCTAGCTAAAAGTATATCGTCATAATATTGCAAATATTTAGTGCCTGTGTTCTTACAAAAATATATTTGTTAACCATTGGCAAAGTTGCCATAAATTCATGAATTGATAAAAATTTAGTTACCTTCCAAATACGTCCAAGCAAAATTTTTTGTTGCATTGCATTGAGCATACATTCTACTTTAAGTATTTAATGAGAAATATTGCCCGTTTTGCCCCTTTCGATCATTTTTTTCCTAAGTTCGTGCGTTCTTCTTTTTCAGTATCTCAGGAAGCGACGTTAGACATATCTATAATGAACTTAGTCTTATGAGGGAAACAGGGTACATGAATATTCAAAAACAAATTTGTTTTTTTGAAAGAACACATTAGAGCAGGCCTGCACAACATTTTGCACTTTCACTGACGTCAGGAGCTGCGCGCGAGCAGCTCGGGGGCAAATGCGAAAATCGATGATGGGTGGGGATGAGACTCATTCTAAGAGGGGAACCACCAATTAGAAGGCGCAGTTAGAACCACAGCGCGTAAATTTAAAGAGCAATCGGCGAGAAAAATGACTTTCACATATAGTTCAAGTCATATTGCTTTTTGAATAATATTGTAAATGTTTGTTGTCGATGTATGGGTGTGAAATATGAAACTACAACTAATTATACATATTTGATTTGGACACCAAGTATTATAATTGCTTGTAAGGCTGATAATGTAATTCGCTTTGCTACGATATAGTTACAAATTTAGTGTTTTGCTAAACACAAAACAATAATACTGAATTGTTTTTGTTTGATGATGGCAGCAATAAACTATTTTTTCATTAACTATGTTCATTTGAGTAATGAACAGTTCTATCAAAGATAAAACATATTTTTTTATTCTTGAAAAAAAATCATGATTATTTTTTGCTCTAATTTATGACAAGAGTGTATTCTATATTTCTAAAATCAAACCAACGAAAACTATTTATTCATCGTTTAATATTAAGCCATTTGCCTTCTGTATAACAAGACCCATGATAATCTCATGATTGTCCGTAACATGTCGCACAGAGGTTTGCTCGTTGATTTCTTTTATTCAGTTTCATAATGGGAAAAGATGGTCACAAATATATGTGCTGTTAAACATTACTTGGAATTGACATACATTTTACTTTTATGACGCGAGAGATTGTTCTCATACGTTTCTTCATTTTGCTATGATTTGGAGATTATAACATTCCTGGTGAACAATTAATTTTTAAATTGTAATTTTTTGCTAGTTCGAAATAAATAATAAAGTTTTTAAAAATGCTACTGCTTTAAAATATTGCTTAAGAGTCACAATGTGCATGTTAATTTTTTTAATTAAAAAAGGAAAATACATAAAGTGATGGATACAAAGGTGGATACACTGAACGTAAACAGTGAATTATGGCCTTGTAACTTGAAATATTAGACATTATCCATTTAAACAAGTGGGCATATAAGTTTGCAGCCTGGATCATTGTATTGGACGCCCAGGCATTCAGTCTACGCGCCGCGACGTGCTACGTTATACTTCTCCCCTCCCCGCAAAGTTTCCTCCACCCCACCACTTACACTTTCGGCGCTGTCGCGGGCAGGCGGTCGGCTCCTAAGTGCAGAATGCCCGCGGGAGCAGGCGTTGTGCAGGCCTGCATTTAAGTATTAATTAATAATCTCGAATCCTCTGAAAATTACATAATCATTTAATTTCTCCATTTGCGTCCCAATATAAGCAGAAATGGTCCGAATCACACAGAATGTACGATATATTTATTAATATAAATGAAAAATAGCTTCTGACATCCTTGTGCTTTCCTATATATGAAGACAGTGTCAGTAAAACAAACATTTCTGGTTCCAGTATCTTTCTGTCATCTATAGTCCCGCTGCAGTTGCTACCAAGAAATTCTGATGACAAAGAAACGGTTCTTTTGCAAAACCCACGCCCATCGTCTGCGCAGACCAATCAGAATGCAGTTGAAACCAGAGAGTGCGGAGCTTTCAGCAACTGAGAAAACGCACATTGACAGTGAGATAACTGCTCTACAACCCACTATGATCAGTTTGGCTTATGAGAATATTATTTTAAGACGATATTTGCTATGATTGACTGGAAGATTTGTAAAGCACTGAACGACACGAAATTCGCAGAGAAATGCTATTTATGTGGAGCGACTTCTAAACAATTCAATGATATCGAAAAAGTTCTAAATATGGAAGTTCACTCCCCACATTTAGAATTTGGTATTTCAATACTGTACACTTGGATTCGATGCTTTGAGTGCCTGCTGCATATATCTTACAAAATTACACTTAAATCATGGCAGGCACGAGGGGAATCCAAGATGATAGTGTCTGAAAACAAGAAAAATACCTAAAAAATTCCAAGAAAAGATGGGTTTATTAGTGGACAGAACAAAGCCTAGATTTGGCAATTCTAATGATGGTAATACCGCAAGATGGTTTTTTGAGAATCTTGAGATATCTGCATGTGTAAGAGGTCTTGACCGTGAACCAATAGAACGATTTCGCATAGTGCCATTTCCATTGTGTTTCTTATTCAGAAAATTTTCAAACATTTTGTGCAGCCAGGTTATTTGTAGAAAAATACCCTTGGTACTGTACGCCGCCAACAGTACACAAACTACTTAGTCATAGTCCAGCAGTGATGGCGAAATCTTTACTACCTGTTGGTCAGTTATCCGAACATAAGGATATTAATAAATTTAGAGAAGACTTCTCTTATAAGTGTGCCACAGACAAAACCAAGACTTTTTTACCTACTTTGTTGTCATCTGACACTGTCATCACAAGTTAAAGACCACTTCCTGCAAAAAAAATGAAGAACTTCCGATAGAAATTTTAAATATGGTGTTGCCTGCACAAACAAAATGTGAAACAGAAGATTATGATACTGATGAGTCTTCAAATTCATTATGTTGATAAGAACTAGGTCACACAGTGACGATACACACAGATAAAGACAATCATTAAGCATTACCTTTACCTCAATAACAGAGTATCTGCAAGTTTTGAAACACGTTTCTATATAACGCACTGTAATTTGAAATTAACATATATTGTTATATTTATCTTTATTTATGTTATTTATAATCTTTTGTTATCAACTCAGTCCATTACTGCTCTTCTCTTCACTTAAAATATTTATTCTCAACTTTGGAGGCCTCTTGCCTCACTGTCCGTCGTTGCCAAGGAGGCAGAAAAATGTCTTAAATACAAGAGTTTGGAAATCGAGTTCAGCCGAATGTGGGGCGTAAAAGCACAGGTCGTACAGATAGTTATCGGAGCTCTGGGATTTGCAAAAGACTGGGAAGTGCAAGAAATTACTTTATTTGGAACAGCTTATATTTTGCGCAAAGTATTGAAGAGGCACCCATAGTCCATAGATCTGTTTCTTAGGTAGCTGGTAGTGGTAGCAACCTGGAGTAGATATTATTTTCAGCCGACTCATAACATTTTTAATCGTGATGTAGTGGAATAATCATAATAATATAATAATAATAATAATAATAATAATAATAATAATAATAATAATAATAATAATAATAATAATGGCGTACGGAATTGACGACCCCATCTCCCGCAGTGCTCAGCTGGAGGGGAGGGACTGCGCTATGAGCCCGGTTTACTTTACCTGCAAAGAGGCGCTAACCGCTGTCCTAACCTAGACATCCTCCCTTTCATATTCCGCCCTCCTCCTTCCACAGGGAGTAAGTGGGTGGATCGAGGAGCACACTTTATTGCGTTACCCGCACTTTGTTCCGTACCTAAACCCTAGACATTTTCCATCTGTAAAGGTTTCCTGTGCCATATTCACCCCTCGTCTCCCAAATTTCAACCCTATGTCATCTCAAGCCACGTAGGAGTCAATATATTTCGATTAAAAACGGCAAAACAGGGAAATGGCACATAATACCTGGCCGTAAATATAAAAGGCGCACCCATATCTGATGGAAAAGAGACATTTGAGAAGTCTCGGAAACGGTGTCAGGATGCTGAGAGAACGGGCACATGCCGGATTACCCAAAGGCTCTACACAACCACCGAAGGAGAACTCAACACCCACCATCTCCAGCAGAACCAGCAATTGCTGTTTCAATAGAAACTCAGCCACTGACCACTCATGCTGGCAAGCTAAGGCAGAAAACAATATGGACCGAAGAAGTGAATGAATACATCGTTTATCGCTACCTCAAAATAACTAAACTGGAATCGGACTTAACAGCTTACAGAGAACCATTGACCCAAAAGTTCAAGGCAAATACCTAGAACTTTCCTCAATGACAGTCAAAAATATTGTTGATCAAAAACATTCTATACTAGTCAGCAAACAACTCCGAGAATTTCAAATATACGAAATTAAAGCAAAAATAAAAAAAGTTAGAACTGCATCAATTGGGAACCGAAGAAAATGAAACTACAACAGATTTCACTTTTTATAGTAATGAGAACATTAAAATCAACCTCAGGGAAACCCCACCATTTGACAAAAAAATGAACAAGAGAACTTGGTCAAACAACACTAGGAGAAATCGTATACTGAATTTTATGGATACGACCCTTTCCAAAGACCACAAATGCCAAAACTTCAAGTAAAAGCTAAAAAAAATTAATTTTGAGTAAAGTCGATTGAATTCTCTAGTATGAAACAGAGATTATGCACACAATAGGATTACTGCATAACTTTGTGTTTGTTGGTGCTGTCACAGTATTTAAATGCTAATGACCAAAAGCTAATTTTAACGAATGATAAAAAGCAAATTCAGCCTTTGCAGTTTTCTTGGGAACGACGACTTCAACACCAAATTAAACCTCTGCCTAAGAGCATTGTCTGATTTACTCAAGCATTCAAAGACAACTGCAGTGCCAAGATTAAAAGAGAAGTAGAGAAAATTATATTTAAATACAAAAATTAAGAAAACCAATCATCACGGTACTTGATCAACTTAAATTCTTGCTGTAAAGAGTAACAGACTAAGAAGATACTGTGAAAGTAATCTTCGCAAGAACCGCAATAAACTCTTCCAAACAAGTTAAAAACACTTCTACACCTCTATCCAGATGGATAATTCTCAAGGACCAAACCGAAGTGACGTGCCAGACTCTCAAGAAGTGAATAAGTGTTGGAGAGACATACGGACACAAAGTAAACACCACAATTTAAAAGAAGGATGGCTCCAAACTATTGAAGATGACTCTATTGTATTTGTGAGTTGATGTTTTTCAAACGAGTTCTAACGATGTTTTTCGAAAACTCAAAAATTGTCTGTGAAAAAGAGCTTCAAATTTCACGTTCACTGTAGCGCCTATCCCCATTTTTGTAAATACGGCTGCAAATTTTTCAAAGAAAATTGCCATTAAAATTTTACTGTTCTTTAATATTCTTAAAATAACATTTCTGTTCTACTATTAGTAAACCGAAAAATTAAGAAAATATCAAAGAAATGTACTTTGAGCGGCGATAGATGTCAGCTTTCAAGAGAATGTGGCAAGTCCGAATAGCTAGCCGAGAACAAAGTAATTAGAAAACTAATACGGGAATGTCTGTGCCTTTCTGTACGGGGTATGTAAAATGGGGACTGGAAGGGGAATAAGAGTTAAGCCTATATGTAAAATGGAGACCGACCCAGAAAAGGGCATACGTAAAATGGGACCCGACTACCTGGCCTTCCAGGTAAAAGTGAAAGGTGACCACTGGCGTAGCATAGTGGCCGGCTCCAGGCAGCAAAATTTCACAATAAATAATAATAATAATAATAATAATAATAATAATAATACATATTTAGCCGTGATTTAGGGGAATAATAACAATAATAATATATTGTAAAAGTTTGAACCATCTAATTTTTTGTCGCACCTACGATTCGGAGCGATTGAAATGAACACGGAATCTTTCATTACTTACTCTGTGACGAATTCTTTACAGTAATGTATTATAATGAAATACTGCTAATTATAACGACTGACAACAGTCTATACTGACTTGTTTGGATTCCCGTTTGTTTTTGTTTTTTTGTTGTTTTTTGTGCGTGGATTGTTTATGGCTTATATTGAGCGAGAATGATTCCTTTCATATAAAGCATAATGTTCAATATTGCATAATAACACCTGCAAATTAGATTACAGTACAGAAAAAACCCTTCTGGAAAGTCCGTGACTGATGCTTCGACAATTCCAAGAAAGTTTCATTTATGAATCGTCAATCATCCAAATCACATTGACTTAATGGAATATATGTATGCGTTTCCAAACTGATTGTAGTGCCCATAATTACTTGTAGTGGTTGTTAAATTATTGATCTTTGTTGAAAAATTGTATTGCTTCTGTACGTTTATATTCGAATACGTGAGTATTAAATATTTTATTTAATATAATTATTAAAATGTAGACGAATAAAATTGAAGTTAAATATAAAAATTTTGTTTTTAATTTTAACAATTATATTATTTTCAATAAATATATAAATGGTATCGGTATCGTTATAGTTGTAATTGGAAATTGGTGTTTTGTTTTCAATTCGCTAATAACTGAATCTTGTCGTTCGTCAAGGTATAATCATGAGTAGGGAGTAGATTTTGATGACCTCAAGCATCGCCAAAAATCAATAAAATGCTCTTAAAATGTTATAAGAATGCCCTAAAAACAAAGAAAACTGACATAATAAATGTGATCAAAATCAGTTCCCATGAACAAATCAAACTGTTGGATGCGTTACTGATGGAATCCAGGTTTCTTCTGAAGTTCGAGGGAACTCAGCTTTTAAACTGTTGGATTGCACTCTTCTTTACCAGGATAACTGTCCTTAGATATTCCGAAATCGGCAAATCTGCCAATGGACTTGCCACATACTCCTGCCAGCTGCCATCTATTGCCGCCCAAAGTATATTTTTTTAAAAAAATTTCCTAATTTTTCGTTTTACTATAGTGGAACGGAAATTTTATTCTACGAACATTAAAGAACAGTAAAACTTCGTCCTAAATGGCAATTTTCTTTGAAAAATTTGGACCTGCTTTTAAGAAAATGGCGTTTCAACGCTACTGTAAAATTCGAAATTTGAAGGTCTTTTTCACGGAAAAGTTTTGAGTTTTTGAAAAACTTCATTAGAAGTTATTTGAAGCACTTTAACTCACAAATACAACAGTGTTTACAAATTGATGGAAAAGTGCATATTAATGGTGTTAGAGATCTTAAAAAATGCATTTGTCTAACTTTTTAAAAACAAATAATACCATAAAATGAACTTTACGTCTTTCAAAGAGTGCAATTTGCACTATCCGTCTGAAATGTTTGAAGAAAACATTTGGAGCCATTTATGAGCAAATGCCGTTTGAGCGTTTCTGAAAATGCGGAATTTTGAGCTAGTTTTCATAGAAAACGGTTGAGAAACATTGCATGGCATTATTTAAAGCACATGTACTCATAAATGTAATTATGTGAACAAGTCGCCGCAAATGTAAATATTAACGACATGGGATAAAAGTCAAAAAATTCATCTGTCAAATATCATCAAAATATTCGTCTATCACCAGTTCTTTCCCTTTCTGCGTAACACCAGGTTTCACTTCCATCTTTGAAGAAACGTAAACTGCGTTGCTACTTGAAAGCTCGAAAAGCAAATGAGACTATTGTCATCACTGGACCTCTCGAAGAATCTCCGCCTAGCCAGTGAAGGGAAATGAACAAGGAAATGCTGGGCAGCAGGGCGGCGGCGGCGGCGGCGGCGGCCCTCTTAACGCGCCTACATGTACTTCCTGTCTCCTCAGTCCGTTTCTTACCTGAAATGGTTTGGTCCTCATTTTACATATAGTTAAAAAGTAAGTTTCACGAGCTAAGATGAAGGGATTATTTGGTCCCCATATTACATACGTCCATTCTGTAGCACCATTATTTTTTTTATTTTTTCCGTGTGTGTTATGTAAAGAGAGCTCTTCTACCTAATATATTTGCATATTTGCGAAAAAAAAGAATTCGAAGGAAAATATCAGGCGACAAGTATAATATACAGTGACCAAAACCAAATGAACATTTTACTGAAAGATTAAGAAGTCCTTTTGTAGTTCAGTGACTCCATTTTCAAAATTATTTTTACTTTCTCGCCTTACGAATACTTTTTAGGGATGAAAAGGAATTCAAAATAACCACAAAATTAGAGCGACAGTAATTTGCAATCGTTATTACATTTTCGAGTTTTTATGGAGTTACTATTTTGAAGCAACACCTATTTCAATTTCAAACCGCAAAGAAAGGTACATGAGTCTGAAAATGCAACACGAGTTGATATAGATATAATTCTGATAAAAATTGTTGAAGTATAAAGTGAATGTTTTTGTATTCTGGCTTATGAAACGTCGAACAAGCGTAATCGAACAATGGAGCTGCAGCAATGAGTGGAAAATTTCAAGGATGCACCGTCAATATAATGGTAGAATATCATGATGCTTTTTCGTCCATTGTGCAAGTAATTCGCAAAAAAATTAGTTATTTGTGACGCCTACTCAATTTAAAATATAAACACTCTAGGAACTATGTAAGAAATAATTAGTTACTTCTGAATTTCTACTAAACAGCAAAATATTCAAAAAAATGAAGACTATAATCTTGAATCAGGAATGAAGAATGGCTCTTTAAAAAAATTATACGAAACAAGATAGATCGAAAAAGTAGATGCTGTCATTACATTCTTAGATTTTTTGTTCCAATAATTCAACCCAAATCATTAAATTCAAATTGAAGAATATGGAAGCAAAAAATCATAAATAAGGCCTAACATTCAAAAAGGTTACGAAAATGATAATTTCATATGATTTCATCATTGGGTCAGTTGTAATTAATGAATCATTTTCTTTTAAGAATCCATTGTCTCCTTTTTTGCAAGGCTAGAAGATCAACTCAATTCCTCCTTCGAATATTGTTCATGATTTATGTATTCTTTTGGAAGATGTTCATTAGATTTTGTTTCAAAATTTTGAAAATTATTTCGCCTTGCTGAGAATTGGCGGATAATATGAATGAACAAATCATTTTGCCATTCGTCGCCATGCGGATTGCCATGAGTCGCAACAATGAAACAGGAGCGAGAAAAGTACCTTTTCACCTGAACATTATTATAGTCAGTCAATTTCAGTTTATTTCCTTGATTTGGAGCAATTTTTGAGAAAATGGTGTTTGAGGGTTTTTGAAAATGCCTAATTTTGAGCTCATTTTAACTGAAAATTGTTGAGTTTTCATGAAACTTTACATGACATTATTTGAAGCAAATGTACTCATAAATATAACAATGTGAACAAAGTGCCGCTAATGTAAAATATTAACGACGTGAGAGACAAGTAAAAACATTACAATTTTTGCAATTTTTGAGAACACAAAAGAATGGGGCAATATGACGTTTAAGTCATCTCATAGAGTACACTTAGCTCTAACCCCACCAAAAATTTAAAGAAAAAAATTGGAGCCACTTTTGAGAAAATCTCGTTTTTGTAATTTTTTAAAATTGCTCATATTGCACGCAAGATTGACGTGCCTCGTGTCGTGTCAGATTGACTGAGGAATATCCATTTTGGAAAAATCCTTTGTATGATTTAGGCGGTAGTCGTGTTCACAGACGGACAGACGGACGGACTGACGGATGTTTTGAAAAAAAAACACTTTTTCGGTATCAGGGGCCCCCAAAACATGTATTTCCGTTGAAACCTCGATATCGATTTTCCGCAGCATTACATGACTTTCCCTGTATCGCGTATAACACTCCGTATTTACACTAAGTTATCAAAAGTATCCGGACATGTGGTTGAAAATGACTTACCAGTTCGTGGCGCCATCAATCAGTAATGCTGGAATTCAATAGGGTGTTGGCCCACCTTTAGCCTTGATGACAGCTTCCACTCTCGCAGGCATACTTTCAATCAGGTGCTGGAAGGTTTTTTGAGGAATGGCAGCCCATTCTTCATGGAGTGCTGTACCGAGGAGAGGTATCGATGTAGGTCGGTGATGCCTGGCCAGAAGTCGGCGTTCCAAAACATCCCAAAGATATTCGATAGGATTCAAGTCAGGATTCTGTGCAGGCCAGTCCATTACACGTGTAATCACTCCACCACAGGCCATGCAGTATGAACAGGTGCTCGATGGTGTTGAAAGATACAATCGCCGTCCCCGAATTGCTCTTCAACAATGAGAAGCAAGAAGGTGTTTAAAACATCAACGTAGGGCTGTGCTGTGATGATGCCACCTAAAACAACGGCCCCTCGATGAAAAACACGACCACACCATAACACCACCTCCTCCGAATTTCACTGTTGGCATTACACACGCTGGCAGATGACGTTCACCGGGCATTCGCCATACCCACAACCTGCCATCGGATCGCCACATTGTGTACCGTGGTTCGTCACTCCACACCACGTTTTTCCACTGTTCAATCGTCCAAAGTTTACGCTCCTTACATCCAAGCGAGGAGTCGTTACCTGCGTGATGTGTGGCTTCCGAGCAGCCGCTCGACCATGAAATCCAAGTTTTCTCGACTCTCACCTAACTGTCATAGTACTTGGAGTGGGTTGTGATGCAGTTTGGAATTCCTGTGTGATGGTCTGGATAGACTGGATGGCTTATTACACTTTACGACCCTCTTGAACAGCCAGCGGTCTCTGTCAGTCAACAGACGAGGTCGGCCTGTACGCTTTTGTGCTGTACGTGTGTCCCTTCACGTTTCCACTTCACTATCACATCAGAAACAGTGTCCCTAGGGATGTTTAGGAGTGTGGAAACCTCGTGTACAGACTTCTGACACATGTGACACCTAATCACCTGACCACGTTCGAAGCCCGTGAGTTCCGCGGAGCTCACCATTCTGCTTTCTATGTCTAATGACTACTGCTGATATGGAGTACCTGGCAGTAGGTGGCAGCACAATGCACCTAAAATGAATAACGTATGTTTTTGGACGTGTCCGGAGACTTTTGATCACTTAGTGTACGTAGGTATAATGGAAAGTATATAAGGGGGTATATATTTAGGTTATTCAATATAGATTTATTTATTTTACTTTCGCGATTTTAATGGCTTCCTTCCTTTAACGAATATTGTGAACATCATTTTCGCTCCGTCATTTTGAACTATTTTTACTTTCCCGTATACATACGTATATACGGAATATACCTATTTACGTAGTACAGACAAAGTTATGTAATGCTGAGGAAAATGGATTTTGAGATTTTAACGGAAATATAAATTTTAGGGTTCCCCTGTACCGAAAAAGGGTTTTTTTCAAAATGTCCGTCCGTCTGTCTGTCCGTCTGTCCGACCGCCTCTGAACATGACTACCGTCTAAACCATACGTAATATTTTTCCCAAAATGGATATTCCCCAGTCGATCTGTCTTGACTCGTGGCGCTGCGAGTTTGAAAAACTTTCTTCAAAATTTGGGAGTACTTTAGATGAAGACCCCCAGACATTTTAAAAAAATTCTCAAAAACAGCTCCAAATATTTCCTTTACATTTCTTGTAAGAATAGAATAAAATACGCTTACAAAGCTTGCATAGATTCGATCTTCGCGGTTAACTGAATATTCGAAAATTGCAGAATTTTGAATTTTTTCGGCGTGTACCTACAACTACAAAATTCAAGATATACATTTTTCCTTCAAAAAAAGTTGTTTTTCATAGTGAGTTTTTAATTAAAGTTATGTATATTTTTTTAACATTTTGGTAGGTTTCGTGCAATATTTTCAAAAATTACAAAATCAAGATTGTCTCAAAAACGGCTCCAAAATTTGTCTTTAACTTTTGGCAGAGATAGCGTTAAATGTACTCTATGAGATGACGTAAACGTTGGCTCTATTCTTTTGTTGTTGTTTTTTTTTTCAAAAATTACAAAAATATAACTCTTTTACTTTCTCACGTCGTTAATATCGACATTAGCGGCACTTTGTTCACATTATTATATTTATGAGTACATTTGCTTTAAATAAGTCATATAAAATTTCTCGAAAACTCAACCTTTCTGGGAAAACTAACTCAAAATTCCGCATTTTCAGAAAATCTCAAACGCCATTTTCTCAAAAACGGCTCCAAATTGTTTCTAAAAATTTTTCCTGCTTATAATGCTAATTGCAATGTTTAAAGCTTAAAATTTCACCTTTACAGTAGCGCTTGAAACGCAATTTTCTTGAAAACGGCTCCAAATTTTTCAAAGAAAATTGCCATTTAGGATGAGGTTTTACTGTTTTTTAATAATCTTGAAATAATATTTCCGTTCTACCTTTAGGAAACCGAAAAATGAAGAAAATGTCAAAACAAATACTTTGGACGGCGATAGATGTCAGCTGGCAAGAGTATGTGACATTCAGTAGCACAATTAGTTTTTGTTTACTTGTACATGTTTTGTATGGGGTCTATTTGATTTTGCCGTATGTATTAACAGGAGAGCTTTCACTGAATTGAATTCTAGCAAACCATAGATTTTGGCTACACCACGAGTTTGATGAAGTAATTTGCTATACATAGGAACAAGATATACCCAATTTAACTTTCTTGCTCTTCGAAAGAAGAGAGTTATGTAATCGTGCGCCGGAAAACGAATTTTCGGCAAAAAAATTCTTGTTACCAGGGCTTGGTAACGAAATAGTAGACAAATCCTGTTGCTATATATAGTAAATTACTTTCTCTAATACATGGTGTAGTCAGAATCCATGTTATGTGGGTCGTTGTTATTGAAAAAATCCATTGACGTCAAAACGTGTCTGTCCGTCTTTTCGTCTGCCTGCTTGAAATTTTTACAATAAAATTAAAATCTCTGTATTTTTGGAAATTGCAAATTTTGAGATAATACGAGAAAGGATGTACTGTTGTTGTACCACTAGTTTTGTTTCCAGGACCGGACATTAAGATTTTTTCTTTTGAAAATTCGCCGTTTTCCGGCGCACGATTACAATTCTTTGTCTTCTCACATTTGTAAGGGCGAGAAAGTAAAAACTAGAATCATGTACTACATTACATATTATTCAAGAATAAGGAGTAGATATACAAATAAATAGAAGGCTTATAGTTGGGGAGTTTATGACATGATAGTTTGCTCTTGAATTCAAGATATTAAAAGATTTGAAGGGAAAGTTTCGGATGAAAGACATCAAAGAGGAAGAGCGCATTCCGATACAATAACGCGGAAAAGAAGTCATACTCCCTCACATTTTGACATCCTAGGAAGTATTAAGTTTAAGTTAGAAGATAGTGAAATTCTTCAAAATGTATTACTTTAAACATGAACACAGTCGTTCAAGGTTATCTCGAAAATGACAGGATTTATCAAGGCAGGGATTGAGAGACCAAACATTAATAATTAATAACAGTGATAGAACTTTTTACCTTTTAAACGGGGCAGAATGGCTGTTTCTTTTGGAATATGACGTTCTAATTTAACATTTGCAAAGCATTTATTTTGTAACGGTAAGTTGTTTTCGTAATAGCCAATTAATGATTGATTGTTAGTTATTTCGAGCGGGTTAATTGCTAAGGGCATTAGTCCCGTAAGTGAAGGGCATGTTTTTCCTCAGGAGGTGGCTGTGGTCTTCCTCCGTTGAATGGCAAGATCTGGGGCCGACCTAACGAAATGTGTGGTAGTGTGGAGTATGTTGGTGTAGGTAAGGTGTGAGAAAAGGACAAGGAAGGGGAAGGAGAGATCGCGCGCGGTCAGTGGCCCGATTGTTATGGTTCTGCTCCGGCATTCGCCTGGTGTTGATCGGAGAAGCCACGGAAAACTACAGACCAGGACAGGGACTGAATTCGACCTAGCAGAAAAGGTGGTGTTGATTATTTTGTCACCGTCGGGACTCGAATCTACGACCTCCCGGTCGGAGGCACTACAGTGACATGAGTCGATGCGTTGAGCCACCTCTCCAGGTAACAGGCAATTAAAACGGCCATGTAAATTAATTGGTTTTATTTACTATACTTTCGTATTATACTCTCAATCAGAATGTATTTTTGAACGATTATTTCTGTATTTCGCTTGAGGAACATCCCTTTTTTGTGTCAGCAATAGTGAGTAAGTATATTTCGATTCTATTTTCCCTTCATGACGTTTTTTCATTCTTCCAATGTCTTGGTGGAATCGTCATTGTGTTCGTCGCTCGCAGCGCCGATTTTCGGCAAAGAAGTCTTCGCGTGAATCCAAAAAATGTTATTTAAGGATCATGGTACATCTAAGAGCTTTGTAATTGTGAAGGAGTTTGGACACTAGTTCTTCATAGTTCTCAGCTTTTCTTTTTCCAAGGAATTTAGTTACGATATTTGTGAAGCAACTTCATGCAGCCTTTTCAACACCAAATTCGCTTCAAAGTCATGATTATTTATAAGCTCCTATATTTGTGGTCCTACCAATATATTCTTCTTTATTTTCACCTCACTGATCCTCGGAAATTTGTTCTTAAATTATACGAAAGCCGGCCCATTTTTACCCATCGGCTTCACAATTCTTTTATCTATCCGAGGTTGATGTGCATGGACTTACAAGTGGTTGCAAAGTAATGTTTTTTGTCCACGTATCAGATGTTGAGCCGTTGAGACTACTGCTTCTTCACTAAATGATTTTGCGTTCTCTGCTAGCCATCTCGCGTAGAAAACAGCAAAATTATATCCTTTTTAGAGGCCTGTGCAATAACTTTCGAATTGCCACGTCCCACGAATCCCACGAATGTAGTTTGTTTTGTTTCTTCGATAACAAAAGTTTCATGCCATACGTCTCTTTCAAAAGGCAAGATATGCAGAAAAGGCAAGAGCAACGGAATAATATTCCGTATTTGGTTCCTCAAAGTTACCTCACCACACATATAACAGAAATTCTTTGGATGGTTTACACACTGTCGCAACATTGCAAGGAATTTGTCCGTATAAAAATTAAACTCGAACGCTACGTGCCGATAAGTCGTGCCCTATACAGTAGTACAGTGGGGACGTAGATTATCTGAACGTCAATCATCCGAAACGTCAAATATCCGTACTCATATTTTTTCTGGAATTTTTTTTTAATTAGGTACCGTATACTATACGTATTAATTTTCTTTTTTATTACTGAATATTGAGAATGATCCCCGATATGATTGACCGATAGATTAACGAGTTATAGTGTTATAGTCAATCATTCTGACTTCGATGAACTTTGACAATCCCAATAAATGCTTAAGAACTCGGAATGTTTATTATTAGTAGAAAAACGCTTTTCACCACCATTAAGTGCAAGAGAACTAACTGTACATTGCCAAACAACAGAACGTAAATGCTTAACAAGTTTTTATGTTCGGTTATCCGAATTATCGAATATCCGAACTATACCTGGTGCCAATTAGTTCGGATAATCGACGTCCCATTGTATCAACACCTTTCTCAGTCAACACGCAGGGTGCAACTCACGCGTAGTGACTCACGTACACAACGAAGCGAGTCAGCGCGTCGTTTACGTGGGTCACCGCACTTCAATTCGCAATTCCCAAAGTTGCTCAACTGTTTTGATCGTCTGGCTTCTGTTTGATATCTTTAGTGGAATCTACAATATCATACGTTGTTGCCGACTGCTGCCTTGTAATAAATCTGCAAGCAACTAGCGTTTCAGCATAAACGACACGTGGCTATCTGATATTATATATATCGTTTTAGTAGTATACGTGCGATTACACAAAAACTGAGCCCCGTGGGCAATTTTTGTTGTATTCGGCTTTAGCATTGCAAAATACTGTGATGGAACTACTCACAAAATGGAGGCGCCGACACACTTATGGTGTGACAGTCGTCCCAAGTCGCAGGAGGGGACACGCGCTGAATTTATTTAATAAGGGCGCCAAGCGCATGCCCACTTACCTGCTTAATGTCGCCGGCGTTGAGCGTCTCAGGGGTGAGCGCCCTGGGTCGAAGGGTTGCATTTGGTGGTTTCTTAAGATTTAGAATAATAACACTTTGCTATGGTATTAATTGGTTCACCCGACCAAATGGCGGGGACTAATTTATTCAAAAAATTAAACGAAGAGAAACTGTTCAGGTTGATGCTGGGTTATTGTCACTTTAGTAGCCGATTAATGAATGATGGTGATGACAACTTACAATCTGTGATGTTAGATGGTAATGTCACCGCGACTGGATTGCTCGCCGAGCGACGGAGAAGTGTAGTCGGACCCTCAGGAGGCGACGCCGGAACGTTGCAAGGTTGGCCTCCGATTGCCTCCGGGGTGATGACTCCGGCGCACGGGACGTCGGCGGTGGATGACCGGGCAGTGGTGACGTGATGCTCGCGCGCGTCTCAGGCCGTCACACGACACCTGGACCGCGTATGACGCTCGAAGCCAAACTTTGGCTATTCGGAATTAATTCCGTGAAGACCGGGCAAGTTTCGCAGTGGTCGGCTCAGTGTGTGCCTTACCCACTGCTGCTGTTCCCTTTCTACCGCAGGTTTCATTAACTGACTAATATTCGGTGGTTTTCTTAACTACCACTGTTAATCTACTCAAAACTTTACTTGTTGGTTTCTATCTCCACACGACTTCTCCTGCACGACCGTCCTCTCTCGCGTCTGTCGCCCGTCCTCTCTCTCTGGCCTCGCTCGCCCGTCTGTCCCTTTCGTTTTTTTCGAAAAAATCTCAAAGTGCTCACGTGCTTCCTGCCTAGTGATTTTATTGGTCGGATTTGAACTTCTCGAACCTTCTATTTCATCAACGGTGCCTTCTGGTTGTTCATTGGCCGGCATTGTTAGGCCAGAGGAGCGCGCACGTGTCCCTTCTGCTTTGGCATGTGATGATTTTATAGGCTTTTAGAGGATTATTGAGCCGGGTGCGATCGCCAAGGTCGCTAAAATGGTTGTTCCGGCTGTCGATCATCCAGTATTGTTGGACAAAGGGTAAGATTTATTGTTAGGGGCTTCTGGAGAACTTGGGCCGTTGGGCGGAACTAAATCGGGTCGCGGTGGACGCGTGGCCCTTTCCAACTTCCGGTAATTTGGCGTGACGCGGGGGTGAGAGGGTGCGATGGTCACCCGACGCATCGCGGTATTGTCAGAAAAAGGGTATAATTGATAGTTGAAAGTTTATGGGGGGCTTGAGCGGCTGGGCATATCTAATTCGGGGGCGCGTAGTTCTTTCCTGCCGTCCGGTAATTTGGCGTGACGCAAGGGTGGAGGACTGCGATGGTCCCCGACACATCGCATTACCCCCCCGTACAATGAGATTAAAAAAACGCATGGGACATGTTTTTTTTAATCTAAGAACAAAAAAAAAGAGATTTACAAAAATAGATGATAAATAAATTTGGGGAGCATGTGCCGACAGATGAAGCGGTGAAAACACAAAACCTGGCATGTCCAGAACGAAAATTAAGGGTTTCAATGACAACTCTAACATGATAAGACAATACTAGTTAATTAAGCAAAAGGGTAAAATTAATGAAGAGGAACAACACTAAAGCTATCTCTAAAAAACTAGATCACCAATAAATTTAGGACACAAAATCTTTAAGAAGTAATACAAACACATTAATGATAAGAAAATGAATGAAAATAATCTTTATCATTTTTCAAAAATAAGAAATGGTGGTGGGCCATTAGCAACACCTACTCAAACTAAGAGCAAACTAAGCACTAAATAAGTAATTAAGAAGATAACATAGAGGGATAATTGGAAACAAAACTTAGAAAGACTGGCAAAATGAAACAATGGGGTACCTAAACTAGTTAAACGCTACTGCAAATTGAATAATTGTGCAAAGTGAAGAGCCAAAAGTGGGAACCCTGTTAATCATTATTATATTTGACGCTCTTTTAATACGATTTTAGAGGTATAAAAACAAGTGGAATAAATGCGACATTTGCAAAATAATAGATAAGCATAATAGTCAACAGTGACCAAATTATTTAAAACACAAGAGGAGGAAATAAAATATCAACACGATGGAGAATAGAAAATAGAATGGTAGACGTGAGAAAACAACCAATGAATTAAACAAAGGACTTGGGTTGCAAAAACATTAAATTCATAATATCAGAATGGAGCTCGTTTCATTAATTAAAGTTAATGGCTATAACTCTCGTCAACTCTCGACAAAGTATATCTAAGGGATATCTGAATTATTTCTCTCTCTTTTTAATCAACAACGACGTTCACTTATAACAATCACTTAACCAAAGCATTGAAGTAGTAGCGAACCCACGAAATTAATTAATAATAAGACGTGCCAGGGCAACCGGGCTGGATCCACAAGAATATAATTAAAATAAGGTTACCTAATCAGAGCGACATAAATGAGGGCTTTTATTCTTTCAGCCAATTAATCTAGTCTAATCTCTGAAAGGAACAAGGTTATAAAAATTGTGAGGACCAACCTCGGAACCATCTGTGCTACGTAAAGTGCAAGCGTTGGGGGCTACAAGCCTCATAATTTGGTAAGGACCTACAAATAAAGGAAAGAATTTACTAATAAGGCCTTCAGGCTGATTAGATACTCTGAGAGCTTTGATTAAAACTTTATCGCCGACTTTAAATAAATGGGTTTTACTCTTCTGGTGTTGTTTTCTCGTATCACCAGCTTTCTTTAAATTTGAGAGAATAATTTGACACCGATTCTCAGGGGAAATTGGAATTTGAGTGGCCATTTTTGCTAAAATAGGAAACAATGGTTTCGGCTTCTTATTTGAATTGAGCCTCGAAAGGTGTAAATCTGGAAGATTCATGGGGGATGTGGTTGAGCCACGTATTAATCTTCGGTAGTAAATCGGGCCAAGCGGTATGCTTGTGAGACACATAAACCCGAAACAGACGTGATAATTCTTTCATGACTCTTTCGCTTGGGTTTGATCTCGGTGACCTAATAGAACAGAAGATTGTTTGGACACCTAAATCATTTAGCGATTGCTGCCAAAGGTCACTCGTGAACTGCGTGCCATTGTCACTGAGGACACGCTGATACGTCCCACATTCTTTGAAGAAACCTTGCACTAGGTGTTTTAAAACAGGACTTTGCAGTAGGTTTAACAATTGGAAAACACTTAACATATTTAGTAAATATGGTCCAGAACTGTGTTCCCATTTATTCCGGACCTGAGCGGTTTAACGGCCTCTGTGGTGGTTGACCTGGGGCTGTCGAAAGCGGCGCGAAAAGGGGCGCGGTTTGGCCTTGACCGACATTGAAGGGAGGCGGAAAACTGGTCGGCGCCGGGGGGGAGGGGGCGGGGGGAAAGTGCGGCGAAGGGCCGTGGTTAAAAGGACGCTCTTGACCTTGCGAATGGCGTGGGGGAAATCCTCGATTCTGATTATTATTATTGCCATTACGTGGGCGTGAAGAGTTTTGACTCTGATTTTGATAAGAAGCGAATTGCACATTCGTTTGGTCGAAATCGCCCAATAAGATCTGAAATTGCTCAAGATCTTTTACAAAACTAGTTTTAAGGAGGTTTTGAATGACATATGGATAATGACGAGTTAATAGCCACATAATTTCGTCGTCAGGGGAGTAGGTTCGCATTGTTTAAGTAGGGCAATGCGAGACACTGCATAATCCCGCATAGACATGTTACCATTCTGGTCCCATCTACCTTTAGCCAAATCCATTTTAAAATTGTATTGGGTGTTTCTATCCCAAAAACGATTAATAAATTTGGAACGAAAATCCTGAAAATCAGCCGGAACTGGTAACAATGTTTGGAACCATTCTTGGGCATGGTCAACCAACATTTGGGCTATAACCTTCGGTTTAGAAGATTCAGGAATGTGTCTCGCTAAAGCAAAATAATTTTCAACATTACGTAAGAACGTAATGGGCTGTTCACCGCGATTACCAGAGAATTTTAAATTTGGAGGAATTGACAGTGGCATAGCATTAACCGGGAAAGCTGAAATAGTCTTTTCCGCTACTTTAATTTCTAGTTCGTCTATTTTGACTTCGATTTCTTTCCGTTCCATTTCCGCCTGTGCCTGGATAACTAATTTTGCTGTTTCAATTTTATTGTTCAGGGAGTCGTGAAGTCCTTCAATCTTATTGTCAACCCCTTTTAGTTTCTTAGTCACCTCGCCTTTCAAGTTGGAAATTTCGGATTCATTGTCTTTAAATTTATCACGAGCCCAATGTCCCAAATTTAATTGCTTTTCTGAAACGGTTGCAATCTCCTTGTTTATGCTGTCTTTAAATTCTGTCATTTGTTGAACTGTTTCAGACTGGAGCGATTCGCATTTCTTTAGTTGGCCTGTTAAATGTTCGTTGATGTCAGAAATTTGCGTAGAATTATTTTCAACAGCAGAGGCGAGAGAGGCGATTTTAGTGCTCTGTTTATCGACCTTTGAATTAACCGAATTTAGTTGTTGAGACACCTCACTTTGAAAAAGGGTGAAATTAGTGAGGTGTTCGTCTAATCTACTATCAAGGGCACAAAATTTCGAATCAAATCTGGAATTCAAGTCCTGAAATTTAGAATTTAATTCTTGACGCTGTTCGTCAAATTGTGATCGAAATTGACAAAATTCTTGACGCTGTTCGTCAAATTTTGCGATAAGAGTGCTGAAAAATTGAGACATTTGGTCTGAGGGTGGCGTCGGAGCGGCCGCGGCGAGGGTAGGTCCGGCCTCGGCGGTACTCGTCTCGAGTACCTGCTCTAAAGAAACCCCGACAGTAGGGGCGAGAACAGCTGGGGGCGTGAGCTCGGCAGGCGCGTCGGCGTTTGCGGGAGCGGGGTCAGAAACCTCGGGGTTTTGAATGGGATTATTTTCAGCCATCGTGGAGCGAGCAATCCTCGAAGTGACGTAAGTACGATAATGACGCCTACAGCGCGTTACACATGAGTACACAATCAAACACAATAAAAAGAAAAGTACAAAACACACACAATGAAATGTTAGAGGATAACACTGAGAAATAAACATAAAATTTCAAATAGAAAGTAAACACTATTAAGTAAACATATAATTGTTACGTGACGGAAATAGCACGTATAATGAAAAAGGAAAAAAAAATAAAATAGAGTTCATTTAACCACACTTAAACACTATATGACGCATTAAGAAATTGTAAAAAGAAAATAACAATAAAATGAAATAATGCGTCTGAAAAGAGAGTGAAATGTTCTTATAAATACACTTTGGGCTTCTAAGTTATGAGAATCACTGTAAAACTCTGAGCATTCACTGATACAAAATATGTAAAAATTACCGGAAGTTCAATATAAAATTTAAGTCTCACACGCAAGCAAAGTGATTGAAAACCTCATACAATACAAAATATCAAAAGAAACACACATTAAAACCAAATGCAATCTTCAGTTGGGCAATAATTGAGCAAGCGTAAACGGAAAATGGATAAGAAAGAATTAGTGAGTTCAATAAGAAATACACAGGTGCGAGTAACACAAAGTAAAATACTTGTTAACAACCACGTTGTGTGTCAATTTATGCTCTGCACGCTGCACAAGCTGGATTATACGTGAAAAAACAAACGAAGTTGGGCGACCAATTTATGAGATGCCCGCTACACGAGTTCAATTATTCGTGAATAGAAAACCACGTTGGGTGTCAATTTATGATCTGAGTCTACACAAGCTCAATTATTCGTATAAAAACAACCACGTTGGGCGTCCAATTTATGATCTGAGTCTACACAAGCTCAATTATTCGTATAAAAACAACCACGTTGGGCGTCCAATTTATGTGATGGAACTACTCACAAAATGGAGGCGCCGACACACTTATGGTGTGACAGTCGTCCCAAGTCGCAGGAGGGGACACGCGCTGAATTTATTTAATAAGGGCGCCAAGCGCATGCCCACTTACCTGCTTAATGTCGCCGGCGTTGAGCGTCTCAGGGGTGAGCGCCCTGGGTCGAAGGGTTGCATTTGGTGGTTTCTTAAGATTTAGAATAATAACACTTTGCTATGGTATTAATTGGTTCACCCGACCAAATGGCGGGGACTAATTTATTCAAAAAATTAAACGAAGAGAAACTGTTCAGGTTGATGCTGGGTTATTGTCACTTTAGTAGCCGATTAATGAATGATGGTGATGACAACTTACAATCTGTGATGTTAGATGGTAATGTCACCGCGACTGGATTGCTCGCCGAGCGACGGAGAAGTGTAGTCGGACCCTCAGGAGGCGACGCCGGAACGTTGCAAGGTTGGCCTCCGATTGCCTCCGGGGTGATGACTCCGGCGCACGGGACGTCGGCGGTGGATGACCGGGCAGTGGTGACGTGATGCTCGCGCGCGTCTCAGGCCGTCACACGACACCTGGACCGCGTATGACGCTCGAAGCCAAACTTTGGCTATTCGGAATTAATTCCGTGAAGACCGGGCAAGTTTCGCAGTGGTCGGCTCAGTGTGTGCCTTACCCACTGCTGCTGTTCCCTTTCTACCGCAGGTTTCATTAACTGACTAATATTCGGTGGTTTTCTTAACTACCACTGTTAATCTACTCAAAACTTTACTTGTTGGTTTCTATCTCCACACGACTTCTCCTGCACGACCGTCCTCTCTCGCGTCTGTCGCCCGTCCTCTCTCTCTGGCCTCGCTCGCCCGTCTGTCCCTTTCGTTTTTTCGAAAAAATCTCAAAGTGCTCACGTGCTTCCTGCCTAGTGATTTTATTGGTCGGATTTGAACTTCTCGAACCTTCTATTTCATCAACGGTGCCTTCTGGTTGTTCATTGGCCGGCATTGTTAGGCCAGAGGAGCGCGCACGTGTCCCTTCTGCTTTGGCATGTGATGATTTTATAGGCTTTTAGAGGATTATTGAGCCGGGTGCGATCGCCAAGTCGCTAAAATGGTTGTTCCGGCTGTCGATCATCCAGTATTGTTGGACAAAGGGTAAGATTTATTGTTAGGGGCTTCTGGAGAACTTGGGCCGTTGGGCGGAACTAAATCGGGTCGCGGTGGACGCGTGGCCCTTTCCAACTTCCGGTAATTTGGCGTGACGCGGGGGTGAGAGGGTGCGATGGTCACCCGACGCATCGCGGTATTGTCAGAAAAAGGGTATAATTGATAGTTGAAAGTTTATGGGGGGCTTGAGCGGCTGGGCATATCTAATTCGGGGGCGCGTAGTTCTTTCCTGCCGTCCGGTAATTTGGCGTGACGCAAGGGTGGAGGACTGCGATGGTCCCCGACACATCGCAATACATAAGAAACAGTTACAGTTAGCCATTTAACAAAATCACTGTCGGCCAGTTAACACACAATTCCTCCTTAAAACAATAATTACATGTCATTTCAAGATATACAAGACTATAAAATATTACATGAAGAGAATGTCAATGTGCAAACACCTTATTTGACTTAATTGTAGCCGGAGTCGTAATAGTAGCTAGTCTCAATAATCTACCTGATTTTCAGAGATGTTAATAATAGCCGGAGCTTCAGTGGTGATCGGGGATGAACACTGTCTGTGGTGCCGTGAGCTGTGTCCAAAAATTTGTGAAGATTGTGGTCTTACGTTTTCATTTCCCAGATAGTTCTAAAAATGTGTCTGTGTAACCTGTTGTCACATCTTAAAGTAGATCATTTCAAGATAGTGGGATTAACGTTTCTTCTTCAAAAACAACTAGAGGGGTGTGAACATCATTAGACTGAAGAATATTTGTAGTAAAAACTAACAAACAAGTGGTTTACTCGTAATTTTTAATTTCTTCATTCTCCGCTTCAGAATTGACCTTAGAATCTCTACACGGTTCATGTCTCTACTGTTCCCAAGCCATGGCAAAGATTTCAAATAAATTCCACTCAAGAATTTTTTATTGATTTTGGCTTGACAGCGTAGAGTCCCATCGCGTTTATACAAAAAAGGCAAATTTTCCGCTAGGAAATCTCTGCTACAGTTGAGGTAAATATGTTTATAAAACTTGTTTGTGCAGGCCTGCATTCCTGGTGCCCTCGACAGTATAAGAACCACAAATGGGGAGGGGTTCATTATCTAATGTGTTTACCAAGGTCAAGGAATTGCTCAAAATCGGGAGTAGTTTAGTGATATGTGGTAGACATGGTTATCGACAGCCATAATTTATTTACGAGGCTTCTTGGGCTTATCTAGAGAAAAAAACAATAATTCGCATATTTGTGGGATTAGCCTCATCGAAGAAACTATTCGTTTATTCCACATCAGAGTTCAAATACCAGTCACTGCTTCGTTCGTGCCTAGATTTATCAGTGGAGTAAAAATTCGTGAAAAGGGTAAGCTGCCCAAGACATGTTTTTAGTTTGCCCAAAGAATTTTTAGAGTTGACCAAAACGAGACTGTTTGAAGAGTTGCTTAAGGCAAACAAATTTCCAAATTATTTTTTATAAAAATTGCATTAAAACAAATGTGTCCCATTATCATTATTATTATTAATAATTATTTATTTTCGTCAAAAACAGTTAAAAACTGTGTTACCTGCTACGGGGAGAAGTGTATTCTGTGCACAGTTTCTTAATCCTGGGATCCCTACATTCAGTCACATACAAGTTAAAAACTGAATACAGAGGGAAATGAGCGTTTTGTCAAGAACTGATAAGAAAATGATCGCTCCGGTGTAATAAATAACAATTTGCATGGGTAAATCAGTTATAGATTTGGGCCATCACCGTACCCTTTGCGAAGGAATCGACATCCTGCCGCGACAACATGGAGAATGGTAATTTGAATAAATATATTTCCCATTGAACTCTAGAAGATGTGCACACTTAGTGAATTTACATTTATGTCCAGAAGCAAAACTGAGGGCCATCTCAGCATTTGCTCGAAGGGTAAGGGAAAGGGACGAAAAACCTTATCGAGATGAAGGTGATTGACCCAGAAGCTGTGGTACACTACTTGTTACAGATTCTTTAGAATTATACAGTCCAAATGGTAACAATTACATTAAATATCATTGTTAAAATTAATGTTACTTTCCTTTTGATCTTATTACAACTTATTACTTATTACATGTTAGAATTATATAGTCCAAATGGTCATTAATATATTCAAAACCATTGTTAAAATTAATATTATTTCCTTTTTTGATACTTAGTGTAGTCTCTAAACGTACAGAAACAGTTATGCAAGAGAAAATATTTTATTTAGGACTTAAACGTGTGTAGCGATCTCAATTGTTTAACATCATCAGGCAATGTTTTGTAAAATAATGTGCACGTGTTGTATGTGAATTTTTGGTAGTGAGCTGTTGATGCTAACATCGTCGATGATTACTACGTCGAGTGTTACAGTTATAGACAACGGCGTTTGCTGAAAATATATTCTTACCATACAATTTTACTTGTCCATCACTTTAAATCTTAGTAACTTGCGTGCGTGCGTCCGTCTGTCCGTCCGTCAATCGCGGTTAGGCTCCTTCCGGTCCGCCAGTGCAGACAAATGATGTGTCATTAGACACGTTTAGATTTCTGATGGAGAACTGATCATTGTTTTGCTGTTCCATCCAAAATAATCTAAAAAATATCTTTACTTTTCTTTGAGAGGTGTTTTTTAAGCAATTAACAAGCTTTTAAAGTGACTTGCGACACCCGCAGGGATGAATAGTTGCTCATTCGATCCTTCTTGAAAAGACAAATCAGTTGCGTAATATATTTTTGGCGGATCCCCCAAGGATATTTTGGAAGAATTCTAGAAAAACACACGTCATTGATGATTTCAATTCACTTACGAGTGCATTGGTGAAACTCTGTGAATTTCTATGCTCTCACTAGCACTTGCACAAATCATTATGAATTGATTTATCAGATTGATTGATTGATTATCCTATTATTGCATTGATATAAACATTTAAACAAGTATTTTTATAGATACATTTTCATTAACTATATTCTCAAAATCGGCGGAGCATGGTAACAGTAATACATATAAAATGTATTATTATGAACTTCCAAAGCACAAACAAAACTTTTCAGCATGAAAATATCCACCGAAAGCCCCACGCTAAACTAATTTAGCAGTTATAGAAGATGAATGAATATTGGTTATCCAACCACAATAACTAAAATTTTTATTTAATATAGTTTATAAATTATTGAAACAAAGTCAACTAGTTTCGGGGAATGTCTTTATCCCCTGATATAGCAACGGATGCTAGAAGCACGTATTCAATTTAGAAAATAAAAAAATGACCTTATAATGTGCACGTGTGATGTGCACATGATGAAGCTAAGCTTACTTACTTCAAATATGTTGAAGTAAGTAATGAAAACATAAACTTTTACGAATTATTAGAAAGTGAGCCGTATAGGATTGGAAATCGAGAAAATTTAAAATCCGTTTCACCTCTGATTTTAACCAGCATTTGCTCTGCTTCCGAACTAAATAACGATGAGACATCGTACACTTCTACAGGAATAACTAAAGAAAATGGATTTTAAGCTTTTATTATTTTTATTTTCGTTTTTTACATCCATAATATCGTATGTTACTGTGTGCAAAGAATTTATCAGTGCAAACAAAATCTTTCATTCTTTAAATGCTTGTTAATAAAACTCAGAGTACGAAATTATGCTAGGAAAAAAGCTTCAAATTGTTTATTGGTGCGTGCCTCGCAAAATAATTTTCCGATTCTAATATCTAATTCAATTATATTCCATGCTGTTATTTCCAATGTGATTTTCATTCCGTAATCATTTGTAAATTGGGCATATTTCCAAGATCAAAAATCTTTTTTTTGAGGTTTGCAACACATAATAATTTAGAAAGAAGAGTTTCATTGTTGTATCGCTAACTGTAATGTACCTGTAGTGCACCCATTTGTTTGGAGGTATTTAACATAACAAGACCGCTCGGGTTAAAATTTCACTAATTCTTGTCAATAATGTGTTAATTATTCTAGCGCTGTGCAGTATCAAAATGTATATACTGCCAAAAAATAGTTTTATTTGTTTAGATTGCACTTCAGGTAGAAAATGTAATTTCTAATAAAGCAGTGAATTACTTCCCATTTGCAAATTCAGCGATCGAATATATCATATCAGAACAACGACACAGATTTTTAAAATATCTTATCCTGCGACTTCTTACATAACTCGACGAGAGCTGTTTGATTGTATCATGAATACGCTAGTTGTAACCCATTTTGTTTTCCAGATAAGGAATGAAGTCTCACCAACATGTATTCGAGTGTGCCTATATACAATGGGGTCGGTGCATGGGAATCAGTTCGATATTCATCAGTGTTATTCAGAATTACATTGAAAAACAATAAAAATGAGCGATAAACTTATATGTTTTCAGAGGTGTTGCGCCGAAGTCATGGAATATTTTTCTTCTGTATCATTTGAGTGAAACTATTTGAACGAATATGCTGACAAGAAGAGTTTCAACGTTGATATTTGATAGACAGTATGATGTGTAGTTATTATTCGACGCTACACGCCCAGAACAACAAGGAAAGAGCTACAACACCATAACTCCTACACACATTCACAACGTAATGATTTAATCACTTGGCGAAATGACCGTGTCCCAAAGAGTAGCGCTGGAACTCCGTCCTGTTTCTCGAAATGGTGACTGAAATTAGAGAATTAAGGCAAGTGACGTGTGTCTCATAATTCATCCGGAATGTCTCAAAGACAACATTGAAATTTCATAGGAAACTGCGCGGGCGATTTGTCAGCTCCATGAGAAACAAATAACTCTGGAAGCTCCCACCAGATGGCCATCAATTCACTAGTTGAAGAGTTGCTGCGAGAGGGCGACCGACTGAAAGATGAGAAGTGCTCCGTCGCGAGGGACTGTCGGGTAGAACACGAACACGTTTGGGCAGAGTAATCAGAAGCACGAACAGTGGCGCGGCTATCTCAGTCAATGACCGCATTACATAGTAGAGAAAGAAAAGAGACTTCTTAAAGAGAACAAAGATTGAAGGGAAGGATTCAAAAGTCTAGATCAGTGGTCGCCAAACTTTCGGAGCTCATGGACCACTAAACATAATTTTAAATCCCTACGACCTGGAAAACTATTTTTTCAATGAAATATATTTGTAAAATAATGATCGGAGAACATGCATTTTATTAATGTAAACTCACGTTTTACACAATAATATTGTACTGTCTAATCATAACAATATTCGTAAGGGCGGTTTAATTGTAGAAATATTATTCAAGTAATTGAAATATAACAAAAAATATTGTGCATATTTAAGTATATTAATTAGTATAATATTTTAAATAATATTTTTTCTAGATCTTTGAAGTAAATTCGTGTATTTTTGACATTAGTATAATAATAATATCATTTAATTATTATTAATGCAAAACAATCCTGATTTTTTTTTAAAGTTGGCGATTACTTTTCTAGATCTGATCACATTTATATCTCTGGGACGCATTTGTATTTATAATTTAACACTATACTTTCTTATAAATTACATCTGTTGTAGTGTTGCAAATTAGCAGTTTCATATTGAATATCAATGACCAGCGGGAAAAACATAGTAAGTCATCTAGAGGTGCTACAACGACATGCATTCTCGCATTATTACTTATTTTTGCAATTCGCCGTTTACCACGAAGTAAGGGCGAGAAAGTAAAAAATCTCGATCATCAATATTGCAGATTTGTAAAGTTAATTTTCAGTAATTCTCGAAAACACAGGGAGTGTGTCGTAAATGGGACCAGCGCAGTTTTTAAGCGCGAAAACCTCGGAAAACGACGATTTTTCGAAAGAAAAACTCTTATTGCAAAGTCCAGGTAACGAGAAAGTGGATAAATGTTTTCCCTACATAGAGTACATTTCTTTCTCTGACACTTACAGAATTCATGTTTTATGGATTTTGTATCGAGAAAATATGTGTTGTAGCCACACTAGATTGGGGGTACATTAAATTGTCTAAATTTTGAATGGCGCAGGTCTCATTTTCGTATCATCTCTTTGCGGATGATACAAATATTTTTTACAATAAAGAAACCGTAAATAGAACAATATCAGATGTTTCAAATTGGTTCTGGAATAACGAATTAACAGTAAATGAAAAGAAAACTGTTTCAATGCGGTTTTCCATTTCAAACAAACAATTCTGTACTCCATTGAAAATGAACGGTGTGCCATTGACTGATGTTAATGTAACAAAATTCTTAGGTCTATCAATTCAGACAAACCTCAAATGGAATGCCCACTTAAATGAATTGAACACAAAATTAAGTTCATTATGCTACGCGTTCAGAATTCATTCTAATTCCGTCAGCCTTCATTCTGCTCGTTGTGAATATTTTGCGAATGTTCATTCCCGCGTTAGATATGGCATAATATTCTGGGGAAACACATCTTATAGCTCACAGACTTTCAGATTACAAAAAGAATTGTATGAATAATAAGCAAATCCAACCCACGTGATTCTTGTCTCTCTTTATTAATCTAGGAATTTTACCATTACCTTGTCTCCTGATTTACGAATCAGTAGTTTTTGTCAAAAATGACTTACTTAAGGGCGGGAATATATTTTCAGCAAACGCCGATGTCTATAAGTACAACACACGACGTAGTAGTCATATTCATCAGGTGGCAGTATCAACCGCTCACTACAAAAAATTCACATGCAATTCATGTACATTACTCTACAACACTTTGCCAGATGACATTAAATGATTAAATTTGATAGAAAAGTTTAAGTCCGAAGTAAAATCTTTTCTGCTGCATAACTGTTTCTATACAATTCGAGACTATACCGAGCATCAAAAGGAAAGTAACATTGATTTTAACAATGATAGTTAATGTAATTATTATCATTTGGACTGTATAATTCTAAAGAACCTGTAACAAGTATTGTACCACAGTTTCTGGGTTGATGGCCCCCATCTCATCGGGTTTTTCGTTCAGTTTCCCTGATCCTTTGAGCAAATGCTGAGATGGTCCCTTGTTTTGCTTCTGGACATAAATGTAACTGTATTCTTTGTGCACGTCTTCTGAATTTCAATGGGAAATATAGTTATTGAAATTATTGTTTTCCATATTGTTGCGGCAAAAAATATTATTCTTTCATGAAGAACATGATGAGGGTTAAGGGCACAAATTTATAGCAAATTTACCTTTGAAAATATATTTTATTATATAGGAGGAAATATTTTTGTCAACAAAACTTGAAAAACCGCTCTTTTTTCTGTATTCAAAATTCGACTAGAATATGGTTTAGGATAGAGACCACAGAATTATGAAAACGCGCACAAATTTCACTTCTCCCCATAGCTCGTCATACACAGTTTTAAACTGTTTTGATGTAAATAAATAAAAAAATAGGTGATTTTCAAAATTTGCAAACGTTCAATTTTTTTCGGCACCTTCCTAAAACTACACTATTGAAGTTGAAAATGTTTCCCTTAGTGAAATCTGTTCTTTGAGGACAGATCTTGAAATAAGGTCGTGTACAACGTGTCGAAAATATGAGTAGTTTGGGGGTAACTTTGCGTGAAATACAAACAATTTTTAAACAATTATTTTCTCAAAAACTGCTTCAAATTTTTTTCTTTACATTTTGTTCTCGTGTGTATCACAGGACAGTAAAAAAATTAGAGCTAGTGGTATTTTTGTTAGACTGTATTTTCGAAAATTGAAAAATTGAAATACAAATCTGAAAATAAAGATTTTTGCCCTTAATGGAATCTGTTCTTTAAAAACATATCTTTAAAAGTTATAAACTTTTTTTTGAAAACACAAGTAATTTTTGCGTAATTCTGATTGAAGTTAAAGTAAGTTATAAAAACATTAACTCAAAAACGGCTTGATTTTTTCTTTAAATTTTTTCGAGTAAAGAGAAAAATACGCTTAAAAATTGCAATAGGCGTATTTTCTCTAAACTCTCTGAATTATTGAAAATTGAGTAAGTTAGAAATAATCAATAATGGGAGAGGTCATTGATTTTTTAAGCTTTCAGACAAGTGAGTGTGACCGAGCGACTTTTTGGTATAACGGTAAAGAGCATGGCGAGTTGACTCGATGGGCCTGCGTTCGAATCTCGCTGCCTGCGGCAACATAAATGCTGGTTGAAACCTTCTGCAGCCTTACCTAGCGTAATACTTACTATAATTAGCATAATTAGTATAATATTGGTAGCCGTTACAAATAATGCGTAAAAGTACGTACTGTTGTGTCACCACCAGTTCCTTTTTCGCAAAGTGCCCCAGTGGCAGGGAGACTGCCGTCAGCTTCATTAATAATAAGTTTAAGTGACCCGTTCCCAGTTATTCTTTCCTCTCACGACATCTTCCTGTACTTCTCCATCCATGATATTACATAATGATTTTCTCTCTTGGATAATGCTGCATTATTTGTAAGTAATTATGTAAATTCTTCCAGATTTTATCAACGTAATGCAGTGAACTGTGCGTACTTCGTAAAGAAAACTTTTATTTTATTTAATAGTGTGTTGATGCTCCCTCTTCGTGTTTCATATGGATGATTTTTGAAGAACAGGTTTAGTCGTTTTCTTGATTTCAGGGGTAGGGCTCCATTATACTCCATATAATGTTAAAACAAGTGCTATTAATACAGTAGATACTTTCTCGCACCATTTCTAAGTTTTGCAATTTTTGGAAATTCAATAATGTGTAACGAAACTGAGGCCTCCGCCATTTTTAAACCGTCCTTTACTATATCCGTGGAAAACATTTAAAGAACAACTTTGCGGCCGTTTTTTAGAAAACAATTTTTTATAAATCGTATCAACTTCAGCGACAAATTACGCGAAGATTGGACGATTTTTCAAAAACATTGTATCTTTGTGTAAAATTGTTTCATTGTGTATTTATGCGGCAGAGATCGGCGATTTTTTGACAGAACAATTCATATTTTGGGGTCTTTTCATTGAAAACGTGGATAAATTATGTTCCATTTTTAATAAATTGCTTCCTTCTAACACATTGTGTAGTCAAAGCCCACATTTTTTTCTTTCTTGATGCTGAAAAATGGTTGACGGCAAAACGTCTCTCTTTCTGTCTATCCGTCTGTCCGTCCGTCCGTCCGTCTATCCGTTTGTCTGTCTGTGGACAACGCTAGCGTCTAAATTACTCACCCGATTTTCTTCAAAATAGATATTCCTCGATTGATCTGCCCGAACTCGAGGCCCTGCGAGTTTGAAGCGATTATTGTAATGCTAATTAGCGTACCTCGTAACTCCAGATTGGGCAGTTTTGCATCGGAAAGAATAAACATAGCCGGGAAGCAGAATATTAGTTTCCTTTCTCGTTGAACTTATAAATACTGGGAAACTCAATTATTTAAGATACTCGATTAGTTATTTACTTTTATTTATTACTCTTCTTTCATAATTATATTTTATCATGAAGTAGAAAGAAAATAGAGGAGAGAATATGGAGTTACAAGGTTTGCTAATTAGCATGACGATATTTTAATTTTTTGTAGCATTACTAGTTTTGGTGTCAAGGGCGCACAAAACGAGGATTCTGACTACACAACGTGTTCGAGGAAGTAATTTATTACACATTTGTAACACGTTACCAGATGTATCGACTTTTTCGATACCAGAGCTCCACAATACGTGTTCCACTGCAAAATAATGACCGATATTTTTCCCAGCATTGCAATATTTTTACCATGTAAGCATCTATAGTAAGGCGATAAAGTAAAAAATGTGATGATCTACTTGCTCCTCTACTTCGCTTCTCTTCTTGGGATACGCCACTGTTGCACATCGATCGAGATACGATCCTGGTGCACATCGCTGCGATTCCAGAAATTACCCTAGAACGTTGGTGGAGACGTTTTGGTTCGTAGCCAGACGACAGCTCTTGTACGCCGCATTGCCGTTCCACAAATACTCCAGTGGTGACTGGAACCATATTTGAAAGCGGTACTTGCGGAAATATTCACCATGTTTGTAATTTTAATATTTAAATGAACATGTCATACTGAAATTAAATATATTATTAATTATTTAGAATTTTATGAAATTAATATTATGATGGGAAGCATACTTGGTGTAACTAACTTTCAGAAATACGAACGATATTTGTAATTCTAATATTTAAAATGGATTTGCCCTACTGAAGTTAAAAGTATCATTTATAACAAGAGATTTAAGTAAAGATTCTGGAGGAAAATTGATGGCCCCACGCGCGATAGCACGAAGGATGTAATTCCTCCGAGTGAATCATTCCTATTAAATACTCAGTCATAAATAAAGACCGGATTTTTGTGCAGTAAAACTCTCGAGCGAGCAGTAAAAACAGCAAAACGTGCAAAAACAGGCAATAAAAATATCAAAACTTTTCAAAACGGCGCCATGGACACTAAAAATTCCATTTAATCCCCTTATCAACTTATTTTGTATTTTGATTGTGATATTTAAGGTGAAAGAAATATAATTTTAGTGTTTTTATTATAATTAAGTTTATACATATTGTCTACACAAACCATACTTGACATTTTAAATGTTATTCGTCCACAAAATGAAATTAGCATAAAAATACAAAAATAAATATAAAATTGAAAAAACAAATATACCTTCAGAGATTCAAGAAAAGTTCTTAACTGTTTTCATTATGATTTACAATTATGTATATTTCCAAATTATTTTCTGAGAAATTATTATATCTTCTATCAACTAATAGATGATTTGGACAGGAAAAACTTCTTTCTATATTTACGCTTGTCTGTGTGCCAAGCTTCCCTCTGACGTACATCAACTGCATTCCCTCTGACGCTACTCAAAGCGGTCAAAAACTGCTTTCATTCCCTCTTGTACTTCGCAGGGCAAAGTCTGTTCCCAGAATTTCGAAGAATTTGAAACGCAGTGAGCTTGCCACTAAGCTTCGCGCCCGGATACAAGGCCAAATGTGACTCGCCCATGCAGCCTCGTGTTGGTCCAGAGACTGACAAAATGGATATACAAGTTGTATGATCCGATAGAGAAGATACCCTGAACATAGCGCTGGTTGAGCGGCCTCAACCAAGGGCCGCTGGCCTAGTTCGTGGAAACATCGCATGTCCCTGCTGCAATAACTTAGAAATTTTAATTAGACAATAGTCATCATGAAAGGTATAGACGCTCAATTCATAGGGTAACAAAATGAAGAATTGATACATATTAAACGGCACTAGGGTTTCACAGCTCACCTGAATGCACTGCTGGCATAAAAACTTTTTTCTTAAATGAACCCTTTAAAAAAAGATAAATTAAAACAAGTTGATCGTATAAAATTTATATGAAACTTGCAAATTCGTCCAGTAAAATTCCAAAATTCACTTTTCAGGCAGCATTAGTTACAACGTGTTATATCATGCAGAAACCTACCAAACGTGCAACTTCGTGCAAAATAAAATAAGTATTAAAATAACGTCTGCGGTGTTGTCGAATAAGTGAGTGAAAAATGCCCCCAAACCAAATCGACAATCGCGATTTTCGTATGAAAGAAAATACAAAATGTAGCAGATTCCCAAAAAATCAGCCTCCTAGGACAATCAGAAATACAATGAGAAATGTGATTTTCATGTTTTATTTTTTCTCAGCTTCTATTGCATGTATCAGGCTGAAAAGAATTGGAGAGACGGAAAAATGTAGTTTCATTTGAAGATATTGTTGACAACTAATTTCGGTGCCAAATTCAAATAGAAAAAAGTAAATTTTTGATACTGATTTTTGGCATGGAGTACTGTCTCAGTTTTTTCCCTTAGAATGTGTCTCATAACATTCTAAAACATATATTTTTTTCATACTTTTAAACAATATGGACGATAGTGAAAAATAATAAAAAAGAGTTATCAGTATAAAAATTTGAAACTCACGCCAAAATATGATTGGGAAAAAAATTACCAATTTTTTAACACAGATTCAAGCACGACATATGGACTTCAAAACTTATAGGTGTCACATCGCTTATGTACCAAACTCAAATGGAATATCCATAGTGGAAAGAGGTGTGTAGACTCTTGCGCATTGTATTCGACGTCGGCCAATGAGCTTGAGGCACTAGTTTGGATCATAATGTTAACTGGAATTTTAAATGTCAAAATTATCCCAGTTACAAGTAACTGAAACAGAAACAGATAAGCATTTTTTAAATATTGAATATTTTCTTTCAATTACATCTTCATCGTGCTACTTTTGGTTGGTCACCGTGGATAATTGCCAATTTATGCCACTGTCAAAATATTTCTCAACACTTCTTGCTCTCCATGCAACATAGCAGCCAACGTCTGGTCCGGCTTTACAAACGACATGCCCGTGTTTTGATCACGTGGTTCGTTATGCAAACCCATCTCTCTTTATCATGAAAAACGTAACCATGGAAAGCTCCCATATTGGGAGTGAAACACTGTTGTGACCTTAATGACCTAAATGAAAGAACTCACTTTGGACAACACATTTTATTTAGAGGAAAAATCTCCATCTTCAATTTTGTAGTTCTAGGAAGACGCCGAAAAAACTTCAAACTTTTGAAATTTTCGAAAATTAAGAATTCACCGTGAAAATGGGACCTATGCCACCTATATAAGTGTATTTTATTATATCCTTAAAGGAAATTTAAAGAAAAAATTTGGAGCCGTTTTTGAAAAAATTTTGAAAATGTCCGGAGGTCTACATGTAAAGTAGCCCCAAAGTTTGAAGAATATTTTTCAAAATCGCGGCGTCTTGAGTGGAGCCAACTCGGCCAGGGAATATTCATTTTGGAAGAAATCGTACTTTGGAAGAATTCGTAGTTTCGGCGCTACAGTTGTTCACAATCTGACAGACAGACGTTTTGAAAAGAACCAATTTTTCGGTATCAAGGGAATCCAAAACGTGTATTTCCGTTGAAATCTCGAAATCGATTTTCCGCAGCATTACATTACTTTCCCATACTTTCCCTATACTTGAATTTGGCGCCAAAATTGGGTATCAAAAGTATTTTCAAATGAAACTATTTTTTTTCGCCTCCTTTTTTTCCAACCTGATACATGCATTAGAAGCTGAGAAAAAAATAAAACATGAAAATCACGTTTCTCATTTATCTCTGCAACAGATTGCCCTATGAGGCTGATTTTTTGGGAATCTGCTACATTTTGTATTTTCTTTCATATGAGTATCGCGATTATCGATTTGATTTGGGGGCACTTTTCACTCCCTTTGCTGCTATATAATTTCTGTCAAGATTTCATTCAATTTCAAGATAGCAAAGAAAAGATGCATTTACACGGGAATCCGGTCTCTAGTCATAAACAAGATTTTTAGGCAATTTTGCATTAAGTTTTTTGTTTATTTAAAATAACGCTTACACACTTATGTAAGAAAACAATACACTGGAAAATTGGCATGATTAACAGAGAATGCGAGAGGTTGGCAACTTTGTATATCTCAGACGCTGTGGTTCTGTTACTGATTGTGCAACATAGCGAGTGAAAGAAAATGCTGGTATCTCCAATTAAGTTCCGATTTATTTTTTATTTAAAGAACATAGTTGAAGATAATATGTATTGTTGCTATGACAAAACTGCTCCACCTTAATAACGCCGGGATTAAAGAAATACTTAAACTATACATTATATCACTCTTCTGTTATAAATACGTAATTTCATGAATATTGAATTAATATTTGGTTTTCTGTTTGGTACTTCTGATTCTTTTAGTAAATAAAATTGTGAACGCAATTTTGTAAATTTTCTGTTACATTTGTTTACATTTTATGACGTTTCATGTTGGCTTGTGGAGCAGATCGACCCTCTTGATCCCCCGGTTTAACATCAGATGCCAGCTTTCTCCCACCAAGATTCATTCTGGTTACTCGCATGTTGAGACTTGGGGCTCGAATCTAAAAATACCTTCATGGCTCAACGGGAAGTCCTGCAATTTTTCAAGTAGATCCCTCTCGATATCTATAACATTTAAATATCCTTCTTATCAAAGATATGCAAGCACTCCAAATCATAACAATGATTTAGATAATGATCATTCCATTTCCTGATATTCAACGACGTGACGAAGTACTAAACGTAATTCGTTAAACTAACTTATCTCTCTTCCCTCTATCCTTATCGTTGTGTTCACTCTCTGAGTATCGGACTTCCTTTCCTTGGTTCTGATATCCAAAGACGTAGTATATTCGATCGAAATAAGTTTGTTAAATGTAGCTATCCTCAAACGAGTATGAATTATTTAGCACAATATATGAAGGAAATATTGCTTTGCGTATGTCACAGAAAAATAAAGTTGGCTAATGAAAATGCTTATTTTGTAACTTCAAAATTACATGCCTCCATTTCCATTTCTCATATTTTTGTTTGATTGGAGTATCGACAATCCTGACAGAATGAGTGAATTATTGACTATTATAATCTCCTGAGAATCTACAAAATGGCCAACACAGCAAGGGAAATGTCATGCGATGCTATTGTTATGGATATATTCAATAGGACTAATGGCCACGACCTTTGACACAATTTTACGAATTCTTTCTAAATCAAAACATACTCATGGGCATGAATTAAAAAGAGAAATTGAACTTATTGCCAGAATTAATTATTCAAAATAAAGGAATGAGTGAATGATAATTGCTCAAAGTAAACTAATATTTCAAATTCGCTGTCCATTTTTGTTTCACATGACCCTCCTTTCAGTGGCATGACACTAAAATTCGAAAACGTGGTTCAAAGTCAATTAAATAAAATACTTTTTTTGCAGTGGTCATGGATTGAAACCAGTACTGTTAATTGTTTCAAAAGTTGCACTTTGCGGTACGCGTAGGCAAAGTAGCATTTTGTACGACGCTCATTGCTCAAGTAAATTATACACTGAGTACTACAATATAAAGATTGCCCTGGAGCAAAATGAATCAATTTTTTAAAAAAATTATTTTTATTTTAGTTGCATCAACATCGCGGTTATTACCGACTTTCTGTTACAGTTACAATATAATTATAATACCGTTACAGTTACAATACAATAGTAGAAAATTATAACAATTACAGTTCCAATCATCTTACAATAGTAATAACAATTCAGGGACAACAGTTACTGTTCACATGAATTCATTGGATTTAAATGTCCAGAAATATGTAAATGGCTAAACAAAATTTGATTATGTTTTCTTGGTCTTCTTTAGAATGGAGTATTGATTGGTGGTTAAATCCATTTGATACTCTTTGACTGTTATACCTGGAACATACTTTGAAAATATGATTAAGGGTTAAAGGTGTATTGCATATATCACATGAGGGGGGAGATGATTTTTGGATCAAACAGAGATGGCTTAATTTATAATGTCCTGTTCGTATCCTTCAAAGGACTACTTGCTCCCTGCGTCGAAATTTTGGTTGGCGTTCGGTGGCTAGTGCATAAAAACTGTTTATAGATTTATGTAGATAGCTGCCTTTATAATGTGTCCACTCATGGCTCCATTTATTTTCCATTTCTTCCCCAACAAATTTTAAAATTTCTACAACTGTACATGATAATTTATGTACATTTGTTGTCATTTGAAGATCAATTAATGTATTACTTTTACTGGCGTCACTGGTTATGAAGACCGGTTCAATTTGAGAAGGGATCCATACTAGGACCAAATTTATTCCTGCTTTGATGATCTGGAAATATTCTTCTATAATAACAATGTTTATTTCTGTTTTAGTACCCCTGCTCCAGTTCATTGATGATAATGAACATGTAAGCAGAATGACATTAGGAGAGTGAAGCTGGAGAATGGATTTAAGTGCTGACCTTAAGGGATAGGACTGGCATATTTCTTAAGCTGGAACATAATTGTGTTATCAGGCATGCATACTATAGCTACTTTTCGGGTTTCATTGGTACTGCCATGAATTTCCCGCTTCATTGGAACTTGGCAAACAAGATTTGGTTCTTCCATGTCATTTTACAATCGAAAATTAATCCAAGTATTTTGGTGTTTTGTACAGATCGTAAGGTTTGTTGCCCTACATACAGATGGGGAGTTGTGTTTATGTTGCTCTTGGAGAATAATATGCATTCAGTCTTTTTGGCTGAAAACTTAAAACCATATTTCCCAACTATTGTTGATGCTATTATATCTTGATCTGCATAATTAATGGCCAGAAAGTTACAGAGTAGTTGGAGTAGCTCTCGTCAATATAATTCGGGAACCATTAGTCGGTTGATAGTTTCTTTTTTGATACTAGGTTAAGGTCAAGTCGATTTTGACGTTTTTTTTTTCTTTTTCAAACTTTTTCTTCAAACTTTTGTAACGGATAGTGCTAATTGCACTCTTAAATAAAACGTAAAGTTTACTTTGAGGTATTTTTTTGTTTTTTCAAAAATTACACAAATGTAATTTTTTTGAAAGATCTCTCACATTTGTAATATGCACATTACCAACAATTTGTAAACATTATTATATTTGTGAGTGTAAGTGCTTCAAATAACTTCAAATAAAGTATTTTGAAAACTCAAAAATTATCTGTGAAAAAGAGCTTCAAATTTCGCATATTTAGTAGCCCTAAAACGCCATTTTCTTTAAAACAGCAAAACATTTTTTTTTTAAATTGCTATTTAGGACTAAGTTTTTGTGTTTTTTAATATTCTAAAATGAATATTTCCTTTCTACCATTGGGAAACCGAAAAATTAAGAATATATCAAAAAATGTATTTTGGCGATAGGTGGCAGATGACATGTATGTGGCAATTCCGAATAGCTAGCGCAGATCCAAGGAAATAGAAATCTAATACGGGAAAGTCAGTGCCATTCTGTGCATTCTGTAGCACCACTAGTTTTTCTTAATTTAGCAACTGGTTTTATCCACTTTTTCGTTATCAGGGCGCAGGAATGATTTTTTTTCTGCCGAAGATTCGCCGTTTTTTTCGCGCAGCGTTACATAACTTTCCCTACACTACGTGTAATACTCGGTATATACGTATGTATACGGGAAATTAAAAATTGCCTGGACTGGGACCTGAAAGATTCTTACTCTTATGCAATGACGGTTCTTATATGACTAACCTACTATAATGCGTTCTAAATGTCCCGGGGATTCTAACACAAATTATGAAAGATTCTCACGAAATAACAAAAACCAAATTGAGGAAAACCACCAATATTATGATAGAGTTATATGTGAAATGATTTAAAACTCTAGTATTGAAGTATCTACTGCATTAAGAAAGACAACTTAGCTTTAATGTTGAAGACGTATGAAGATTCGAAGAAAGCTTAGCTGTAGATTTTTTCGAAATATACATTTTAATGGAAGTTAAACCTATAAATGCACTTTGCTATATTCCAGCAAATCATTTAAAGAAAAATGGAGCCATATTTGAGAATTCGTTTTTTCATTTTTCATTTTTTAAAATTTTATTTTTAGGTGCATCAACTACAAGGTCATTAGCGACCACAAGAGAATTCTTGTTCACTCACTTCTGGAAAATATTCACGATTTATTCCACATTACGCTAAAAGTACGTATTTTCAGAACTTTCATTCTTTGATTATTTGTCCTGTTTGATTTTCACTGCTTTATCTCGGTTCTTTTCAGTATTTGCACCCTTTTATCTCATCGGTATTTCACACAGAGTGCACTAAACACGTTGTTTTTATCCGTTATAAAACTTTGTTGTTAAATTAGTCCCTTTCCTCATGCAAAGTATAGAAATTGATGGCACACGTTTAGTTCGTGGCTATTATTTGTGTTAATGAAATAGTTATGATTAGATATCGGATGTTAAGGCACTAAAACTTACGTTTTAGACGCCTAAAAAGGAACTATTTTTTTAAACAGGCACCAAAAATGGCATTAAAACTCAACATTGGAGGGAAAAACAAAAATACATTTATCTTCAAAAAAAGCTGCACCCCGAAGGACCCTATTGATCCGCTACAAACTCGGTGGCTATTTTGCACACCATTCGCTAAGCCACTGATTTCGTTTTTCACGGTCGGTCGCTCATTGGGGGGTCAGGGGTAGGGTCGTGATGTCGCGTCCACCGGCCGAGAAAAGAGAGCCTCAGAGGCCGCGCCGACCATTGCGATTTCGGGTAGCGTCGCTAGAACGTCATCTGCACGTACACTTTGCCTCGGCGACGCTTTCGACAGCCGGTTGTCCAGTTAGACGCGTTCGAGAGGAACTGTATAGTGAGTGTGCGGGAGGCTGGTTGGTTCTGTCGCCATATTGCGCACCACACTGGTCATACGGACACCACCATCGGCCGCTGTTGGCGGCAATGAATTGAAGAATGTATGCACACACGGAAGGTAGAATCTGGACGTCTTCCATGCACCATGAGAAAGGAGGACCGCCGGATTGTCCGCCACGCGCGAACAGATCCAACGGCAACGATTCAGCGGGCTGTGCAGGCTGCACTCTCACGTGTAAGTGCGGGTGTCATTGTCAGGTGGTTGCACAACGCAAGGCTCGCCGCACGCCGACCGTTACGACGCCTGCCACTCACACTCCAGCATCTTCGCTACAGACTCGCCTGGTATCGGGAACGATGGACTTGGGGCCATGCAGACTGGCAGCGGGCTATCTTCAACGACGAGTCCCGCTTCTGTCTTGATGGCGACGACCACCGGGTCCGTGTCTAGAAGCGCAGTGGGGAGCGCCACGATGAACGGTTTCTAGTATCCCATCACACGTCCCGGCATCCTGGTGTGATAGTGTAGGGCGCGATGTCCCATGGTGCCCGTTCACCGTCGTGTTCCTCAGAGGTACCGAGACAGCCGCACGGTATGTTCAGGAGACCCTGCAATCGGTGGCTTTGTCGTTCGTGAGTGCCTACGCCCATGCCCCTTTTCAACAGGACAACGCGCGTCCGCATAACGTAGCCATCTCCCGAACATTCCTTGCAGCCGTGGATACTCTGCCATGGCCAGCAGCATCGCCAGATCTCTCCCTGATCGAGAATGTTTGGGGTGCTATGAAGCGTGCGATCAGGATCCCACCCCTACCCACCAATCTGAAAGAACTGCGCGCTCAGGTGCAAGCTGCATGAAATGGACTAGCGCAGGACTTCATTCGAGAGCTGTACAACTCCATGCCGCAACGTCTGAATGCGTGTGTTCGCCAACATGGAGGCCCCACGCCATACTAACATGTATCGTCTATGGCCATGTAGCGCAATAAATGTTGGTCCTACAAATGCGAAAGTGTAATCATTTTGTATGCATGTTACCCTCTACCTGCCTGCCAACAGTTTTCGCAATCCGCTTTGTCCTTCTGGGTGCAGATTTTTTTTATGACGATGAGTGTATATTTCACTGCACTCTCATATAAAATTAGCAAATACCAAAAAACAATATAACATGAGAGAATAGACTATTAGTGAGTCATTAGTGTGTAAGAGACTTTTGCATCTTTACACCATTGAGCACCCTACACAGTGGCACTGGTGAAGTATTTCCTGTGGAGCTCAACTCGGACGACTGCGGGCGCAAAGAAAACGCACCTCACGCCCGGCGGAAATGGGCCTACACTGCGCACTTCCCAGATGAACATCTGACACATAAAGATAGCCATGTCGGAAGTGGGGATCATCGTCTTACCCTCTGAGACACGAGTGCTTTGATTATGTCGCGAATCGGTGCTCAGCGCTCACGTAAGCGCCCACCGCAGAACCAAGTGCCCAGAGACCACCGTTTTTTATTTAATTTTTTATTTATGCAAAGAAATGCAAAAAAAGAAATCTGAAGCCACAATGCAATCTTTCCGATTCCAACACTTCATGTGACATGTGACGTGCAAATCCAAATGACAGTTTCATTCGAGACACACAATTGGAGATTCGTTACCAATAAACAATTAAAGTGATTAGCAGAACTTAAAATGATTTAAACTTGTATTTCTAACCAAGAATAAAAAGAAATATATCTAAATTTTAAGAAAAAAACACAAACACACAAAAAAAGTAAAATAAAAATTCGTCAGAATGTTTAGTTTTCCATAGTTCTAATACATATATTAATTCTCTTTAAACATTTTTTTAGAATAAAAATAGGCATTTTCCTAAACATCCGATGTCTAGTTATGTATTATAAAAAATACTGTTCCATAGTTTCCTATGTTCCGGATATCTTAATATTCAATTTTCGTAGAGGTAAAGACGGAATTGACCGATGCGAGTTATGTGGAAGAGAGTTAACTTTTACTTTCTCGCATACAGTTTACGTAGTACAGAGAAAGTTTTATAACACTGCAGCAAACAACTGCAATTTTTCAACAGAAAAACTCGAAAGGCAGGTCCCTGATAGCGAAAAAGTGGATAACTCTTGTTTCTATATGTAGTAAAGTACTTCCTATAACACGCTGTGTAGTCAGAATCCACGCCTTTTATACCTGGAAAATGGTAGACGCAAAACTGTCCGTCCGCCGTCTGTCCTGTGATGAACGCTAGTGCATATACCATTTAAACATGTTCTTCAAGACTGATATTTCCTCATCAATCAGACTGAACTCAAGGTCCTGCGTGTTTAAAACGAATATTTTTATTTTTGGTGGTACTTTATATGAAGCCTTAAAATCTCTTTTAATGTTTGTACCGCAGTCGTTGCATGATTTCCCATATAAATCGGTCACTTTCCGCTGTACCATTACAATACATTCTCTGCATTTCTTAAGTAAGTAGAGTTGCGAAAACGTAAAAATAACCTATGTCGAAATTTTGATTTCAGAACACAGAACAGAAACAATAGTATACTGCTCGAGCAGAAACAGATAACTGCTCTGCCAGAATTCGTACAACAGAAACCGCCATTATTTCGAATTTCTTCAAATTTTGCATGCACATAGTAGTAAACGAAGAAATTTTAACTTTAGACATGTGATGCAATACATAAAATTATGAGAAAAGAAGAGATTCAGGTTTTGAAAATATATATTTTAATGTAGTGCTTTAACGCTCAACGCTTTTCTGTTAATGAGTTTTAAAAGACTTGTATCTATTGTTTTAAAAAATCATTCAGTCAGGGTAATAAGATTAAATATTAATTAATTATATATATTTTTTTACATATGATAATCAGTTAAAAATTAAAAAGGTGTTTTAATCACATAAAATTCGTGTAATTGAATTTTGTGTTCATGTCAAATTTGAAAGATGCGATGAGTATATGCTGAATTGGACAGTCCAATTATAGACAGACTAACGGATTTAGGGAATCCTGCATGTTTAAATTCAGAATGTTAATGAAATATTCTATTTTAGGCCAAGTCTGCCATGCCTCTCCCCCAAGTTCAGGCGACCCATTCCCCGTACAAAATGTATTAGTCAACTAATCCAACTTAAAACAGTCGTGTTTTATACCCTGAATTGATCCCTCTCTCTATATCAGATACGCGCGACACTTAATTTCATTTCTCGGAAACACTTACTTCTGCTGGTCGATAACTGTTTTAGTTCAACACATTCCTTCCATTCGCCCTTTCGATTGGGCGCAGTCTTGACTGTGAATCTATTAAACCTAGGCCATCTTTGGAATCAATGTTGCGTGCCTGCGTCCCATGTTTTGTCGGATATATAGCTGGTTTCATTATAATTACAGCAAATATGAAATGGGCCCTGAAATTTTCAGACACTGGGGTATGGAATTTTACCTCTGCGCGAAATGAATTTTGTCGGGCTTAGGTACCGTCCTTTTGCTTCCCTCAAGCATGACATGAGCACTGGAATTTCCGCCCTTCTATACGGTTTACTCAGAATAGTCCCAACACTGTGGAGGTGAATGCTAGTGACTAGCTGAGGCCCAAAAACTTATGAATTTAATCTTCGCTCAAAATTGATATGTTCATATTCGGAAATCGAGCTTGTCTCTCGTTTTCATTCCATTTGACGGGACCTCCTTGAAAAAGCAATTGTCACCAGACAACAGCTTCATCCTCTCTCTCCTGTTCTGTCCCTACTTCCACCCCCAGAACTGGAGGAGGGTGTTAAGCGAATCCCCCATGATCACGACCAGTGATGTTCATGTAGTTGCCACAAGTGAGACGCAATGGGACGGCTAATTCAATGAACCCTTCCCTCTAAGCCGCTGATCAACTCGCCACAAGTGTTCAGTAAGTGGTGAAAATGGCTCTGAATTTACACGTGAGATACTAGTATTATTAAGCGGGGGTTAAAAAAGGTACGTTTGTTAATAAGTTTGTTGTTATGGGTTTTAACATTTTACTTTAACTTTCTTTAAATTTGTTTTAACATTCTTCTTTTACATCAAAATATTTCATATCTTTTGACGAACACTTTATTTTAGTTTTCGACAGCGCCACAGTAGGAAAACATGGCATTCTACTCGCCGATTCCTTTCACAATAGTTGCGCTGATAAGATCGTGACATGCCACGGTGGGGTGAGCCGAGCCGTGCTTCCGCCACCAGTGGACACCTTGACATCACTGGTCTAGAAAAAGTGACCCACGTGCTTCATAACACATTGCCAGATGACATTAAACAACTGAATTTGTTACACAAAGTAAGTTCTAAGTAAAATCTTTTCAGCTGCATAACTGTATCTATAAAATTAGAGATATACTGACCATCAAAAAGAAGAAGAAGAATACAAGGATATATAATGCATTAGTTTACCTTCGTATTATATAATTTTTAAAAACATTTAACAGGCCAGTAACAAATAATGTACTTCAGCTTCGGGGTCAATGACCACCCACTCGATCAGGCTTTGTCCAGTTTCCTTGATTCATTGAACGAATGCTGAGATGACCTCTTGTTTTGATTCTGGACATAAATGTACTTTACTAAAAGCACGTTTAGTTAAACTCTCCTTTTGCTTGTTGTGGTAGCAGTAGAGCTGGAGGTATAGGTTATTATTTTCTTGTAAATACTAACATTTCAGTTCTGTAGTTTGTTTACCAATACAAACAATTTTCAATTACTCGGGAGCGAAAATGTATATTTTCACATGTGAATAACCTTGCTTTGTTGGAGGTAGTTTTATTCATAATTAAACTATTTTTGGTTAAAAAGAGGGGAGAAGGGATTCTACTCCTTCCCCATGCTTCATATAGTTTTTACTGTTCATTCACAAAATGAATCAAAATCGACAGTTCTACGAATACGTGAATGCCAGATCAAAACTCAATATGAGTAGATCAGGATTTATGTCCTTGTTAGTAAACAGAGGCGGGATTTAGGATCTTTTACTTGGGTATGGGGGGCACATTTTGGGGGGTAAGTATACTTTATAAAAATTTAAAATTACAGTTTTATAAAAAATAATTTAAATAATATTATTGTTAATAAAAAAGTATGAAAAGCAGTATGCCAGTGGTATTTTATTTAAAATGTTTATGATTCAATAACATTACGAAGGATTATATAATAAAAAAGGAAGGAAACAAAAAAGGAACAAAAAAGAACACTTTCAAAAATTAAATTCAGTGTCCAGACACCAAATAGAAACAGGACATATAATGAATTTCAAAAATGTTAAAATTTAGGACCAGGAACAACGAAAAATGCCAGAATTATATCCGAAACTTTGCATATTAAACTCAATAAAACTTTAAACACCATGATTCAATCAAATACTTTCACTGGAATATAAGACAACTTGCTTTTTCAGTTTAATAATCAGAATCAAAATTAATTTTCCTTTTTCTTCTTATTGTCCCCCCCTTCCTTGACGGTTACACACTTTCTCGTAACCGTTCATTATTCAAGATGACTGTGAACTATGAACAGCACACTAACGCTCGCTCTTGTAATGAAAATTTTGTAAATAATTGTATATATTTTACTGTTTAACATTTTGTTCTTGTCTATGTTTAAACCATTATGTCTTCTGTCAACTAACATAAGTACTATTTATAAAAAAACAAAAACAATGATATTACAGATGTAACCAATAACTTACCATCAAATTGGTAACTAATTTATAACTTGTCAACTCTTTAAATGATCATATTTTCATGTTTAAACTAGATGTCTAAGGATGGCTGTTGATCTACAGCCGAAACGTTACGTCGTTGCATAAAACTTCGTCGCATACAATTTGTTACTCATAGGAAAATAAAGGATTGGATGCCGAAAATTTTTAAGAACTGTATGCTTATTTTAATTATTACCAATGACATTCATAGAAGAGGAAGAATAGGATTATATAACAGTACATACATTATTACACAACTCAAAACAATATTCGACTGTTTATCATAACCAGCACTGTAATTCCTCTTCCATTGTTATATTATATAATATTTTTGGAAAAGACACTTTTCACACTTTAGGACAATACAATTTTATACAATAGTATATAATATAAAGAAATAGTTCGTTCTGAAACGATAATTAACGTTAACAAATAGGTACCCGGTGGGGATCACGTGAGAGAATTTGTATCCTAGGCTTGATTTTATTATGTACAATTTTGTTTGAGAATGTAGTAAATCCTCGTGATTTTCAGTATCTTTTATCTACAAATTCCTTTACTTATCCCATGCTTGCGAACAATGTCAATTCTCACAATTTATTTGAATCTCGCTGATTTCTCTGGGTCGCGAAGCTACGTAATGCATCTGTAGGTTGGAATTTTTAACATACTGCAGTTCTTTCGAACACACTAAACACTTCGCCATTGTTCCGGTATCTAAAAAAGAAAAATATTCTTCCTGAACAGAAAGAAAATTAATGGGTGTAGATGTTTTCCCACTATGTTGCCTGAAATACCGGCAAAGACCCACTGACAAGGTTTTCGTCCGCGTATACTTCTACTAAACCAGTTACTTTTTAATAATCTATATTGCTCACAATATGTATTTGATGTTTAACTTATAAATATATGTATAGTACAAATATAATATTATCTTGTAGATGCTTGGATTTTGTTTTATATTTTGAAATTTGAGTACCATGTATCATAAGTATATAATAAATGGGATGTACTCTTTCATTTTGAGAGTTAATTTGAAAGACTAATGATTTTAGACATCAGTTTAATTTCCAAGTAAATAACGTTTAAAACCAAAATATAATTGAAGACCTCGGAGAAATAACATGCTATGCCACAATAAGTAAGTTTTGAGAAAACGGATAGTAAAGGCTTAGACATTACATTTTACACATTGAGAGAAAGAACACTAATTTATGAATCATATATATATATATATATATATATATATATATATATATATACATACATATTACAATTTATGAATACCATCCTGCGGTGAATCTTTAAAATAAAAGCCCAACATCTAGATACATGTATGCGGGATCGAAAACCACTAAGATCTCAACTTCATCAGAAATGAGGCATAGCATGTTATTGTCCCAAGGCCATCAATTGAACGATGAGTTATTGATGCGGGGTATGCACAGTAAAGAGCCGCGCGTTTTATAACATTGTTCTAAAGTTCACCAATTGATTAATGTATGTAATTAGTTTTGCTTAGTAAAATTATTATTCGCTTAATTATTATTTTTTTCTCAAAATACAGAAAAAAGCAAATCTTTTAAAATATAAATTTGTAGATTCGCAAAATGAAATGTCTAAACAAATTTTTTTAATTTGACCCAACATTGGAACAAAGGATCCGCCCGATAAGATGATAAAATGTTCCCCTCAACCAAATTACGTATGAGCAGTTACACTATAGTTCTAATACAAAAATCATATTTTTGAAAGGTTCCCGTCACCACCCACACCCCTCAACAACCAAAAACATGCTTTTTTAATTTCTATTTTTTTCGTCAACTTAACACTTTTATCTGTCTGAAAAAAATATGATAAATAAGAAAACAATTTGTACTACAAGAAAAATATTTTCCAATTTCTCAGGCCCAAATTCAAACATAAAACAATATTTTTGAAAAATAATAAAAATTTTAAACGTGTTTTAGAAGCCTGGAACAGGCTCGAAAAAATGTCAAAAGTCCCTCTTAAAACGCAAATTGTTGTGAATTTTTTTTCAGATTTTTTCGATTGTTTGGCTGTAGTTAAAAAAATAAAAATTATTTTCCCGCCTTTAAAAACACCTGGTCTTTAAATATACTTTGAAAATGACTGCAACAGTTCTGTGCATTTATTTTAAGCACTTAACATAAAAGCCTGAGTATACTCGGGGTTTTAATTTTTCAAAAATTTAAAAGCCCGAGTATACTCGAGTTCTTTTCCAACGTGTGGTAGAAAACTGGAAATTTTTGGACCGGCTTTTGCTTAATAATGGGTTAGTTAAGCGGTTAATTTTAATTATACAGTTGTATACATTGTTGAAGCACCCAGTAATATTTTGACTTTGAAATGTAGTTCCAAATTATTGTTTTTTTAGCTTTCTAGTCCTTTGTATAAGTAATCGTATGCTACGGAAAGACGATAGTTTTGGCCATTTATAAGAAACTATCGTCACAAAACCTTGTGTGAAACTGGTGGACAGAAAATTACACCCCATCCTACATCAATCAGATTTTAGAAAGAAAAAAGTAGAAGTTAGCAGATCACATCAAAAAAAATATTATTGCAACATACATTACAATGGCAAATATCTCGGAAGCAATGCTTCCTAGGCCTTTTAAACCATGTTTGCGTGTCTCATGGGGACACGACGTTTTTTAAAGACAAGTAGATTCTGACAGATTACTTGTTTTGGGGGAAGGGTAGATGAAAAAATGGGGAAATGATAAGGGATAGTTCGGGTGCAGGTGAAGGATAGATGGACGACAGTGTGGAAATGAAGAGGAACAGATTGGGCCAGGATTATGTTGTTGGGCAGTGTTCTTCAAAATAACACTTTTATAATTATCGTATTTTACAATTTTGCATATTAGTTCTTTTGGGTGCCCCCTCTCTATAGCATGGGGGGCCAGACAAGAGAAGTCGATGTCAATGTAAAATTAAATTAAAGGAAAATACTGAAATTATTTTTCACAATGAAATTAAGGACACTATTTTATTTTCTGTGAATTTTTATTTAAACGCTCAGCAATATTGGAATGGATTCTCTCACACAGTACCAGGTCTATAATTCCGTAAACCACATTTCGGGGGATGGGAATTGTAGTTCGGTGCTACATTAAATCAATTTTCAGTTTTCATACAATTAATGTTTACAAAGTGCAGAGTTTTCGCACGTGTACGGATTGTACGAGTGTCTACTTATTTATACGTATACAGAACAAATACTTAGGTAAGGGAAAATACAACTTTTTCTCTAGTCTGATAATCTACAGACGTGAGAGCGCAGGCTTCTGCAACCAGTGTCAGTAACTATTTATTTGTCCGGAAGACGCCGCGTCCTAAGCACAGTTGTCAACGTTTCAGTGCTATTATGTGGCCTTCCTCCTCGAGGGTGCCTAGGACGCGGCAACTGCTGGACTGCCAAGTGCTTGACTACAAATGCTTTAGTTTTTTTTAAACTATGGTCCAACTATTTAAAAAATATGAAAAAATTCACCAGCGTTCTGAGATGAAATTTTAAGATTACTTTCGTGCCTGTGCCGGTGTTCTAAGACACAGTAAAATAGTCATTGTAAATCCGGGTCCAACTCATTCCCCTTCATTTCCCCACATGTCCCCCAATTATCCTTCAAATGTGACTGAATCATTATTTAATAAACTGGCAAAAACTATTATCTTTCCTTAGCGCATGATATTCTTATACAAAGGATTAGAAAGCTTCATAAAAATGATAATTTGTAGGTACATACTAAAGTCAGAATATTATTGAGTGCTACAACAATGTATACAAATGAATAATAAACACTAAAATAAATGCACAGAACCGTTGCCACCACTTTCAAACTCGATCAAAAGCCGTGGATTTTTAAGGGCGAAAAACTCCTTTCATCGCTTATTCGGAGGGAAATTGAAACCTGCTGTGGCATGTTAGTAGACATAACGCATGTAAAAGATACTCATGTCTAAATGAAACCTCTGAGCTAAATTCAAATCGCTTATTTCGTCGCCCACGTAATACCTTCTTTCTCCACTAGTTGGTGAAAGGAGCGCAGTAAAATTTGCGTGGTCAGAAGGAAGAGCAGGCCTTATGGCCTGAGTCTCGCCAGTAAAATAAGGCTTCAATTAAAAAAACTTATCAAGATGGAGGTCATTGGCTCAGAAACTGAAGTAAATTATTACTTTGGCTTTTTTTAAATTTTTAGTACTTGGTCTTTTTAATTTTCTCGCGTTACTTCGTAAGAGGAAAATGTACTGTAATGGGGTGTCGGAAAACGGTGAATTTTCGGCAGAAAAACTATTACCAGGCCCTGCTAACAAAAAAGTATAAATAATGTTCCTGCATGTAGTAAATTCTTTCTTTGTCACGTTGTGTAGTCAGAATCCATGTTTTGTGGTTCCTTGATACCCCAAAATCGACGTCAAAACGTTATACTGTGGTTAGCACTAGGGCCTAAAACGTTCAATTTTCCCAAAAATTGATATTCTCCGATCGATTGGAGGTCCCGGGAGTTTGAAACGGATATTTTGATTTTGGAAGGTACTTTACGTGAAGCCTCAACATATTCAGAACTTTCTCAAAAATGGCTCAAAATTTTTTGGATTACATTTTGTTCGCAGATTGCATAAAAACGCTCAATGAATGATGCAGGCATTTTCGTTAAAATCTTTGATTTTCCAAGAATTGCAAAAGCTCAAAATTGTTTACGCCCTCCTACATCTACAATATGGAAGAGAGAGTTTTTTCCTTAATATTTGTTATTCGAAAAGCAAATCTTGTAATACGTTCATGTACAATTTTTTGAAAATATGACTAGTTTTCGCATAATTATGCGTGAAATGTAGGCAATTCTTAAACAATCTTTTTCTCAAAAACGACTCGAATTTTTTTCTTTCAATTTCATCCTCATATGTAACAGACAATTGTTTAAAAATTGGTTCTAGTCGCAATTACGGTGAACCTTCTGTATTTTCGAAAATTGCAAAAAGTCAACATTGTAAAAATACACATTGAAGATAATTTTGTCTTAACTGAAATCTGTTCCAAAAAAATCAGATATTTAGAAACGGCCATGTACATTTTTAAAAATATCGATTACTTTCGGTGCAATTTCTGCTTGATATTGATGCACATTTTAAAAAATCCTCACAAAACGTCCAGTTTTCTTCTTCGATTTTTTCCAACAGATAGAACAGGGGACGCAGTTCGGGAAAAGGGACAAGGACCAGTTCGGGAAAAGGGCCCACGCATCTGCAGCGCGCCCCCATGCGACCGGCCTACAGAAATCCCGACAAAAAAGCAACAACCTAGCTACCACATGACACGACAGCCCGAAGACACGCGCCGGCCAGCAAGTAAATACTCACCAAGACCCACACACGAAAGCAAGACCAGCGGACTAGACAAGGAAGCAGAAGAGACAAGCCGCCCCTCCCTGGCCGCGGAGGCGACCGCCAAAACAACATGCACAGTTACCACATCACGATGACAACGAACCCCGAAATTTACATGAGCACATTCCAGGTGAAGTCAACGCTTCACAAGAAACGGCCATCACGCAAGTTAGGGACCAAGCCCCGGCAATATTGAGCTTCCTACCTCCCCGACTAGACAAGAGCAAAGTAGTCATATTCCTCCCACGCCTTCCGGACATGTTCTGCCCGTGCTACCCTCGAAATTACCCGCTGCTGCTTCATAGCAAAGGGCTAGGGGAAAGAGTCAGGAGGATGGAGAACCACATATGGGACAGGCACCAACGCAGGTCCATTATTCAGTGCCTTGGCTGCGGAGATGTCAATAACCGGCGCCACATCACATAAATGCCAGTTCCTTAAACATTAGCTAACCACCTTCTCGTACCGCCCAGCAAGATGGTGGTATGTACGAGTAGTTGGACACGCTCACATGACACCGGCGCTGGAAGAGCACAGGGTAATCGTTCCCATCCCGGCCAACGAGGTGTTAGTATGCCCGATTTGTGACGTTAGAATCTCCAGCGTGATAGCAAAATTCTCCCGAAGATTCTCACTATAAAAACACCTCAACAGAGCACATGGAGTTGAAGAGGTCACCCCTCATATGCAGAGGCTGTAACGCCGAAGTCAGAGAATGGAGAGCACATAAGAAGGAATGTGAAAGGTGTAGAAAAATTGCTCCCCTGCCCACGCCACGGGAAATTATGCCGACCCGCTGTGCCCACCGCAGCTGCCAGCTTCTCTTTGCGACGGCAAGACAAGCCGCCCTACATTATCGAGTACGTACCTCAGAGCAGAGTCGAAAAAACGCAGACTACAATAAATTCAGGCCAAATACGACCACGGCCAGGAAAGAGAGGATCCTCCAGGCGGCCCGAGGCCCGAGAGTATGATCCCGACGCTTAAGGAGAGTGATTGAGCAGCACGTGATTATAGAATTGAAGACCACGAGGCAACCAGTAGAGGCACCACTCCGCCGTTGATAATGACGCCACTGACAAGACAAGATACCCTCGAACAAACTCAGCCAGATGACCAGCTGCAACAAACCTTCGACCTAGCCCAGGGGCCTACAGCCACATGTGAATCGGACCACTTACTCCAAGCCGTACCTGCAAACGGGATAGAACAGAAGGAACGGCAACCAGAGGCCGGAACGCGCCGCCCTAGGTGCAAAGCCCCTAGAATGTTCTGTAACTCAGCGATCACCACAGCGGAAGTTATTAGAATTAGCACCCAACTAGACGCGACTCAAAAGACAAGAAGGAAGGAGAAGATAAACACGGAACATGAACGAGAAGACAGAAAGGATTGTAACAGAAACCCTGGGCCTCCTAATACACAAGCCCCTGACATCAGCAACGGCCGTCCTGCTGGCCCAGCAGCAGAAGCCAGATGTCATCAACATTGGCGCACACGCCCAATTCCCGCACAAATACTCTTCGCGGTACAGAGCGTAGCTCCTACACCAACGGAGGGAGGTGACTCCACCTCCTCTCTCCAAATAGGAGAAGAAACGAGATCGCAAACGCCACTGAGAAGACCCATGGGCCGGAGTCAGGTTCGCGCCAATGAGTGGGCTGAGAGCCTTCGTAGTGAATATGAGGAGACTACAGATATCAATCACATCACAGACCCCAGCACCCAAGACAGGTTAGAAGTGCTCTACAATAGACTAATAAATGGCATCCAGGAAATTGCAAGAATCAAGATCCACCCGGCAGAAACTCCCAGATCAGCCACGACAAATAACCGCCAGCCACCGATCGCTGACAAACACAAAGTAAGAAGAACATACGCAGCCCAGCGACGGAAGACAATGTGGTGGATTGTTGGAAGCGACAGTGAACAATGCATCCTCCCTGTTGATGAGATTGAGAAGCATTTCAGAGAGGCATGCGATGCGGATCGTCAAATGACAAACTATGAAACCAACATATACGAAGTGATATCTGGAACGTAACTCGTGAATTGCAGTTATTTCCGCAGCACAAAAAGTTCTGCTTTACGACTGTCAAAAGCGGAGAACACTGCGCCTGGGGAAGACAGGATCACATACAGTCACCTGCGACTAGTGAATCCAAATGCCAAAATTCTAACTGAAATCTTCCAACTAGTGAAGCGGGCGGGAAAGATCCCCGAAGCGTGGCGTCGCTCCCGCACCATCCTAATTCACAAGGGGGGATACAAACATTATTAACTGGAGACCCATTGTCCTTGTACCAGCCATCTACAAGCTATCCACCAGGCTATGGGTGGCCCGGGTCGGTGCATGGATGGAAAGAAATGAAGTTCTCTCCCTAGCGCAAAAGGGTTTCCGGCCGTTTGATGGGGTGCTAGAACACAACTAGTATATACTAAAGCGCCAGATAGATCGAGCAAAAGCAGGCAGGCATGATCTAGCGATCGCCCTGGTTGGTCTAAAAAACGCATTTGGCACATCGAGCGCTCCAGGACTCCCTGAAAGCGGCGGGAACCGGGGAAGAATTCATTAGAATTGTTGACGATATCTACACAGACACACATGCAGTAGTATTGGCAGCCCAGGGCCCAACAGGCCTGATCCCGATCTCTAGAGGCATCCGCCAGGGATGCCCACTAAGTGGAACGCTTTTTAATTTGGTAATTGATGCATCAATCAGGGTCCCGGCAGCCGCCTCTGACACTCCGACTGCAATACTTGCTTACGCTGATGACTTAGCAATGTTAGCAAATAGCAAAGAGGAACTCCAGGGTGCTCTGAAGGCCGTACAAGAAACTCTGCACAAAAAGATTTAGAGATCAAGTCAATTAAATGAGTCGCGCTGGCCATAATAAAGAAGAAAAGGGAGAACACTAACTTAAGGATAGGTGAACAGATAATGCCAAGCCTAGATATTAATGAATCGACAAGATACCTAGGCTGTCCTGTACGTTTCAATGTAATAACCGACTGGACTGGGCTAAGAGAGCAAGAGGTAGTAGCCGGCCAGATTGCGAACTCCTGTCTTTACGACTGGCAGAAGCTGGATGCCTTCTGCCAGTTCATAATTCCGACTATGATTTTCCACTGAGAATGGGAAGATATACCAAAAATAAATTAGATACTATGGATACGGCAATAAGGTCCAAAGTGAATGAATTCCTCTCACTTCCCGAGCGTGCCTTGACATCATTCATATACGGCCACAGGAGATCAAAGCGATAGGCGTTCAATGCTTGAGAGAGGAGGCTGACTTCTGGGCAGTCGACTCCAAGTTTAAGATGTTGACTAGCCGAGATAGAAACGCGAGATACACCTCATTGCAAGATGCAATCGAAGAGGCGACGCATTGCATGGAAGGTGAGCCTGGCATCCCCTCCCTTACTACTTGAATTATGAACGTACTATGCGTACTTACGGGCCATCCACTTTCTGGTCACGGGCAAGGCAGGCCTCAAAGAAGCTAAAGATAAAATGGAGTTTCACAGAATATGAAGGCACGCGCGCGCACGCACGCGCGCACGCACACGCGCACGCACACACGCACGCACGCACACACACACACACACCTAGCATTACCTTCCCCTTCCCCTCGCACGACAGGGCAAAACCCCGCTGGGGCCTGCCGGGCGGTGCGCAACAGCCGGGAGAAGTAGCGACCTCCGCCGCCCCCTCTCCTGCCGGGGCCACCGGCCTGGAGCAATCACCAGCAACCGGAACGAGTGTGGGCGGTGATGCGTGTGTGGCGGATCACCCCCGCACCCTTACATCTCCACTACCGAGCTGCAGCACCACCGGAGCCGGCGACGCCCCCAGGACCCCGTCGATGCCTGCAGCAATGCAGCCGTCAGCCAACTGAGAGTCGACATGGAGGAGGGAAATGGAGGGGAGGACTTTATGACTGGGCGCCAAGGAGTGGTTATCTCTGGTGAGGCGTCTGCGTGACGCCTTCCACAAGGCGCACTCCCAACGTTGCAAGCGCTCTCAAGGGAATGGGGAAGGAAACTACTTACTTCCTGTAGTCTGGCCGGAACATGAAAATTCCCACCTACAAGTTCCTATATCCGGGCAGGATCAGTTCCTCCCCAGCCCTCAACTACTGCCCAGATAACATGACCCAAAGTTGTAGAATGAAATGTATGTGGAGCAACGGGCATCACGCAGCCGAGAACATTGGTCACGTTACCACAGATTGCCGCTACCTGTCGCCGCTATGGAACGCCCGACATAAAAACATCGGGGCCATTTACAAAGAGGCAGCCATTGCGACGGGGGGCAGGTGCTCCGAGAGATTCAGGCAGTGGTGGACAGCCAACGTCATGACCTCGTACTCGCGCGGGGCAGAATGGCACTCGTGTTGGACGCCGCGGTGGCTGGCGCACGAGAGGGAAAACTTAACAGCAAGTTGGAAGACAAGCGCGAAAAATAAGAAGCCACCCGGACCCACCTCATTATCGCCAGTTACCACAGCGCCGAAGTGCTCCCACTTGTTATGGGGGTACTGGGAGAATGGTGTGCGGGTAGTAACGCGGCACTAAAGAAAGTTGCAGACGGCCACAAGTTAAAAGCCTTAAGAAAAAGCATTATCACTGAGGCCATTGCTGGCAGTGCGGCGTGCTACTACACGCACACTGGCAATGTACACCTGGCCCAGCGTGAGTACAAACAGATTGCGCGGAACAGAGTCCGCAGAGGCGCCCCATCCCCCCCTCGCCACAAGAAGCTAGTGAAGGCAACTCAAGTTGTAGGATCTAGCATCGATGGATGTGCCAGCTGACATCCTTACCACGGCCATGACTAGGCCGAAGCATGAGAGGTGCATGGGGCTGCTTGGACTGGTGAAGATCAAGTGAACTCTGGGGTATTGTCTCGAGGGGAGGTGTTGGAGTTGTCGGCAGGACGATCCAATTCTGTCGCAGGGTCGCAGGATCGCATTCCGTCGCCTATCGACAGGTCGCTTCTGTGTTCTCTTTGCCTCGAGCTGTACTGCGCGGGTGGCCGTCAGCGCGAACGTGTGTGCTTGGTGTGTGCTTGAGCTTGTGCGTGCATAACGAGTTGAAGTGTGGTTACCAGACAGGGGAGCGCCTGTGTGTCAAGAGCCTAGTGTACGCGCAGTCGATAGTTCCAACTCTGCTTTAGCAGAGTTACAGTAGGTTGATATTTGTAAAATCAAACACTAATTGTGCCGGGGAGCATCATCATCTTTTCAGTGTTCGTATCCCAGTTATCTCCTTGCTGTCCTCTCTTGTGCCAGTCGTGTCCAGGTGGAACCAGCTACCTTGCTTAGATCGCCTGACCATCTTCACCTGTCTCCCTTGGTTCCTCCAGCCATCTTGCATATAAAATGTACTATCTAATTCAAACATATGCCCGCTAAATTATTCATTATGAGGTCTCTTTATAGAACTATTAATATAATTTTCATAAATTAATTAAATTAACCTCCAACATAAAATAATTTACTTAGTAAGAAAGAATGAATGAATGTGTTGTAAGCATATGACAGCAACAAATAAAATCAATTAATTTGTTTTTGGAAATTAGAGGCACTCATAAAACATGAATATTGATTATAGGCCTAGTATTTTACAATGTTTACTTCTCACAGCAATTCATTTCTTTCAAACATACTTTAGAAAACATGGTTGACTTGAAAGCTTGATCGAAATGAAATGTTCCAAATGTAAGTCCTGGAAGAGAATTGGTACTACTCTATTTTTTCCTTCTGGCTGCCATCAGTCACAAATAGCCTTAAGGTGGCTAATGAAACAAATTTAAAAAATAGGCACAAATACATAATTCTTTCAAGTTTATTTGTCTTTGAGATTTATATTTGTATTATAAATCTGTTAAATCAAATACCTTCTTTAATAAATCAAACAAATTTTATAACAGCTTCTTATAAATATATGCACATAAAACAAATTTCACCAAGTAAAAGTCATTCATAATGACAACTCTACCACTGCCATATTACATCAGAAGGACGTGGAAGCATATTTGAGTATTAGTATTTAAAGGAGAACTTTCAGATGACATTATGCATGTTTTCACATGAAGCTATATAATATCCTGTTTATTGATTAACTAAATCTGCAATAGAATTTTCCTTCTTTATAATTCTAAATTAATGACCAATTTACACAATGCATCTTCAAATGCAACTAATTTCTGCATATAGATACTGAGTATTATGAATTATAAGCAAATAGTTGTGAAACATAAATGCATTACCAATACTTGTCAAACCAGACTAGCTGGACAAGTACAAAGTTCAAGTGAGAAACACTTAACCACCTCAAAAGCACCAAACTTTTAAAAAAGTTATCCAAGAAAAATATGTGAACGTGTCATGGTGGGACTGGCTGTAGGTGGTCGTCCTGCAACTCTCATTTCCAAGGCTACACGAGCAACTTTCCTGTCAAATGTTTCAGGTGACAAAGTGCGTCTGAAAATGAGTATCAAATGTATTTGAAACGACAATGAAACTGAGCACAAAATAAAAGACCATGTTTTCCCCACTAAACTAAACTTGATTAAAGAAGAGAGACTAATACATTGTCTCAAAAACAATCTATTTCATAGCATTGATTAACACAAAAAGAAAACTAGTACTATAATCAAGTGAAAAGCAAGTTTGGCTTCTGAGAACATTTTTCACTCACCTTAAGTGTTCTCTTAAATCAGCAGTTGTTTGAGCTTGAAGTCGTGATTCACGTATAGCAAGATCACGCTCCTGAGCCATTCGTTTCATTTTGGCTTCTTTTTGCATAATTAGCTCTCGTATGTAGCGGACTCGAGCTTCATCTTCACGTGATATCCTTTATAATACAACACATATAATATATATTTCATATAAAATATATTTCATTGAAACACTTTTGCAACTAATTTTTTACAAAAATATGCAACATTTTTCACTATTTGGCTGACCTTTCCATTAATTTTGAATGATGTTGTCTTCGAGCTCTATTTTCCATTTCAACCCTTTGGCGTTTGCTTTCTACATTTCGAGAAGCATTTCTTTCAGCTTTCTGTGTTGCCTCCCATTGTAGAGCTAATACTTGTTCTTGCCACTTCTCCAGACCTATCTCTAATTCATCATGAAGTTCACGAACTTGCTGAAATTTAATAGCCCTTTCAAGGCTTTACCAACATAACAGTATTAATACATAATTTTATCATTCTTCACACATATTTTGAGTTTTTTTCTTTTAGCTTACATCATAGTTTGACTAATACTTTCAGAGATTATACACTTCCAAAAACTAATGATATGGAACGTATTGAGAATGAGTAATTTTCTAATAACCATGGTTCGCTGAAATAGGAAATGGGTGATTATATATTTGGCTTCATGAAAAAAATTCAAAATCTTGAAAGACTTATACATAATAAATTGCTAATACACTTCTAATAAGGGAAGCACAGTGTTATAATTCTTTAATTCAGTGGTCCCCAACTGATGGTTTGTACCAGTAGTGATTTGCATGAAAATTCTGTTGTCTCGCAGAAAATTCTAAACATTATATTTACAATTTTTCTGTTTTATTAATAATAAAGCCAAAAATCCATAAAGAAGAAACAAGTGTCAAATACCAAATTACTTAAATAACCTTCAATTAATTTTTAGAAAGATTACTTGCTTTAATAATTGTGACAATTACAAATCTTGAAGCTTTTGTTGAAATTAAGGCTTCAATTTTATGCAATTGCATACTTTCTCTGCTTAAAATAAGCCAAAGTTCTATTTGTTTATATGCACTACGGTCCCTAAATTCTTATTTCAAAGATTTATTTTACATGTTTTTGTTTATTTACGGTATTCTGCATAAACTAGCATATTTTAAAGTTATGGTGAATTATATTGCAATAAAGCTTTAACTGTATGTTTAATGCTGTTAATAGAGAATATCATGATTCTCACATTATGATTTCTTGAATTTTTTATTATTATTATCTTTTTGATCTTTCAATCTCTTAAATGCTAAACTATGTACAGCAAAGGAACAATTACACAAATAAAGTTAAGATATTTGCAGAATTACAATATGAAGGTAACAGTATAAAGCCTTGCTGCTTCACAGGAAAAGGATACCTCTGAAATCATATATTCTTCATGCATCTAATTTCATAGAATCAGTCATTTGCTTCTTCTCTCCCTCTATCACTTTCCTTATTCCATTGTCTTGAGCTTACAATCAGTTGTGTGTCCATAGTTTGTTTACCAGCCCAAAATATGTTTAAAATTAAGTTTCAACAATATATTTTCCACATATTTTTCACATTTTTACTGCATATTTTTATAGTAGGCCTTATATTTTGATATTTTATGTTGCATAAAAATTCAAGCCCTTAACATTAATAAGAATGTTTTATTTTGCAATATTAAATAAGTGCATTAACATTAATAAAATGAAAGTTCTTTGGTCATGTGAAAAATGTTTTTTGTTTTGTTTTTTCCTTTAATTTGTATTAGTGGCCTGTGGAATTTAAAATTATGGATTTAGTTGTTGACAAAAGATTGCTGTTCTGATCTAATTGACAATTCTAATATAGGTATTTATTTGTAATATTAACATTTAAACAGGAAACTGATCAATTTCTTATGCACATTTTACAAGAATATCCCACAACTTTCTAATGTAATAGTAATGAGATAAAGATTTCTTCCCTGGTCCATGTCAACTGTACAAAACTGGTTAGAACAAACATGTTTACAAATAGTATATGTAAACAGATAGTGTACAATTTTTGTCAAAATGTATGAATAGTATTAATAAACTTGTAAATATTTTAATAAAATTAACTTCTGGAAGTGTATAATTTCTTTTAAAAATATGTACCCCATCATCTTCATTGAATTCAAACTGTCAACTTAAATATTTCTTTGAGAAACTTTTAGGATATGAACTTTAATACATTTGTTAACATTTTTTACCTCTGTGTCTTTATATGACGATCTCGATCTTGAAGTAATTGTTGATATCTCTCTTGAGCTCGCTTTTCTCTTTGCCTACAAAGTTGACGTAATGCTACAAGAGCAGCTTCTGTCTCTTCCTTCACCTGCAGCCAACGTTCCTGATGTCTCAACTCTTCAACACGATTTGTGCTGGCAACTCTCTAGAAAATAAAAAGAAATTTATTAAAGTAGTTGTTGAATCCTGCAATATGCTTTTAAAATAAATAGTGAGGTTTGAATAGCAGTAATAAATTTGAAATTCTGAAAATTTAATTCTAACAATAATAATGCTAGAAAAGATTTAATGAACTCTTATGCTTCATTCTGATTATCTTGGTAATGACCATTCAATTGTCACAAGTCGAAATTTTTCTTTTAATGAAACATTCATGCAAGTTCAGGGTTGAATATCTATCACTTAACTTGCTGTGTAACAGAATTTGTCCTCCCTTTAGAATAAAACATTAGTGTGTTTTGATTTTCACACATTTGGTAAGACTGCAATTTTTTAAACTAATTTTGAACAAAAATAATTTTATTAGTTATTTCTATTCACAAGGAGGTGGATGCAAAACATGTTTATTAATTTTGCATTTCAGCACTCTTGCATTCCAGTAGTAATAATGGAAATGAAGGGAATGTTTCCTACTATGTATCGTGACCAGTCACTTAGAATACTTTCCATTTGAAAATTGTCTGTAATGAGATAAATTGTCTGCAATGAGATGATGAGATGAATTGTTTGCAATGAGATAAATAAAGACATTCAGACTTGATTCATGAAAGAACAGGGTTCACAACAAGTGGGGCTAGCACAAAGAAGATGTATGGTGAATATGATCCATTCCGTATCAATGGTGGCTTGTGCCAGTACCATGTCTGTACTTCAATCAAATTTGCTAAATAAATATATTTAGTTATATGTAATATGTATATCATTCATTTAAATAAATACTCTCATAAGATATAATCTCATCACAATTTTTTAGCATTAACTATAAATTCAGGCCTGGTATCTAAAGGCTTTAGCACCAATTGACGTGGCTCAGAGCATCAACTGATGTCACTGCAGTGCCTCTAACCAGAAGGGTTCTAGGGTTCAAGTCACAATGGTGGCAGATTTACAACACTAGCTAGTAAGCTAAATTTAATTCAGATGCTGTCTGAAGGAGAATTCTAGCAATTGGCTACACTGATAGGTAGCTTTCCATGGTTTCTCTGAGCAATTCCAAGTAAATGCTGGAACAGAACCCTAGCATGGGCCACAAACCATGTGTGATCTTTTCTTTCTTTTCCTTGTCCTATCCTCAATCCTCACTTCACACTTACACTTACATGCACTACACTACTGCACAGAACAGGAGACCAGTCAGGAGCTCAGAGCTTGTCTCGCCTGGAGTGGTGCGATGTTGGTGAGAGCTAACTGAATGGGAAAATCCTGCTAGTTGACATGTAGGTCAGCACCAGATCTCACTATCCAGTGGGGGAAAATCACCACCACATCCCATGCCCATCCCATCCCCCACATCCCATAAAATCATGCACTTCACTCCTGCAACCACAGCAGTACCCTAACAAACTGGCCACAGACTGTGTGTGATCTTGGTTAGAGCCCTTGGTTGCCCAAGAAACATGTGCCTAAAATATCCATCAGAAAATACCATTTTTTCCTCTTCAGAACATCACTTAACTCTGGATATTTACCTTTCATAATAACTTTGAGTAAATCATCAGATCAACTATTGCAGTTGGGATCACTGATACTACGTTGAGGACAATACCACATTCTCCATGTAAATGCTTAGCTTCTTCCGAGTTAGGAAAGAATTTTCTTACTTAATCAGCCATACATGTGAAAACATTATATTGAGCTGTTTCAACCACAGAATTCCTCGCTGAATTAAGAATGCACCCAACCACTGAATTTATGCACAGAATGAAGAACAAAAGATACACAGCGTTTTCAAGCAGCAAGGAATCTCATATTGATCATCTCAATATTGCTTGCTTGCATGTTTATATAAGGGTCAGTTATAAAAGTAAATCTTTGGTGAAATGAAATACTTTTCTCCACAATTCTGAGTTCATAATGAATCAAATTGTACATTTTACTATGGTTCTCTTACACTTCCCATTACTTCAATTATCTACCTATAGTTGAGACTAGTAGTTGCCAAAAAGCTGCTCATCTGTTTGGCAACACATTAAAAACAATAATTAAACCATATTCTTTTCTCTCTTTCCAATGGTCTAAAGACCTGTTTCAGGCCTTGACTTAACATCTGCAAACTTGTAGTATTGCCGGAGTAATTTGCATTACAAGGACTAATTCTGTCATAAGGAAGTTACTTGAGAGTGAGACACAACACTGAATTACAGCTGCAATTACTGTCACAGACAATGCTTCAGAGTAATAACTTCCTGTATCATTTGTAAGAAATCTATCAGATTTAGAAATATAAATGATTTACACAAAAAAATTAGTCTAGATACTATATAATGCATTTACACGAACATAATAGGCATATTTTCCAACCATAAATGTAAAATGCCCACTACAATTTTTTTTATTTTTCCTGAGATCTCGAGTCAATAATGCATGCATTAAACCATTTTGTAGCTTTACTGGTGCTATGTTTCTTCCACAATTTTATCCCATTACCATAATAATTCTGGTAAAGGAATAAAATTGTGAGAGAAATATCAAAAAAACATGTCGTCCTGGTTCTGACAGTAAGCATATTTTCTCAACTTTTCTAAATCTATCTAACTTCTAAAATAAGGAAATTATTTGTGTTACTATGAATGACTGATAATTTTAATTATAAACACGCTTACTCTGCGATATGTCTCTTTTTGCTGTAATCTTGTACATTCTGCCTTTTCCAATCTCTGCCGCTGTTGTTCATCAACAGCTTGTTGCCATAAAGCTGTCTCTAACTCCATTAGTTGATGTGCTGCTTCCACTTCTGCTCGACGTTTAGCAGCTACAAGGCCACGTTCTCCAGCTGCATTTAACTGCAGAAATTCAGCAAGTATAAGTATCAACAGTGAAAGTAAGACAGAAGTGACAATAAGATTTTTTATTAAAAATGAATGTATGAATACAATTTTTTGCTGTGTGAGGTAACCGACATATGATGGAAGAAGAGGAATTGAAAGAAAATTATTAACTTACTTTCTTCTCATCTATAGATTTCTTTCTTTGAGCTGCATGTTCCTCTTTCTCTCTTATACTTTGTTCTAGAAGCTGTTGAGATTTACGTAAACTCTTTTTCATTTCTTCCCACTTGCGAGCATTTTCTGCATTTTCAATTCGTCGTTTCTCTGCTACATACTCTTTCCATTTCTGTGCATGTTCCTGATTTAACTAAAAACAAAAGGTGGTTGCTTTGAAGGTTGAAATTCTTTAAAATCTTGTATCTTTCTTTTTTTTTTAAAAAAAAGAACGACATTAAACACTGTTGTCTCAGCAATTAATAAAAAATAAAAGATCAGTATCGTGGTTTAATTTTGAAAGAACAAAAAAAAATCTATTAAACAGGAAGAGAAACAAAAAGAAAGAAAGAAAAACACAGAAAAATATACAGAATTGAAAAGGAAAAAGTCAATGCAAGAAATACAAGCAATGAGTTTATTGTAGTATCAACATATAGATAAAAAAAAAAATTGATCTCCTTCAGAAGCAATATTGTCTAACAACAAATGTACATTACTCAATTTTTTTTCCAACAATAAATTCTTGTAACAATGAATGAGCAGAGAATAAAGCACTTAAGTTCACCTGTTCTCTAATTTCACGGTCTTGTTCCCATAAGATATGAGCTTGGTGGGCAAATTCATCACATTCTCTTTCTAGTTCCTTCTTTAAGGCCATTGACTCTAGTATCCTGCGGTCATGTTCTGAGAGGCCCAGATCATCAGGACTAAGGTAGCTGCAATGAGACAATTATATGTATTGAAATGAAAGGTAAAGTTAACTCTACAATGACTTCTGAATTGAAGGTCACGTTTAGTTCCACGTTCATTTGAAATGTAAGTATAAAATTAAATTAATTCTGCTAGATTGATTTTCATGTATTACTCTCAATGACATTCTAAACTGTTTGTAGATGATAATATAACATTTTAAATTATATTTTGTAGAAGAATACTCACCCAAAACTGACATGCTTTCTTCGTGAAAATATTGCACTTGCTGAAGACAATCGACTCTCTCTACTACTATTATTGTTGGAGTCATAATTTCTATTTAAACCACACTCTGGAGAGTTTCCTTTTCTACTTGAATCTGTCAAGGAGAGCACGGAAGACCCTTTGCGCCTCTTGATGGTACTTGCAGATAATGGAAGAGATTTACTTTCTGGTCTGGGGACCTTTGGATGAACATATCTGGTGTGTTCTCTTGAACAAGTATTAAGTTTCCTAGCTGACTTAAATGCAGAATTGCTAAGTGAAGAAAGAGTTGAACTGTTGGAAGACACACTACCAGGTCGAGAGAAAGAGCATGTAGGAACAGGTGAACTTTTAGCATTAAGGGATCTGAAAGCAATGTAAAATTTTAGAAAAATTAGTAGTCTTATTAATCAACATCATTTAATATCTCCAAAATTAGGCAGTTTTAATTGTATATTGGAATGTTTAATTATTACTAAATTTTCATTTAAAATGAACATTTCTTTTAATGTAGCAAACACCTACATTTTTCTATTTAGGCATGAACGAGGCAAGCTGCGTTTTGCACGACCAACATGGAAGGCTCTAGGTGGTGGGCTGGACGGTTTCTTTTTGCTAGAGCTAGAGGAAACTGTCTCTTCTTCTCCTCCTCCTGTCAGATACAAAACTTTGTTCCAAGATTGTGGTGAAGGAGTAGGTGTTGGAGTTCCATTAATGGCAGAGTCAGAATCATTGGATTTTTCAGTCTTCTCTTTATTTTCCTGGCTTTTCAGTATTATATTGTCAGAGACTAAAAAATAAAAGTATTAATTAATAATTGTTTCTTAATATTAAAAGGCATTTTGTTGTTGATTTGGTAAAGTAGGTGAATACTAGCTAGGCAACTTGGATTAAATTCATTAATGCTTGCCAGAATTCTTCTAATATTTCATGTCTATTTGATTATAATCGCTTCATAATCATCCAGTCTTATCTCATGTAAAACTTATATCTTTTATTAGACTTCTATGGGAGAACTAATCTTCCTTCAAACTTTTATTTGCATTATGTTTATTTGAATAAGTAGAATGTAAAAATGTTCATAATAATACAAAAATATGATTTACAAATGAAGTAATCAACAACTTACTTTGCTTAACTGAAGCTCTGGATAAGTTCTCTTTATCAAGAAGATCTTTGCGTGTAATTGAATCAAAATTTAATTGTTCTTTAGAAATGTCAGTGTATGGAGGGGCATTTTCTTTCATTGGTGTGCTGCCACCTTGTGTCATTAATTCCCTTCTTATGGCACGGCATGTTTCAAGTTTATCTGCAAGTATTTAATATGAAAACAAAATAAATATATTATTATATATATGTATAATAAAAAATGACATTAACTTTGCAATAATATATTATAGTAAACCCAAGAAATTTATTTGGTAGCACAGAAAATTTCCAATAAAAACAGGTGTCTTAAAACTACATCATGTCTGTAAGATAATGAGTAAACAAAAAAGAAAAAAAAAGGCAATAAAATCAGCAATGCAATGTGACTGCATTCAGATAAGCTCAAGCAAGCAGTTCTGTGTATACTGTAGCTATATTTTAAAAGCAAAGGGGCTATGTCAGCAAGACCATTTTGAAGATGGGAAACACTTCTACTATAAACTTCTGTAATGATTTGAATTTCATTGGTCCCTCAACAGCTGTAGCAACAGAGTCTGGTTGCCAGTTCCCTGATTGATTTCCTATTGACCTCAATCATTTTCCAAGTATTTAAACTAAAAGTTGAAAAAAAACAGTAATTGAATTTATATATGATTACAGCTTAATTGCTAATCAATAAAATAATAATTTGATGTAGAAATACTGACTTTAAAATAAATAATTAAGTGTTGCAAAACTCAGTTATAACTTTAACTCTGAAATATACATACAAGAAATATACACATAGAAAATTTAACCACCACTTAAAAAATCTAAAATGAAAAAATACCTCTTGGGGGTATTGACTTTTTCCATGCAATAATTATTTCGCAATTTTCGAAAATTCAGAGTTAATAATGAAAGACCGACACATAGGCCCTACCATCATCTTATGTGTATGTAACTTTATTTTCTTTCTCTTCTTAAGTACTTTTTAACAGTGTCATCTCCAGGTGCATGTAAGCGAGGCACTATTCTTTTGTTCTGGGCACACTGTAATTGCGCAAAATATCAAGCAGCCCACGATCACTCGCTTGGCACCTAGAGGAGACCTTACTCCAACAGTTCCGGGTTGCCTCAGCCACACTCCAATACGTGGAAGTCTGTGGATGCCGCTTGTCATGCGGAGTAAGAAATATATATATGAACTGCCACATGCTTTTGGAGAAGAACCGAAAACTTTTTCCATACGTATACCATTGGGCTAAAATACAGCGAGAATCAGAAAGTATTTTATTGATAATTTTTGGTGAGTTTTTTAGATCATCAAAATCCGCCTCTTAATTATTAGATTTCCCCGTCCTAGGGATACTATATAAATACCTGACCGAGTCGAATGTGATCGCTATATTAAGATACTTTTTTAAGGAGTAGAGAAAAAGTTATGTAATGCAGCGTGAAAAAAACAGCGAATTTTCGGCAGAAAAATTTGTTTTCAAGGGCCCTGGTAATGAAAAAATTGATAAATCCAGTTGCTAAATTAAGAAAAAAGGCTTTTAACATGTGGTGTAGCTATAATCCATCCATCCTTGATACCAAAAAATCGAATGACGGAAGAACGTCTGTCAGTCTGTGAACAATGCTAGCTGCTAAACCGTTCCGCCGATTTTCTGCAAAATTGATATTCCCATATCGATCTGGCTGATGTCGTGGCCTCTGGAATTTGAAACCAATATTTTAATTTTGGGAGGTACTTAACATGAAAGGCCTGGCACATTTTCAAAATTATCAAAAAAAAATTTTTTTTTTTAAAATTAAATTCTGCTGTTGGATAGTCTGAAGGACAATTAAGAAAACGGTGCAGGTCTCATGTTGGTTGAAAACCCTGATGTTTCAATAATTGAAAAATATTAAAAAAAAATATTTTTTTTGCGGCATCTTCCTACAACTACAAATATGAAGATACAGTTTTTTCTCTTAATGAAATATATTCATCAGAAGCAAATCTTCAAATAAGGTCATGTTCAATTTTTCAAAAACATGCGAGTTTTTTGCAAAATTTTGTGTCAAACAGGCAATTTTTATTTTTTTAAACCATTTTTTCTTAAAAATCGCACAACATTTCCGCACATTTGTCTGTCAGTCAGTGAACAATGCTAGCTGCTAAATTGTTGAGCTGATTTTCTCCAAAACCTCTACATGACATCCCTGGGACATTGTTCAAATTTAAAAAAGCTTCATCATTTTTTATTAATTTCTGTTGTTGATAGTGTTAAGGATGTTTAAGAAAATGGTGCAGATCTCTTTATTTGTTAAAAGCCCTAATTTTTAGAATATTGCAACAGTTCATAATTTTTTCGGAGTCTTCCTACAATTGAAATATTAAAGATAGAGATTTTTTCCCTTAATGAAATCTGTTCCTTGAAGATAGATTTTCAAATAAGGTCATGTACAATTTTTTGAAAATCTGACTTCTTTTCCCGTGATTCTGCGTGAAAATAAGGGCGAGGAAGTACCTGCTGTTTTGGCACCACTTGGAAGTTTCATGAGAAGTTAAAATTAATTGTTACTGAAAATTTTGGGAGGAGGAAATTTCCCTCATTTCCCCCTCCCCCGTGGACCAACGCCTGGTTACTGACTGAACATGTGTGGCACTTGCAAGGCTAGAGGTTAGTTCCATCTATGACTTGAGGATCTGCACCAAATATGGAAGTCGTTGTCCCAGAAAGTAGAGAACAATATTTCCTGGTCAATTCTGTGTTGAATAGAAGCATCCATTGCTACACGTAGCAGCTCTTTTAATTAAATTTATTTAACTCAACGTTTTTGTGAATTGCTGAAAATATACCACAGCATACTTTGTTCTGTACTTAAAATATACTCTGGATTGCATTTCCCTAATTGTGTTTTTGCTAATGTTGCAATTTTCACAAAAAGCAGTATAAACACTGGATAACCCCTTTATTTCTTTTCCTCCACACAATATAAAATAATTTTGTGTCTGCACATTAAATTATAACGTTTCTGTAATTTTATCTTGTATTATTATTCTAAAAAATTATAAATTAGTGGTATTTAAGAATTTCATCTTTCAAATAAGTTTTAATTAATTTTACAACTTATTTTTGTCATTAGAACATATTCTATTGATAATTAAACAGTTAACTAGTTAACAATAATGAAGTTTCAGAATGTGACAAAAAATTTTTAAGAAATAAATGTTGATCATTATTTAATAACTATAACTTTAATAAACCTTTATTAATATATGATTAAATTATAATAAAAAGGAGTATAGGGAAATGGTTTCCAATCATATGACCCTTCCTTACTCAGTCTGTGTCTCTCCTCGTTCTGATATAGCTGGTACACCTCAGCTGGTGCCAAACTGCCAAGATCTTCCTGATATTCTTCAATACTCTTGTGAAGAAGCTCCACAGGCTAAACAGACATCATGCACAAGAAATATAGTTGCAGCAGAAAAAGCAGCAATTTCTTCAGCTCCATTAAAAATTTGTCTTGATAAACAAAATGTATTAATTCTAAAACAATGCTGGTCTACTGAAAAACTGATATGTGAACATTAATCTACCAAAAGCTCAAAAGCAAATTCAAAGAAGAGCTAATTTGGTGAATTATGCATCACTAAATGATTAATTGTTCATAACAAATGAAGAAAGTTAAGTACATGCAAAGATTAATTACATCAAAATATTATATCCAACATGTCAATAATTTGCAACAAAATGCCAGTATTTGTAGTGAACAAGCAAGTAACATTTCACATATCACAAGTAATACGTTTGGGTCAGTGGGTGGTACTAATTTTATTGCTTCTAATGAAAATCTTTCCCATTTTGTTTAAGTGTAGCAAAATAAAAACAAATGTTAAAAGCTGATGCATTAGAATATGATTGAATTATATTCACCCAAAGAACTCTATTCTCAATTATTCTTAGTTCTATTCTTTCATTCAATGTATGTGATTTTTGAAGAGCTTACTGAGACCATCACTTGTGTTTAGCTGTTACAATCATAGCAATCTGAAAGTCAAAATTATCAAAAATATATGTGAGATGTTTGTTCTTTGCAAAAGCACGAAAGCTTCTGCTAGGGACAATATAATTGATGATATGACAAATCTTATATGAAATTATTGCTGCATTCATTACATCACCCTTTTATGTACTGAAAAAGTGTACTGAAAATACGTACTGAAAAAATTACAGTATATACATGAAAAAAATTATTAGAGAAGATATTATGAAATACAAAGTTGAAATATTGTGACAAACTGGGTGTATGGTATAGTTTTGATAGAAAACAATTAAAATAGAAAATAAAAGCCAAGATGTACTACAAGATAATTTTTATATATATTGATTAAAAAGTATCTTTCAAAATTAGATATTAGATAGAAAATTAGTTATTCCACAAAAATGTGAGGAAAGAAATATGAATATGCCAGCCCAATAAAATTACAAAAATTTAATACACAAGAAGTGTCACTTTCCTTTCCCAATTGCTGATGCTATACACACAAAAACTAATTTAACTTTGGCCTACTGGTACTATTCCAAAAGTAAGGGGCTATTTTATATCAACTTTAATGTTGAACAACTTTAACTTAAAATTAAATAATAAATGGGGAAATACCATACACCAAGTTGTCTCAGTACAATAATAATGTGTGAAAAATGTGTAAAGATTGCTGCTGTTCAACAATCAGCATACATCTGCCCAAAAAACCATGAGTGAATATTTTTTATGAACTTTAATAAAGAAGGGTGAAGTTTTCATTCACATAACAAAATATTTCCTTTTATAACTGGAAAGATGATAATTTTTGCACATATTGATAATGAGCACATGACAAATGTGGTCTGTAAATGATATGTGAATGTTTTATAAAAGTCATGCAATTATGTAAATTATGTAATTGTGTACTATCAAGATCTCTTTGCAAGAAAGTAAGTGTGACATAAATACAGGAATAAAAATATTTCAGAATAAGTCTAACATTTCAGAAACTGAGCACCACCATATAAGACTCACCCCTTTTCCAGTGATATTACCATCCTTATATGCTAGCAAATATAGTATTTTTTAAAGCTAATTTCAGAGTTTTAAAATTGAATGCGTCTGAATATGACTAAAAAAGAAAATTAGGAACAATAACAATATAAAATCTATTATCTAATGACTAGAATTACTTGATTCAATATGGTAGTAGCCGAGGAAATTCATTAGAAAAGGATTCAAAAAAAAATGTTCACAAAATCACAATTTAAGAAGTACATTCACAAATCCTGAGAGAACTATTTATCATCAATTTCTATACTTAAAAAAATAAAGATTGGAGAATTATTTCTAGACTCTCAACTTCATTTTCATAAAATAAAAACCTCTGAGTAATAGTAACATGGGAAAGCCATCTGTCATTAGTCATCCATTAATTTTTTGAATAATTCAAAGACGAAAATATCTAAAATCTACATCACTCATAAATGTATAAACTTGTAAAATTATCTGAAATCATAAATATTTATTCACTCTAAAGAACTTATCTGAATTGTTTTTAAAGTGTATTAATGGAAAGTAATATTAATATTTTTTTCTCATCAAATTGCAAGTGCGGTGTGCTCATCTCTGACTCTTATTATAATATTATACATTATTTTCTATAAAAAAATGTTAAGATGCATTCTTTCATTTCAGACCAAAAGATACAAGCACACAGATTGAATGCATTTGCATGCATCTATCTTAAAAAGCAGGAATTGTAAACTTTGTTAGAAGAGTAGAATTCAAGAAGCACTTAGCATGTTCATGCAGTACTTTTATGTAGGTATTATTTTATTATCACTACTATTTGATTTCTTGTCCTCGATAAGGCATTGCATTCCAAACTGTTTTTTATTGCCTATTTACATCACACATGTCATACTATAGGAATTTGTTTAAATTAGTTATTTTAATAATGAAAGAAAATTAAAATATTAATTTTTATAATATACCATGCAATAAAACATGTTAGAATCATTACCTTAATGCTAACAAAGAAGTTTATATAGTTAGATCATTAACTTGTAATTCCAAAGTATACATAGATATATTGGGGATACTGCTCCTCAGACACACCCCATAAATACCAAATGAAATCTTCTATCTTTCTTGTCAATATTGTGTGAAAAACAAAAAATGGCTTAAAAGTGACTTGATGGTGCATTAAAGATATAATTCTAGGATCTTTTATATTTAATTCTACTAATGGGTTAAAATTTAGGAAAATCATTGCACCTACAGGATTGCAAAATAACTCATTCGATTCATTATCAGGTAAAGGTTTTCAGAAAAATAATACATTTTATGAAAATTTTACTTTTATAGTTGAAAAAAACAACAATAGTCACATTTGAGCAATTGAATCATCAACTTTTCCAACATGTACTAATTTGTTTAACAGTCATTTGAAAACAGTTTCATTTCTTCTTTATTTAATATGTAAATACTCCCAAATTTCAGTAGTTGAAAGAACATGGTCTCATGAAGTAATATGTGTATTCATGGTGTATTCACATTTGTGTCAGGTTTAGCAAGAAACTTCAATGATCTCTTAACTTCAATGAAATCATCTGCTGCAGTTGACTGTGTTGACTATTTACTGAGAGACTATTATGAAATGTGAAGAACTAGAGTTAAGTAAAGTTCAAGAGAGCAAAATGGTAAGATTTCAAAATTCTTAATAACATTCGTTTGATAAAAAATGTACACAGATGACAATGAAGGACCATTTTTTAAGTTCCTACATGAAGTGGGAATGAAATAGTTTAATTTAATAATTAAAGAGGCAATATTATTTAAATTCGTAACGAACATGCAAAGCTAAGGGTGTGATGTTATCGACAGAAAGCTAACTTAAAATATGATTTTATTACTTTTTATTGCATTTCCTCTATTTAATCAATTGTTTTATTCGATTTTTTTAAACGTCTCTCAATAGTGGAGCTTTCATTGCTACAGGTCAACTAGTTTTCAATAAAATGATTTTATTCAAAGTATTTATGATATGCTTACTTTCATACAATAATTAAAATAATAATTTTAAAAAGTAATAAAGAAATGGAGAACAGAATAAAAATGTAAGTCAGAAAATATGGGCAGAAAGTAGACTGTCAAGAAAGGTTTCAACTTTCAAATAAGAAAAGAAAATGATGTAACTCCAATGAAAGTATACATAATAGCAATTTACATCGATAACCTAAGTTACTAAGATATGAGTCAAATTTTTGTGTTTTATATTCTCAACCTATTTTTGCACTTTCCAACTAATTTATTTCATAAAAAATGTTTCTTTCCTCTTCATGAGATAAAAACTTAAAATTCATTTACATATGCATTATGTATAAAAATATATAACATAACAGATACAATCCAAAAGATATTTTCTTAAATATACTTACATTCATAAATAATTTTAAGTATTTGTAAATTATTAAATTTTGCAATTCATAATAAGATACAAACTTAACAGATTCATTACAGAAATATATCATTCATACACATGAAACTTTAAATAAGTATCATTAAAGATATGCAGCATTAATAACTCATGATTCTACCTATCTACCTCATGCAATAAGAACCCCCCCAAAAAGTTCAGTGTCTTACAGGAAGTAATAGGATAAACAAGTTTAAAGAAATAAAATAGGAATTAGAAACATTATTAGGCCTAATTACTAGAAATACAATTAAAGCTGAGGACTACAATATTAATTAATGAAATATTATATTCATTTGGTAAGAATCTTGCACATTAAATTAAATATTTTATAATCTGATTAAAATCAGATTTATTGACTCAATAAAAACCATATTCTTATCCCTTTTTGCAATATTAATGATGATACAACTTTGCCTAAGAATTTAAAAAACTGTTCAATGTATTAAGCAATGTTATTTATAACAGTGCACTAACAGCTAAACAGTGATCTCATTTGGATGTTATTAGGAGGTTTGTAATGAATCTAGTGATCTTATGGATTCGTAATAACACTTACTGATTACAACAAATGCCATATTGATAAAACAAATGAAAATAATTATTGTCAGAATAGACATATTCAATATCTAGCTGTTAATCAATGAATTGGAAATGAAAAATTTATCTATGTCATCATAGTTAAAATATTGAATAATATCGTTTGATCAAAATGAAATTTGTATTTCTTTAGTAATACTTGATGCTCTATCAATGATGCTTATATCAAACTTGTTTCATTAATAACTATTAAATTATTTGAAGAGTTTGTCTACGTGTGCCTGGTAGTGATAAAAAAACCTTAAAATGAATATAAGACACTGTACTTCAGAATACCATATAATGATTATAAATTCTACAAATATTTAGGTATGTTTTAAATAGTTTAAGATTTTATTTTCCCAGGTGTTACTTAAACAATTCAGCTAAGTTAACATGCTCAAACATCAAAATTGTAAAACAGTATCTAATGAAGAACAAAACTTGTAAGACTTATCAAATGAAGAACAGAGATACAATTAAAATTAAAATGTAGGGTGTATATATATGTAGGATATATGTATGTAGGGTGACCATATGTTCCATTTTGAATGGGACAGTTTCGTATTTAGGTATGACCTGGCCATTGGTCTTTTTATGATTTTGACCTGTTTCACGGAAATCAGTCCAGTTAGCCCCATTTTATGGAAAACACAAAAAACACAAAAACTTGCATGATTGATCAGTGGACCCTCATGAGATCAATAATTCTAAGACATCTGAAGATATGGAACATACATAGATGCAGAATTTTTCAGAAACAATTGAAAAACAATGATCCTTCCTCTTCTCCCCTCCGATCACTTACTTCTCTAGCATGTACAGTGTTCTCTACTTTAACCAAAGCAATTTTTGTAATGCTATTGAATTCATTCTGTCTTCCAGGAAGTGCAGCAGTCATTGAAAGAATTCTCTCTGTGATAAACAGTATGTGGTCAAAGGAAACATTCAAATTGGATTGAGATGAGGACAATGTTAATTGTGAAGCAAATTTCTGCCCCAGAGGGTGAGAGGTTGTGCAATAAGATTTTTAAATGACAAAAATTTGTTTTTTTAAAATTTCATCATCACAGAAGTAATCATGGTGCAACAGTAATGAAAAAAGACAGGTCTCTTCTACTTCGAATTTTACTTAAATTTTTATAGATTTTGAATGTGGAAAAGATTTTTCATGGTTATGTAATTAAATGCTGTTCTTGTATCCATGAATACAGAATGTAAATTAAACCTTGATCCATTTTTGCAATCCTCATGCCCCTTTTTTTTCTCAAGGAAATATGGTCAACCTATTTATTTGATTTCCTACATGTTAAATTTGAAATATATTTTTGAATCAATGAGGAAATAAATTGTACTGTGAGTACATTGTTGTTCTTAATAATAATGTTACTTCAAATACTTCAAATATGAATTTCAATTCATTATTTAAAATTATTTAAAAATAATTTGCATATGATCTGGTTCCTAAAGATAATTTCATTTTATTGTACATATTTGAGAAAATTGTATACTAAAATTTGATTTGAAATTCTTTCTTACATTGTCAAATAATGCCAATTTGTTAAAGATTACTGTATGTTCAACAAAGAAACTTACCTTACAGCCAGCTTTTCTACAAGCTTCCAAAGAACGTGGACTGGTCAATACATACGGGCTATCTCTAGCAGCAGAATTTTCAAAATTATACAAATTTAAATGAAGAGGTTCATCAACAGGTTTAGTTCTCATTATTGATTTGTTGAGTACAGCTGCAGTTTGTCAGACAAATCTGAAAATGAAAATAGAAAATAGAATTTAGGGAGTCATCGAAACCAAAATCAATGGTGCCATACATGTGTTATAAGAGTTCTTAAATATTTACAACTGTTTTATTTCTGTGAATGAGCTTGGCTGTCAGGGTGATGCTATGGTGAAGGCTTTGATGCCAGTGTCAAAGACAGCATCATCAGGACAGCCAAGATCGTTCCCACTACCCTGAGAGCAGAACTCTATAACATATAACTTGTTTTTTTACAGTTTACTTATTAATTCAATTTAGTTGATCTTTCAAAATGTTGTGTACAACAAATACCATTGCATTCTGTCCTTCAACTGCTTATAATAAATGGCTTTTTAAAAACATTTGCCTTTCAAAGAGAGACAAAATTGTACAAAAGCGTAAATAATTACAAACAAATCCACCTGGTATGTTTCATTGTAATGTATACAGAACTCAATAATTGCAGTAATCATTACATTTTTTAATTCATGAGTCTTAATATTAAAAGATCTACATCAAAAACAGTTCTACTGAATATAATGAAAAAGCCTTTTCAAGATAATGTTACAAATTAAAATAATATGTATTATAAATATTTACATTTTTACATATTACAAAACATTACATTTATTATACAATAAAAGTAATGTAATGCTATTTATTGTATTAATATTAATTTGGATTGAAAAATAGATAAAATTTAATTTAAATTTGAACTGAAACTCAGTATAATAATGCCATACAATACTTGGAAAACTCTTCTATTGTTTATGCAAAAAGGAAAAGCAGATGATATGTCAAATTTTTGAAAATAAAGAAATTGAAATTCTCGATTACTATGACTTCTTTACTTATGCTCAATAATACAGAATGTAAATTTAACCCGGTTCGGTTTGTGCCTCATGGAAATATGGTCAACCTTTTATTTTCTTTTCTAGGTGTTACATTTGAAATGTATCTTTGAATCAATTAGGAAATAAATTGTACTGTGAATACATTGTTGTTGAGCCACGAGCAATGCAGTTATTAATCATTCTGGCAATCGAAGAATGGTCAGTATCAACATAACAGTAACACCTAAAACAACTGATAACAATTTCTTGCACATAATTGTATATAATCTATCAAAGTATCTTACAAGGAATTAATTCATAGTTGACAAACTCAACGTTTGAGGGAAGTGTCTTACAAGGAATTAATTCACAGTTGACAAACTTGTACTTTTGAATACTTTAAAGAAACTATAGTACGGAAAAATATTTTTTCTTAGTTTAAATTCCACTAAAGTTTTCCGTGGATTGCTTTAAGTTGTGATACTTTCATAAAGAGCAAACATATTAATTCCATTTGTAACATTTCCAAATTCAATTCTATTTAAGGTGAACAGAATAACAAAGAAACACAACTATATTTGATGAAAGGAAGGTGGCCTTTCTGAACGGCAGAATTAAAAAATATTTTCTCAAACAGGCAACGAAAGCAAAGAACAAGCAAGATTATTTACAAATAAGAAGAAAGCAACTGTTGATGCCAATTATAATAAGCTTTTTTCTTCACAAGTAAACTAACTCAGGTTTGGAAACTGTATAGTAACATACAGGGTTCAAATATAGCAGCAGTGAAAAGGTTTGTCTGGAAGAAAAGAGAAACAAATATTTCTGCCAATAAAAGAAAATTGACAAACCAAACAGTACTACATAAACTTACAGAGTCAAATTGAGTGGTACAAAGTAAAATGGATCACATGAGAAGCATCCTCTGAATTCAATTGCTTATAATAACTTGTTATGATTCCATGCCATGCTACTGCAATTCTTTTGAAAAAGGCTCACTAAGAGAAATAATCTTGAAATTTCTCTTACCACTGCCTCGCGTACACACAGTGTATCTTGTATGGCCATATTCATTATAGAAAGATGGAATAAACCTGTGATACTCTACGTTTAATATCGGTTTTAATGGGAGTGTAAGAGACAGTTTCCACTACTCGAGATATTCTCCCGTGGCTAGTGCCCCTGCAGCTGAGAAGAGGCGAAGCAAAATAGAATAAACGAGAGAGGAAGGGGAAAATCAATAGCTCTTGATGGAGGGGAATGGAAAAGTTGAGAGGAGGGGTTCCAGCAGCGTGAGGAGCGCGCGCCAGGAGTCCGCGCGTGCGCTGTAGTGAACGATGTGCCCTGAAAGAGACGACGTGAAAGAGCACGGAAGCGTAAATCGTAGGGACAGGATGCGAACACTGAATGAAAGGAGAATCTACCTCTCAATGGACGAGTAAGAGCGTCAGAGCAGACCATACTACGTCACCGCCACGGAAATAAACCTATTTAAAGTCCGCATATAAAGCAGTATTCTGCGCTTTTAAGTAAGGTTCTTCGGTGTTGGAGGTGGTACTCTATTGCAAGACTCATTTAACATACTATGGCAATTTATTTCAATGAAATGAATATATACAGAGCGTTTCCAAATGCAATTGTATTTCAAAATCACATTAATTGTTCAGATACATTCGTTATAAACACTATCCGTTTCATTGATGAAACAATATTTTTATATTTTAATTTTGAATATTGGTGTTCGTTCAGCACAAATTGTGTAGATTGTTACCTTTCGTTAACTAGGCCTAAGTTTGAGAAGATAGTACTACTTGTATTGTGACAATTGAGAAATGAGTAATACAAATTAGATTATGTAGACATTTAGAATTGAACGTTGTCAATTCATTCCGCCATCACACATATTCAGGAAATACCTACGACTTTCTCTAGGGCTAGGGCAGATTTTTCGTCGCGGAACCCTTTGGAGGAGCTGAGAAACACTGCATTGCTTCTCAGACATCTCCAGCTAAAACGAAGGAAGCGCAACTTTTTGTTATATTTTGCATTGAGAAATTTACAGTTGATGCGCTGAATATAACGTATATTTTACTACGTAAATATCTTTGAATTCCGGCTTTATATCTAACGTCAGTCTGGACTGTCATCCGTCCTCCTTTAGGCATAAAGCTGAAAAACCTTATTTAGATGTATGGGTAGACAGGGGAGACTATACATCCATCGTTTTAACAGTTTGGGGGCCCTTGGGCCGATGATAATTTGCCCCCCCCCTACTCTTACTTTCACCAGTCCCCCTCCCCCCAGTTTAAAGACAAGTTTTGTCAAAACAATCTAAACTTCTCATCACTCAGTGACATTCTTGCATCAACCAGCAACATTCTATGTTATAAATATTATCCAATGATACGCGAAACATCGCTCCGTTATGCCAATTTTTTGCATATAGTTTAATCATACATAATTTTTAAAGAGTTCTTTATTTTTATTTTTTTTGAAATTTAGAATTAAAATTTTTTTAAGAAAAATCGGGGGCCCTAGGCCCGGGCCCTTCGGGCCCGTGCGTTAACACGGCCCTGTATAGATATCGGATAGACTTTTCGACTTTTTCTGGGTATATGCCTGACAGCGCTAGATACTCAAAAATAATTTCCTTGGCACACATTCACATTTCATTCTTAGAGGATAGAAACACTCAATATGAACAATTTCTTCATACCCCGGAATGGATAACGTCGAGTTTTCCTTGGAATAAAAATGGGTTTCAAACACATTTTATGATTTCATATCAGTCAGGGATTTCACGAGGTTCCTTAAATATTCAGAAATGTTGTTTGCATGTCACTTCCAACTTCTAACCAGTTTTCTCTCAGAAATGAGACCAGAAGAGGAAGAATTCGAAGGTTACGTCTATACATTCGATCCCAGTGTTTGTCTGAACTCCCACCGAGTTTAGAACTGAGGCGTAGAAAGAGTGATCTATTTGTTACGGTGATAACATGTGCATCGTACTTTCATGTTTAAACAGTTGCAAAATGTATTTATAATAAATAAAATACGATTGAAGCACTTTGTAAGAGTCATGACATGGAAAATCATGATCAACTGTTTCATATAAAAGTATTTTGAAAATTATAATAAGATGACAAATTTCGTTTTGTACTTAACAATCGATAATCTGGGTCATTTCCAACTTCATTTTCATTATTTGGAATCAGCGACTGAAGTTCATTGTGATGACATTCTTGTAAGGAGGGCAGCACACTCAAGATCTGTATGATTCGTAGTAGCAATCTTCCTTCCAGCTGGACACAGACTCTTCCTGTTATTAATTTGAAAATATTTGATGAGATATTTAGTTACTTTTTACTTTCCCGTATACGTATATACGGAGTATATATGTAGTATAGGGAAAGTTATGTAATGCTGCGGAAAATCGATTTCAAGATTTCAACGGAAATACACGTTTTGGGGTCCCCTGATCCCGAAAAAGTGGTTATTTTCAAAACGTCTGTCTATCTGCTTGTCCGCCTGTCTGTGAACAACCGTAGCGCCGAAACCTTAAGTACGATTTCTTCCAAAATGAATATTCCGCAGTCGATCTGGTTCCAAGCAAGGCACCGCGATTTTGAAGAATATTCTTCAAAATTTGGGGGTACTTTACATGAAGCCCCCCGGAAATTTTCAAAATTTTCTCAAACACGGCTCCAAATTTTTTCTTTAAATTTCTTCTAAGAATAGAGTAAAATACACTTATAAAGGTGGCATAGGTCTCATTTTCACGGTTAACTCTGAATTTTCGAAAATTGCAAAAGTTTGAAATTTTTTCGGCGTCTTCCGAAAACAACAAAATTGAAGATAGAGATTTTCCCTTCAAATACAATTTGTTGTCCAAAGTGAGTTTTCTTATTAAGTTTATGTACATTTTTTGAAAATTTTAGTAGCTTTTGCGCAATATTTGCAATTGTAAACAATTACAAAAAACAGATTTTCTCATAAACGGCTCCAATTTTTTTCTTTAAACTTTTTGTAGGGATAGCGCTAAATGTGTTCTATGAGATGACATTAACGCCATATTGCTCTATTCTTTTGTTTTTTTCAAAAATTACAAAAATGTAATTTTTTGACATGTCTCTCACGTCGTTAATATTTACACTATCGGCGTATCGGCGATTTGTTCACATCATTATATTTATGAGTACATGTTCTTTAAAGAATGTTGAACAAAGTTTCTCGAAAATTGAATAGTTTTCTGTGAAAACTAGCTCAAAATTCCGCATTTCCAGTAACGCTCAAACGCCATTTTCTCAAAAATGGCTCGACATTTTTTTCAAACATATCGAACGGATAGTGCTAATTACACTCTTTAATATACCGTAAAGTTCAATTTGGGGTATATTTTGGGTTTTGCAAAAATTACACAAATGTAATTTTTTTGAAAGATCTCTCACACCGTTAATATGCACATTTCCAGCAATTTTTAAACACTATTGTACTTGTAAGTTGAAATGCTTCAAATGAAGTTTTTTGAAAACTCACAATTTTTCTGTGGAAAAGAGCTTCAAATTGCACATTTTTAGTTGCGCTTAAACGCCATTTTCGTGAAAACAGCTACAATTTTTTAAAAGAAAATTGAGATTTAGGACGAGGATTTTGTTTTTAATATTCTAAAATTAATATTTCCGTCCTACCATTAGGAAATCGAAAAATGAAGATAATGTCAAAAAATGTGTTTTGAGTGGCGATAGATGGCAGCTGGCAAGAGTGTGTTGCAATTCCATATAGCTAGCCCAGATCCAAGGAAATAGAAAACTAATACGGGATAGTCTGTGTCATTCTATAGCACCACTAGTTGAACTTTCCTTTTTGTGACGTTCCTCTACTTCGTACATCAACTTCCACTTCCTCTCATGACACAATTGTTGAATAATAAGACTGCCCTTCTCGTTTGCAGCATAAGTTTACTTGTTGAACTTCTTACACATGAAAATTCCAAGTTTCTATTTAATTTGGATTTTACTTTCTTCGAATCACTCATATTTCTCTTCCGTTTCTTGATTTTTCACAGCTACTTGGAACACAATTACTTTCAGCGCCATCCATGCTTTGATTTATTTAGTAAAAAAAATCAGTAAAAACTGTATGTGGCGTATGGGGCAGAATATTATTTGCGCACCTTTTCTTGAGTTCCAGAATCCCTTCCCAACATTTTAACTATAAATACGATAGTTGAGAGATGAATAAAAGATTAAAATTCTTACAAATAATAATAATTTTTTTTAAAAAGCGCGAAAAAAAGGGACATGAGAAAGTAGACATTTTCGTTTTTGAAAAAGTAGACATTTTCGTTCCCGAGTTATAGAAAAAATATTTGCAACGGTAAACTAACTGCAGATTTGTTTTTTCTGCTTTGCTAACAAAACTCACCCTCAGCTCTACTCCTACCACTGAAAGGAAAAGGAGTGCTCAACAAAACGTGCACATAGTGAAGCTACACTTATGCCCAGAAGCAAAACAAGAGGCCATATCAGCATTTGCTCAATGGATCAGGGAAACTGGACAAAAACCTGGTCGAGATGGGGGTTATTAAACTGGAAGCTGAAGTAAATTACTTGTTACAGGCGTATTGTCTTTTTTAAAAATTATTACAATACGTATGCAATCTAATTCATTATATATAATTGTTTTGTTAAAATAAACAGTATTTTTCTTGTTGATGATCACATGACCACATCTTGGCTCAGTATTGGAGAACAAAATGACGCTCGGTATAGCTCACTATAGCACTGCAGAAACCCAAGTTTTCATTTTAGTGAATATGAACGTTCAAAAGAAATATGGAAGCAAGAGAAATTCATTAATAACATTAACAATACTATTAAACAAACAATGTACTATACAATCCTGTAAAAATCTCAATTTTGGAAAAATTGTAGCTTAGCTCACTCTTGCTATTTACGCCTTAACTACCTAGGACAGTGTTGTCAAGATCGATGCCACGAGCAGGAGTCCGTGGCACGAATGCCAGTGCCACAACGAAATGGCCCCTTCACGCAGTTCATTACCCCGCCACCAGAGACAACATCATCCCTATTATAAAACGGCGGGGTTACTAATAGTTCCCTTTCCCGACGTTAGTTGCGCAGAGAAGCTCGTGGCATGGTACGGTGCCACGACGCGTGCCACTGCCACCAGTAGAAGACCTTGACACCACTGAACTTGATGTTGGTGGTGGGGTTTGAGTAGCCAAATAACCCTGAGAACTATGCCGGCGGTAGCAGCTTCAGACAGGGTCTCCCTTGCCGGACAGAACGAAGGGGAGGGTCAGACAAAGAAATATTCCAAAAGAGGATCCGTAGAAGAGAACCTGAACGGCAATTCCAACAAAGGTCTTCGTAATAGGCTAGTGGGCCTCGAAAATTGTTAACTGATGCCACTGCGGTGCCTCTGACCGGGAGGTCCAAAGGCTCGAGTCCCGACAGTGAAAGGGTTTTCAATATTGGCTATATAGCTACGTTTACTTCAGTCGTCATCTGGAGGAGAACCGGCGTTGGTGGTTCAAGGTATCATTTGATGTGATTGCAATGCCTAGAGTTCGTGTCCCGACGGTGGCAGAATTTTCGAGACTAGCTAGAAAGCTAGAGCGAATTAAGTCACTATCTAGAGGAAAATTCTAGCGGTCTGCTATTCTTACCGGCAGTTTTCCGTGGTTTCTTCGATCAATACTAGGCGAATGCCAGAACAGTACTGTACCAAACCGCGGGCGATCTATCCTTCCTCTTCCTTGGCTCTTTCTTACCCCTTCTTTACCCTTATTGTTCGCGCAAGTTTTCTTGATACACAAGCTACTTGTCCTTGCCCTTTGCTGAATACCACGGTCCGTTGAGATATTTCGGTCCGACTCGGAAAGACACGTACCAATTTACATTGCTGCCAATATTCACCTCATACCTTCAAAATAATCTTAGTATTTCTCGTTTCAAGCTTTGGCGCGATTAGTTCATGCCAGCATTTGGTACGCACTTTTAAGCTCAATGATAACAGTCAATATAAAGGCTTTTAAGTTCAATGATACGTCAATGATAAGTCAATGATACGTCAATGATAAGTCGTGACGTAGCCAGAGCCCTCCTCTCCCCTCACCCTCTGCTGTGGAATATTAAGAAAACTTGCGCACATAGTACACTTACATGCACTACACTACCACACCCATCGGGTGACCAGTCGGGAACTAAGAGCTTGACTCGGCTGGGGCGGTGCCCCGTTGGGAGAGATACCTGGATAGGGAACCTGCCGCATACCGACGTCTAGTTCGGCACCGGATATCACCAACCAACTAGGGAAGAACACAGCCACCTCCCGCGATAAAAAACATGCCTCGCACTCACGGGACTAATGGCCATAGCAGTTGACGCGCCCATAATCACGTAATAATCAATCAATCAGAAAATGTTCTTTGGGTCGGAGTTTAGCGAGGTCCCTTGCACAGGGATACGTGCGAAGGCTTCTTCGGGGCAGCAGCGATGAAGCTCGTGCGAAGAGCGGAAGAAGCAATCCTTTTCAGGAGGTTAGTACATGGAACGGCTTGTCATGGCATGGTTAGTACATGGAAGGACATGTTAGTACATGGAAGGGACTTACTCTGCACTTCGATAGCAAACGGGGACAGAGGACTAGTACTACTTCCAATCACGAAGAAGATAGCCGGGAAGACACGATGACGATGAATCTGGCGTAGTAATTCTATTACCTAATTGATGGAGGAAGATAATATAAAGCTACAACTTTGTTATCGACCGTATTATAATGCGATTTAAATTGAAAAGAGGATGCTTACCAGTGCTAGCTGCGTATGCCTCGGAAAAAGGTAGGAAAAAAGTGAAAAAATGTATAAACCTTTACAGGAATATTTGAATATGACTAACAGAAATGACTTAATTACTATCTTGGGGATCATAATGCACAAGTCGGAAATATCCCAATTCCCCACATCGTAGGAAACTAAGAAGAAACGGCTCAGAAATTTTGCCACCTTCAACAACTTAAGAATAACATTCTTATACTACCACAAATATATTAACAAGTTTACTAGAACAGGAAGAGGGTTTCGATCTATTACTACGTTACTGCTGACCGTTATTGAAGTTTGCCTTATCCGTAAAAAATACACGAGCCCATAGGGCTCGGATATAGGGACGGATAACTATATTGAAATCGATTCTTAATACCGCAAAAATATGGTCTCATAGGATGCAAAACTATCAAGAGAAGCCAAAGAGCTCCTATGAAACACATTTGCTGAAACAGGATAGTAGAAGGAAATCATACTCCTTGCGTCTCTGGAAATACAAGAAAGACCGTAGAGTCTTTGACACAGAATGGCAAAATATCAAGGAAACTATGCAAGGAGCGTCAGAAACGCAATGTTGAAGACGCAAATACAAAATAATAGTAAACAGATCAAGAAGGGGGAAGAGGAGATACAAGATCTCGTAAATGATAAAAATATAAAATATTTACAGACAGACACATTAGAAGATCAGTCAGAGTATAATAAATGTGTTATCGCGTAGAGACATTAGAAAAATAGAAAGGAAAGTTGGGATAAGTACATCTCAGACACAGAACACGATGAACACGAGGAGAAAAATGTGGGTTATGAAATATCGAAACAAATAACGAAGAGACACCGATCGAATTTCTAACAAAAGCAAAGAAAATCGTTAACATACTTTACAAACGTATGGACCGATCCAAGCAGAGAACTGGAACGTCTAGATCAGGGCCGTCAGACGATCGAGCACGCGAATGGCCTTCGCAAAGGTTTGGGGCACGCGGCGATATCAGCTTAGCGAAGTCACTCGAGTTACAGGCGGGAAGCAGGGGTGAAAAAACATCGTGCGAATGTGGCGAGTTGGGTGAAACACACCGGTTGGTATATCATAAAGAGACATTTATTAATTTTTACGAACTTTAAGTGGAAATTGACATGAAATAAAAACTGCAGTCATACAAGCATTGATCATAACACCACGGAAGTATTAACGCACGTTTCTACTTAGTGTTAGAGAAAGCAATATAAGAGAATTATTAATTCTAATGAATATTTGTGAGAAAATAAATATAAATCAAAATATATATTAAATCAAGATAAATATTGTATATCATAATTTCAGAAAAGCACTGACACTATTATTGAAAATAAACATTTAAAGAAATACGATGTGCATATCTTTCGTGTGAAAATGAACGCAATAAAAACACTTAAAAATTATAGAATAATGATGAATAGAGTCCGGAAAAATATGTAGAAAGTCAAAAAACGTGAAAAAACGTTCATAAATATGTAATGAAAACAGTAAAAATATATAATAAGTATGTAAAATCGGATACATTATGTAATATTAAAATACACTAAGTTTTAAACACTTTTATCTAATACAAAATTGCATTTATGAAAACTTTCCTAAAAACATTTTAAAATAATACAAATGTTTTAAAAATCATTTGGAGAGCACAAGTTACATTTTGCAGTATATAAGAGCCCACTCGAACAAACTTTTTATACGTCTTCTTGCGCCCCGCCACGACTGCTTTCTGTGCATCCCTGAGAAATCGGAGCGCGAGCTTCCCTCGGCCGCGGGCCCTGCGTGCCCTAGCGGAGCGCAAGCGCGCTCCGAGCACGTACGTGCTCCGTTTGACGGCCCTGGTCTAGATTAAGGAAAGGCCGAACATGTATACCCAATTGAAGTAAAGGATTTAAAAGTAGTGTTGGAAAGTTTAAAGATGAAGAAGAAAACGCGCGGCACAAAAGATTTCTTAATCCCATAAATATATGTACTGAACTTCATACAGAGAACCGGGAAATGGAGAGTGAGAATATTCTCCTTTTTTAAGAAAGGCAAACGAGAAGGTGGCGTCACCTTCAGAGGAGTCAGTCTTTTAAACAGACTACAGAATATACACTAATTTATAACGCAAGGAATGAATGACATTAATGAAGCAATACCGGTAGAACAAAAATGTGGTTTATGGAGTAGGCGATCACGTGTAGATTGTGTCTTCGTTATGGGAAACCAGAACCGAAGGGAATACAATCTTCCTACCAGAAGTTTCTCCGAAAGATTTCATTAAAACCTTTTCACTTAGTGAGCAGGAAAAAGCCGAGGGAAATTCTTAAAGTACAGGAATTGCAAATCACCTCATAAAAGTTATGAAAAGTGATTATAAAATATGAATTGAAATGGGAACAAGAATTGGCACAAAATAAGCAGTAATAAATTGCGGAGTAAAACAAGGAAGTCCACTGTCCCCTGCTCCCTGCTCTTTTTAGTTTATATATATATATATATATATATATATATGTATATATATATATATATATATATATATATATATAGACAATGTCATAAAGCAGAGATTATCAGAAGAAAACAATCAAGTTAGTGGAATAGGCATAAGAGCAATTTTATTTGCTGATGATCAGGTTATGTAGGAAGACCTGGAGGATAGATTGCTAACTGGTATCCACCTACTGTAAAATATATTACAGAATTACGAGGTGAGGATATCGACTCACAAATCTAAAGTAATGACTTTTGTGGGCAAGTATCACATGAGGTACACAAATAGTTGTAGCATTTACAATACTAGAATAAGTGTCAGAACGAACTACCTTGGACAGAGAATTTCTTATTGCGATTAGAATGATACCCAGAAAAATAACTCAATTTTTCTGGCAATGTGTGGAACAAACTAAGGGAATCTTAAGAACAAAGCAAGGAAGAGCACTCAAATGAAATTTTATAAGGTGATGGCTGGTACTGTACTAGAATATGGTAGTGAAAATTGGAGCATGAACACTTCGGACAGAAAGAATATTGAGGCTGGTGAAAGGAGATTTCTAAGATCTGTTGCAGGATATACGCTTGTAGACCACATGAGAAGCGGAAACGACAGAAACGAGTTGAAAATATTCAACCTTAAAATGAGAGGGTAAGAGAGAAAAGGGAAATGGTTTCATCATATTGAAAGAGTGATTACTGAGAGACTACCAAAGAAATTCCTCCACTATGCACTCGAAGGAATTCGAGATTCAGGTAGGCCCAGAAAATAGACAGATGATCTTCTTGGTGAAGGAACTGGCCATTCGGCCAAGAACTTGAAGATGATGATGTCTAGTGTGTAAGCGATGTCATTTTTTATCTCACTGTAAACACGGTTCTAGCCTTTGCTTCATGAAATAGTAGAAATTTCGGTAAGTTTCTCGAATGCATCGAGACAAGCAAAGCGCATGAACCTCTGTTCATTGTGTCAAACAATACAAATACAAACGATATAAATATAAGGTAACACAAAAAGTTGCGTCAAACGATACAAACGATCGGCTTATTATTTTTGTACAGAAACGCCCTCTGTTAGATGGTACACTGTAATGTCATAATGTTTGGTCAGACCGGTAGCGCGCAGAGGCGGCCAGCGAAGAGAAAGGGCTAATCTCATTGGCGCCAGGGTGGCGGCGAACGAGGAAATGTCTGTCTTCGAAAGCACCGGAACAAAAGGATGGGCAGCCCGGGGACCTCGTGCAAAGGGCATAGGTGGTGCAGGGGCGCGAGAGCGGAAGCGAGTTTAGGTAGCATCCTCCCCAAGCCGACGTGTAGGTTGGCGTTATATCTCAAATTTTAGGTGGAGTAACACTGCCACCTTCAGAGACATCATATATTACACTTACGGGAATAATGACCATAGCAAATGACGCGCTCGGAAACAAGAAATAAATACTGAATAAATCAATCGTGGCGCTTGTATCTTGACTGATAGCAAAATTGTCGGTGTGATATACTTATCTCTAATATTTGTTTTATGTGCAATTCTTAAGAATATTCGCGGAACCTTTAAAGGCTTCCGCGAAACAGTTCGGGGGCCACTGTTCTAGAGATGCCGGGTGATCGAAGTGGCAATCACACAAGCACACACAAAAAAAGTTGTCAGAACCAAAGACTTGACACATGCTTCTCTATGTATATGAACACACTGAACCCAAATCTGAAGCCAGAATTGCGCCATCATCCTCCACTATTTTAAATTGCGAAAAAACACCGTGAAATAGTAAATTTTACGGTGGCTTTTCGCGATTTAAAAACAAACAAACTGGAAGGTAGTTGCGAAATTCTGGCTTCGGATTTGGATTCAACGCGACGACATACACAGAGAAATGTGTGTCAAATCTTGGATCTGACAACTTTTGGCTTATGTAGAGTATAATGCTACAAGACACCAAAATCTAGTATTCGCATGTGTTTTTCGCAATTTATACCGCCTCATTCCAGCTGTAGTCTGGTCTACACTTACGAAACTAATGACCAAAGACGAGACGCATCCGGAAACACGAAATAATCACTAATGATTAATATAATGGTATATTACCCCCAAAAATTTTGAAATATATTCTAATATATTGTCTAAACTTCTATAGAATACGTCAAAACAATAAAAAAAATTAAAAAAACTCGAGAGTGGTGACGCATTTCTGGATTCGGATTCAGCGCATCGACATACATAGAGAAACATGTGTCAAGTCTCTGGTCTGACAACAACCCCCGAAAACAAATATACAATTTCACGGTGTTTTTTTCGCGATTTAAAAATATCTGGAGGGTGATGGCGCGATTCTGGCTACAGATTCGGATTCAGCGCGTTGACATACATAGAGAAACATGTGTCAAGTCTTTGGGTCTGACGACTTTTTTTATTTTGTTTGCCTGTGTTATTAATCTGCACTCATTATAATGTTCAAGTCAATTCTAAACAAGTCTGATATGGTGCATTATCTTTTTAAAATATCTCGTATGGAAATAAAGCTTCTGAAGGGTTGCAAATGACCAGCAAGTAATGAAAAATAGAGCGTTTCCAGTTTTTGTAATTTTAATCAGTTTATTCAAAACAATTATCACAATTTCATCAGACCCAAATGAGTATTCCTAATAGAAGTATACATTTTGTTGATTTTAAGCAAATACTTTTTATTACTTCAATATTTGTAGGGGGAGGGTCCGAACTGAAATTGGCACCCGTCCATGAAATATTTTCTGAACCCGCCCCTGCTTACCATCAACTCGAAACAACTTATTTATTGCCTTGTGGTATCCCTCTACAAGATGTTGCTCTGAGGTTCATCCCCAATAGGAATTTATATTTTTATTTCAAGCTAACACTTCTTTAGTATTTCAAAAGTAGTTCTTTAGTATTTCAAATTTACTATTGTATTACAATTAGAATATCGTCCAAGATTATTGTATTTGTAACTTGCCATCGGACAACAGTCCATTTGCAAGGAAATAAAATTGTTATTATTATTATTATTATTATTAATAAAAATATTTATAGGCAGAGGGTCCGAACTGAAATTGATCCCCCGTCCCTGAAATGACTTCTGGACCCACCCTTGCTTACCATCAACTTGAAACAACTTATTTATTGACTTATGAGATCCCTACACACCAGTGGTTGCCAACTGAATGCTCTGTGGCGTCACAGAAATCTGCTCTCTTGCTCTGAGCCGAGCGGCGGACTTTTGTTACTTTAATATCAGTCAATGGCACACCGTTCATTTTCAATGGAGTACAGAACTGTTTATTTGAAATGGAAAACTTAATTGAAACAGTTTTCTTTTCATTTACTATTAATTTGTTATTATGGAACCAATTTGAAACATCTGATATTGTACTATTTACGGTTTCTTTGTTGCAAAGAATATTTGTATCATCCGCAAAGAGAACTGTTCTTCAGTTTCGAATCGCTAAAAGCATATCGTTTAAATATAATAGGAAGAGAATAGGGTCTAAAATCGACCCTTGCGGCACTCCACGTGCAAATTGGCATAGAACCGGAAAGGTGTGTACATAAAGTTCCATCATTCCGGTAAGGTATTTATACTCTCTGAGATCGTTGTTTAAGGTACGAACATAGCCAATCTAGGGCAATACCACGGATTCCATATGAAGGTAATTTTGAAAGTAAAATGTTATGATCAATGACGTCAAAAGCTTTTGAAAGATCTAAAAATATTCCAATAGTTGCTTCGTTTTGATCTAATAATGAGGCAACATCTTTAAGAAAAGAAAAAATGGATCTTCCCGTAGATTTTTATTTTCGGAATCCATGCTGGCAATTTGAAAACGCGTCGTGTTTACTGAGAAAGCTTTCCATTCGCACATAAAAAAAGTCTCTCTAATATTTTTGAAAAAACTGACGAAGACAAATTGACCGATAATTTTGAATTTCATTTTTGTTGTCGTTTTTGAAGAGAGGCTTAATTTTAGCTGTTCTAAAAATATCTGGAAAAATTCCGGTGCATAAGGATGCATTAAATATGTGAGTAAACTGGTGTAATAATCCGGAAATTCATCCTAAACCAGCCGAATATTTATTTTTTAATTTACCGATTATTTTGAGAATTTCATAGGAAGAGGTTTCGGGAACGAACACTGTGTCTAAAATTTTTAGGGGAACGTCAGACGTTGAATTTTGTGGCTGAAAAACCCTTAGCGAGATCGGCAAGCAATTCTCGAAAAGTATTGGTTAAAGAGACTAGCTAGCTACTGTTGGAGGATCGTTCACATCTCTATCGTTATCCTTTAAAACAACATTCTATACAAGGTTTCTAGTTGATTTGGTCGTATTTTTTACTATAGTAAATATTATTATAATAATTATTATAATATTATTATTAAATATTATAAATGATATACCATATCGTATTTTTTACCATATATAAATATTAATAATATACAAAATATATGTTTTTGGTGTGTCAAGCATAATCTGGGGGAGATGTAAATGACGAATTCAGGCGGTACCACGGACGACGAGTGTGGAAAAGAGCAGGGTAGATTTGGGCAGTTCGGCGTAAGCCAATGCAAGGCAGAACGAGACGAATATGATAAATAAATAACCAGGCAAGTAAAACTGAATTTGGCATTAAACTCCCCGTGCTATTTAATCGTACGAGTTTCCACTAGTTTTCAATATTTTCTCAAAAACTACTTCAATTTTTCTGATTAAATTCCTTCATTGGAAAGAGCAAGAAACGCTTATAAAAGTACAGGTCGCTTCTTCACTGGACGCATATTGAATTTTCGGAAATTGCAACAGTTCACAATCTTTCTCGGCGTCTTCCTACAACTACATATTATTAAAGAGAGGGATTTTTCCTTAACGAAATCTGTTCAATATAATATTTAAATAAGGTAATGCACAATTCCTCGAAAATATTAGTTTTCCGGTAATTTTGATAAAGGCGATTTTTAAAAAATCTCAAAAAACGGCTCCAAATTTTTCGAAGATAATGTGAAGTACACTTATAAAATGACGTAAACCCCTTTATAAATAAAAATTATATTCGAATATTGTAAAATATTATTATTGCAAAACCACAGTATTGATGATAGAGATTTTTTCCTTAATGCAATCTCTTAAAAAAATATAAAAAATCTTTAAATAAGATTATGTACAATGTTTTGAAAATATCAGTCATTTCCGGGCAATATTTGTTCGAAATGAAGACAATTGAATATATATTTTCTCAAAATTAGTCTTTAATCTTTAATTTTACACTTAATCAACAGAAAAATATCGATTTGTTCATAAGGATAGAAAAGGGGGCGGGCACTGTGCTAGGAAAAATTCATCTGTTTAGAATCGATATCACACTAACGATGAAACATTTGCACAGGTCCTAGTAACCATACATCACCGAGATAATGGATCCCGTTTATTAAAAAGTACTTTGTTTCCGACAATAAAGTGCAGTTACATATGGTATATTCAATGGAAGCAGCTTTCAACATTTCGACAGTAGCAGCATTGTATGAATGCAGCGGTCGTTGTTTGGAGTTTTGGCAAAATGCATTGTGTGTATGATGCGCAACTTAATGACCCTCGTTCCATCACTCATATGCGTCACATCTTGAATTCGCACAAAGGCACAAGTCAACAACAAAGCCGTAAGAACTTGTAGTTTAATGCCCGGGCTCTGAAAACTTAACCATTGCCCAACATGGTCTGTACTGTTGGGCACTTTAAAATGGGACACCATATGGACGAACATTTTTGACTTCCGTACTAGCCAGGGACCGAGACAACAACGGCCTCAGTCATATTTATCAGTCGTGTCTTTCCCTGGCTGAAATAATGTGGGGTGAGAATAAGACAGGCATTGTCAGATGATTTACTTTTGTCACTCCGGTTGCCACAAGGGTGACATGGCACTCCAAGGATATTTTTGCCCTTTGAAAATTCTTTTTTCCAGTTGGGTTTGACCTAGGAACGCGGGTTAAGAAACACAGTGTGCTAACCTGTCTACCACTGAGACCGGATAGGTTGAAAAATCTATAACTGAAGAATGATGTCCAACGAGACAAAGGCCAAAATGGATTTCAATTTAACACAGAGACATATGCCTTCTTAATCGTGTCTCAGAGTGTGTTTAGGTTAGGTAGCGCGGGATGCTCGATGTAACTGAACAAGCTAGAATATATAGAAAGAATAGGGGTCGAATAGATTAGAAGGTACAGAAAAGGTACAGAATAGATTAAAAGGGACAAGCGCTGCCCTCTACACCACATCGTAAATAAGCCGTTCGCCGTGCCTTTTCAGGCAGCTCGCGGAGGAGTTGTGAGTAAAATCTATTTTTCGATTCTTGAAGTTGGGGTTGTCACCGGAGGAAGGCAGCACTTCACAGACATACACAGACACAGGCAGACAGAGAGACAGACAGATGATTGTTCTCTACCCACATCACTTTAACACGATCACGAACAACATTTTGGAGCACTTCGCGTGGACTTCAAATCCACAGATGTCCTTATTGTAATTTTTTTTCAGTTAATAAACGATTGTTCAAAAACATGTATAACGTTTCTTTTCATTTCAAACAAAATTATATTTTAGATAATAAAGGTATCCAGACAACTAATAAATCTTAGATCTTTTGTTGTCATCATTTTTATTAAAATATCAAATTATTTTTCACTTCTCAAGCAAGCTCCGTACGGAAAAGCAACGTCTGCATCAAGGAAAACAGTTGATATTTATTGAATCTATTCCCCCAGAAGGTGGGGTACAAGGGGTTTCACAAGACTGTGTTATGTAGAACATAAATTGATTAATTTAATGTCAGTTATGCATGTGTTGATTGGACGTCAAGTCAATTATCGTAAGAATTATAGAGAACACAGACCGGGAGAGATGGCTCAGTGCATCAACCTGATGTCACTGCAGTCCCTCTGACCGGGAGGTCCTAGGTTCGAGTCCCGATGGCGGCAGGATTTTCGACACTAGCTTGTCAGCTAGGTCGAATTCAGTCGCTGTCTGGAGGAGAATTCTAGCGGCCGGCTGCTCTGATCGGTAGTTTTCCTTGGTTTCTCCGATCAACACCAGGCGAATGCCGGAGCAGTACCCTAACAAACGGGCCACGGACCCTCTCCCTCTTACACAACACACTTACACTAACATGCACTACACTACAACACATGCCGGGAGACCGGTCGGGAGCTTACAAACTTGTTCCCGGCTGGGGCGGTGCCCCGCTGGTGGGAAATACTTGGTCGGGGGGAAAACCCCGCTAGTCGACGGTAGGTCGGCGCCAGATCTCGCCATTCCGGCGGGGAAAATATCATCGCCACCTCCCGGGGGAAACATGCACTACACTTATGGGACTAATGACCTGAGCAGTTGACGCGCCCGGAAACACGAACCAATCAATCTAGAGAACACAGAATTTTATTTGGACTAAAAAAAGAAAGAAAAATATTGACTCGCGTGTAGTATGTCACATTGCTGAAGTTTACGAACTTCAAATGGAATTATTTACTTTTTCAATACACATTGTTGTACATATAGTAATACACAAGTGACGTACTGTGAAGTGGGAAGGGGCTTCAGGTTTCCCCCAGAAAGCCAAAGATACACATGAAATGTAGCTTTTACTAATTTTCTATAGTAACAAAAGTCATCAATATCTATCCTGTCCATGCTACAAATATTAACTCTAAGTCAATTAAAACATATATTTTATATTTCAGTCATCACAGAAAAAATTATTTATTATACAAAAACATCAAGTTGGCCTGGACACTATACCTCTACCCTCCACGATAAAAAATCTTGAGGGCCACTGGTTACACACACCAATAAAAATATTTTAATTTGAGTTATGTTTTGTAAAACATTCACACAAACAGAAAATGCTATGTTATTTTATCCAGTAGTATCTGAATACAGACACAAGCAATTTTTATGTCGTTGTGATTAGTTATAACAGGATTATAAAATTTGTTATATCTTGTTTTTTTCAGTGTTCTTGAAATTATTCCCCTATGTGAATTCAAATATTTTGGCTCCCTAATTAGAAAGTCCATTAACAATTTATGTAGGTAATAACACTTAAAACACTTCATAACACTTAACACTTAAAAACCTAGTAATTTAGGGAAATGACATTGGCTCCATTACAATTTTCCTCAAAGCGTCAGAGCACCAGTGGCGAAGCGTGAGGTTAATTTTTGGATAAGCTGAGTCACGAACATATTGTAAAAACTCATATTTTTACTTAATTTATGAAATATCGAATATTTAGAAGATAGAGATCAAAAGGACTACAAATTTAATAATAATAATAATAATAATTATTATTATTATTATTATTTCAATCATGCAAGAATACTCAGATCAAGAATAAGCCTACTGCAGAATTGAAAAAAAATTGTAAATAGTTATGCTTATTTATAATAGATGTATACTCCTTGTTTGTACAGGTTTTTGTAAATTAATTCTAAATACCTGGTTTTCTTCAGAAAAAATTCAACGCTTTCTTTAAACATCTTGCGAACACGTACACGAAATTTTCTTTTCTATTAAAATAGTAGCCAAGTTGAAGAGTGTTATTTGACTTAGAATTACGTTAATGAGTTTTAATTGTTTTAGAGTGCTCATTGTCAAAGAGACACAGCGATATGCAGTTGCTGGTCAACAACATTTCACTTGTAACCTACACACGTATACGCTATTCAGTTAACTTACGAAATGAAATTACACTGATCAGATCCTGTTTGATCTTTCCAGAATACAATACTACTGGGGGATTCACACGCCGCGATACCAACCCATAAATGCTTGAAATCAACGCTTTTTTTAAATGATCTTGTTTTATTAAAAGTTAAACCAATGCTAAATGATGTGGGAGAAAGAGTTAACATTCTCAATAGTGTACTTAATGAATTGGCGACAGAGGAATACTAATACTGAAATTGGAATAAATAAATGTATTTACTTTTGTTAGTAGTGATATTTGAAGTTGCTCAATGACCTCTAGTGGACATTTCCGGAAGTTCCACGCAAGCTTGTGGTGAAGAGAGCGCCTGCCGGCAGGAGTTTAAATTACTTAGCCAGTTGTAAGGGCCGGCCTACCCTTCTGGCCGAATAACCGGGCCAGCTTCTCAATGCGCATGCGCGCTCACTTCCCCGCGCCCCGTCCCTTGCCCACAAACTGTCTTCCAGTGGTAAGCGGAACGGCCTCAGCCTCCACTCCCCAGCCTGCCCGATGCACCGGGCGGCGACAAAGACACTTCGCATTGAATGCGCATAAGAACAGAAAAATGAACTTGGTGCGCATACTTTACGGTATAAATTGGCTAAAATAAACATTATAAATTACAATTTTCTTTTTTTAGTGAAGATATATTTCCCGCCTTCTTCAAGATTCTTAGGGATAGCTCAGCTTACTCTGCCTACCCTGACGCTTCGCCACTGCAGAGCACAAAATGCAAATTTACAAAAAATGTAAATTTTGCATTTTGCTTCTAAAGCCATATGTAACTTTTGCAAGAAAAAAGATACTGTTTTCTAAACGTATTTCTTCATGTAACTCAAAAATGGACGATTTTTTAAGACGTGTCACTGTTCTAGTCATCGGCGATATCTGAGGAGTACAGCCCTTGAGGGGATCTGACACAGTTGGAATGTTTACATCTAACGTATTTACATTAAAATAATGCAATGTCATTTCATGAATAACATGTAAAACTATATTTGTATGTCATTAATTATTCAATTGTAAATGTCAAGGCTTAATTATTTTTTGACCCTTAACCTCCGTAGTGTAGTTTTAGTCACGTTTAACGCCGTAGTGCGGTCTCTGAGACCGCCTAATTTAACATCCGTTTTTTAAAAATGTAAGATTTTTATGAATTAATGCAACACAATCTAGTCTATTACATCTTTGTTAGTCCCTTGAACGTAAAATTGGGCTGAACTAAATTATTACAAGCAACTAAACGATCTCACACTACTGCAACTACATTTACGACTGATAATTGGGGGAGTTTAAAGGGAATTAAAACAGACACCTTTTGCAAAAGCTAATAGCACATATATTTTTAAACATCTTAAATACAAGGATGAAAGAACATGAAAAAGTATGTAAACAAGTATGGAAATGTATGTATGTAAGTTAGTATGGAAAAAATCACACTAACACCGTAGTGCGGTCTCAGAGACCGCGCCGTAAGTTCCTTCCCTTACAGACGCCAGACTTCTGCCGCAAGGGCACGGGAAACGCGCCGGAGAAATGAGAAACTCCTGCCGATAAGGCGCAGAGCCCTACCAGGAAAAAAAAGCGTGCGCTGTGCCAGCAGCATATAAAACCGATATCGCAGCGGTCTCACAGACCGCACTACGGTGATTAAGGGTAAAATTTGCGCTATGTATGCATTCAGGCGCACATTTTCTGAAGTAGGTATAGAATGTAAGGTAGAGTGTACATTTCTTTACAGATGTAGTTAATTATTTCTGACATGACAATTCTATATTTGTATATTTAGCTCTTTAAATCCGAAAAGAAAAAATACACGGAGAAAATACCGCCTACTATTATTATAACTGCATTTTATTTGCTGAGTTACAAGAAAAGTATTAATTTTAAAAAGATGATTTCAAATGTATTGCTTAATCATAAACAGAAACAACAGAAATGAAATGCGGTGATTACTGTGAGGAATGTTTCTGCAAAAAGTGGGTTGAACAAGTCAGTGGTGAATCCAGGGGGGGGGCATGGGGGCATGTCCCACCAGAAAGCCTAGAGAATAAAATAAAATGGGAAAAGTGCAATAAAAATAAAAATAAGGAAGACAAGAAAATTGTTAGTAACGTCTAAAATGTATCGATAAAGTAACCGCGCGTTCTGTCGCATACAGTATACACTACAAAAGAATATACAATATAATAACAAACATGTACAGTTTAGTAACAGTCTTTCCATAATTTGCTCGAAAATAATTTTAGGTGGAAAATTAATACTAATGAAAGATATATTACAAGATAATTGAATAATTACAGTTAAATAAAATGTAACTTTGTACACCTAGACGAAACGGCCTTAAATTTGAAGTTCACCAGTACATTTTGTTGCTTGGAAAAACTTCCTAGCGGCTAGTTCCCGAGCGACAAAATGTGCCGGAGAATTTAAAATTCAAGGCCATTTCTTCTAGGTGTACAGAGTTACATTTTACTTAACTGGAATTATTCAATTATCTTGTAATATATTTATCATTAGTATTAATTTTCCACTTAAAATTAATGTTTTTTCGAGCAAATTATGGACTGTACAAAGAAGTCTGTTACCAACTATATTATTTAACAAAATTCTATGATTCCCCCCCCAAATGATCGACTATATTCGCCCCTGTCACAAGTAGCAATAGAACAGTGATCGCCACTGTCGACCACGAGCTACTAGGAGCTCGCGGGTCAATTTTCGGTAGATTGCGGTCATGCCCAAAGTTGGTTAACAAGTCTAATGAAAATTCTCACTTTCATTTATAATTTTTTACTACCTACATATCAGTTTTTTGTAATGTGCAATTCCATTTTAATTTATAATCATTGCATAGTTTTGTTAAAATTTGTTTCATATTTAATACAAATGCATGTTTATTAACAATAAACAAATGTTCAGATTTGAAAAAAAAGATGTATTTTTCCTGTTTTGGTTTCTTGGTAGTACACAGTAGGATTGAAAACGGTATGATTGCTCCCAAGCTTCATACGTTTGGCGTCCACTGCAATAGAAGCTAAATTAGCGAGTGCGAACGTCCAACCTCCCCACGAGCTTCCGTCGCGAGGCAGCGCGCGTGCATCCGCCAGCGGCAGCGCGACGAGCGGAGGTCACCGCCAGCGACCAGCGGCTCGGCGCGGCGCGGCGCGGCGCGGCGCGGTTCCCGGTATTCGGGGCGAGCGCGTACTCACTCACCGGTCGGCCGGGCGCGCCAGGTCACGCGCCGTTGCAGGCGCCGCCGCCGCCGCCGCCGCCGCTAATGAGCGCAGCTCACGCGCACGCGCAACCGTCTGCCGCCAGCCGTCGAGGACGACTGGCGGGCTGCGAGCCGGCGACCGCTCGCGACTCCCGCTCGCCCGCCCTCCCGCGACCGCGTCCCCGAGGACCGCGGGGACCGGGGCGGGGGAAAAGAGCGGAGCGCGGACGGCCACGAGACGAGGACCGGCCGCGACCGCGGCGGCTGGGGACTGCGGCTGGCGGCTGGGCCCGCTACGTTGCTGCTGCACTCGCCACTCGCGCGGCACAACGCAGGAGGGTCAAACACCTCAACCTATATCTTCCTGCGGAAAGGAGGTCAGGAAATTCGATTGGATTTTGTGCCACTTGCGCTGGAGCGAGTTGTGGTTGGCGAGGCCCACGGAAGAGGAGCGCCAATCAATGATCCAGGGGCATCTTCGTCAATTACGCCCATGCGTTTAATTTTGTTTTGTTTTAGATGGCTTGTTTCTTCAATGACTCGTTCCATTGAACTGATCATCGGGCACCGGAGGGAGGATGTCCTTCCAGTTCTGGCCTCAGCCATACACTGTGGATCGTGGAGGTATAATAATTACGATTCACCTCTTTTAGGTATTATCCGTTCATAATCGGGAAACCAATTGGTGGAAACCACCGAAGCAATCCATCAGAGCAGCAAACACTCCAGAATTCTACGGTACGAGTACCTCTCTAGCCGAAAGATTTAGTTGCGTTATACAAAACACTTGCCGGGAGTTTTGCAGACGGCCAAGTAATTTTGAGTTTGAAAGTTCTCAGATAACGTGTAGTTACAATAGTACCAGTGATAATATACGAACTGATTTGTGTTTTTTCCATATTCGTCTTCAGAATCTAGTTTTTAAATGTTTAATGCATCGTTCAATAACGACGGAATATGTAAAACTTAACAAGAAATGTTTCAACGCAAACTACTACATCTTCTCTTTATTTCCTCAGTAAACAATTGCATATAATTCTAGAAGACGTATGTAGAAAGAAAATGTGCATTTCTACATTTTCATCCATAAACATTCAACTGGAAGAATAAGAAGATTCGTATTTTAGAGGGGGGTGTGGGTGTAAATTTCAATTCGGATCCCCTCCATAAATTCGTTCAAGAAATATTGCACTTTTTTAGAATGTTAATTTCTTGTGCCGATCGATCGGAGTTTGTGGGAAATCTCCTTTGGAATGTGATGCAATTCATACACGTTAATTGTTGTAAAATAAATTGACAAAAATTACAAAAGATGGATCGGGGGGCCATGATTTTCATGACCCCTCCCCGGATCCCGCCGCTGATTAGAAGCTCCTGCTGCTTAAGATATGTTTTGATTCTTATTCAGTGTGCCGAATAGAAACATTCAGATGAAATTCATAGAACCCTAACAGAGAGAATCAATGCTGAACGTTCGTGAATTAATAATCGACGCGAGCTTCTGTTCACAAGTGTGCCGCAGGGCGGCATTTAAATTTAAAATGCCAAAGGAGCAGCATTTAAAATCTTCATGGATGCATTCACGTAGCGTTAGCTGCGGATCATCTCTAAATATATCTTTCGCATCACTTCTTCTTTCTTGCAGCCTCGGGAGTCGTGAGCGTGTTCCATGCCGATCAGATACATGTTTTGGCCTTCTCGTGTCAGTTAGAGGAGAAACTGCAATCGAGTTGTCGAGACGAAACGGCGGTCATTGACATTCGGACTTTAAATTACAGCCTGCAATTTCGGTGGAAGTGAGGACAAATGAAGGATAAAGAACAAGAATATTGTTATGTCATATCAATACCATGCAGTGTGTCTATTTAGTTAAACCTTCTAACAAGGATCGATATAATGGACAGTGTTTGCAGTAAATTGTTATTTTCTGTCAATTTTAATTAAGGTTCAATTGAATAAATGGAAACGGTTGGTTTTCATTGTTATGGAAATTATTATTATTATTATTATTATTATTATTTATTATTATTATTATTATTATTATTGGAGTTTCATATTTTAGACCCAAAGGTTTTTCTAGTGTGATTTTTATAACTTTGACCCTCAAGCCCCTATGGCTCCGATGGAATATCACGCGGCATTTCGCGTCTTGCTCAGTCATGCCGCTAGATAACGCATGATCGCGACCTTATCAAGCACTTTTTGTGGTCATGCGACATCTAGAGGCAGGACCGAGAAAGAAGCGAAATGCCATGTGATATTCCATCGTGGCCATAGGGGCTTGAGGGGCAAAGTTATAAAAATCGCACTATAATGTCCAATTTTGTAAAGAAGTGTGCCATACTATTTCCCTCTCTTGGAGATTTTCGGGGTAACTTGAACACGTAAAGAATACTCACTAATTTATTGCAGTGGCGTTAACTGAGGGGAAACGAATGCAAAAAACAAACGAAAAAAAGCGAAAATGTGTTGAGGCTCCCATGGCGCCTCATGTGGGCAGTGTCGAACTTTGGATTGATTTTTGTCACCTAGTTTTCCCATAAAAAATGAATATGTTTTTGGTTTGAAAATTTGCTTTTACAATTACCCTAGTGTTCAACACAATTGCTTTTGTACTGCATTTTCGTTTATTATCATGCCCCCGTGTGCATGTCAACTTCACCTCTCTCTGACCACAAGGAATACTTATCTACGAGCGACTACATTGGTAATGGGGTTTGGAGGTACTCGGACAAACAGAAACAAAACTCCAGCAGAACTTGCAATCTTTCAGTCTCCGGTACCTTTGGCTGACCTCCATAATTGGTGTTCTCTTTGGAACAAGCGAACCCCCGCCTTCTGCTCTGATTGATAGCAATGCTAAAAGCGAGTAGAATTTGGAGCTGCCAACCGCTACAGCTCAAGATGGTCAACCTAATTGTTCAATTGACAAGAAAAGTGAATTATACTCAGCTCAATTTTTCTTTTAGAATTACGTCAGGGTTTCCGTGGAATAACGACTTCGACTTAAATCTATTTTCATATAAAAATATTTCAGTCAGATGACAACGCCCTGATTTAAGGAGCTGTAATAGGGAAGTGGCAATGACGCTCGATGTAACACCGTAGAGAGAACGCCGTAGAGAATGCAGACAAATGTATGAACAGTTGTGCTATTCGTAGAATACTTCGCCACGTCAGCACTTCAGCAGTTTTAAAAATTGTTATTTTGTTTCTAGCAACTTCACTTCCTCACTCTGATGGTTTGAGCCATGCTCCTTTTAAAGGTATTACGCCAGCAGTTTCATACTTTTAAAACAAAGTATTACATGAAAAGTACTACAAAGTGTTTACCTGAAGAATGTTTTTTTTGGTATCAGCAAAATCAAGACGCCGTGGGTGTCTGTCCGGATGAACTTGGCATCCACTGCGTATGCAAGAGATGGTATTAAAAGCCGCTCATTTCCTTCTTTTTTTATCTTAATAAAATGTAAAGCAATATTATTCACATTTTTACTTGAGAGCTCAAACTCGCTCCAAAATGTCGGACCTCCATAATCTCAGAATAATATACAAAGAGATGTTTAATGCCCAGAGATTAGAGATTCTCCGATTATCGCAATTCCTACTGGGTCACACCTTATCTACTGATTTACTGTGATATCTACCGTGTCCGCTTAAGAGTGTAGAATTACGGCACAGAACGAAGTAATGGTTTTCAGAAGAGAATACTACATCCTGAAAAAGTGCTAAAATGGTTTCGACATTTCTCAACTTTTGATATAGAAGGGAAAGTACGGATATTACCAACTTTCCAAATTTTGTAGTTCTTTAAAAGAATTGTTTACGGCATATGAATTATTAATATATAGTTATTAATAAATTATTACATTCCTATGAATAATGTACGAATGTGGCTAATTCGCGAATTGGCCACATTATTCAAAATGGGTGGATAAATTCCGAAGTAAGAACAGCTTTGAAGCACAGATGAAGAGTACATTAGAGAGTTTTTGCACCACGCGTGAGGTAGCGACGGTATGCACTAACATTCATGTGACATAAATTATAACGTCTTACCTTAGGCCTACAGTTCGACCTTATCCCTTCATAAATAGTATAATCTGTAGGAAATTCTAAGGTCATCAAACGGTAAAATCGTCGCCGATAAACACGAACGGTTACATTTTTTCTTACGGTGATAAACTGATTCGCGTATGTGGGGCAATTGCAATTCATCCTTACCAACATTCACAACTCCGGCAAAAATTTATGGAAAATGTTGGGGAAAGTAACAGGTAAAAAAAATCGCGACAAAAGTTGACATATTTTCGGGTTAGATTAAATCTTATGCTAATACGGAACACTTTAATTCCTTATTCTCTCAAGAAAAGCCTGTTCAAAATCTTAAACTGCATAGTCCTCGTGCTGGGACAGAAAATCTAAACCTTCTTGCATTGTTTGTTTACTCTTGAGTGGTACCATGGCTCAAATGTATCACCAAATGCTTACACTCGTTGATATATTATGAAACTTATTTGTTCAACGCTTGAACTACTTCTTTTGTTATAATGCATAACGCAATATCGCAATTGCTAGAACTCATCTGAACGATGTTCCTTACGACCGCTTAATGTCGTCAGTCACGTGATCAATAGAGTTTAAGGAAGCCACCATACGCCTAACGCTAATACTCCATTAACCAAATATGGTGTAAACAGAGGAATGTGAAGTATGTTACGATAATGAGGAATAGCAGATAAGCGATAAAAAAGAATCAGACTGCTAGAGGGAAATTTTCAAGAATAGAGAGACAAGGTGCGTACCCTACGACTCCCACTATATCAGTGGTAAATATCCATATACACGATACAACCTAAACTAACCTAACCTCACTATACTTATCATTGTCAGTTGACAAAGCCACACCTTTGCTACGCAGTTTTCGAGTTGAGGAGACGAGACTCCAGCCGTGAGTCTGTGGAACGCATCTTTTTTTTGATAAAATACTTCTTGTGAATACACCAGACCACTCATCAACTGTTAAAAATTTCCGAACATTTATTTTCATCATTTCAAAAAAACAACAACATAGTTGTAGCAATATTTTTAGACATTTCACAAGCGTTTGATAGAATCTGGCACCGAGCATTAATATACAAAATTAAAAAAAGCGGTACCCCATATTATCTAACGGAAATCATAAAGAAAGTTTTAGAAAACAGAACATTCTCAGTAACAGTCAATAATCACCAATCAAACCCCAAAATAATAAACGTAGGCTTATCCCAGGGATCCCCTCACTCGCCCACTTTTTTTAACACACAAATAGCAGATAATCCAATGTTGAACTCCTTACAAATAGCCCACTTTGCTGACGACACGGCAATTTACTTATCTGTAATCTCACTCACAGCAATCAAAAATAGAATCCAAATATATATAAATCTAATTGAAAGCTGGGCAGCAATGTCAAAAATAAAACTTAACCCATCTAAAACTACAGTAAAATATTCACACTTAGACTATATACCTCTCCTTCTCCCTTAACATTAAACAATAAAACAATAAACTGGTACCCAGTAAACAAGCCAATAAAATACTTAGGCCTAAACATCGATACAAAACTAAACTGGAAACATCACCTTGACAATAAAGTAAAACAGGCTAAAAACAAACTATTACATTTAAAGCCAATAATCAACAGAAACAGCCATTTAACATATGACACAGCACTCGCAATATATTAAACAATAATTAGACCCCTCCTACTGTATGCATGCCCAATATGACTAAATGCAACTAAGACAAATCTCAACAAACTCCAAATAATCCAAAATCAGTTCCTCAGGACATTTACCAACGCACCATGGTTCGTATCTAACTCACAGCTCCATAAAGAATTCAATCTCAGACCCATAGCTCAGCACATCCTATACTTATTCACCCAATTCTACTCCAACTTAATGCAGGTTCCAAATTTACCCGGATTCAACCCAGCTAGAAACCCCACCTATTCCACAAGAATCAGAAATAAGTACCCTTTCCATATCTTCCTATAGCAATTTTCCGAATTGGACCCTGATTAGAGGTGACCATTAGGTTTCCTCAACCGCAAAGCTAGCTGTAAGTTTAATTTTAGATTAGTTAGTAAGTCAAGGTCAGTTAGATTAGTTAGTAAGTATGTGTAGTGAAATGTAACTGAACTATGTATTATGATCACAGGTAAAACAATAAATTAGTGAAAAAAACAACAGACCACTCATTTTCAAACGATCACCTTACTTTAGCCAGTACATTATGACTAATGCCAACATTAACCGAATGATGTCCGAAATTATCCTTTCATCGTCATTTATACAGATTTATACAAACGGTCTGACTAATGCGCGAATTATTCGGCTTAATTCGGGAATTAACCATATTTTGAACACATCAAATTTTATTATGATGTCTGTTTTACAGTTTCTCCTCTAGCGTTTACGCATTTTCCCTTCTAAGCTTTGGTGACTACAGAAAATATAGCAGTAAATTCTAATTGCAGGAGGTATTAATTGAACATAGTCGTGTTCTATAAATTACTTGTCATTTACATTTCATATTTGAGGACATGTCGGATTTAGTTTTAATAAAATGATGAAAGAACGCTGAAACTCAAAACAAGAACCTCTCTGCTTCATACTGCATGTCATATATCTCGGAGAAAACGGTCTCTACATACAGAACATCATAATGGCACTAAAAAGTGACACGTTACACTCTCTCCCGTTTCTGCACGTCACCATGTCTGTGTTGTGTATGTAATGACGTGGTTCGATGCCACATTTCTTGTGAATGTTGCTACGGCGCAGACGCAGGACGTAGAACTTTCTTTCTGAATGTCTTATGATTCTAAGTGAAACTAGTTGTGCTACAGAATGGCACAGACTCTCCCGTATTAGTTTTCTATTTCCTTGGGTCTCAACTAGCTAGTATTCATACTTGACACATACTCTTGCCAGCTGCCATCTATCACTGCCCACCACATTTTTTTGCCATTTCTTAACTTTTCTCTTTCCTAGTATTAGAACAAAATATCAATTTTAGAATATTAAAGAACACTAAAATCTCGTCCTAAACGCCAATTTTCTTTGACAAGTTTGGAGCCGTTTTTAAGAAAATGGTGTTTAAGCGCAACTACAAATGCGAAATTTTAAGCTCTTTTTCACAGAAAATTTATGAGTTTTCGGAAAACTTCATTTGAAGTCATTTGAAGCATTTTACTTACAAAGACAAAAGTGTTTAAAAATTTCTGGAATTGTTCATATTAACGGTGTGAGAGATCTTTCAAAAAAATTACATTTGTGTAATGTTTGCAAAACAAAAAAATTGAACTTTACGTCATATTAAAGAGTGTAATTAACACTATCCGTTCGAAAAGTACGAACAAAAAATTTTGAGCGTTTCTGAAAATGCGGAATTTTGAGCTAGTTTTCACAAAAAACTATTCAATTTTCGAGAAACTTTATTTGACATTATTTAAAACATACGTGCTCACAAATATAATAATGTGAACAAATCGCTGCTAATGTAAATATTAATGACGTGAGAGACAAGTAAAAAAATTACATTTTTGTAATTTTTGAAAAAACAAGAATAGTGCAATATGGCGTTAATGTCCTCTCATAGAGAACATTTAGCACTATCCCTACAAAAAGTTTAAAGAAAAAATTTGGAGTCGTTTTTGAGAAAATATGGTTTTTTGCGAATATTGCGTGCAATATTGCGTAAAAACTAGTAAAGTTTTCAAAAAAAATGTACATGACCTTAAGGAAATAACTCACTGTGAACAACAAATTTTATTTGAAGGAAAAATCTCTGTCTTCAATTTTGTAGTTGTAGGAAGACGCCGAAAAAATTTCAAACCTTTGCAATTTTCGATAATTCAGAGTTAACCGTGAAAAGGGAACCTATGCTACCTTTATAAGTGTATTTTATTCTACCTTTAGAAGAAATTTACAGAAAAAATTTGGAGCCGTGTTTGAGAAAATTTTGAAAATGTCCGGGGCACTTCATGTAAACTATTCTCAAATTTTGAAGAATATTTTTCAAAATCGCGGCGTCTCAAGTGGAACCAAATCGATTGCGGAATATTCATTTTGGAAGAAATCGTAGTTATGGTTTCGGCGCTACGGTTGTTCACTGACAGACAGACGGACGGACGTTTTGAAAAGAACCACTTTTTCGGTAACAGGGGACCCTAAAACGTGTATTTCCGTTGAAATCTCGGAATTGATTTTCCGCAGCATTACATAACTTTCCATATACTACGTATATACTCCGTATATACGTACGTATACGGGAAAGTAAAAATACGGAAAACAACCGATCAGAGGAGTCGGCCACCAGAATTTTCGTCCAGAAAGCCGCTGAATTCGACCTAGCTATACAGGGTTAGTGAATAAAAAAATCCACCTCTAATATTCCCTGAACGATTAAAAATATTTTACCAAACGATTAAGAATATAGGGACACATCAGTTGGACTTATTAAAGTTTTGACAGCACATATTTGTAAGCATTTGGACAACTTCCTTTCTTAAATAGAAAATTATACATTTTTTACACGATTACATAAGTCTTGAGAAGACAAACTTACCTGCATTACGTATGTTGGTATTTGAGGAATAATTATGAGTGCAATAGAGTAAGAAATCCGGCATCACACAATAAGCACGCACTCGGAATTTCGTAGCGCTGGACAGTTCAGCGATCTCCAACCCGCAAGACGTAGTGCAGTGCAGCGTCTTGGCGACCATATCGGTCGAATTTACCTTTCAAGAAAGTCCCGGCGAAGATTCCGTATGTTGCAATGAATCAAGGCATTAAGTTTTCATTTCATCCAAAAGAATCGGACTGGTAAGAAACCCACCGGTATGTTCTCATTAGCAGCATCGTTCAACAAGCATATTATGACATCTATTTTTAAGGGGCCCTACTTTTGTTATGTGAGATAGCGTAAATATTGCCAAATACATTTCACATTAAACGTTTCATCGCTGAATTTTTAAAATCACCGTCCATCAATTCGCATGGCGTGCGCTTTTCTCAGCTTTGAACGGTTTCCGTGGATTTCCGAAAAGCAGCAAAAATACAGAAATACTTTTCTCTACATCACAGTGATGGTTGCGCTAAAACTCCCGGAAAGCAATTCTACTGAGTTGCAACTTCAGTAATAGAGATACTGACACATTTTTAAAAACATAACTATCCAGTTTTCTCCGGCATGATAAAAATTATTATTGTTGTAGTTTCGGGTTACATATTTCTCTAAAGGCAGCACTTGTATTGTATTATCTTTTAATATAGCAGTAATCGTAGTTTCTTTTAACTTTCCCGTATTCATACGTATACACGGAGTAATATATGTAGTATAGGGAAAGTTATATAATCCTGCGGAAAATTGATTTTGAGATTTCAACAGAAAAACACGTTTTGGGGTCCCTTGATACCGAAAAAGTGTTTTTTTTTCAAAACGTCCGTCCGTCCGTCCGTCCGTCCTTCCGTCTGTCTGTGAACACGACTAGCTACTACATAACTTTCTCTCTACTCCGTAGCGAGAAAGTATAAAACGAAGTTAGTACAATATCTTTGGAATAAAAATTGCTTTCAAAAAGCTAATAAACACAACGATGAGTCCCTATATCTTAAACCATTTGGTAAAAGATCCATCTCAAAATCTTGAAATATTTAGAAACTATTCGAGAAGAAGGACCTCCTGATCAGTCTCTTCAGAGAGCGGCGATGAGTGGCTCTGAATTAGTAAATAAACCGGTCACTTAGTAGTGTTATTGCCATTCATTATCGTGTTTCTATTCATTACAATCATAGCTGATTCAAGGATCGTAAGATTCTCAATTGATCAATATTTATTTCAATAGAAATTTTAGGGGTGAATTATACCCTTTTTTAAATGCATGTCTCCAAAATACGTATATGTATATGAAAATGCCGGTAAAACGCAAGTAAAAACTATTTTTAGTACTTTACTAAGCCATGACATTTTGTAATAAAATGTCTTTTTGTTTTCTTTTACATGTATATTTTCATGAATGAGTTAAAAAATAGAAATACTCGTATCTCTAACACGTATTGGATTTTTGTTTCGTTTGTTTCGATTTCGTACGTACGTTTTTCGAAGTTTTTTATCTTATGTATGTTATTATCAACTATGTACTGTATGTATCGTGAAAGAGAGGGGGAGGTATCGTGAAGCTCAAGATGACGTGCGCAGATTTTACTTCTCCCCCACAGAAACATTCAGTTTTTTACAGTTTGTTAACAAATATGGAATAATATAAGAATTATTTATTTCAAAATATCGCAAAGTATCATGAAGAAGTGTTGAAAGCATCATGAGATTCAGCTTTTATCTTTCTTTCGGCGCCTGTCATTCTCTGAGACAATGAACGAATTCTCATGCACCAGACCATGCAAATACGTCGCTGTAAAGGAAGGACTCCATTTTCACACGACCTCGAAAGAGTAATTTTGAAGCCGACCTTCTAGCGCGACTGTCGCGGATTCAAGGAGTGCACGTGCTTCTTCGCTCGCACGGAAGCGCAATTCAAGAGGCATTACGAATCTTTGCCTTCGTTTGTGGAGACACGGATAATGAAAATGAAGGTAATAAGAACTACGTACCGCGAATTTTACAATTACATTAAGGTAGTGTGATCACAATTATGATAAAAAATATCGATGTTTAAAACATGTTTAACTTCTGTGAGTTTGTGGGACCTGCTGTCTTTGAATTCTTAGGCGACCTCTTCTAATCCTCCGTTGTTTTCCTGATCGCTTCCAGTGATATGCTGCAGCAACACGCTACAGAACGGGCCACGGATCCCGCGCAATCCTTTGTTCCTATCTTCTTTCCATCCTCCTCATCATCATCATCATTTCATCACCTCCCGCAATTCGAACTTGGGAGTCGTGGGGGAGTATTGCTTGTCCTAATCCACCCCGTCACAAAATCCGGGAGACTTTGCAAACCTTACAACTGCATGGAATTAACGATAGAAAAACGTAAGAAATATCATAGTGAAACTCTACCGGAAATCGATAATTCCTTTACAATTATTCCATCTTCGCAGGTTTCTTTACTAAACAAGAGTCTAAACTTGTTTGATTCAGATTATTTCGAAGTATTCGAGATTGGAAGTCGTTAGAGAATCTTTTGGAGATCGAATATGAAAAACATTGCAATTAAGCACAAGAAGATTCGGTTGTAGTGAATTATCAACATCGGTTTTCGTGAACGTAGTAAATACAATTTCCAGGAAAAAAATGTTTCGCCCCAGTATGGTTATAGGGAGGTATATTCTTATAACACAACGTGTCTGCAGGTGGAGAGCCTCATGAGTTATGTTTACGTTCTCGCTACGGATTAGAGATCAAGTTATGTAATGCTGCGGGAAAAAACGGCGAATTTTCGGTAGAATAACTCTTATTACAAGGCCATGGTAACGAAAAAGTGGATACATCCAGTTTCTAAATTTGAAAAAAAATTCTCTCTCACGTAGTGTAGCCAGGACCCATGATTTGTGGGTCCTTGATACCGAAAAACTGATTGAAGGCAAAACGTCCGTCAGTCTGTCCGTCCGTCCCTCTGAGAACAACGCTAGGGGCTAAACCGTTCAGACAAAAATTGATATTCCCCAATCGATTTGGTTCATGTCACGGCTCTTTGAATTTGAAATCCATATTTTAATTTCGGAGCTACTTTACATGAAGCCCCTGGGACATTTTCCAAATTTTCAAAAAAAATGACTCCATCGTTTTTGATTAAATGTTGTTTTTTTTATAGTGTGAAGTACATTTAAGAGAATGGTGCAGGTCTTATGTTCGGTAAAAACCCTCATTTTTTGTAAATTGCAAAAGTTGAAAATCGTTTCGGAGTGTTCCTATAACTAAAATATTAAAGATAGAGACTTCTTCCCTTAATGGTATCTGTTCGTTAAAGACAGATTTTGAAATAAGATCTTGTACAATTTTTCGAAAATTTGAGTACTATTCACGTACTTTTGCATGAAAATACGGGCGAGAAAGTACGAGCCGTTTTAGCACCACTAGTTTGTAATATTTACATGGTAAATGAAGGGGAATGGAATCGTGTCACTGTGGGAATTTACTTCAGCTCATGAGTGACTGTTCTGCCCAACCTGAAGATTTCGTGAACACGTACAAGTTAAAAAAAGATCTATATAGGACATCGTGTATCCGGTGAAAGGGTCTTCCAGAACAGAAGACAACCATAATGGCCAAGGAGATACAGAAATTAAGAAAGTATTCTAACAGCGCAAGAGGCATTGAAGAATCTTAAAGACTGCACTCACATCTAGACTACTCAATGTAAATAAAGAATTAAGAGTCCGCGAAAACATTGGAATTCGACTCTACGACGATTTAATATTTTACTCTGACTTTGATGTAGATAACCGAAATTGTTAGTCCGTAGAGGTTCAGTATAATCGGAGTGGACTGTAGAAACTTCAATAGGATAAGTCACAATTTGCCGTGGACGGATAAGACTCTCAGGATACGTACTAAAGTACGATAAAAAATAACAGTTCCAATACTCTCTTGATTTTGCTAGGAAAAGTCTACTAATTGTAAGTTTAATGACAAAATTTGCCTCATAAATAAAAGAGTGCAAGCAAACTATTGTGTAAAATATAATGTAAAATGTATGTGTTACATTATTGAGATTATTTAATTTTACACAATCTTGAGTATCTTCGACTGAGCTAAACAGTAACAAATTGGTGTAAAAATTACTATCTGGAAAAAGTAAAACTAATGTTGTTGGTAAATAATAAAATTAAAAGCGGGTCTAAGTGCGTACGTCGTGGTATGCTCGATGTAACTTTGATTTATTTTGGAATAACATTATGTTAAAAAATTGAATTGTATTTGACAAATAAGAGTTCAACCACGGAAGCAAAGGATCTGAAATTCCAAGTATTAAGTTTCTCTATTAGAAATGGAATATGAACTTTATCAAAACCGTCGGAAAATCTGTGAAAAAATGAAGGCGGTCGAAATTCTGTGTGATATAATATATGAAATACGCTGACAAAAAGTTTCGACGTGTTTTTTCCTTTTATCAATTTTCATTTGTTCAATTTTATGTCGCTCTTATATCACAACTTCCACCATGGAGAATTATCGCCCACTTATGCGATAGCCCTATTCATATGAATCGAATTTATATGAAGATCTCGGGGCAATAACATGCTATTCCACTAAACGTAAGTTTTGAGAAAAAGGAAAAAGGTTTAGAAATGGCATTCTACACATTGGGATAAAGAACATAAATTTACGAATTACACTGCCATCTTGCGGTGAATCTTTAAAATAAACCCCCAACATCTAGATACATCTATGGAGCGTCGAAATCCACTAACATCTCAATTTCATCAGAAATGTGGCATAGCATGTTTTTGCCCCAACTTCTTCATTTGTAAACCTTACGCGCAAGACGGATGTGTAGGACAAACGCGTATGACAAGCACGTATAACTACGCAGAACCTAGGCGCTAGAGCGCAGTCAGTAAATGCGACATCATGGGTGGGAGGCAGAGGCCTCATGCGGTGACGCAGCGTCTGCAGAAGACAGACGCTCCAGAGGTTTACCGTTAGCAGTAGCCAGCCCCACGGCCGAGGCATCTGCGCTCGTAGGTCAGCGGCCGACGTCCCGTCAACTGAATGAGTGACAACGTGCCCTATAGGTCTAGCAAGAATTTAGGTTTTCGACTGGGAAGTTTGACATGAATTATTGATTGAATAATTATTTCGAGTTTCCGTGCGCGTCAACTGCTATGGCCATCAATCCCGAAAGTGCGGGGCATGTGTATTGTTCCTATCGCGGGAGGTTGTGAGTTCTTCCCCCGCTGGATGGCGAGATCGGCGCTGACCTACATGTCGCGTCGGCTTGCTGAGATTTCCCCTTCCAGGTATCTCCCATCAGCGGGAACCGCCTCAGCCGAGACAAGCTTTAAGCTTTTGACTGGCCTTCCGACATGCGTGATAGTGTAGTGCATGTATGTGTGTGTCTGTGTGTAAGTAAGGGACGAAGATAGGGCAAAGAAAAGGGAGGAAAGATAACGCGCGGTCCGTGGGCTGTTGTAAGAGTACTACTGCTCCGGAATTCACCTGGTATTGATCGGAGAAACCACGGAAAACTACCGGTCAGAGCACCGGTCGCTAGAATTTTCCTCCTGAAAGCGGTTGAATTCGACCTAGCTATCTTGCTGGTGTCCTCACCTATCGCGGCTCCCGGTCAGAGGCACTGCAGTGACATCTGTTGAGCCACATCAGCCGATTCATGAATTATTAATTAGTAATCAAATGCACGCAGAAAAGGGCGTTATATTTTTCTAGATTACGTGAGATGTGTACCCGCACGTATGTATAATTGTTCAATGGTATTTATAATTTGGAAGCTAATAAATACGTATTGAACGTTAGCATACTTCTGTTAGACGTCAGTAAAATTAAGGAAAAGTAGGGACAATGAGATACAGCGATGAAACTGCGAATTTCTATAAAAATTGAAACTGCTAATTAACTTCTATCAAAATCCCTAGAATGGGGTTACGTACTTTTCAGGCGTATCTCTCAGAAACTCTGGCGACTGGAAGCTTAATTCTGTCATCGAAATGGATGGTATGTATTAGCGAATCATGAATCATATTTTTTATAATCGACGGCACCGAACACTATTTATTGCAACATAGATTAATTTCCAGACGTCACTTGCGTCATACTTCACGAATATTTCTAGAGAATGGATTTTCATATTCAATAATAATATCCCACTTCAGAGCCACCTATTGATGTCATGGGTACCTATGATTGAAAAAAGAAGAAACATATTTAGGGAGATTTTTTCCACGGGCCGCCCAAAATTCCGTGCTCTCCCAAAAGCTCGGGATCCCGAAAATTTCGAAGTAATAGCGTTGTATAATCTAGTAACAAAAATAATATTGTAGTAAAAAAACATAAAATGATGGAGGAGGGATTATAATTATTTTTAAAATCATTTTATCGTCAATTCTTGGTGAATGGTGGCGCATCTTGTTAAAAAGCGATCTTGGGACCGTTCTTTCCCAAGTCTATTTCCTCTTCCAAACTTAGGACCTAATGTTCGGCTTATTCTCTGACCCATCCTCCATAAAGTTCTCGTAGAAAGGCAGTACTGCAAGTAAGTGAATGTTGACGAAGATCCAAACTGGGATTAGTGCAATCACAGACAATGTAAAGAATTGTTTTGGTGTAATTTAATGTGTTTATTAACAAATGAGAGAACACTGGCTGCTATACGCCACTAGTTAATAGGCATTTTAGACAAATATACGATATACTCAGTAAAATGTTAACAATGTTATAGGAAACTGTACGTAGATCGCAGTAAATATCCTTCACTTAAATTATAGAAACAGTATGTGAGAGATCTATTCTGATTATTTTTAAATAGAGGTATTGTGACGAATTTTTAACACATTCTTCCCATGAACCCTAGAGCACATGATTACTGCTTAGCACTCTTACCTGCGTACAAGTGTATTCTCTCCTCCTGAAATTTAGGGCAACCATAACTACATGAATCAAAGAAAGTTTAATTTCACAGAGTCCACAAAGAGGTGAAGGTAGTTGTTGGAAAAGATATTATATTAGGCGTTATCTAGAACGAAGACTGGAGAGTATTGTTCATTTTCTGCGTCTCACTTGCTTGGCTGTATATACTGAGTAGAAGTTGGAAGAGGTTTTGCAGGCGCTCAGTTTTTAGTTAGACCATTATTAATTCCAGTACAATATTTTATTTACGAGTTATAAAACATCAATATAGGCTGTCTAAAAATATTGTTACAAACTTCAAGGGAAAGAAAAGCGGGCGAAAATAATATATTTCGGTGGAAAATTTCATTTAACGAACGCACGTAACACTTGACCCTTATTTTTAAGCAAGTCCTTCCGCACTGGTGTTCTGCAGGTCACGTTCTGTTGCAAGCAAGGAATAACTAAAAATCAGTGGCAAATGTAACATGCGTAATTCTGTCATAAGAAATTTCCCACCATATATGTTCATTCACAAAAAAGGGATCTTCGACATCCTCTGCATGCCCTAGAAGTCTGTAATATTTATTCTGAGATACTTTTCATTGGTAGTGAATGCTATTTTCTTCTGGTGTTGAAAAAGAGTGTAGCCGCAGCAGTGCAGTTCTTTATAAGCTTTCAGAGCCATGAGAATCCAGACAAATGAAATATACTTTCCCGCGTATATTTCATTATTCTCCGCACAATTGTTTACATAATTTGGATATTGGGGTTATTATGGTTTAACCACGGTAATGTACTTGACGAATTTCTTTTAATAGAGAAGAATATATGTTTCAATTTCTTAACAAAGGGACTGCATAATTTTTCATATATATACCAGCGGTGTTAAGGCTTACAAGAGATTGAAATGTATTCTTACTATTCCAGTCAACCGTGTGTGTGTGTGTGTGTATAAATATATAGTATTACGCTTAAAGTCCGAAATATCGCTCATTCCCGAATTAGCCGGTGAGTTCAAACAATACCGACACCCCCCCCCCCGAGATATGAAACGCTCAACACTTACAGGACTACAGACCACAGCAGTTGTAGCTCCTGGAAACAGGAAATAATATTATCACTAAATATAAGAACATATTAAAAAGAAATGGATGTGAAATGAGTTGCTTTCTCACTTTCTATGTATTGTAATGCTCCAGCGGAAAATGGGGATTTTTTGTCAGAGAAACTTGCGAAGTGGGGACCTCAAATCATAAAATTGGATATATATTGTATCCATATGTAGTAAATTACTTCCACTAACGTTGTGTACTCTGATTCTACGTTTTGTGGTGTCCTGAATCCGAAAAATTAGCTTACGGCGAAACGTTTGTCTTTCTGGCCGTCCGGTCGTCCACCTGTCTGTGTTCAACATTAGACCCTAAACCTCTTTGACGATTATCTGCAAAATTGATTTTCCCAGCTCGATCAGCCGAAATCGAGATCCTCGAGATTTGACATAAAGATCTTGATTTAGAGAGTTCTGTTTATGAAAATTTTCAAACTTTTCTCTAAAATAGATTCAAATGTTTTGATTAATTTTTCCCGTCGGACAGAAAACAGGACACAAAAAATTCCGCAGCACTAATTTTCGTTGAACTCTCTGAATTTATCAAACTTGCAAAAGTTCAATTTTTTTTCAGGTTTTTCTTATAAGTACAAAATTAAAAATAAAGATTAGTTCTTTATTGAAGTGTTTTTCAAACACACATCTTTAATTAGGTCGTGTACGATTTTTCGAAAATATCTGTAGTTTTTGTGTAAGCTTTGGTGAAATATAGACCATTTTTAAAACAGAATTTCTCAAAATTTGTTCTTTAAATGTTTTTTCTCAAATTAAGCAAAGTATACTTATAAAAACGACGCAGGTCCCATTTTTGAAGAACTATTTGTATTTTGGAAAATTAACATTACAAAACTACAATATTGATAGAGATGTTTTCCATCAATGAAATTTGTTCTAAAAAATTAGATCTTTGAATTGCCATATACGTATTTGAGAACACGAGTGTTTTTGTATAAATTTTGCTTGAAATTAACTCAATGTATTAAAAAATTCTCAAAAACGCTTCCAATCTTTTTTCTTTAATTCTTTTGTCGAAAACAGCAAAGTGTGCTTATATGACTGGCGCAGGTTCCATTTTCGTTGGACCCCTCTGAATTTTTAAAATTGGAAAAGTTAGAAATGGTGAGAGAAATTACAGTCGTCTCCGGTCATATTGAACTTCTGGGGACTAACATTTTTGTTTCACTATATAAGAGGTTCATTATATCCGATGATGTCAAAATCAAATAGAATTTCTTCACAATGATTGGTTTTATTAATATAGAGATACAGCAAAATACATTAAAATTTCAATATCTTTTTATGAACTTAAAAATTCAGTTACTGACAATTGTTACTTCGTCCACTTTCATTAGTAATTTCTCTAAATCTTTCTCCGAAGTTCGTGCTCTTTCCATCTTCGATTCTTCATTGCCCACTGTCTATGTATCTTAATGCAGTCTTAACACCCTTCAATTCTTCTTGCAGTGCTGGGACACCATCCCACTCCCTAAGGCCCGTTTACTAGCCTAATAAATTCGAGATCTTTTCGGTAGCGGGATGGCGCAAGCGGCTAATAAAACTGATCGCTTTTCCGCACCGCGCGCCGCGTGTTGCTTTGCTGTGGGGCTGTGCCAGCTTCCTGTCGCCTACGTAGAACCACGCGCCTTGATCCCCGGAATCGCAAGTAACATTGAGTTTGAAACTGAAGCAAACAGTCGCACGTCGCCGCCGCCAGTTGAAATCCACGCAGGACACGGCCTTTATTTCCGCAATGAAACTGAATGGCACAGGGCTCGGGTGACACTAAGGTCTCGTCGCGGGTTAGCTACCTTCATCTCAGGGGGAGATTTCTTCGATTTTGACCTTTGGACAACGATATTTTTTCCAAGCTGCCTAGTGGCACTAAGGCAATAGTGAGACTGAAGCAAATTTGTGGCACTGAGGCAATATATTTTTTTTCCAGGAGGAAATTAATATCAAGGATATTGTATTTCCTACTTTCAATATAGTCGAGGTTCAGAGTTCATTATAACCGGATCTTCTTGTGTTTATATAAGTTCTCTATAATCGAGAGTTCACTATAACCGGAGTCGATTGTATATGCTGTTGTGGCACCACTAGTTTTGTTTGTTTGTCGCACAAGAGTACAATCTCATCCAGGAATATGTGAAGACATTGCGTAAGTCTTCTTGTATACCACCTTGGATCCCCGCGCCTATCAATGATTGGTAAGAATTGATATTGAGTACAAATGGATGAGACTTGGAGTTTACATATATAAAAGAACTTGCTTTTATATATGTCAGCAGTTTGTATTCCAGAATTGTATACTCATCAAAGAAATATAAATTTCTTTTCAAAAATGTTTGACCACTCCTCGATGAAAGTTACTCAAACTATCCTGACGAATTTGGAAGAGATTCTCGACGGTTCGGTGTGAAACTGCGTAAAATAATTAGAATTAGATCAACTAAAGAATATAGTACTATCTTATTTTTGAAATTATATGAACCTCAGTAGGCGGAAGCTGTAAGACCTGTGATTGCACTAGGGATTTCTTTGAAAACGTGTAGTGAAGACCTCTCCTACAAGCGGTGAGTCGACTAAAGTAAATGAGGGCACGAACAGAAAACTGCATCAGATTTACCTATGTGTGGTACTTGAATTTAATGATGGTGCTGGAGTACTTTCTGAAGTCTGAGACGTTGATAGCAGCCTAACGGAAAAGAAGAACAAGTTTTCTTCCGCTTGAAAAGAAGAAAAAGATACTCAGCCTCTTTCACTCGAAAGGCGATTTATAGAGGCCAATTGTAATGAAAAGCTGCAAAGTGAACAGTCACGTTTTCATATTCCATTTCAGTATGGCTTTCAATGGGCTGGAAATATGTTTTATCCACAGAAAAATAAATGCATCATAAGATGCTGAGTCAGTTTTGCAATCCATCCTCAACTTTGGAACGTTTCGCCTCTATATGGGAACCGAACATATGAGGGTGTGTAGTAGGACAAACACACTTGTAACAAATAAAATAACCTACCTACAGAAATCTACATTCTGGCAAACAGTTGCGCTTTTTACCGTCAGGCATGTTTGTTAAAAACCCTAATTTTTCGAAAATTGCAAAAGTTCAAAATTCGTTCGGAGTCTTCCTACAACTAAAATATTAAAGATAGAGATTTTTCCGTTAACGAAATCTGTTCCTTAAAGATAGGTTTTGAAATAAGGTCATGTACAATTTTTCGAAAATTTGAGTACATTTCGCGTAATTTTGCGTGAAAATATGGGTGAGAAAATACGTGGTTTTAGCTCCCCTAATTTCCCCTTAGACTTTTATCCAGCCAAGTCGGTTACAATTTTGGTCCTGACGGAACGCATGTGTGAACACACATTAGATACCAACACACTTGCGGGCCCTTCTGATCTGGGGTCAGCAGAAACCTAGATCCTCTGCGGCAACATATATATGTGAAACAAGGGGCAAATAACCTTGCCCAAGGCGGGACTCGATCCCGCGACCGTTCGGTCCGAAGCGCTGAGTCGGTACGCGCTCTTTGCTACCTCAGCCATCCAGGTCGATAAGATCTCTGATAATTTACGCAAATAGAATGTTTTATGTAATTATAAACAGTTTTGTGTTTGATAACCGAATATATGTTTTATATATATATATATATATATATATATATATATATATATATATATATATATATATATTTAAGAACCTGAAGAGGTGGACACGTTCCACGAAACGTATTAAATTAAACGTTTGCGTATTGATTAAACACCTGAAATTTGGTTTTCTGTTGTTATTCAACGAACGGGTCTTCTACGGTCATACTACACCCTTTTTATTTATATTAAAAAATATTATAGATGAAAATTATGTTCCAATTCAACCAATTGGAAGTATTAGTAGAAGAGAGAAAACTATTTACTAATTATGAATGTATTTACTAAAAAGAGTAGTCTAAAAATTGTTTTTTAGATTTTTATGATTCGATAAAAATATAATTTCAATAAAATACAAAATACATTCAACATACATTCATGCATTGATTGGTACATTGGTTACTCTCGTGAATATCGCCTCACAGCCACCACCTACCGCCACTCCTTCACCCTCAGCCCTTTCACACGCGTCGCACAGCCTTCATGCAATCGCGATTGCAACTCGCACGAAGTCCCTTGCGCGACCAACTTGAGCAACGTGTGCGCAGCGCCCGGGGCCCGTTTTCCTGCGGCGCAGCGTGGCGCGGCGCGGCGCGGCGCTCGTGGGTTCCGGTTCGCGGCCAGGGCCGGGACGGGCGGCGCGGACGCGGGCGCGGGCGCAGGCGCGGGCGCAGGCTGCGAGGCGGAGCGGAGTCGCTCTGAGCACGGAGAAAGGCCGCGTGGGCGCGGAGAAGCTCTCGGCGCCCCGCCGCCTCTCCCCCCCGCCACCCGACCTCCTAGGCCTGCCCTGTAGCGCCGGAAGGCCCGCTGTCCCCCGCTGCAGCCGAAGACGACGACGCCACATCACAGTGCGCGCTACTTCACTAGTGATGAGTTGCGCAGAAGTCTTTTTCCCTCAGATTTTTTAAAAGAGTTTGTGATTTTAAAATGCCCATAACATTGGTTTAAAATATTTAAAAAATATTCGTATTACCTACTCAAAATATAATAGTAATTTATTTTACCTGATTATAAATTATCTTTATAGTGGTGTGTGATACGTGATTTGATTTTAATCCAATTGGATTAGTATAATACAAAAATAAAAGATTGTAAAATGTGTGAGGTAAAATTAGGTTAAACAGTTACTTGCACCTCCGGTAGAAGCGCCCACGAGAGTGGTTAAAAAAGTATCAATTAACAAGGGTGATAAAAACGCGTAGTAGCAATAACCATCAATAAGCACCTTTAATTTTCTGTATAAAATATAAGAAATGCTATATACACTTAAATTCACATATCGTTGACGGGTTTCATTGCTGTAAGAGTTAAAAATAAGATAAACATGTTTAAGTTTTCGCTGGCTGTTGATAACAGGTATCACATATCACACGCTTGAAAATTGATTGATTATGGAGTAAGCATTGCTGAAATGTATCGTAGGAGTTCATAGTCATCTTGCCCCAACTCATGTACAATATATTTCTTCCATCTTACGAAATTAAATTCGTAAATAATGGATTCAATCCTGGGTTTAAGTAAACAAATATTGTGACATAAACCCAGCATGAATACATTCATGAATTTAAATAGGGTACATGAACGACACATTGACATCACAAAAATTATACTTTCTCTACTAAAATTGTTCTTCCTTTCATTCCTATTTCATAAAAAGGAAGACCCATTTCATCGTCATTAATTTAATTTTAATTTGCAAGTAAGGCATGGCAAAAATATGCCGAAGTATTGAAATGACTACTTAATATTTTTATCAGCATATTATATTTTTTGTTATTTACTTCAGTAACATGCGGTTAGCTCCTCAGCAACCAACCATCTAAACCACGTATTAAGGGTGCGTCCATAGCGTCTGTTAAAATGCTTGAGTCCATTAAAAATATTTTATCAGACTCCCAGGTTTAGATTTTACCTGTGCTCATAAAGCTTTGGATAAATATGTCCCTTTCGTTCCACTTGTCCTCTATGTCCCATTTATTCCCTTGTCCCATTACTCCCACTGTCTCTCTGTCCCCTTTTCCGTTTGCCCCTTCCCTCACTTTGTCCCATTGTCTCATTTTCTCCTCTTGATCCGTTTTCTCCCCTTGTCCTATTTGCCACTTGTCAAATTTTATCCCATTGTTCCATTTGTCACGTCTCATTTTGTCTTCTTATCCCATTGTCCTATTTTATCCCCTTGTCCCATTTTCCCCTTGCCCCATTCTGTCCTATTGTTCCATTTGTCCCTTTGTCTCCAATTTCCAAATTGTCCCCTCCCCATTTTGTCCCTTTCTTCCCCTGTTCCAATTTTGTACATTTTTTCCATTGTCCCCTTGTTTTTTGTCCTTTCCCCGCTTTTGTCCCACTTGTCCCGCTTTATCCTTTTAGTCTTTCCACGCATTGCAATTGTTACTTAAAAACGGTACGAAGACACTGTACCAACAACTCTTGCTACAGAACATTGAGAGTAAAGACAATTCTTAACTCATGAGTGTTAAATGCCTATTTTGAGTAACTAAAATAACTACAAATAACAAAAAAATGTAACACGTCCTCTATTAGTCTTTAAGGATTTGCCCGGAAAGTTTCCGCTATCGCTCCGCCTCACAGTTATTCTGTCCTCGTCCTTAAAGACTAATATAGAGGACTTGTTCCATAAGTAACTATTAACTTAGGATGTTTTGAGACTATCGCGCTGCTCTCCTCGTCTCTCAAGGCTTTCTTTTCGTATATCATGGAACTGTCACACTGTGGCACTGTCCCCGCTACATCCCGATCCACGGCGCCCGCCTCGTTGGCGTGCCTCGACGGCAGCGGCGGTGGTGGCAGTGGTGGCGGTGGCAGAAGTGGTGGCGGCGGCGGTGACAGTGGCTGTGGCAGTGGCGGTGAGGGTGGCGGTGGCGGTGGCGGCGGCGGCGGTAGTGGCGGTGGTGCCGGCGGTGATGGTGATGGGGCGGTGATGGAAGCGGTGGCGGCGTCGGCGGCGGTGGCGCCGGGCGCGCCCGCGGGCGCAGCTGCAACACGCGAAAGTGGGACGGTCGCCCGCGGAGCGTGAGGCGCCACCCTCCGCAGCCCGCCCCACTTGGCCTGCTCGGCTTTGGAGTGCAATGCGCCCTGTGCCGCCCAGCGAATACTCGCTGTTCAATCGATTGATTGGTTATTTAGTATTTTCTGGTGCGTTCATTACTACGGCCATTAGTCCCGCAACAGCACTGTAAGTTACGGGAGGTGAGGGCGGCTGTAACTCGGACGGTGGCGGTGTTCCTCCCAGGGTACAACGTCCACTCGTCAACTTGTTGATATTTCCTTCTCCAGGAATCTCCCTTAGCGGGGCACCACCACAACAGGGACAAACTCCAACACCCCTCTAAGCTCGTAACAGATATCCAGACATGCGTGATAGAGTTGTGCAAATAAGTGTGTGTGTGTGTGTGTTAAATGGGAGATGCAGGGACAAGGATGAGAAAGGAATGATCGTGGCCCATTTGTTATTACTACACCAACATTTGCCTCTCACTGCTTAGAGAAACCACGGAAAACTACCAAACAGTACAGGTCGCCACTAGCATGAGAGTGGTTGAAATCGACCTACCTAATACGTTGTTGGTGTCCAAAAAATTCGCCAACGTCGCGACACGAAAACTGGAACCTCTTAGGTTCCTTCCCGGGTGAGTACAAGAAACAGCTCGCTAGGGCATCAGTGCTTCGAAAATCAGATTAGTAGCACTAACAACGTTGAAAAATCAATCCAAAGTTTATAGAAACAAAATTAAACTCCAATCACATATTTCTTTTCATCCTGCTCATTTGTGTAATTCCGATGATTCTTCCTCCCGACGGGTCTGAAATACTTTAACGTACAGTTCAGGGGCTGGTAGTTTGCAGTTGGGATCAATACGAAGCTATTTTAAAAACCATTATTTGCAAGGTACGGAAACGGCACGGTTCCGTCATGTATTCTATTATAATAAATGTCACATAGATAAGATTCATCAGACAATGACAAGTGACTAGTGATGCAAGGATTATTTGCTTAATTAATTAATTCATTGGTTTTCGATCACCCGTTGATCTTTTTCTTGCCTTATTACGTTAGGTTTTTCGATATAAAAACTCGTATTGTTGGTTTCTTGTGACGATAAAGTGGATTAATCTTGTAATTATGGTAAATTACTTCATCTAACACGTTGTGTACTAGTAAGAATTCACGTCTTGTGGGTCTTGATAACGAAAAATCAATTGACGGCAAAACGTCTCTCTGTACAGCTGTCTGTATGACTGTCTGTCATGTCAGTGTAGCAGTCAGTCTGTCAGTGACTGCCGCAACTTCCTAAAACGTTCAGCCAAAATTGATATTCATCGATCGGTTTAAAAGAAGTCGAGGCTCTGTCAGTTTGTAACGAATAATTTATTATTTGGGGTTACTTCATATAAAGCCTCAATTAAGTTTTCAAAATTTTCAGAATTTTCTCAAAAATAGCCCCACCTGCAGAGGTGGGTCAGGGCATCAATTGATGTCACTGCAGTGCCTCTGACGGGGAGGTCCTACTGCTTGTGTGGCGACGATTGCAGGATTTTCGATACCATTTTATAGCTTGTAAGCTGGGTCGAATTCAGCCGCTGTCTGGAGGAGAATTGTACGAGGGGCATTCAATAATTAAAGAGAAAAATTTGTCTGGATAAATACACGTTTAATTTTACAAAACAGGACTTTTATTACTTTTTAATACATTCTTTACCAACATTTATGCACCTGTTCCAACGGCTTACTGGCTTTTTTTATAAGAGAAGAACTCTTTTCTTGAGGTTTCTTTCTAAAGAATTCTTTTTCTTGGGGTTTGAACCAATTTCCCACACATTTTTCGACAACCTCGTTATCCTGGAAATTCTTCCCACGTAATGCCTCCTTCAGTGGACCAAACAAATGGAAATTAGATGGTGCTTAATCGGGACTGTAAGGGGGATGAGGCAGTACCTCCCAACCCATTTTGTCGTTGGTTTCACAGCTTTGTTGAGCATTGTGAGGACGTTTGTTGTTTTGCTGGAGACTTCTCTGAGAACCATGACGTTTCTCTCTCATGACTGGCTTCACCTTGTTCAAAAGTATATCTAAGCAGTATTGGCTGTTTATTATAGGCCGTTCATCATGATAATCACAAAAAACGCACCTATACTGTCCCCAAACACAGTCAACATAACTTCTCCTGTTGATGCGGCCAGAACGATGTTTGTCAGTCACTGAGCCTCGACCACTTTTGAATTGTTCTACCCACTTGTAAAAATTCTCGCGGTGTTTACAACTGTCATCATACACTTTAGTCGTTCCATCATTCCAGAGTATTTATTAGCTGGTTTTTCACCTTCAGCAAGTTCAAAATGAATCGCAGAACGTTGTTCAACCAATGTTGGATTTTCAAGTGGACTCGCCGTAGTTCAACGTCATTTTCAGGTTATGAACACAACAATCCTAATCCTCCAAATGGTCAGGGCTCATCCCAGTAATGTCAACTTCAAGTCCTAAAATTACCAAACTTGTCCTACCCACTGTTTTTTCTCCAGACCAATTTGTCTCTTTAGTTATTGAGTGACCTACGTAGCATTTTTAACCGTACTAACCGGTATTTTTTCGTGTTTGTTTTTCGATCAACACCACGCGAATGCCCGAGCAGTATCCTAACAAGCAGGCCATGTCCCGCACGCGATCTTTCCTTCCTCTTCTTCGTTTGTTCCTTAGCCCTTACCCACACACAATTACTTACATGCACTACACTACCACGTATGTCGGAAGACCAGTCGGGAGCTTAGAGCGTGTTACGGCTGGTGCGGTATCCAGCAGAGTTGGAGATACCCGAACGAGGAAAACTCCGCAAGCCGACATAGGTAGGCGCCGGTTCTCGCTTTCCAGCGGGGGATGCGCACAGCCATCACTCGCGATAAAAACATGCATTACATTTATGAGATTAATGACCTTAACAGTTAACGCGCTTGGGATCACTAATCAACCAATCAAAAATAGCTCGTAATTTTTTATTAATCTTTGTCTTCAGGTGGTAGTAGGCGCTTAAAAAAATGGCGTGCGATTCATTTTCGTTGATATCCCTGACTTTTTGAAAACTGCTTAGGATCAAAATCTTTTCGGCGTCTTCTAACAAAAACAATATTAAAGAAAGATTTTTTCCTTGATGAAATCTGTTCTTTAAAGTAAGATCTTGAAATATGGTCATGTGCAATTTTTCAAAAATATTAATATTTTCTCGTAATTCTGCATGAAATGTGGGCAAAAATTAGTTTCTGACAAACTCCTCCAAATTGTTTCTTTACATTTTCTTTTCGTACGTATCAAAGAACGGCAAGAAAATTGACGCTAGTGGCATTTGCATCGAATGCTATTGTTATTTTATTTTTATTTTTTTAATTGCAAAAAGATAACATTGAAACACTATAAATTTTGAAGATAAATATGTTTGTTTTCAATATAGATCTGTTCAAGAAAACAAAAGCTTTAAAAAGTATCATGCACATTAAAAAAACGAGTAGTTATCGTGGAATTTCTGCTTGAAAATAATGCACATTATGAAAAAATCATTTTCTCTAAAACCGTTCCAACGTTTTTCTTCTATTTTTTTCCACGGATAGAACAAAAGAATCGAAGGAGTGGTATAGGTCCTGTTTTCATTGAACTCTCTTAATTTTTGAAAACTGCAAAACTTGGAAACATCAAGTGCTTGAAATGAGAACATTTCTCGTCCTACAATATGAAATGTTCATTTTATACTTGTAGATAAACTTGTAAAGAATAATTTGAACTAAAACTGTGAAAGTCATTTCAATTTTATATCTGAAATAATTGAAACTGTTACCTAATTATCAATGTAGAAACTGCCTATCTTACCTACTAGGGTTGTGACATCTGTGTCGATGTTTTCAATTTTTTTACAAAAATCAATATATTTAGCATAGATTTCTTGAAGCGGATGATTTTTTAACATCGATGTTTTATGTTAGATGCAATTATTGATCGACGTTATGTCGATATTTTTTTAAATGAAGAAAGTATAAAAAACCTTTATAATTGTCAGACATGCATAACTAGATTATACTTCAGACGAATATAACAAAGGTTGAAAAATAAATAAAATCCAGTTTTCGTCAATAATAAAGCCTATTTTGTTATTGAATAATCGAATCAGATATTCCAGGTTTCGTTAATTATCCTGATGAAATTTTACTTTGCTTTATCAGATAAATGATATTTAATTAATTGTCCTGATGATTTTATACTTGTCTTTGTCAGATATTTATGTACCTTGAGTTACAGCCCTTGAACGGGCTCAGGCCTACCGGCGACGTCCCTGCCTCGCGGCCATGGGTTTAAGGGGGTAGGTATGGTTGGCACGTAGACATCCTCACGTCATAATCTGCTCTTCTCAACCTGTCAAATGTTTTTTCACATCGTCACACAGCAACATATACTGGGACATTGGAAGGAAAACGCACACTATACTTTTACCCCGACCGGGAATCAAACCCGGGGTAACGTCATGGGAAGCGAGCACGCTAACCAATGAGCCAAGCCCCACTTATGGGGAATACATGCCTCAAATTATGTCCCCTATTTTTTGAAACACCTGTACGTTTTTCATTAATAAATATCGAATTGAGAAATAAAATAGGAATAAAAAATGAACCCAATGTCCATTAAATTATGATCCCGCCTTGAGCAGCGAATGCAGTTAAGTATATGGTTGACGTGTTTGATGTAAGGGCGCTATTAGCCGGTGTCTGGTACACGGATGACGATGTCGTGAATTCAGCACATGTACTGTGTCGAAATTCCAAATGGAGAAACGGAAGAGTCTATCATAGTTTGGAAAAAGAGCAGATTCATTCAATTTACTAACTGGTGCAATGATGGAGTGTTGGCAGATGCGTTTTTGTGGAGTTACCGCCTACAAGCAAATACAACTTTCATCCCATCAAAATATGTATCCTCCTGTCTTTCCTTCTAATAGAGCAAACTGCGTTTAAAATTCGTTTGTATGGCTTTCCTTATTTTGAATTTTTATTTACATTCTCGTTTACTATTAAAATATTTATTCGTATATATTAGTTATTCTTCTATTTTTTAAATTTTTATAGAAGAATTTTTAATCAGATATTTGTTATTTTAGTACTTTTTGTAGTACAATGTTCTCAGTATGTTTTGGTAGAAGTTAATAAATAATTAATAAATATTGTAATAATTTAATACACTCACAAGGTTTTTATATTTTCTTTTCATAACGTTTGCATTAATAAAATGCACTTTTTTATTGAATTTTTACTACATTTTCGGTTCATTTTTGATTTGCTGGAATCTAGAATAAAATCGCTAAAATACTATTCATTGGAAGTATTAGTAAGGTAAATTACATTAGCCATAAACTAATAGTACGCATAATTTAATTAAACATTGATAATGCCGAGAGTGTTCACAGATAAAATTGTAAAATTGTAATTACACGTAAACAATGTAATTTTTTTTGTATTTCTTGCACGTTATTAATATTTTTATTGCAAACGTATTTCCTAGTTTCAAACGTGTTTAATGTCGTTTCTGGAAAACTCAAAAGCTAAGTTTTCTACTACAAAATTTTGGAATAAGTGCATATTTGGAATAAGTTTTCAATAAACATTCATTGAGACCTCACAATATTTTCGTAGTGAGCAATTGCCACTGTCAGTCTATATTTCGTGTTTTCTTTCACAATGCAAGTTCTGTGGAACGAAAGTGTTTTTTTTGTTTTGTTTTTTTGTTGTTTTTTTTTGTTTTTGTTTTTAGGGGTAGGCGATGCAATAAGAACAGGTTCTGAGAACGCCTGTGGCTTCTGTGCTTTTCAAATGGTCAAGGCCAAATCGTTGAAAGATTAATGGGTTAAGAACAAGTTGTCATGCGATTTGCATGCGTATGTCTAGAAATTGATGCCGATATACGAGAACCCATGCATATCATTTAGACTATCTATACCTCGTGGTTTAACAATGCTTATTGACAAAAATTACAAAAATATTAAGAAAGAATTTTTAATATACGAGAGATACAGTGATATTTTAAACCTGCAAAATATTAAGTACCATAGAGAAGTTTCAAGACGCTCGAAATATGGACGTACAAATAAGATGTACCATCTTACGTACTTCCCTCATTTTAATAAAATTTTATTCACCTCCTAAATTTATCATTTGGGGCCTCATTTGTACAACTAACTTGCTATATATTGTTGGAATATGAGCATTAACCATACCCTTCCTGATTTCATTAAAATGAATTATGGATTGGGTTTTATATTTATTTAAAAATAATTCGTAAAGGAAAGATAAGTTATTTTATTTAATTGTACAGCGTCATGTGTAATATACAAAACATGGCGTAGTGAAACAGTTGACGGGAAATGCTGGGAGAAGCTTGAAATGTGGTGTGTACGCGGTTACTAGGGGGGGTCGTTTTGGTGTCATACAAACAGGAAGGAAAATACAGGGCCGAATATTTGTTACCGGTTGAGAGTCCGCGGTTGCTAGGGTGCAGGGCGGGTAAATAAAAACATTTTTTTATATCACGTTAAGAAAAGGGAACCAGTGGTCGACGCCTGATATTTTCCGTTTGCCAATACGAATGAGAACTATCGATACTTGCGGTGACGCGAATACCAGAACATTTTGTTAATTCGGAGAAGGAAAGAAACCTCGGTAAGTAGTAGAATTCTTAGAATAGCAGGCATTGTTAATTTTTGTTGTTGTTGTTGTTCGATCATACGCAGTTCGCGAGTAGGCACCCATCAGTGACGCACAGTAGGGACAGGCATTTAGATGTCAGTTGGATTTAGGTGACAAGAGGAAAACGCCGTGGATTTTCAAGAAAGAAGCAGAGGTAAAAGGTTCCGGTCGGCGATTAGAAGAACGAAGACGTCGCGCGGAGGTTCATCTGGACTAGTTTCTCCGGGGCGACATCCGACATCGCCAAGAAAGCTCAGTGTACCATTTTGTTATATTTCAGAGGTCATGTCCATAAAAAAATTCAGGCAAAATCAAATAATTTGCTCAAAATAACGTTTATCGAATAAATTAACTTTTGTGATTTGAAAAAATTAAATATATGGTTATCATTGTGCAACCTGACACGTAATTTAGTGCCACAGTATCAGCAAACTTTCATATTTCGCGCTATTCTGTACGGAGGGCGGATCGAGTGGCAATTGGCAGAGCAGGTAAGCGTATTGCTACTTACAACCTAACCCAAACGACTAAGCCAGCACGGCAACGTACGATTAATTAACGTTAAGTTATTTATACTTGGAATTGTTTTCTGGCGCCCAATTTTCATGGCAGTTTGTTAGTTAGTTAAAAAAATGTTACACATGTGACTTATTTAATTCTCACTATGCTTCGTAATTAAGAGAAAAGATTGTGAAGAGAAAATATTATAGTGCTACGTCAAAAATCGCTGATGTGGCCCTGATATAGCAAACGTGAATAAATATTGTTCCTATGAAGTAAAATACTTCTTCTAACAACTTTTGTAGTTAGCATCCACAAACTACCACGACTTTGGTGGTCTGTGGTCAACGTCGAATACTTTCGCACGATTTTCTCCAAAATTGATATTCCTTGATTGATCTAGATGAACTCTAGGCAATATATAAAATAATATTTTTCTCCAGAATGGCTAAAATTCCATATTGTGGCCTTACTTGTAAGAAGAGAATGTATTGCAATCGTGCGCTTGAAAACAGAGTTTTTGACACAAAAACTCTTATTGCGAACTCCTGGTAATGAAAAAGTGGATAAATCTTGTTTTTATATATTGTATTTTACTTCCTGTAACAAGTTGTGTAGGTGGAATCCATATTTATCAATGGAATCCAAAAAAGGTCTGTCTGGCAGTCTCTTCTTCTCTCCGTCCGTCTGTCTATTTTTGGTCAATGTTAGCGCACTTGTTCAGACGATTTTTTCCAAAATTGATATTCATCAAACGATCTGAGCGAACGGAAGTTCCTCCGAATATGAAACGGATATTCTCATTTTTGAGGGTATTTACTCGTACATAAAGCCACAACTACATTTTCCAAGATTTCTCAATAATGTCTCTAAATCGTTTTGTTAAACTTTGTTCTCAGATAGCATAAAAACTCTTAAAAGAATTGCGCAGGTCGCACTTCCGTTGAAATCCCCTATTTTTCGAAAATTGGAAAAATTCAAAATTGTTGCGGCGATTTCCTACAACTACAATCTTGAAGAAAGAGATTTTCTCCTTAATGCAATCTGGCGTTCAAAGACGATCTGGAAATAAGGTCATGTACAATTTTTCGAAAATGTTAGCAGTTTCAGTGTAATTCCGCGTGAAAAATAGGCAAATTTTAAACAATTCTTTTCTAAAAAGGCTTCAAATTAGTCAAAATGTTTCCACCATAGAGCGAAGGTCATATACAATATGGCTCTGGTCATATTTACGTTGAATTGTATGACTTTTTGAAATTTACAAAAATTAGAAATAATGCGTAAAAGAATGTTCTGTTACCACTAGTTATTCTACCTGATCTATTTCACTATTTTGATGTAACATTGAACTATTTTACTGTTACCCTCAAACAGAGACATTGACGTATCTAGAGCTGATTGACAAACAGGTTTTCCTTGAAAAGATAATGATGATTCCTTGAAAAGATAATGATGTGAACAAAAAGTGAATAGCGGGTAGTCCCTTCAACCATTATATTCCTAAAATTATGGTTGATCTCAAGAAGCCTTTAAAGCCACAAATTCCGCATCAGACGTTTTCCCCAAAATGTTTGACCGAATACTTGTTTCCGAAAATTTAGTCTGTAAAATTTTCAAAATATTCTGTAAACTAGAAAAAAATATTTGCCTGACTGAGATGAATTAAAATATTTGCCTGACTGAGATGAATTTGCGGATTGTTAAAGACTTATGCAACTGACATTATACACATATTTCATGCACCGGAATATTTCCGGGTATTTTCAAAACCACTAAGATTCTTGTAAATCTCTCTTTTTTAATCTAGGAATCTACCGTTACGTTCCTCACGATTTGCGAATTAGGTTTTTGTCAAAAACGACTTACTCAAGTGTGGGAACATATTTTCAGTCAATAGAAGTCTAAAACCATAATACATGACGTAGAAATCGTACGCATCAGAGCCCAGTATCAACAGCTCACTACAAATGTTTCACATACATGTAGTATATTGTTTTACAACTTATTACCTAATGACATTAAACGATTAAAGTCGATACGCAAATTTAAGTGCTAAGTTAAACCTTCTGCTGAATATCTGTCTTTAAGGGTGGTCCATTAATCACGTAACGCTGCTCCGAAGGCTCTGAGACAGCGTTACGCTGCGTTACATAGGGGAGAGGTACATTCGTTAAGTGTTACGTAACATTGATATTTTTCGAGACCTGTACTAAAATATTAATTTATTAATTAATTCATTTGTTTAAAAAACTAAAGTTATTAGTTGTAAATTGTTACAATACATGAAAAAATGTTTTTTCAATTTTTTTGAATCTATAAGATTACGAAGAAATTATTCAAAACTGATATGGAGAGTATTCTATAATCCAATTAAATTGGAGCTGTAGACTCTTCCCCAAGCATTCTTCTTTCACTCACAACTTGCCCCAATCTTATTGCTAAGTGCAGCCAGCATCACCAACTAATTTCTACTTTAATTATCATTAATTTTAATATTTAACAAGGGTAAAATAAATACAAATTGTTTTTACTGTGCTATAATTTACTTTCACTGCTTGCATTTAAAAGGAGTGGGTTGTCGCAAGTGTTACGTAATTATTTAGGGGGGGTTCAAGCGCGTATTACGAGTGCGTTACAAGGGGGAGAGGGGGTACTGAAAATACTCGAAATATGCGTTACGTAATTTATGGACGGCCCCTCATACAATTAGAGTTTATATCGAGCATCAAAAAGGAAAATAATATTGATTGTAACATCGATATTAATACATTATTTACCATTTGTAATTTACAATTCTAAAAGGCTAAATAAGCTTGTAAGAAATATTATTCCTTATATTCAGTTGAATGATCATCAAGACGATAAGCTTTTCGTTCAGTTTTCCTGACACTTTGAAAAAATTTAGAAAAGCCTCTTGTAGGGCGTCTGGACAAATATGTAGCTTCACTATGTGGAAGATTTGTTGAACTCATATTTTGCTAGATTGTAGGAGTAGGTGAGATATTAGATAGTAAGCAATGCTCTAAAATACATATTCAAGGTTGTTGGTTAGTAAAAATAATATTTTATTACTCGGGAGTGAAAATTTCGTGTTCAAACTCGCTTTGTTTGTTCCTGAATTTTATCGATGGTTTAGGAATTCTGGAGCGCCGAAAGAAAACGTGCGCTGATTTTACCTCTCTCTCGTTCCTCACATTTCGTTTTTAACGTTTTTATTGATTTTAAGTATCTTTAATATTTAAGACAATCATGTATAACAAGAGAAGTAAATAAAAACACTACACTAGTTGTGATAAAAACATTCATATTTTTCATTCTTAAAATACGTTTCGCGACCTTTGTGTGTCGCTGCCTCAGGTATCCCTTGTGCATTCCGACACTACTTTGTAGCCGCTTGTGCTCAACATGTTATGGTTGACTGGGACATTTGGTCTTACATGTAAAAAGGAGTGCGACAATGTGTCACTTTGACATATATAGGGTGTTCGGGGACGAAACGTCGAAATTTCGAAAATAAGCTCTTAAGACAATTCTAAGAATATTTTGTCTAATAAACTACGTGGAAATTTCGAATGGTTGAGCCGCTAAAAGCACTAAAAAGTTGGTTTGAAAAATCTATTTCTAGGCAAAAATTTGCATTATGGAAGCATAGAAACACCCCAGAAAAATATAAGTTCTTTATTATTTACAAAAGAAATGAATATATTTTCTCAGACAGAAAAATTAAGTGAGAAATAAAAAAGCACCCAATTTACACAATTCGACTGCTTTTTTATTTCTCGCTTAATTTTTCTGTCTGAGCAAATATATTTATTTCTTTTGTAAATAATAAACAATTAATATGTTTCTGGAGTGTTTCTATGCTTCCATAATGCAAATTTTTGCCTACAAATCATTTTTTCAAGCCAAATTTTGAGTGCCCATTGCGGCCCTACCATTCGGAATATCCATGAAGTTTATTAGGCAAAATATGCTTAGAATTGTCTTAAGAGCTTATTTTCGGAGTTTCGACGTTTTTTCCTCGGACACCCTATATATGGTTGATTGCATATGCAATGTGCACAATAAGGAATTAAGCATTATTCAATTTTAATACGATTGTTGGAATGAACGAGGGATACCTGAGGAAGATACACACAAAGGTCGTGAAACGTATTTTAAGAATGAAAAATATAAATGCTTTTTATCACAGCTAGTGTAGTGTTTTTATTTACTTCTGTTGTTAAACATGATTGTCTTAAATATAAAAGAAACTGGAAATCAATAACTATTTGATACAAGCAAAAAAACTACTCTAACGTTTTTAGATGATCCATAAATAAACAAACGTATCGTTGCTCCCGGCGTCGCAGGCGTTCGCTTCCTGGGCGGGCGATTGGGAGCGGGCCGGTCGAGGCCACGGGCGGAGGCGGCGAGTGGAGCGGCGCGGCCGCGCGTGGGCGGAGGGCCGTCACCCAGCACAACATCCGCCTTCGCGGTCGCGCGCCGACAATCAGCGGATGGCGCTGTGCAAAGGAGACCGCCCCGCCCCCCGGCCCTCGCTGCCTCACCGGGCGCTTTGCGCGGGGACCCACACAGCACTCGGTGACGACGCACAACCCAGGAAGGCGGGACGTTGAACTCCGGAACAGCTGCTTCACGAGATCGGGAATTAGTTGCGCTTCCACGCCTTCGTCTTCTTCGGGCTGGAGTCCTTATCGCAGTCACTTCCCACTGTCGATGGCGGCCACGTGTGCCTCGCAAATGTATATGTTTGTTTCTTCGGGAGATGCGACGACCGGCTGAGGTGATTCAGGATCAATTGATGACGCTGCAGTGCCTCTGGTCGGGAGGTCCTACAGGATTTTGAACACTAGCAAAGGTTTCTAGGTCCAATTCAGACTTTGGGAAGCATTCTAGCGGCCGGCTGCTGTGATCTGTAGTTTACCGTTCTCCTATCAACAAGCGAAATGCGACCGCGCGCAATTTTTTCTTCCTCTTCCTTCCCCATTTACACGCAATACATTGCCACAGAGTCGGAGACCAGTGAGAAGCATCGCGCTTGTCCCAGGTGGGGCAGTGCCCTGCTGATGGGAAATACCTGGATAGGATACCCGCAACCCAACGTGTAGGTCGGTGACAGATCTCACCATCAAGCGAGCGGGCACCAACACCCCGTGATAAAAGCCCACACTACACTTACGGAACTAATTCGCATAGCAGTTGTACCGGAAGCAAGAAATAATCAATCATCAGTCGGGAAAGACGACCACGTATAATGTCATCCTCTCATCAATAGTCAACACTATGCACTCTCCCTCTTTAATATTTGCATTGATTAATCCTAATGTGTAAAGGGAGGTTGCCATGGCCACCCCTTCACATCATTTTCGTCTGAAAATGTTCCCTTCTAGCAACTGTCAAGCTGTATGGCTAATCGTTTTATAATCACCACATTCTGCAATAAAAATAATAATAAATAATAAATGTTTAAAGGATCATTATTGCCAAAGCCGTATGAATCAATATGGCGACAAAAACAAGTATGAAATGAAACAATATGGATAATAATTACTTTAAATGTAACATTAAATAATAGCTATCAAAATTGCAACGAATTTTGAGTAACAACATTAAAACGAACAAATCGTCTGCAGCCTCAGAAAATGCCGCCAAAAAACCCACAGAAAATGGTTTTCCAAATAGTAGCACGCACATTGCAGAAAAACAACAAATAAAATAATCTCATATAACACTACATTAAATGAAGTAGTTTAACAAACACAGTCTTTACGTCTGCTGCAATATCATAGTATAATACATTTATACACAATATAACAGTTCTTTGCAAACTAAGTATAAATGATCAAGTATTCTTAAGTATAAATGATCAAGTTCTTTGCAAGTATATCAAAAGTGCTCCTGCTCCGCAATGTAACATCCGAATAGCTATTATCAACGGCGGGCGGCCTTTTCCTTGGATCCTTGCTATCACACGTCCTCGGCTGTGCCTTAACCAGTGACGCATAGAGAATAAGAATTCAGTCGGTATGAGAATAGATGGAATAACACAATCAAATTTTCGCATTTTTCACTCAAAATGGAAACTGATTATATTTGGATTTTTCCCGAATTCCTAAATATCTAACGAAAGCTTAGGTACCACTCACATGGCCAAAGGTTGCATAGTTTTCTTTCAATTTCTGTGCGCATTGGAATTTAGTAACATAGTATGTGATTGTGGTGCCCGCCTGCACTTTTCTAATCAGAAGTATTCTTCTCTGAAATGAGTTTGATGCTTTTACTCTAATGGATATCAACGACCAATTATCAGAAAAATCTTATATTCCTTTGGACTGGATACATGAATTCGTGAATAATATTCTCGATATGATCATTAGTGCGTAATAGTTTGTCACTGCCTTACACGCTACAAAAAACTGCCATGCGTAATACGGGAGTCAAACTCGTAATCCGTAGTTCCTCTCTGGGCTGCTTCCGCCGCAGTGTCAAATACAGTTACAATTGTCAGTGTAAAACCATCATAAATGAAAAGCAACCCCGAAAATAAAATCACAAAATTTCATTTTTTATGTTTGTATATTTGGCATTTTGGATTGACTGTCCGACTTTGCTGGATAGCTAACGTTGTTCCCCATGCCTGGGCCTAGATTATTTCCCACGCTTGGGGGGGGGTAAGAGAGACATGTGGCGAACATGACGTATTTTCTTCCCCCTAACTGTCAAACCCTGCCTGCCTGAGCTTTTCTTCAACACACAGCTACAGAAACTGAGACGATTTGAAAGGGAAGCTACAACTATGTTTTTGCCTCAGCAGGGAATCGAACCCAGAATCACATCGTGGGAAGCTGGTACCTTTCCTATGGGCCATCCTACAGGCGTTTCACTTTTTTAAATTTAAGAAATTTGTATGAAACGTTCGGAGGAGGACACGTATTACGTTTTTGGAGCACACGCGTAGCAAAGGGTCTCTCTCAAGATTTCCTCAATAGATTGGTACAATGTCATCTAAGTCCTGTGTTTCTGTCCCCCAGAGGGTTTTTCCATCTTCTTTTCCTGAGTTATTGAGCAAATATTGAGCGAGTTGTAAACGAAATTATCTGAAATACAAATGCATCAATGTAATTTTTACGAAATGGAAACTATTTGCTTTTATGACAGTCAGTATTGTCTGTAATTTTATGAAACATTAAGCGTCAGAAAAAAATACTTAACTCGTCAGTAACTCAATAGTGACAGACGCCCCGGAAATAAAGCCTAACAACTGAATCGTGACGTCACGACCATAAAAAATTGGAATTCTCAATAGTTCCCGTACAAAGAAGCAACAGCGGAAATATTTTCAATTTTACTAAGTTATCACATGCGGGCGTTACGGAGTTATACATGTTAAACTTCGTTTTTAATTCGTAATACAATTTCACAGTTTTTAGTAACGGGGCATCAATTTCTTTGCCGGAAAATCCACTGCCATGACTACCAGCTGTTTGCAAGCTCTTTCTTCGTAAAAGATTGAAGTATAAGGGATGCAAGAAGAATGATAAAAAAAGGAATACGGCCTCCATTTTGATGGGAGCAAAGCGAACGACTGGCTATGACAAGATGCAGTACAATATTTGAAAAGAAAGATAAATGAAAACTGAGCGGAGAAATGACAGTTGTAATGCTGCTCTATACAGACTATCCCATCAACTACGGACATCCCCAATTATATCTATAATGTACAGAGGGAGGATTTATGGTATCATTTGAAAACATTATAAAAAAAGCGCAATTTCTTGAAAATAAATATTTAGAAAAAAAAAGCTCAACGGAATATGACTGACCCCATAATTCAGTATTGTCCAGCGAAAACTGCATCGCTACTTGAACTGCTCCGTTTAGAAATTACTAGAAAAACCCGGCAGACGTTGTTTTGCCCTTCATCTCCCTCTTTCCCCTCCCATCACCATCTCACTGTCTCTCCCTCCCTCCCTCACCCTGTCCCTGTCTGTCTGTCTCTACCGCTCTCTGTCCTTCTCATTCACATTTACTTACAGATTCTGCTCATCTCTGAGCAGATGAGGTAATATCGGGAAGCGCCGGACCAATAAAAATGTAATAGAATGTTCAAGAAGGTTTCATCCTGTAGATTACGGTGTGAGAAACGTTTCTTTGAAGCCTTCGGCCTCAACATTTTAGTTTTTAAGGCCATAGAACGCATCATTTAGGAGTTATTTAACGATATAGATTCAAAATCCTAGTGAATGTGTTGCGAGTTGCATTTGACGTGAATATTTAGTTTTGTTCCACAGCGCCATGTAGTGGACTTACAACAGATTTAACAACACATAAACCTTCTCGGTGAAAAAGTGGATGTTGGCATCTATACCGTGTGCAAAGATTGTGGGCCGCATGTAACCTGGAATTGGCAGTCAATGCATGTCCTCAAGTGCGTCGACGTGCCGCAGGGGATGGGCGACGGGGCACGAGGTCGGCGTGGGCGGGTGCCGGAGGAAACTGCGCAGAGGCGGCGCGGGACGGCGCGGGGCGGCGCGGGGCGGCGCGGGGCGGCGCGGGGCGGCGCGGGGCGGCGCCCAGCTGGACGCGGCCAAGCGACTCGTGGGCGGTGCCGGTCCGCGGCCCGGCGCCCCGATCGCGGATCTGCTCCAGTGGCCAGGGGCGCGGCCGCGAGGGCTTGCTCTTTCCGGAGCAGCGGAACAGGGCGCAGCGGAGCGCTGCGCCGCCCGGAAGAGCGGGTGGGTGGGGTCAAGAGGACGAGTGGGGGACGGGAGGGCGGGGACGAGTGGGCGGGGACGAGTGGGCGGGGACGAGTGGGCGGGGACGAGTGGGCGGGGACGAGTGGGCGGGGACGAGTGGGCGGGGACGAGTGGGCGGGGACGAGTGGGCGGGGACGAGTGGGCGGGGACGAGTGGGCGGGACAAGTGGGTGGGGACGAGTGGGTGGGGACGAGTGGCCGGTGAAGGGAAGGAAAATTAGCGGGTAGTCGAAAGGGCGAGTGGGTGAGCACGAGGGGGTGAGTGGACGGGAGCGAGAAGGGGAGTGGACGGGGACGAATGGAAGCGTGGACGGGGACGAGTGGAAGCGTGGGTGGGAACAAGAGGTCGAGAGGGCGTAAACAAAAGGACAGGTGGGTGGGGTCAGGAGGAGAGTGGTCGGGACGAGAGGCCGGGTGGTCGGGGATGATGAAATGATCTGTAGGCGGGGAAGAGTGGGCGAGTGGATGGGAACGAGTGAGTGGGCGGGGAGGAGACGGGGTGTGGTTATTCAGGCGGGTTCGACAGGGTGTGTTCGGGAGGGGGTTGAGGCGGTGTGGGAAGCTAGAGGACGTGTAGGTAGATTAAGACGAGAGGGAGGGTGGGAGGGTGGGTGAGTGGGCCGTGACGAGAAGAGAAGCGGGGACAAGAGGACGGGGCGGCGGGTGTAGGCGTGGGCTTTGGTCCGCCGCGGTCGAGTGGGCGTCCTCTGGCGTGGGCGGCGCGGACGCCGCCATCGCCTCCACCACCGTCGTCTCCTCCCGGTGGCCCGCGCTCGACGCCCGAGGCCTATTAACGGGCGTCCGGTTCGGATGCGCTCCACGAAGTAGTTCGTTGACATGGAACTGGCGTAGAGATCACTGCTCCACTTTTCTTTACCAATACTTCGCAAAAGAACTATTTACTGTAAAACGTAAGTTATTGTGTGTAAGTTACTGTAAAAACTTTACTAACTGAAGATCGAAGAAATGGTACTTGAGGAAAAGCAATAGATAGTTGATTTTCTCCATACAATATTTATTCATTGTTCATAATATTTTCATTTTAACGTTCCAAATCTTTCGTTTTGATATTGTAAAAAATGAAAAAGTCAGTATAAATTAAATGACGTGAGCAAACGCCGATATCTACAACTTCAACACTCGCCGCAGGAATCATATTCATTAGGAGATATTATCTCCAGCTCACTACAAAAAATTCACATACAATATATTTGCATTGTTTTATATAACTTTGCTAGATGACATTAAACGATTAAAATCGATACAAACGTGTAAGTCCCATTTACAAACTTCTCTGCTGCTTAATAGTTTCTGTACAATGCGAGACTATACCAAACATCAAAAAGGTAATTAATACTAATTTTAACCTCAGCTTCTGGACCAATGATAAGGTCTTGATAAGGTTTATCATTCAGTTTCCTTGATCCCTTGAGAAAATGCTCAAATGGACCCTCGTTTTGCTTCTGGACATAAATGTAACTTCGTTACCTGTGAACGTCTTCTAGAGGTTAGTATGAAATATAGTTATTCAAATTATTGTTCTCCATATTGTCGTGGCAGAAATATATTCCTTCACGAAGAACATGATTAAGGATAATAACCCAGCTGAATAGCTGATTTGCCTGTGAAAATAGATATTATTACATCCGAGCGAATATTTTGATAACAATTCTCGCCAAAATCGCTCATTTCTTTCTATATTCAGAATTCAACTTGTATAAGGTTTAGGGGAGAGATCCCAGAATTAAGAAAAAGTGCACAGAATACACTTCTGGCCGTAGCTCATCCAACACAGTTTTTGCTTTTGACGTAAAATAAATGAATAAAAGACCTCATAAGGAAAGTGAATATTAAAGATTTCTCAGTTCATTTTTCATAATAGCTGGTTACGATAATCGTGGGTTCTCATTTACCGTCAGGATGTTCTTGAGAGAACACATATGTAAATAGTGTATCAAGAAATTGATCCTATGAAAAAATTTCGTTGATCAATGAAATACGCAAACAGTGGGTTTTAAGACATTTATTCAATTATGATCTGTAAAATGACAGTACTCAGACTTCCACGAAATCACACATGTCACCTACAAAATAATTTACGTGCAAAATTAGGATGATCAAAAGAAGGCCACAAAGACACTTCTCAGGATTCTCAAAATTCGGGGCCGAGGTTACTTCGTCAAAGGCAAAGACGAACATTCACGGAGACTCATTTGGCAGCCTTCAACACAGCTACTCTTTCTGTCCTGTGTAAGAGTTGTATACTTTTGTTGCCATATTACAAATTGTTGTTTCAAGCTGGAAAGACAAATATTTTTTCTTTAACCTGAGCCAAATTGTGCTTGTCATATTTTATTTGAAGTACAAAAAAAAACAACTGCACTGATATGATTTTCCTTTATTTTTAATTCATGTGTTTTTACTCAACCAAATTCAAACTTCCAAAATTACCAACTTAACTGTTTCGATTTACACCAAAAGTGAAGAAAACTTTTCTCTCGTTTTTTTGGAAAAGAAACCACAGCTTGGACGGCAAAACCAAGGTCAGCGACAATCCGGATATAATGGACAAATTAATCGGGCTTAAAACACTGTATTTCCACGGCAGTAATGTAATTCAAGTCTTTGTGAGATACATTTGAAAGAAAAATATCTAATCCAGAGCATTATACTAATTCAATATGGAAGTAATTCTGAAAAACAAAATCATTTATTAATAATGCTAAATACTTTCGGAAGGTACACAGATATGTTGATATCGGCATTGAACGATTGTTCGTATATTTGAGAGTATCTGATATTTTCTCAGCAAGATTTTCCCAGTGAACGTGGGTCGTGAGTGAATGTCCGGATAATCCGGTTTCTGAGAAGTTCCTCAATATTCTTGACCGAGAAGCTAACTTTTCGAAACAGGTTCATTTGAGGCCGGTGACTCTAGATGAGGCGTTATTGCATTCATGCAATTTACTATAAAAAGACAAACTAAAGGGAAGTAATAGAACTAGGGTAGTAATCGTGCGATTGAACTTTCTGACTAAGGTTCATGACGTGGTTAGATCAATAGTATTGGTTGCTCTGACCACACATTCTCCTTCCCTCAATATTACCACAGATCCAACGTCAGAAGATCATATTCAGATATATAACTTGTGTCATAAATGGTACCAAATGTTGATCTTTTGAAGCAATTATGCCTCACTGATCTCTTGCACTGCATTAATTAATTTTAAAGAGTACATTTTACGATTTGGGGTATTTTTGTTTTATTTTCATTTTGATTGTCTTATGCATAGCTCCATCAAAAAGCAATGGCGTTTCCCCTTCTGCATGTTTTCTGTGTACAAAAATTCAAAAACTTTTCATTAAAAAAGGAAATTAATGAAGATACAACAGCACATACTTTCTCGTGTTGTTTCTAACTTGAAATTTTCGAAAGTTCAACGAAACTGAGACCATTTTTAAGCGCCCTTTGCTCTATCCGTAAAAAAATGGAGCCGATTTTTAGAAAAATCTTATTATCTGCATTATTTTCCAGAAAGAATTACGCGAATTGTAGTCTTTTTTTTAAGAAATTGCTCATCTCCGTATTTAAACATCTAATTAAAAGAACAGATTTCAATAACAAAAAAATCTTACCTGAAAATTGTAGATTTGCAATGTTATTTTTTTGAAATCTTTGAGAATAGAGAGTTCCCACAAAAAAGGATTTGGGCTATTTTTTAAGTGTCCAATGCTCTATGTAAGGCGAGAAAATTTTAAAAATTGCTTTCATTTCACACAATATTATGTACAAACTACTAATAATTTCAAAATATTGTTCGTGATCTTATTTCAAGGGCTGTATTTGAAGAACATATTTCATTAAAAAACGTTATCTTCAGTTTTGAAGAAAGACGCCAGAAAAACTTTAACTTTTAGAATTTTCAAATATTCAGTGTTCAACGGAAATACGACCTGGGTCATTTTTAGAGCGCCTTTTGCGTTATCTGAGAAAAAATTGTAGTAAAAAATTGGAGCCATCGTTAAAGCTTCGTCTAGATGTACCCCCAAAAATTGAAATATCCATTTCTTATTTGCAGTGCCTCGGTTTCCTTCAGATTGATCGGGGATATAACTAGGGAGCACCTCGAACGGTAAGCACTACCGATCTTCTGCTCATGCGCAGTTCAAGTTTCGCATCACTTTAGTGCATCTGTGCATGCGCAGAAGGTCGATAGTGCTTAACGTTCGAGGTGGCAAAAACTCCCTCATTACGAACAAAACCCCTGAACGGTATACGCGCTAGCGTTGATCACAGATGGACAGACGGACGGACAGGCAGCAGACGTGAATTGATTTTTCGGTATTATGGACATGAAAAAAACCTGATTTCTGAATAGACAATGTAATAGAGAATGTACATTACTACTTACAACATTTATCCACTTTTACATACCAGGGCACGGCAAAACGAGTTTTTCGGTCTAAAAATCACCGATTTTCGCTTCACGATTAATACTTACGTAGTATGTCAAGATTGTAATAACGTAGAATCTAATGAAAGTGCAGACATTCATTCCGTATATATGAAGATTTGTAAATTTCTTGATTAACAATGGACAGACGTTCTACAGAAGACAGAAGATAGTTCCAACTGGTATAGTTAAAAACAAATCTAAATGTTACATGCTCCTTAATGTTGTTGGTCGCCTTTTTTGAAAATAAATGTTAATTTCATTCCATTCTGATTACTATCTTAAATTTCTTAGTTCCTATCTCTTTTTACGGGCTGAAGTTTTAAAAAGTATGTTGAACATCTATTATTAGAAATGCAAAATAAGAAGTCATTAATTGAAACATGAGCGTGCAGTTTACTAATAATATGCAGGAAACAAAATCAAGCCATTGTCATCGGTTTTGTGTCTACAGACTTTTGCATTCCCACGAAATTGTTTACACTTAACATGTGCACTTTAAAAATTATACTCAACGACATTTACTCTGACAATTACTAAGAAAAACAATAAATAAGAAAAACATTGTTTTGAGGGTTTAGAGAAAACCTTTTTGAGAATTATAAAAGAGACAAAAACATAAGCAAATTTCAAAAACACAAGCAAGGTCAACTTTATTATTCATAAATATACAATTTATATAGCATATTTACAACATTTTTTTCCATAATAATAGTTTTGAACCTTTTCCAATTAGGTATTTCTTCCAGTTTCTCTTGAATCCTAATTTGAATGAGCATTTGGTACATTGCCCCCCCCCCATTCAAGATAACGATTTTCTTCTTACTTATTTTCGAACTTTTCTTCCTACCTCAAAAGCTTCATACATTTTTACTGTAAATAAAGAAATTTCAGTATGTAATGATCAAAAGGCATCCTGATTGCCAAAAATTATATAAGATTCTCACAGATATTTCGTTCACGAGAACAGAAATGCTTAATAAGTTGTAGATTTTAACTGAAAGGCAATATCACTCGCACTTTTCGCCAGATTCCCCCGTTTCAATCGAGCAGACTACCGTAACGCTTCGGGATAAGTGAGACTAATCGAAGCGATGCGAATTAACTTGAAAACGAATGGTTGTTTCCATGGTCAGTGACCAAGGTCGTCACGCCATAACAAGTGGCGAGAAATTACATCGTGGTCGGATTCAAGCCACGAAACGAAAGGTTTGAAAAAATAAATTATACGACATTCGTACATTCAACGGTATATGCGGTTTATCGAACTCCGAAAATGTGCAATAATAATAATAATAATAATAATAATAATAATAATAATAATAATAATAAATGTTAAAAGGTTTTTGGCTTAAAAGGGGAAGAATGAAGCCAGAATCGAAAGCACTTGTAACAGCTGCCCAAGATCAGGCCTTGAGACATTATGATAAGGCGGTTCTCAAAATAATGCCTGATAAATGCCGCATTTGTCAGGAACACGTAGAAACCATTGATCATATTGTCTCAGCTTGTCCAATCCTAGCAAAGACCGAATACATGAAGAGACACGACAGGGAGTGTAGCTACCTCCACTGGCAGATCAGTACCGCCCTCGAAGTTCCGAACACATGACCCAAGTGGTCCGAACACTCACCAAAACCGGTGACGTCTGTTGGATTGTGTACGATATTGTACGACCAACAAATTCAAACTGATCACACGATAGCAGCAAACAAACCGGATATAGTTATCCGGGATTTGTCGAAAAAATCGTGTTTACTTATCGATGTTGCTGTACCTTGCGATCAAAACGTCGCGTCGTTACCAAGGAGGCAGAGAAACGTCTTAAATACAAGAGTTTGGAAATCGAGATCAACCGAATGTGGGGCGTAAAAGCACAGGTCGTCCCGATAGTTATCGGAGCTCTGGGATTTGTTCCGCAAAATTTGAGTAAGAACTTGTCTAAACTCCCTGGTAATTCAAAAGACTGGGAAGTGCAAGAAATTGCTTTATTTGGAACAGCCCACATTTTGCGCAAAGTATTGTAGAGGTACTGACAGTCACCGGATCTGCTCCTTAGGTAGTTGGTTGCAACCTGGAGTAGATTTTATATTCAGCCGACTCATAACATCTTTAGTCGTGATGTAATGAAATAATAATAATAATAATAATAATAATAATAATAATAATAATAATAACTCCACCTAGGGAGTACACGACCTTGGAGTTGGTGGTGGAGCTTGAGTACCCCCATGAGCCTGAGAGCTATGTCAGTGGTAGCCTAGCTACCGGTAGGGCCTCCCTTGCTGAATAGGTTGAAGGTGAGGGGTCAGACGAAGAAGTACTCCATTTTGAGGAGAGTGGGGAGTAAGCAGAGGGGGAAGGGTCATGAACCTTTGGACTTCCTGTTATCGGCCCATGGAGGGTACAGGAGAGAAACTGGGTTGGCACACCAGGCCACTGATTAGAGTGGAGGCCCGAACCTTGCATTAGCCAGCGAAGGAGGCTGCCTTCAGCAGTCAGTGAAAATCCCGTAGGGTTTAGTAATGCCGACTGGCGATCGGAGGGACCCCTTGCTGGGCCCTGCGGGGGGATGCCCCGAGGCCACTGTGGGTCGCAGTAACGGATCGCAGGAAACAACCCAAAGGTTAAATGTGATCTGTGAACTCGAACTTGCTACCTGCGAATCTTCACTTGAAACCAATGAGCAAAATGAATAGAACAAGCAATGTAATGAACCTTAACGTGCCTTGTTCTACCAATGTCCCATACCTGCTCAGAAACCGAGCTAATGTCACCTTGTCGACATCTGGCTATCCCACGGATGTTAGTCCCAGGGACCCAGAGCCGGCAGTAGCTCGAAGCCATCGTCAGAGATGGACCCGGGATGAATTAATGGAGGTGATGTGGTGCTTTTACTATGCAAAAGCGAAAAATGGGGGCTCAGAAATAGAAGTTTTTAAGATATGGAGAGAGCGGAACCCAGATATGAGACCTACCCTAGACTCAAAGAAGCTTGCCAGTCAACGACGATACATACTCAGCAGTGGAAAATTCACATCAGAACAACTTGCAGACATCCAGAGAAACGCAGAGTATGTTCATCAATCAAACCATCCACATGACGAACATTTAGAACCATCTAATATCCCTGAAAACGATGATCCCCTTCAAGGTTCATCTCTTCCAAATGAAACATTCGTCAGTGGTGAAAATTCATCTGGCCATGCGTCACACGATAAGGACATGATGCGGAACCTCCTCCGACGCGAGATAGAGCGAGTTCGTCTACTTCCATTCGAATCTCGTGCATCGTTGAGGAGAATTTACGAAAATGCTAAAGTTAAGAGAGTGATAGAAACAGCGAATTCTGTCTTAAATGAGGTTGTACAGGCCTCAAGTAGAGATCTAGATATTACTGAAATCAATCACATCGTGTATGCAACTGGATATCTAGTATCTCAGATAATCTTGGGGCCAGCCAAGAACACCGATGGCCGACAGCCAGACAGAGTAAAAAGCTCCGTACCTTCATGGATGAAAAGAATTATGAAGCGGATAGCCGACACACGGCGTGAAATATCACTCCTAGCCGAGGCATCTTCTAAGTCAAACCACACGTATAAAGTTCAACAAAAAATACTCCATGTTGAACAAAAATTCCTAATTGACAATGACACAACAAGGCTAATGGTAGCTGAAAAGCTAAAAGAAAAAATCCAAGCATGGGCTCAACGAATAAGACGGTACAAACGTAGAATCGATTTCCGTGTACAGAACCGGTTGTTTGAAACAGACGCGAAGAGATTCTATCGCAGTCTGACTCAAAAACCGAACGGCAATGCTGCCCCTCCTTCAAAAGATGACGTCGAAACATTTTGGTCAGGAATCTGGGAGGAAACCAGATCGTACAACAAAGACGCATCGTGGCTCCAATCTGAAGTTGATGCTGCCAATGGACTCGTGGAAACAGAGGAACATGTTCAAGAATTCTCGAAAGAGGACCTATGCCAAACAATTAAGAATATGGGAAACTGGAAATCCCCTGGGGTTGATAAGATCCAGATTTATTGGATTAAGAAATTAACAGCACTACATTCTCATCTTGCAAAGGCTGTTAATAAAATTTTAGAAAACCCTAACGAACTCCCCGAATGGCTCACTCGCGGCATCACGTATTTGCTACCCAAAGGAGGAGACAGCTCTTTGGCGAAGAACTACAGGCCAATTACTTGCCTGCCAGTAATGTACAAACTTATAACTGCAGCCATTGCTGACAAAATGTATAGGCACCTAGAGAAGAACCATCTGTTGCCAGTTGAACAGAAAGGATGTCGTAAAGGTTCCTATGGCTGTAAGGAAATCTTGCTTCTGAATAAAATAATTTTGAATGATGTAAAGAAACGAAAACGTAATTTAAGCATGGCTTGGATTGACTACCAGAAAGCCTTTGACAGTGTACCACACGATTGGATTTTGAAGACCCTGGAGATCTATCGATTTCATCCTAGACTTGTTGAGTTTTGCAAGGCTAGTATGAAGTCGTGGAGTACCAGGTTACTAATACACAGCGGAAAGGGAGTAGTAGAAACCAGAAGTATTCAGATTAACAGGGGAATTTTTCAAGGAGATTCACTATCCCCTCTGTTGTTTTGCATTAGTTTGATTCCTCTATCAAGACAGCTGTCGCACACTGACTTTGGTTACAAGCTCCATGGTGATGAAAGGCCTGTATCACATTTATTTTACATGGATGATCTTAAAGTGTTTGCTAAGAATGAAGCGATTCTCTCCCAAATGCTGTCTGTCATCAATGAATTTAGCAATGACATCTGCATGAAGTTTGGTCTTGACAAGTGTGCAAAAGTCAACTTAAAAAGAGGCAAAATGACAACGTCAGAGAACATTGAAGTTGATAGACACACTGTGATTCAAGATCTTGAGCCAGGTAAAACTTACAAATATCTGGGCATTGAAGAATGTGAGACCATCTCGAACGACACAATGAAAGAGAGAATTCGCAGGGAGTATTATAGACGAGTGAGACTTGTCCTGCAGTCCGCTCTGAACTCAAGGAATAAAATATCAGCAATAGGTAGTTTGGCGGTGCCTGTAGCCGAATACAGTTTCGGACTAGTAGACTGGACTGAACAGGAAATTCGCATCATGGATCGAAAAACCAGAAAACTGCTTACAATGCATCATGTCGCCCACCCCCGAGCTGATGTACATAGACTTTATGTTTCACGTAAGGAAGGAGGAAGAGGCCTGAGACAAATTGAAGCCTCCTGGCACAATGCAATAACCGGGATGGGAAAGTATGTAGTCAGCCATCAAGATGACCCACTAATGAGGCAGGTCATGAAATCTGACCGAAGAATGGGAAACAGAGGCATTGTAAGTGTAGCAAGAAGCATTGCGAACAAGACTATGCAAGACACCCAGAATGACAGAGACACTGAACTTCTGATGCTACTTAACATGAAATTTGAGACACAGAAAATGTTAAAGAAATCGTGGAGAGACAAACCACTCCACGGACAATACCTAAAAAGAATGGACAAGGTGCAGATCAATAAATATCAATCATTTATGTGGCTTAAAAGGGGAAGAATGAAGCCAGAATCGGAAGCACTTGTAATAGCTGCCCAAGATCAGGCCTTGAGAACACGACATTATGATAAAGCGGTTCTCAAAATTTCCCAAGATGATAAATGCCGCATCTGTCAGGAACACGTAGAAACCATTGATCATATTGTCTCAGCTTGTCCAATTCTAGCAAAGACCGAATATTTGAAAAGACACGACAGGGTGTGTAGCTACCTCCACTGGCAGGTCTGTACCGCCCTCGAAGTTCCAAACACATGCCCCAAGTGGTACGAACACTCACCGAAACCGGTGACGTCTGTTGGATTGTGTACGATATTGTACGACCAACAAATTCAAACTGATCGCACGATAGCAGCAAACAAACCGGATATAGTCATCCGGGATATGGAGAAAAAATCATGTTTACTTGTCGATGTTGCTGTACCTTGCGATCAAAACGTCGTTACCAAAGAGGCAGAGAAACGTCTTAAATACAAGAGTTTGGAAATCGAGATCAGCCGAATGTGGGGCGTAAAAGCACAGGTCGTACCGATAGTTATCGGAGCTCTGGGATTTGTTCCGCAAAATTTGAGTAAGAACTTGTCTAAACTCCCAGGTAATTCAAAGGACTGGGAAGTACAAGAAATAGCTTTATTTGGAACAGCCCACATTTTGCGCAAAGTACTGTAGAGGCACCGATAGTCCCTAGATCTACTCCTTAGGTAGCTGGTTGCAACCTGGAGTAGATTTTATATTCAGCCGACTTATAACATCTTTAGTCGTGATGTAATGGAAAAATAATAATAATAATAATAATAATAATAATAATTGTCACCGCCCGGTCACCCTATTGGAGAGGCAATTACGTCGGATATATGTTTCACAGCAGTAAATGTATCCAAGCAGTGACCTTGCTCCTGAGTAACCAATGTATTTGAATAACAATTAGCTACTAGTGTATGCACATTACACGCAGTCTCGGCACTTACTATTTACTGCACATCACTTGAGGTAGAATTATTGCATTATCTCGCATCTTTTTGCCTGATATAAGAAAGAATTTAATATTGCATATGTAGTGTTTTCAGATCTCAGTAGTTATCTTAGATAAATTAACTACATTGTTGATCAAAATTCTTCAGCAAAGAGTTGCTGTAACATCTTCGCCGACATACAGAGTCTATGGGATCTTCTAACGTAGTGTTTCACTTTTTTTTAGGTTCAGTTAATAATTCTCAATTCTACTCATCAGAGTATACCTATTGCTACATATCGTCACCATAACAATTGTACATGTGATTACTTGTGACAAATGGTGGATAAATATCCTGGTTCTCCTTTATATTATAATAGCTGTCGGGGTCCGCTTTACCGAAACTTCATAAGAGAGAAATAAGAATGTGCTGAATACAAGATTTCTTAACGAAATATAGAACACACGTTATTGAGCTAAGTCAAAATCCATCTCTTCTACTCCTCTCTCTTGTTTCATTCTGTTTTCTTTCTTCTTCGACTTTTTCTTTCTCTTCTCTTTCTACATTTTCCCCCTTCTTTTTACTTCTTTTTCCTCTCCTCTTTCGTCTTTTTCACCTTCCTTCTTATTTATTTCCTTCCTATTTTATTCTTCCTTTCCTCTTACCCTTCTCCTTCTTCGTCATTTCCTTGCTCTTCCAGCTAATGTCATAGAGAAAGAGAAAGTTTTAATGTCGCAAGAGAATTGCAGGGTTTGCTGCAATACGAAGCACGTAACTCGGAAACCTCAAGCGGATTGCTTAAAAAAATAACTGACAGCGATTCGCGAAGTCAGCTAAATTTATTAATCCATTATTTAGGAAGAGAAAATATGCATCTACTATCCAGAAGCATAGTGATGGATCACCTCAGCAGTGGATGTAGGCTTTTGTTGAGTTCATTGTTCCTCCTTATCTTCTCTAGTATTTCATCTTACTTTTAAACGATATGTGTGTCTTAATTCTCTCACGCTCTGGCAACAGTTAAAATACTATTCTCTAAATAACTAATTTTTTTATAAGAACACAACAATTAGAATTCAGTTAAACACATAAGTGGCCTTTGTGTTATTTTTCAGAGATTATTATTGGTTTATCGCTATTATTATATTCTCGATAAAGATTATCACTTCGGATAACGATAGTAAAATGCATGTGTTAAACGACACTCGTGAGACGAAGTGAATCGAAGACGAGTGGATCTAAAGATATTCTTCAAGCTAAGAAGCGCTTGTTGATGTGAACGCATTTACTGTGATGTATTTCTTTAACTCGCGTTGTATTGTGTATTTTCGATTTCTTGTTTTTAATACATTTGCAGTCGGTACCATAACAAGATAGCTGCGTGCGTCCAAAAATGAACGACGGCATAATATCATATAAATCAGTCGATGACTGAAAATAATGCTAGTGTACTTAATTTTTTCATTAAACATTTTTCTCTTCTTCACTTTGTTATTTGAACAGATTAATATAGTAACAGTTGGTAACAATTCTTTATAAAATATGCTGTCGCACTTTGCCCGCCAAAAAGAGTAGACTAGTGTGAACGTTGGAGCAAATTAAATAGATTTGTGGCTTCTAACATATGACCTTGAGGAACGAAATCCAATGACGCACGTTATCGATTTTTGTTTCTGTGTTTAACCTTGATGCAATATTTTTAGGTCATGATACTTTATACAATTAGCGTGTTTCTGAACAATGAGAACGTTTGAGTTTCCTTATGCATTCATAAAAGTAGGTCTCGGAAATGAAGGAAGCAGTGTTTTGACTCCCGATAATTTCCTTGTCTGAAGTCCCCTTAAAGAGGCCTTTTAATCCAACAGGAGTGATTTAGGCGAGTAAACAATCATGTCGCGTGTCAGAACGTAATTTCACAGCCAGGTTAGATTCGATTGGATTCTCCCCTAAAACAAACATCTAAGGTACTGTGACAGGGCAAACTGGCCACGTGAAAGCGGCGGAATAATAATGACCCATTAACGGTATTTTCCTCTCGAAGATATTGTAAAGTTCATGTGCATGAAATTGCTGTTGTATTCGTACTGAAATCGATGTATGAAATGTGACATAAAAGAATCCGTAAATGTGTTTTCTGAATTGAAATCGTTTAAAGCTATTTTCAATCACACCGGGAATCAAACCCGAGTCTCTTGATTTACGCAATTGGCCTGACCAGTGAACTAGCGAGACGAAAAGTGCTTGAAATAGTTTATTAGCTCTGCTCGATTCCTCATTATTGTTACTCGGTAGCCACCACTCTTTTACCAAGATCAATAAGCAATTACATCGGAAATATGTTCCGTACACTGTATACATGTATACATACCATGCATGTTGTTTGCTTGTTACGGGGTAAGAATTAAGTTGGTAATTACTGCTTTGAACAATTTAAATTATTGAATGCAATTGCTATACAGTAACAGGGTCAAATAATTGTGTTTCTTTATTTTACTTTACTTTACTCTTTAGTTTCCTTGAATACCACAATTCCCACCTTACCCTTTTACAGTAGTACATGGATATATGCGGATTTCTCGTAATTAGCTGTTCAACCGACTTGCTGGATATGATTCCTACGATGCTGTAATTATAAATATCTGAATTGCATGAAAATATATTCCCACCTTTAAGTCATATTTGTCAAAAATTACCAATTTGTAAATAAATAGCAAAGGAAATGATAACATTCCAAGCTCAATGATGAGAGATTTTCATGAATCATGTGGATGACATTTCCACATTATTCGTAGATTTCTTCTGCAATTTACACGTTTGGGCTCAATAGGATGTTTTCCCAGTAAATGTCACACAGTCAACATTCATAAAAAATACGAAACAAGCTGCGTGAAAGGTGACTGAATTTGAAACAATGCACAATGCGTAATGTAATGAACCTCATTTAATTTTCAATTAATTTATGTTCATATTCCATTTGGGGTTTAATGAATCGAGGGAGCCAGAAATTTTCTTACTTTAATATAAACCAATTTTATATTATTTATTTTCAATGACGCAAGTAAGTATTTTGAAATGCAAAGTTAATTAAAATCGTTTTTCCTCCCTTTGCTTTGTAAATACGAAACAATTTGAAATTTCTGAAATCGAACTATTTATTATTTTTCAAAGAATATTCATATTATCAGTGAAGATACCTGTTTTTTTTCTTTCTAACGGACGAAGACATATCGTTTACATATAAAACAAAGGGGGACAAGGGGACAATCCTGTGAGATCTCATGCACAATTGGAAAGAATCAAAAGAAGAATATATAATTTTCTTTCATGCCAGTACGGTATTTCTAGTTTTTTAGATCAATGTTTTAAAGTGCGAAGATGTTCAATCTAGGGCAATGCGCAAATTCCATATGAACGTAATTTTGAAAGCAAAACGATATGGTCATGACATCAAATGCTTTCAAAAGATCTAAAAATATTCTAACAGGTGCTTGATATTGATACATTGATGAAGCAATACCATTACAAAAAGAAACTAGTGGTGCTAAAGCTGCACATTATTTCTCCCGTTATTTGTAACGTCTACGCAATTTTGTAACAAAACACGAACGTCCAAAAGTGTTTTCAACTAGGAAAATTTTTTCTTAGCAGTAGGATTCGAATTCAGGTCCTTGGAGATAACCCGCCAGCCACATTATTTCTACACCACCAGCCTCAAGCCTATACACAACCTTCCCGGCGCTAAAAAAAAGTTGAACGTTTACATTTGCAATTTTAAAAAAATAAAAGATTTTTATGATTTTTATTATTTAATATTTTTAGTATATTTTATATTTTATATTTTAATTATTTTTACTTTTATATTACAGATTTCATTTACGCAAAAAAACACATGATCATAAGTGTAGATTGGCAATGTTTTAATAATATTCGAAAAATACAAAGAGTTCGTAGAAAATTGAACCTCCACCATTTTTAATAGTTATTTGCTCTATCCAATGAAAAAAATTAAAGAAAAAATTTGACCCGTTTTCGAGAATGTTTTTTATAAATTCATTTCAAACAAACCCTTCCGCGAAAACTACTTGTTTTCTTTTCTTTTAAACATTTTTCATAATCTTACTTAAGAATTAATTATTTAGAATCGATTTCAAATATCTATAATCAATATTGAAATTTTGCAATGTTATTTTTTTGCATTTTTCAAAAGTATGGAGTAAGCAGAAAATTTCGGCCTTCGTACAATTTTTAAGCTTCCTTTGCTTAGACTTTGCTTAGACTTTGCTTAGACTTTGCTTAGAAAGACACGAGGAAAAAAATGAAGATAAAATTTGTAGCCGTGAAGAGCAGATAATTGTTTAAAAATTGTCTATATTTTATGGAAAATTACTCGAAAAGTACTCGATGTACTTTCAAAAAATTGTACATCACCTAATTTAAAGATCTCCATTCGAAGAACAGATTCTGTTAAATAATCTCTAACTTCTATATTGCAGTTGTAGGAACACGCCGAAAAAATTCCAAGCTTTTGCAATTTTCGAAAATGCACACATTGCCACAAAAATAAGACCCATGCCATTTTTATGCGCCCTTTGGAAGGAAAACGGTTAAAGAAGTAATGTTTAGCCATTTTTAGAGATGTTTGCAAACGTTAAAGCTTCATGTAAAGTACTGAAAATCAAAAGACCCATTTCCAACTAGCAGGGCCTCGAGTTCGTCCAGATGGATTGAGGAATATCAATTTCTGAGAAAATCGTTTGGACGGTTTACGCGGTAGCGTTGATCATGGACAGACAAACGTTTGCCGTCAAACATTGTTTCGGCATCAAGGACGATCAAAACGTGGATTCAGACTACAGAACGTTTAGGGGAAGTAATTTACTACTCATGCATATTTGAAGAAGATTTTCCAATTCCATTTTTTCAATATAATAGCCCTGTAAAATGTGTTTTCCGTATGTGTCCCATGTAGCCGTGACAGGATGATATCGAAGGCGATGGTTAAGCTGCAGTCGTCCTCTTCTTAAACTCTGGTTTTTATTGTTTGACAGGACCAGGAAATCTGACTGCGTCCATACATGACCCGCCAAACACCACACCATGATGAGTTGCCTAAGTATCAGGGGCATATGTTGTTTAACGCTACCAGTGGCGGTAAGATACATTAATTTACCATAGGCTACGGTGGTTAAAAAAAGAACCCTACACTTATCAAGGGGTTTAATTTTTTACCTGGAAATGGAGGTCTGTACTCCGGAAAAAGTATTGCAAACTAATCACATAATTAATGACGTATAATTAGAATGAATTTCAATAACAAATTTATTTTTTGAACAGTTATATTGAGAGTGATCACTTTTTTCATAATTTCATAATTTTTTATAAATAAGTTTTAACAAGTTCATTTGTCTCTTTGAATGAATCAAATTTGTTGAATCGGATACTCAACCACTGCGATCCTTCTTGTCTGATTCTTGAACTAATATGACTTGAATTGAAGTACACTCTCCATCATCATCATATATGTTACCATTTTCGTTGAGTAAATATCACTACATCGCTGCTCCGCCGCAGATATGCGATTATAAATGATTCAGAGATTATGTTTTTGTAAATACGACAGGAGTTACCACCTGAACATTGCTTTCCTTCTGTCTTTCATGGCTGTATATGTTTATTAACAAAGCGAGTTGCCATGGCTGTGATTGTACAAATACACATGTTGGCCGGGAAGCCGCACTCTCACACTCTCCAAACAATTTCAACGTAAAAAGGAACCACAATTCTCAGAAGAAAATCTCTCTCTCTTTAATGGAATTAAACATGTCGAATGTATAATTTCGTTGTATGAAATTTCCAACATGTTCATTGGCATATAGTAATGATCGTCAATAGCCTTGCATGCCCTGAAAGTTTGCAACATTTATCCTGAGAAAGCCTGTAATCATTCATTCTCCCTTCTCCCGACAACTAACGCCATTGTATGCCTTTTAAAATCGGAGAAGGATGACGGTCATAAACATCTTTGATACTGAGCATAAACATCTTTGCTGGTCTTGTGTTTATGTTGTCGATTGATACAACCAGAACCAACACGATAGCACAAGTGTGGAAACAATGCGACAATAAGAGGGCTTCACAAATTTCAGTGGCAGATCTAAGGAGTCACGGATCATCGACTCCCCAAAGGCTTAATGTAAAATCGAAAGTAATTGGCAAAAAGAAGAAAGAAAGCGAATTATACATGCCGGTGAATACGTAAAAAGGAACTGTAAATAAAATAAAAGGACTGAATGACCTGAAGGTAAACGAAGAATTAAACTTCACAAATGCTTTATCGCGACAGGGACAAGGCATTTCCGTTTAGAGTGTCTAGGTATGCCTGACAACCCCTATCTTTATTCCTTACATTAATAGTGTGCTTCGGCTGACACACCTTCGTCGCACTTTCGTCGCTTGCACACTGCATGCGAGCCCACGATACAGTTTCTCACTAAACCAGGTGCCAATGGAGAGGTAATTAAAACCAGTGATAATTAAAATTACTGGACAATTTAACTGATACACCCATTAGCTTTTCAATTACTCGGAAATGCTCTTGCTGACATTTCGTTTTTGAAATCTAATATTACCGCGCTCAAAATCATCACCCTCTTTTGCATATTGTTAAATATAAATACTTTGTTTTATTTAACCAAGTTATTGCAATAAATCGATATGTCAACACACACGCGTACGCAATCGAAAAAAGAATTAACAGAGACGGAAATAAGATACAAATTAAAACTAGACGTGCTACAACAGCATATACTTCCTTGTATTATTAGTAACTTTTGTAATTTTCGTTCATGGAAACAAGAACCATTTCTTAAAGGTTCTTTGCACTATCCGACAAAAATATTTAAAGAAAAAAGTTAAGGTCATTTTTTAGAAAAATATATATTGCTTTACTTCGAGTAAAATTACGCGGAAATTAATCGTATTTCCATAAAGTGATACCCTTACGCCAATACATATTTTTTATACACGATTTCATTTAAGAAAATTCTCTATCATAAATATTCTATTTTTTCAATATTAATATTTTGCAATTTTCGAAAATACATAGTTAACTGATAATGGAATCAGCTCCCCAAGCGATCCTTGCTTTATTAAAAAAAATAAAGAAACTAGTAGTGATACAACAGCCCATACATTTTTCTTTTATTTCTATTTTTTCGCATCCGATGAAACAATTCAAAGAAAAACATTGGAGCAGATTTTGAGATATTTTTTAATAAAATAAATTAACTTAAAAAGTCGCTTTATGCAAAAAATCTCTATCTTCTATATTACACTTGTACGAACACACCGAAAAAATTGGGAATTTTCGTAATTTTCATATATACGAATTTTGGGACATGCGTCATTTCTTAAATGACTTTAACGCGAACCAAGGGAAAATTTTAAACACAAATTTGGGGCCATTTTGGGGAAATTGTAAAAATTTATTCAAGCTTCCTGGAAAAATAAAAATATCCATTTCAAATTCGCCGAGCCTCAAGTTCGGCCAGAACTATCGGCATATATCAATTTTGTATGCTACACAACGTAGTTATTGACGACCTATAGAAACAAGATATATTCAGATTTTCGCTACCACGGATCCTCAATATGCATTTTTCTGACGAAATATCCGCACTTTCCGCTGTAGCTTTACAATTTATCTATTTAACATCAAAATACAGTTACAAACTATGAGACGTACTATGCAGAAAAGTGAAATCTGCGCCCTGTTTTTTCGGTCTGGCATCTTACTTTCTATCTTGCTCTGGTATGTTCTAACTCATATACGAACTACATTCACCGAGAGACGTGGCTCAGGGCATCAACTGATGTCGCCGTAGTGCCTCAGACCGGGAGATCCTAAGTTCGAGACCCGATGGTGGCAGGATTTTCGACTCTAGCTGGATCGAGTTCTGTCGCGGTCTGGAGGAGAATTGTAGCAGTCGGTTGCTCTGATCGGTAGTTTTCCGTGGTTTCTCCGATCAACACCAGGCAAATGCCGGAGCAGTGCCCTAACAAATGGGCGCTATCTTTCATTCCCATTCATTGTCCTATCACTACACTATCACACATGCTGGGAGACCGGTCGGGAGCTTTGAGCTTGTTCTGGATGGGACGGTGCCCTGCTGGTGGTAAATGCCTGCTTGGGGAAAACACCGCTAGCCGACGATAGGTCGGCGTCCCCCATCCAGCGGGGGAATATCATCGCCACCTCCCTGACAATAACATGCACTACACTTCCAGGACTAATGACCTTAGCAGTTCATGCACCTGTAATCACTAATCAATCAATCACATACAAATTACGTTTAATGATAAGTACAAGTAACAACAAGAGTTTTGGGCAAGAATTGGTACAAAAATAGTCGTTCCCGTGTAATAAAAACTATTTGTAAGGCAAATCAACTAAATATTTTGGTTATTGTCCCGTGCCGTTTGTGACGTAAACAAGTATAGTTTCTATGCTAACGCCGCGAGGACATGGAAGACGATAATTAGAATAACTACTTTTCCCCATTGAGCTCCAGAAAACGAGTACCGTTAGTTAAGGTACATTTATGTCTAGGAGCAATACAAGGGGCCATCTCAGGATTTCTTCAAAGGATCAGGGAAACTGGGCGGATGATGGGGGTCATTGACCGAGAAGCCGAGGTACATTACTTGTTACAGGAATATTTCTTTCTTTTTTTCTAGGGCTTTTTCCTGCTGACAATCAGTTACCCTATACGTCCTGATACGACGCATATTCAATCATACTCTAGATACCAACACACTTGCGGGCTCTTCTGATCTGGGGCCAGCAGAACGCGAGGAGGCAACACGTACATGAGAGAGAAGGGACAAATAAACATGCCCAAGGCGGGACTCGAACTCGCGACCCTTCGGACCGAAACGCTGAGTTGGTATACGCTCTTAACCATCTCGGCAATCCAGGTCAGCTACAGGAATATTTAATAAAGGAATATAATTGGCAGATAATTTTCAATTTAATTGGTGTTGCCCTTTTCGAAGAGCCACCTAATCACAGTTGCTTTGAAAATATCTGGAAATATTCCGGTGCGTAAGTATGCAATAAATATGGGAGTTAACTGGTGTATAATGGCTGGTGCCCACTTCTTTAACAAAGAGTCCGGAAATTCATCTAAAGCGCCCAAATATTTATTTTTAGTTTACAAATTAGTTTGAGAATTTCATAGAAAGAAGTTTCGGACACATTGTGTAGAAATGTATTTCGGAAAACGTCAGTTGTTTAATTTTGTGACTTAAATCCTTCGTGAGATCAACAGCAATTCTCGAAAAATATTGGTTGAAAAGACAAGCACTGTTGACGGATGCTACATTTTAAAACATCATTCTTCACAAGTTTTCTAAACAATATGGTCGTATTTGTTGCTATATTCCACTTTAGTTGTGTTTTTTATTTAAGTTCATATTATTATCGTGTTTAATGATTTTAGCCTACCTAATGATTTTTCTTAACAATTAAGTGCGATATATGATGTGTGTATAAGTACTTTTACTTTACTACCAATGTACTAAGTGTGGTAAAAAAGTAAAAATTAACCACCAAGAGAGCCAATAACAAAGGAAAGACAATGGCAATAACAATTCACTCTGCTCTAGTATAATGAGATTGTTCGATCGCACGATTCAAACGCAGACGATAGCTGCGGTGTCCCCTTAAATATCGTTGTTCAACATTTGTGACAAGAGAAGATTACGTCAAATGAGAGTTTCTGCAATTGCTGGTTGGCAGGAGTATACTGACGGCGGTGTCGTCACTTGACTTTCAAACGTCGAGGACAAAAGAAGTATGAGGGACATATTTGGGTCGCTACGCAGGAGACTACAAATGGTATCGTACATGAATGTGCTTTCTTGAAGTCGTTCTATAGTATGTTGTCTTCACAATAGGTCATTAGAAATACTAAAATAACATTTGGTTACCGCCAAGTTTCGGTGTTTATTTCACCTTCATCTCGGATATTATACAAATAAATGTTATATTATAATTCAGTGTTTCACAAAATTCACCAATTAAAAACTATGATAGTAGTACACATTTATAAACAAAGAAATTAAGAGTCGGTAATAATATTGTAACCTATCAACATTTTATTTTATTTTCGGGTTTAAATCACTGTGTTAATTTAATAATTGGAACATTTACTACTATGTTTCACGAGTGTCGATTCCGTTGATTTGAACGTTACATGGATAGGCTTGTTGTGTAATTTTGAATCTGTGATTCAAATTTTGTTCTATAGTTTCATGGCAATTTCAATTAAAATTTCTGATCTATTTAAGGTGGAGTTCAGGAGTCTCAAAATAAATGTTACGAACTTAGCGAACATGCAGTCCAAAAATATATCTTATTCCCCATGAACATGTAAAGGGAAACTTCATTTAACGAAGTCATGCATGTGCCATTTGCCCCTAATTGGTAGGAAACCCATCATGCTTTGGTGTTTGGCTAGTATAAGAAAACTCTCTGGGTCAAAACGAGAGCCGCCGAATACCTACGCCTACCAATCAGAGGCAAATTCACATACGTAACTTTGTTGAATAACATTTCCCACCACATGTTCATTGGAAACAGCGATCATTTTTACCCCTACATTGCCCAGAAGTTTGTAACATTTACTCTGAGACATCGTGTATAATCTACTGCTTGTACTAAATAGTCGCAGATTAAGTGACCATAATCGACGTTTCCACATTGCCAAATTTCGTAACTACCTTTTGTCAATCTATTTGGTAGATAGCACAAGTACCTTGACAAACTCGAATCATAATTTTTAATTTATTGAATAAAAATCAATCTGAAGGCTGCATTATATCAGTTTCTTATTTGTTTTTCTTGTCTGGGTTCTATTATATATACTTCCAAATTTTCTTACGTACATTAAAAAGTATTCGTGATATCGCTACTGCCAGTTCTACACTTCTTACTCTCTACACTCGCAAAGCCGACCTTTGCAAGACTGCATGCATGTAAACAATAATTTAGTTCAGCACATCCGCAGGTTGGAAAAGGTCGTTCGCAACACAGAGGGTTGGGGAGAAGTCGGGAACATCACGAATTTTCCTAACTGTGCACATGTGACTTCATACAAGACACAAACATGTTGTTTATATCATGATTATTGTGAGTTTTGTGAAATATTATAGTGTATCATACATTTGTATAATAAGGCTAAAGGAGGTGAATAAACACCAAAACACTGGCATAAACAAATATGCAATTATAAAATTCTTAATGAACTATTATTATCACGACACTCCAAGAACGTATGCTAAATGTAATTTGAACGAAAAATTTTCATTATTATTGACAAAAACGAAAATAATTCAAAGGAAGTATTGATTACTTTTTTATTTTTGGGAATGTTGCTACATGTAAACGTAGCAATGCGTACACCATGCACCAGCCAATTGTTTCATCTAATGTGTCCTTTCGTGCTCTGTTAGAAAAAGAAGCGTTTTGCGGTAACTTCTTATCAGTGATTATAGCAGTCGACTTGTTAAATCCGGTTATAATCTCAAAGATAAGAACTACGTAAGATTATTTTCACTTTCTATGCCCTTCAGCTTCAAACTCAGATTTTAGTCAGATCATCAATGGATTCAGTATATAACACAAATTAAAAGAAAATATCGAACGCCAATTCCATGCAGAATATCACAGAAAAAGTCATTATTACACAAAATATTAGATATACAAATTACATAAATTTGTTAAATGATTATAAATTTATGAATGTTTGTAATTAATATTTGTTCTCACTACATTTTAGATGCAAATAAATTGGATTTTAAGTTTATCTCCTCCGAGATTATGAAGGGCGCTCCTAACGTTAGCAAAAATCCAAAAAATTAGGTTTTTGGTACATCATTGAATAAGCTGGTTTTGATGGCAAATACATAATATAATAGGAAATAATATTAATGGAGAAGTGGGTAAATGAATAATTGCCGGATGAAATATGTATCGCTTCACACTTTACTTACATGTTGCATACCACACTTTACCTGATTATTTCAATTATGAAAATCTGAAATGTGTAGAAAAATTAAACATTTCAAATACTTAATGAACGCATTTAATGTAAAAAGAATGCTATTCGTTTATATTCCGATGCTCATGTAGTAAATGGCGTGGTCCCAAGCAACGTGAGAGAAAGGGGTTTCCTCAGAATGGTTACGGAATATTTTCCACGTTACAAAACAATGCAATAATGAACTCTTAGAAACATAACGAAAAATGCTCGTATATTTTTGAAGGGAATATTTCAGAACAAACGAGAAGAAAATAGAGAAAAGTTTTCAAAACATCCTGTAAAAATTTGATGAAAATTGAAATAAAGCTTTGGCAAATATTTGTAAAAATTGTTCTGATGACATAAATAAATAAATTGAACAAAGGCGAAATACTGACCTTCCTCCAAAAACAGGTTGCGACACTGATTTTTCTACAATATTTAGAATAATTTATTTTCTATATATTTGAGATATTTTGTATTATTGACCATTACATTACAAATATTTTCCAAGGATAAATTACTATTTTTGTGTGATATTCCAGTCTTTTTAATTTCTCTACTTACGTACTATAAGGAATGTATTGTAATCATGAGGCAAAAAATGCTATTTATTCGACAAAAACTGTATTGTAATATCGAAAAAAGAGAAAATTCTTGTTTCTAAATGTAGGAAATTCTTTAAAATACAAATAATTTTTGCGTCTTTTTAAATAAAAAGAATTTAAAGAATTCTGTAAAACAGCTCCACAGTTTTCTCCTTTCTTTCTTTTTTTTTAATAGAGAAGATGATGTTTAATAAATAGCACAGGTCCGTTTTCGGTGCATTATCTGTATTTTCCAAAATTGCAAAAAATTAACATAGTAAAATAACATAATTAATTCATTAATTATGTTATTTTATAATTAAAACTTTAACTAAAATAGTAGCAAGGTGAAATAATGATGACGGATTTTTTCTTAATGAAATCTGTTCAATTTATATTTTTTCTCTAAAAGGGCATCACATTTTTTCATTCAAATTTTTCCCCGGAGAGAGCAAAGAGTATTTAAAAATGGTTCAGGTCTCAGTTTCGTTGAACTCTATGAATTTTCGAAAATTGCTACACTTATAAATAATGCGAGAAAGTTTATGCGGTTGTATCACGGTTAGCTAAATAATGCAAGTCGTTTAAGTTGATATCAAATTCAAAACTGAGAATAACACATTATTAAACCTACGAGTTGTAGAGACGCCATTTAGGAAAATTACTCATTTAGTACAGAGACAGATAGAGGAGTCTTATTCTAGGAGATGTGTGGCAGGAATCCCTTTTATTTAAGACTCCCTAATATTCCTAAATATTTTCTGAATTATCTCTGAATCTCGGAGTTCAACATTCTTACTGAGCGAAACTACAACTGCCCAATAAAACCTGTTATGCATTTAAGTCATTTTTAAATGATTCATTGCTTCATTTGTGGTTTCACTAATTATGAACTAATCGTATCACATATCACATTAGTTCCGCAGTTTAAGACTGGTTAAAACGTCGCTCTTTCGCCCAAGAATATAATAGAAAGCATGTTAAAACATAGACAAGGAATATATAGAATAAAAGGAAAATACGGCTCGTATCTAGATGAATGTTTGAAATATGTTACTTCTTCCAGATGGTCCCTTGCTACCACGAGTTGATGTGACTGAAGTTGGTTAGATAACTGCAAACTTTTAAAGAAAATTCTAGAAAATGTTTCTCAAAATAATAAATAAATAATAAATTTGGCAACTTATTAAACGATATTCCCATGGATCATTAAATGCCGAAGTAAGTGCGTAAACATATTTTCTTAAAACAAATAACAATAACCATCCCTCAGGAATGTCAAAAATACATTCGCAGGTGTGTTTTTTATTTCATATTTCTTCGTCCTTACTTCTCAAAATATGCTGTGTGTAATTGTGCAATAGGGAATGATTTCACTGAATTAAAATTATATGATTCTTCAAAAACTTAAATAAATTCAATAATTGATTAAAAAAGAAGCAACGAAACCATTTCTTGTGAATAATATTTTAATCTAACCAGGAAGACCTTATTTCCCTTTGTGAATAATCAAAATCAATCCAATAAGACCTTCCGTGAATCCCTCATGGAACGGGTGACGACGTGTAGGGTCATCGCCCGTGTGTGAACGTGGTCCCTGGCCCAGGGCGGCCAATCCGCAGGGCGCCGACCTTCCCCGACCCGCACGCGGGCGGCGCGTTGCCCCCGGCGCCCGCGGCGCTCCCGACCTCCGCAAGGCGCCGCGCTGTCACTCTGACCGGTCCGGTCGGTTTCCCTCCCCGTGGCGCGCCATCGCCCGAGCGCGTGAATCCTCCCCGCGAAGTCGCCCGCGCGCCGGTCTTCGCGCGGCGTCGGCGGCGCTCGGCAGCGGTCGGCGGTGCTCGGGGGTGGCCGCGGGCGGTCGCCGGGGGCTCGGGGGTGGCCGCGGGGGCTCGGGGGTGCCGTCGGCGGAGGCGGAGCGCGCGCGCGGCTCGTGCGACCGGGAAGCGCGACGCTTCGCGCGGGCAGGTGGCGGGCGGCGCGGCGCAGTCGATATGCGCCCGCCAAGCAGCTCGGCGGCGTCCCGGGCGGCAGCCCTCCTGCTGCTGTTCGTGTTGCGCGGGTCGGGCGCCGTGCCCGCCGCCGTGCCGCCGCCGGCTGCCTCCGCCGGCCCCCCGGCTGCCGCCTCCGCCGCTCAAACCGCCGTCAACGCGCCCGAGACAGACGTGGCCCTGGTGCACGCGGTGAGTTTTACGTAACGCGAGACGAACAATCGCACAATCACTCGCCCGGCTTGGCGACAGGATGCCCCCCCTCGACGCCCCCTAGCGTCCGGCGCCGCGCCTCCGCGCGCGCAGGTATTCCGCTCCACGACGCCGCCAGCGCCCGCGATAAAAGGCTGCGGTGCGGTAAGCTGCACGCGCGAACGCAGTCCCGCATGCGGAAAGAGCGACCGCGTGGCACAGGTGGCGGGTGTTGACGGCAACGAGACCTACGGGACCTGACCTACAAGCAGGTGTTCGCCGGGATGCCAGGCGGGGATCACACGCTGTGTGCTTGAGCAAATTGTCGACTCCGAGATGCTGTTCGTGAATTTCAGACCCCAACAATTCTTGGACTCGAAATGAAAGAGAACACCATGTTATAGAATTGTTTTAGCAAGAAATATAGAAGTGTGTTTATAATTTGCAGTCTAAGGAAATTTGAGAACTTCCAAAGAAAAATGTCAGGTATGGACGGTATTTATTCCTACACAGTAAAATAGTAACGCTAGGTCACAGAAATATTATTTACCTCCTTTACCTTTTTTCATCCCAGTTTTTATATTTGAAATTTCTGCAAAATACACTAAAATAGGTAAGGCATACGCCGAGTTTGGATTCTCAATCAAAGTTTAGATTTAAAGGTGACCTCGTAACAAAGTTGACAAACGATGCTTCATGCAGCAAAGAAAGTATAATTTCTGTTGCTGCAAATTGCATGGGTAAGTGTCATACGTCGTCACAATATCCTCAAGAGATGGCTTATAAACTTTGGTAATAGGATTACACACTTAATTGAATATGTTTGATTTTTAATAGTTTGTGTTATTTTATTGCGAATATTTCTACACCTGCTAACTCGTCTTATCTACGTCATTCTTAACAATAGTTATTCAAGGAATGACGCATGAGGAAGTGTCAGGAAAACGAAGATTAACTTTCCTGTTTGAAAACCCATTCCAATCGTCATCTTGTGTACGTCACGTTTGATTTTGCTCTGATAAATCAATGAAAGCCCATGGTTTAGCTCTTCTTAACACAAATGATTAAAGTGTGAAAAATCAACTTTTGAGGTTCGTGAGCAAAAAAAAAAAAAATTAAAATGGAAAATGTGTTTTTGGCATTATCTTAATACTTAAGCTAAGGGGCGGCTAAAGCAGAAATCTAAAATGTCAGGAGTTTAAAAATCCAAAATTCAAAATCAGAAGTTTCCCAAAAACGTTTCGTTGCAATGATTGTTTTCAATACTTCCAATTAAAGTCTTAAAATTGAAGTAAAATCAAAAATATTTAGGAGATTTTTCAGGATTTTTAAGGACTTAAGTGTCTGCCATTATATGCAGTAACTAATATATTTAATGTTTCTTAGAAATATTTTCAAAACCGTTCAGATAGTTCAAGGCGCTTTCAAAAATGAAATGAAAAATTATTTGCCAATTTTTCTTTTCACCTTTTTCAAAAATGTCGGAAATTTTTCTGTAAGCAAATGTAATCTTTGATCTGAAAACAATGAAGGATTTTCAGACTGCCACAATGAATGTAGAATAAGATAATACACAAAAAGTCGTTATTTCTTTTTTAAAGATATTGCTCCATCAATGTATCAAAACGAACAACCTGGTCATTTTTCTATCTTTGAAAAGAATTTGACGACGTTAACAATTACATTTTCCTTTCAAAATTATCTTTGCATGGAATTCTTGGCATTTCCTAGATTATATATCTTCTAGATTCGATTGTAATAGTAGAAACATTGCAGTGTCATGAAAGAACAGTATTTACTCATCTTTTAGAATTATCGCCAATTCTGCCTGGACATTATTTTAGGACGTGCCCTTTCCAATATGTAAACGATATCCCCACGTCCATTACAAACAAACAAAAGAGCACTTCTCTTCGAGAACGATATGAATATTCTTTGCAGAAAAGACATAATAAGTAGTAGAATATCAGATTTCTAGTTGATTTTCTTAATAAGAAATTAATAAGAATCGAAGGAAAAACTGTTTCAATATAGTTTTGCACTGCAAATAAGCAAACTGTATGCGCCATAGAAAATGAACAATGTGCAATAGACTAATGTTAAAGTAGCAACATTTTTGGTTCATCAATTCCGTGAAAACTCAAATGAAGTAGACAATAAATTAAGTTCATAATATTACGATTTCAGAATTCTTTTGAATTCGGTAATCGTATAATTCGTAGCATATAGTTTTCGAATACTCTATGTTCCCTATAGAGATACGGTATAATAATATGGGAAAACACATCCTGTAGTAGCCAGACTTCAAGAGTACTGAACAAAATTGTACGAATAATAAGCTACCATCTATGAGATTCTTGCGAGTCTCCTTTTATTAAGCTGAGAATAATAACATTGCTTTGTCATTTAAATTATGTCTCAGGTTACAGTTATTGACAAAACTGATTTACTCAAAGGTGGGAATATATTTTCATGCAATACAGATATCTATAATAACACACTATATAGCACACTATATACTAAACACACTATATACTCATCAGGTGTGACTATCAAGAGCTCACTTCAAAAAATCATAATACATACACGATATTTTATTACATATTGCCAGACAAAGTTAGGACTATCGTAATAATAAGCGTACTAGAGGAAATTAAAAAAACATTCCAGAGAATCGAACTCTGGCATTCATATGTCACGGGGATAGCCAAACGATACATGAGGCATGATATATCAGTGCGTCTTTGATCATTATTAGCTCAAAACCGATCAGACAATTTCCTCCAAAGTTGATATTCTCCTATCGATATGGCCGAAATCAAGGCCCTGCGAACTTGAAACGGATATGTTTTTTTTGGAGTTTCAACATTTTCAAAATCCTCTCAAATGGTTCCAACTTTTCCATTGATTTTTCTCGGTAGAACGAAGGACGCTTAAAAATGGTGCTGGTCTCATTTTCGTTGAAATCTCTGCATTTTCGAAAGGAAAACAATTGTAAAAGTTCAAAAAGTGTTCGGTGTCTTCCCAGAACTATCTTATGTATTATTTCTCAAAGTGCCGTTTGGTCTTTTAAAAAAATTGGGCGACATACGAAACCGATCTGTATAAAGAAGCAATGGATTGAAAAATCGTGTTTTTTTTTCACCTGCACATGGGACATTCGTATTGAAAAAGGGCGTTAAAAATATGTGAATATTTTTTTTTAAAAAGTAGTAATTCGGGATCTGTAATATCTGAGTGCCGCGCGATCTTTCGGAAGAAAATTACACTCGGACGGTGGCGGGAGACAAGTAAATGTTGCAATCTCAAGCATTTTTGTTTGTTTCAATTTAGGGTAGGTTGTGTAAGCACGTGAACGTGATTTTCTACATTAAATAGAAATCTTGAAATATGAGAGGTTAGTGATCTTAGTGAGGTTAGGTCGTTTATAATGCTGGAATACAAAAAAGAAATTAAGCAGAAAACAGTTTGGTTATTTGACTAACCGTGCGATTTAATCGCACGGGTTCTCACTAGTAATATTGAAAGTAGAGATTCAGCAAACTCTATTGTTTAAAGATAGTTTTTTAAATAAAATCAAGTACAATCTTTCGAAATATGAATTGTTTTCGTCAAATTTTGCATGAAAAATAGGTAATTAACATTTCTCAAAAAGGCTCACAATTTTTCTCTTCATTTTATTCCAGCAAAGCAAAGAACGTATATAAGAATGGGGCATGCCTCTTTGTCGGTGAACTCTATATTTTCGAAAGTTGAGAAAAAAATCACATTACAAGACTTCAATATTGATGATAAAGATTTTTTCCTTAATGAAATGTTTTAAAAATTAGAACTCTCAATGCGGCAAAGCGGTAATTTTTTAAAATGTTCATTACCGCAATTTTCCCGTATTTTTGCTTGGAGTTCAGTAACAATTTTGCTCAAAAATCTGTTTCAATTTTTTCTTTAAATATTTTCCTCGAATATAACAAAGGATGCCTAAAGATTTCACAAGTCACATTTTCGTCACTCTCTATTTTTTAAAATTTCAAAAGTTACAATCAATTCGAGAAAATATGTCCTGTTTTTGCACTAATTGTTATTCAATACCGATTTTTTCTTGATGTTGGCTCTCTCTAGTTTCTACTGAAAGATTACTCTCCTTTCAGGTTTTTTTCTTTACTGCGAAATTACTACAGAAAATTATACGTATTTAGTAGTAGAAGACTAAAAAACATGTGGCATTTAGAAACATGCATAACTTGTTTCTACCTCACGCACAATTGCATGCAGCAAGAGAAAACATCTAAACTATACTTCACGAACGGTGTTTAAAAGCCAGCATCTGAATTAACAGATTGCCATAGGAGATTAGAGTATTAAAACAAATAAATGTGAACGTGTATCGCGACCAAAGTATTATTTTGTAAGCGTTTCTTACTAATCTATTCATGTCATCGAACGTCAGTGTTTTTAAACTCTATTCTTTGTGAATTGTAAAATTAGTATACATAAATAAATAGCGTGAGATCGGTACAAATCTGATGTTAGAACAATTAAAGAAAAATAACAAACATGTCATTAAACCATTAAGCATGTATTTATTTCTTTTAAAGAATAATGCATGCCAGCGTCAATTTTTTTTATTAAAAATTGTATATTTAGAAGTTTCAGATGTATTGGAGATTTGGACGGAAAATTATTTAATAATTTTCTACAACACTTCACTGCATTACATCGTTAGATTCTATACATCACATCATTTTATTGCTCTCATAAAGGAATCTACATCTAATGTGTGTACAACAATTAAACTCAAGACACGTTAACATGTCACATACAATCAGTTCTGCTGCATTATTATTTTTATCAAATTTAGAGATTATACTGATCATAAAAACAAACATGACATATTTTGCAGCACTCATGGATGGAAACTAGTACTTACCTTAACTGCCTTTATTGACTGGAAATTGCGGTACCCTTACAGCAATGTCAAAGTTTGCCGTATGCAAGGCGTGACAAAATGCGCCCCCAAGAGCTACTTGCCCGCCTGATAAGTTCGGCACTCTTGCGAGCACGGGTAACCTCATCTCACTCTGCTCTCATTTCCCCTGCAAATCCAGAAAGGAGTGTTCACGCATTAGCTGTAATAGAGATGTAATAAGCCCAAAGAGCGCTCGAAATATCACAATGAATGGTTGCTTCATACGAAAATATGTTTGCCGAATGTTTTCTAGAAAATAACCAAGATTTGAATGAAAGCTCAAATGAAATATCTACATAAATGGTTTGAACACAACGTTCATTATGCTACAAATTTAGAATGCTATTCAGTCATCCTTTATACAAATTGTTATACACATTTCGAGAATATTTATTCCCGCCTGAGTTTTGGAATAATATTCTAGGGAAACATCCCATACCTCCCAGATTTTAGATTACAGAAAAGAATTGTACGAATAATAAGCAGATCTCACCCGTGTGATACTTATAGGCCTCCATTTATGAAGCTAGTATTCCTACCATTGCCTTGCCTACTTATTAATACCAATCTGCAATTTTTGTCAAAACTGACATAACTGTGAGAACATATATTCATGCTAAAGTGATATTTATAGTTACAACACACACGTCGTAGAAATCACAGGCATCAGGTGACAGTATAAAAATCTACCAGAAACTACTACTAAACTACAAGAAATCCACATAAAACATGTAGTCACTTTACAACACATTTCCAGATGGAATCGATCCAGTTTCCCTGATTTTTATCCATTTTACCTGATTCTTTAATGAAATGTTGAGATGACGATTTGTTTTGGTTCTGGACATAAATGTAGCTTCACTATATGTTCACGTTTTCTTAAGCTCTGTGGAGAACGTGGTTATTCAAATAACACAGGCACACAAACAAGGTTGTCAGACCCAAAGACTTGACACATGGTTTTCTACGTATGTCAAAGCGCTGAATCCGAATCAAAAGCCAGAATTGCGCCACCACCTTCCAGTGTTTTGTAAAACGCGAAAAAACACCGTGAAATTTACAATTTACAATGTCACAGTGGTTTTTCGTGATTAAAAAAATAGTGGAAGGTGTTGGCGCAATGCTGACTTCGGATTCAGCGGATCGACATACATAGAGAAAAATATGTCCAATTTTCGGATCTGGCAATTTTTGGCTTCTGTACAGTATGATGCTACTAGACACCAAAATCTAGAATTTACATGTTTTCGCGATTTTAAAAAGAACTGGAGAGTGGTGGCGCGATTCTGACTTAGATTAGGATTCAGCGCGTCACCATACAAGAGAAACATGTTTCAAGTCTTTGGGTCTGACCACTTGTGTGTGTGTGTGTGTGTGTGTGGTGTGTGTGTGTGTGTGTGTGTGCACGCGCGTGTGTGCGTGCGTGCGTGTGCGCGCCTTTGTAATCATTCACTGCGTTCATGTGGGAGTAAGTGAATTCCGTCACGGAGGGGATGGTAAGGGATAATAGCCAAGGTATGTAGCTGATTTACCATTGCAAATAGTTTCTATTACACGGGAGTGAATATTGTCATCACTTTTCGTTCCAAAAACGCTCGTTGCTACCTGTGTTCATTGTTCAACAATGTGTATGTGAATTTCGACGGAGTTCTAGAGCTCAAGTAATCGTGCACAGGTTGCACATCCCTAGTATTACTTCACACAGTTGTAACGGCGATATGAACTTAAATAAAGACATAAATAAATATGGCTGGAAGTTTGCAATAATATATCTGTTTACAGCTGCTCATTGCGACGACAATGAGAGCAACTAATATAGTCGTAGCAAGTTGTCGTTTGTTTTTTTAAACAGACGCCAAACGTGGGAGGGGGAAGGGTGAAAGGAGCAAGGAGCTCGGCAGGTGGGTCGGGGTAGGGTGAAATTGGGTGAAGAAGGGAAGGTTCGTAGCAAAGCAGATCAGGGTGGGTGACGACAGGGCAGGCACGGTAGGGCGAGGTTACACTAGATGAATTCATTTTCTTTCCCTCTAATAGATGAATGTGATTAATAAAAAAACTGCTGCCAACACAGAGTACTTCAACTAAAACCAGATAAACCTGTAACACGTATTGTATTACTTCAGCGTTTTTGTCAACGCCATTTCGATCGGGTTTTTCGTCAATTTCCCTTGATACATTGAGTAAATACTAAGATGGTCCCTTGTTTTCTGTCTGGTCTGTAAATATGGCTTCACAATGGGCCTTTTTTGTTGAACTTTTGCAATGCTAGTTGAGGTATGGTTGAGCAATGTGTTATTTTGTCATTAATACCTAAAAATTAAATTTGTTGTTAGTTTGCTGATTCAACTACTTCTTTAGAGAGCCAAAGTGTCTAGTTTTTAAATGTTCCCAACCACTTCTTGGTACTTTTATTCGTAATTTAAATAAAAATAGTAAATAGGCGGTGTAGAGATTCTGATGTTTAAGAAAATGTGCGCAAATACGTCTCCGAACGGGTTCATATACAAGGATTCACTGTGTTTTCACGACAAATAATCAAAATATAAAATAATCGTCGAGGGAAAGTTGTTTTTTAAGAGAATGATTTTTCAAGAGAATGGAGTTAAGAGAATCTCATTCTATTTTGTTAAGCACAAACTAATGACAAAAAATATTACATTCAAGGAAAAATAAACCATGCATATTGTCACTACCTATAGAAAGTATTGAGAAAGTTTTCATATCGACATTCACACAATAACTATTTTCTCGGATTTACACCCCCCTTCGCGTAGTCCCCCTAGGATTTTTTGCGTGATAATTTCGGAACACTTCAGTACGTTCTTCGTAAGTTATTCGTTGCAATAATTTTTTATTTGAAACTGCTAGTTCCCGGCAATTTTAATTTTCGATACGTATTTGTAACACTGTTTGAAAAATAGAAAACAATTTTGTAAAATAATTTCGTATCATTTCGTGATACTCCCATGTTGTCCTCTCTTCCATTTATTTGTTGCCAACTTTTCAGAGCAAAAGGGGTTACAAAAAAAAAGTGAATAATTAACCCCTCAATACGACTTCCGTAGGTTACCGTTTTGCAATGTACTTGCAATATTCAATTTAATTTATAATTCTTTATCATAAATGAATAATTTAAATTTGTTAAAACGTTGAAATGGAAATAATATTTTTGAATTATGAGCAAAAGAAAGACAAAATATTCGATTAGTTTAGTGAATGGTCAAACAGAATCAAAACAAAGAAATAATTAAACATAGTAAAACAGATACAATTATACACATGCACCGGACTTTTTCCAGATATTTTTAAAACAGCTAAGATTAAGGCCGCTCTTCAAAAAATGGCAACAAAAATAAAATTCAAAATTATCGGCCAATTTCTCTTTTGTCAGTTTTTCAAAAATATTAGAGAGACCTTTTTATGTGCGAATGGAAACCTTTCTCAATAAACACGACGCGTTTTGAATTGCCAACATGGATTCCGGAAATCAAAATCTACGGAAACAGCCATTTTTTCTTTTCTTAAGGATGTTGCCTCATCATTGGATCAAAACGAAGCAACTATTGGAATATTTTTAGATCTTTCAAAAGCTTTTGACGTCACTGATCATAACATTTTACTTTCAAAATTACCTTCATATGGAATCCGTGGTATTGCTCTAGATGGCTATGTTCGTACCTTAAACTACGATCTCAGAGAGTAGAAATACCTTACTGGAATGATGGAAATTTATGTACACACCTTTCCGGTTCTTTGTCAATTGCACGTGGAGTCCGCAAGGATCGATTTTAGGCCCTATTCTCTTCCTATTATACGTAAATGACATGCCCTTAGCGATTCGAAACGGAAGAACAGTTCTCTTTGCGGATGATACAAATATTCATTGCAACAAAGAAACCGTAAATAGTACAGTATCAGACGTTTCAAATTGGTTCCGTAATAACAAATTAATAGTAAATGAAAAGAAAAACTGTTTCAATGCAGTTTTCCATAGCAAATAAAAAATTCTGTACTCCATTGAAAATGAACGGTGTGCCATTGACTGATGTTAATGTAACAAAATTTTTAGTTCTATCAATTCAGTCAAACCTCAAATGGAATGCCCACTTAAATGAATTGAACACAAAATTAAGTTCATTATGCTACGCGTTCAGAATTCTTTCAAATTCCGTCAGCCTTCATACAGCTCATTGTGTATATTTTGCCAATGTTCACTCCCGCCTGAGATATGGCATAATATTCTGGGGAAACACATCTTATAGCTCCCAGACTTTCAGATTACAAAAAAGAATTGTACGAATAATAAGCAAATCCCACCCACGTGATTCTTGTAAGTCTCTCTTTATTAATCTAGGAATTTTACCATTACCTTGTCTCCTGATTTACGAATCAGTAGTTTTTGTCAAAAATGACTTACTTAAGGGCGGGAATATATTTTCAGCAAACTCCGATGTCTATAAGTATAACACACGACGTAGTAATCATATTCACCAGGTGGCAGTATCAACAGCCTCACTACAAAAAATTCACATACAATTCATGTACATTACTCTACAACACTTTGCCAGAAGACATTAAACGATTAAATTCGATAGAAAAGTTTAAGTCCCAAGTAAAATCTTTTCTGCTGCGTAACTGTTTCTATACAATTCGAGACTATACCGAGCATCAAAAAGTAAAGTAGCATTAATTTTAACAATGATAGTTTATGTAATTATTTATCATTTGGACTATATAATTCTAAAGAACCTGTAACAAGTATTGTACCACAGCTTCTGGGTTGATGGCCCCCATCTCGATCAGGTTTTTCGTCCAGTTTCCCTGATCCTTGAGCAAATGCTGAGATGGTCCCTTGTTTTGCTTCTGGACATAAATGTAATTTCATTATTTGTGCACGTCTTCTGAATTCAGTGGGAAATATAGTTATTCAAATTATCGTTTTTCATATTATCGCGGGCGAAAAGTATTATTCTTTCATGAAGACATGAGGGTTCAGGGCAGGAATTTATAGCTAATTTACCTTTGAAAATATATTTTATTATATAGGAGCGAATATTTTGTCAACAAAACTCGAAAAAACCTCTCTTTTCTGTATTCAAAATTCGACAAGAATATGGTTTAGGATAGAGACCACAGAATTATGAAAACGTGCACAAAATTCACTTCTCCCCATAGCTCGTCACACGCAGTTTTTAACTGTTTTGACGTAAATAAATAAATAAATAAATAATTAAACACATTAGTGTACAAACAAAAAGGCATAAAAATGTAATTCCTCAGCTTCCTAATTTAATATAGTATTTGTCCTCACTCCCTTTTTTTCGAAACAGAATGTTTGGTATAATGATTACCATCATGCAACATAAGTCTGTTTGGGGCTACATAAAAAACGGTATGTATGTACTCGTATGTGTATGTATGTGTATTTATGCATGTATGTCAACATATAACCTTATCATTCTCATATTGTAAAAATGTTATTATGCCATACTTAATAGCTTTTCCAGAGGAGTTTGCAGCTGGTGAACATAAACTTTGATCCACTTGGCACACAACTAGAGAGGATAACAGGTCTTTTGGGTCATGGCTGTAAGCTAAAAAAGGATAAGATATCTATTTGCATTTGTTTTACCAGCGTATGTTTACTACATCCATTATCAACGCGTTTCGCCTTGGCAGTACGCCAGAGACGAAAATCGTCATCTTCCCCTAATTCACAAGTAGCAAAGAATTTAGAACTTGAATGCACAAATTATTTTAAAAAAATTGTGGAAATATGTAGTCCCTAAAAACAAAAGTGATATTCCTTCAATAGATTCTTTTGAATAGTGGTCGCGGAATGGGGAGATTGCCAAGCGGTAAATTCAAACCCAGAGCTATGCATATTTTTATGATACATTTGAAAATACATTTATTGCCCAGATACAGTACAAATTGTATTAGTAATTATTGTGCAAATATGTATTTTAGACGACTTAGAAACAGTCTGAAATAAATAAAAATGGAAGGCTTGGTGCAGGAAAGAGATAAGCCACACCGGCCAAAGCACACCTCCCACTATTAGTAAATATTAATACATTTATTTTCGCAGTAAAGAAACGTAGTAAAGAAACGAGATACATTTTGAATGAAATCAAGATATTTACATTTAATTATAGCGGAAGACTTGTGACTATGTGGCTTAACTTCTTACTCCCAGATTTCTTCGATTAATAAATAATTTTTTACCAATATTATTTATTTTGTTTTATAATATAACAGATGCACCGCACATATGACAAGATTATCTGAAACGTGCCGGGACGGGGCCTAATGAGATTTGGGAGACAAACGTTTTGAGTTCACCTCGATAATTTCTATAAATTGTTTGGGACATATTGTGGGATGCCAGGACAGAAATGTAGGGAAGGTTTCAGGTAGATCCACGATTTTACACAACAAAAAAACAACAATTAGTGGTGCTACAACAGCTCGTAATTTCTTGCATTGTTTGTAGCTGTTACGTACTATACTACTTGAATATACGTTCGTGTAACTTTTGAAAATTAAAAAAAAAATATATCAAAATAATGTGTAAATCTTGATATTCAAGGCATTTAGCTCTATCTATTCAAAAAGTTAAATAATTTTTTTTTACAAAATTACCTTTCTCACGTAAAATTACGCGAAAATTATTCGAATTTAAAACAATAATATGATCTTATCTATAAATATAATTTAGAAGAATACTTTTCAAGAAGAAAGAGAACATCAGTATTGTAGTTGTAGGACGCCTTAACATTTAAATGTTTTTTTATTCTCCTAAATAAAATCCGATGCACTTGTTTACCCAATCATCCTACTTCAAACCAGCCGCATTCGCTCACTGGCAGCTTCGTTACCTCTGCTGCACGGTTGACCGAGAAGACCTAGGGTTCGAGCCCAGATGGTTGCAGATATTCGTCACTAGCTAGATAGCAGGGCCGAATTTCATTCACTATCTGGAGAAGAATTTTGGTGGTCGGCTTCTCTGATCAATAGTTTCTCCTATCAATACCACACAAATGCCGAGCAGGACCCTGACACGGACTGCCGCGATCTTTTCTTCTGCATATTCGTCCTCTCTCCCTCTCTCTCTCTCTCTCACACACACACACACACACATACATACATACGTAATACTAACACACCCATAAGGAGCTTAGAGCTTGTTCGGTTGGGGTGATGTCTCACGGGGAAGATATTTGATGGGGAAATTCTGAAAGCCGCCGTGTAGGCCGGTGCGGGATCTTATGTTCCAGCTGGGAAGGAAAACCACCACTTCCAGGGATATAGCATGCACTATACCAAAGGGACGAATGATCTGAGTAGTTAACGCACCCGGAATTAATTCTCAATTACTCCTCAAACTTCATGCCTTAGAGAAAAGTAGTTGGGAGAGGTAGGGACGTCCCTCAGCTCGAATCGGTTATGAAGCACTCAAGGTCTTTCACAGATTAAAGTACTAGTAATACAATAGCACAAGTTTTCCGTTGGTACGTGGTAACGGTTTCGATTGACCAGTGATTCCGGGCGCGTCAACTGCGAAGGTCATTAGTCCCGTAAGTGCAGTGCATGTTTTTGTGCATGTACACCTCTGGAGGTGGCGTTGATCTTCCCTCGCTGGATGGTGAGATCCGACGTCGGCCTACCGTCGGCTAGCCCCAGCCAGGTATCTCCCACCAACGGGGTGATAACGCTTTCGTAATATTATAAAATTGTAACTTCTGTCATGCTAATACTCAGTCATCAAAGGATATACTCCTAATGAAACGAAATGTAAGAGGTACGATAGAAATACTCGCATATAGATCTTTAATTTTTCAAAAGATGAAAGAAAAATGTTTTTTCTGCCATTGAATTAAGTTTCAACTAAATTAAATTAGATTTACATAAATTTAATTAAATTTACATAAATTTAATTAAACTTTGTAAATTCAGAGAGTTTAACGAAAATGGAAATTGAAACATTTTTATTAGCGTAATCCGCGAAAAAATATAAAGTAAAAATTTGGGGCCATTTTTTAGAAAGATTTGAAAATGTCAATGGAAAGTACCCCCAATTTCGCAAGGCCTCGAGTTCAGCCATATCAATCGGGGAGTGTCAGTACTGGAGTAAATACTATAAACGGATTGGGCGCTGCTATTGTCTACGGATGGACTAAAACGTTTCGTTATAAACAAAATATTAATGTATCAAGGGCCCACAGGCCAGAGTAGAGTGGGAATATACCATACATAAAATTCATTCATTTCCTTGTCTAATAGATAATTGCGATTACTCGTGAACACCCTGGCAACGCAGGCTGATTCAGCTAGTTAGAAATACATTTAGTTCTAGAATTTCGAGCGAGGGGTAATCGTTTAAATCATTCCTTTATATTCGTTACTATGGAGGTAACAGGTAGAAGATTCAAGAGAATTCGAAGAATGATCTCTCACGTTTCTGACAAAGCGAGAAAATGTTTTAATTTCCCGATAGAAATTAACGAGTACACAAAAGTCTATGTCAGACATGAAAAAATATTTTCATACAATGTTAGGGCTTTTATATTCACCAACAGCATATAGTTCTATTAATTTTTGACAATACTTACAAAACGTAATATGACACAACAGTTTTGTTTCGATAACCTTCGGTACTCACAATGTTAATAGAACAAACCCAGACAAAATTTCGGTTTTCATAGGTATAAGCCAAAAAAATATTCTCTACACAAAGCGCCAGGGGCGTAGATTTGGGGAAGGAATCCCCCATAATCTACGCCACTGGCGTATTGTGTTGAGAAACGTAAACGTAGAGAAAAGTGAACGTAAAAGATGTCAATTTTTTATAAGTCAGTGTTCCATACCAAATACCCTTACTCTTATAGTTACTCTTGAAGTGTAATTCAGTAACTATCACATCAATTATTTATTTTATTTCTACTACGTACTTACGAAGCAAAGGGCGGTAAAAACATCCTCAAAAACGACTGCAAATTTCTTCTTTTTTTGTACAGATAGAGTAAAGGAATATAAAAAATGAGGCAGCTTTCATTTTTGTTGAACTCTGAAATTTCGAAAATTGCAAAAGTTAGAAATGATACGAAAAAGTATGTCTGTTGTAGCACCACTAGTTTCGTACTGTTTAAGATATCGGAATGCGCTTTATGGCAGTCGATAGGGTACATAGGGACAGACATGATAAAGTTCTTGAATGTTTTCCAACACTTTCGAAGCAGGTATATTGGAGGGAGGTGGGAGGTGTTGGTAACCTATGTACGTTAACCTAATATACGTTGTATGTACGCTGAATGTACGTTAACCTAAATTATTTATTATTAACATTGGTTGTCATTGCTGGATACATGATTCTCTGTCTTGGAAAATCACTCAAATTGGAAACCCTGTATAGGAATCCGTGCATTGTGTTCTTCAGTATTATTATTCTGGAGTTGGCACAGGGCACAGATATACATTATACAGCTTAAATACATTATACTACATTATTTACACTAACGTTGTATATACAAATGCTATATGCCAAGTTAATACCACATATGCACATGGTCACATGAATATTGCATGTACCTGACACACACACACACACACAAACACAAGCAATGGTCCCTCTTCAGGAAGCCATCATCGATGGGGGGGGCTGTTCAGGTCGCCCAGGGATTTTGACCCTATACTCGTATGGCACAAGGTCCTTTGCCAATGCGGGTGTACCCGAGATGGCCTCGGCAACAATAGTTCTCTAAGATTTTTCAATTTGTCACCAGAGGTAAATTTCTTCATGTGCTTTACAAATTATATAGGGAACATCACTTTATTCCAGAAACTTTGTTCTTTCACTTGGGACCATTCATTTGCGAACATTACGCTTCCATCGCGTGAAAAATCAATAATCACATTTGAAACAAACAAGGTCTCTAAAATAAGATCGCAGCTAATGTGTTGAATACCAATCATGTTCTTTGAACACTATCGTGTCACTTATCTTATTTCCAAAAGAGGGCAACTATCTTTAACGATACAAAAATATTTGGGGTGCTAGTAGTTATTAAACCAAAACGTCTTAATGAGACAATATGTGGTACAGATGACCCATTTACCAAAAACTAACGTTGGATATCTGAACGTTTTCAATTCTCTACACAATGCACTATCCAAGCCTCCACCCTCCAGTTCGTCGAGGCACCCTGAGCTGTAGGCGAGCAGTGTGACGCGTGGTTCGTTTCACGCGGAGAACCGGCGGCGCCCATACCTATCCCATCACCGCGCCGCGCCCTCCCCGCCACGCCCCCATCGCAGGCCGAATCGAACGCTTCCGAAGGTCGCAGGCGATGGGCGGCACCCCGCGACAGGTGACGAGACGAGCCGGCGATGAGGCAGCCGGTCGAAGGGAGGAACTTCCTTGCCACACAATTGGCGACTATTTGGAAAACGAAGGGTGGAATTCTTATTGCTTGTGACGACACACTTCTTCCCGAACCGGTTAATCGGTACCTTTTATAACTATCTCGGCAATCCCAAATCATGATACTTTTCTTGCACTCTTTCCTTTTCATTTTCTCGCCGTACTATATACTTTAGTAGTCAAAAAACAGTATTGTAATGGTGCGACAGAAGTCGGCAACTTTTCGACAGTAAACCTCACATTGCAGGGCCCTAGTGTAGAAAAGGAGGATGAATATTGTTTCTACATACAATAAATGACTTCCGGTAACACTTTGTGCAATGATATACACGTTTTGTGGTTGCTTGATACCGAAAAATTCGTCAATGGCAAAACGTCGGACTGTCCGTCCGTCTGCATTCAACGCTAGCGTTCCCTCAACCTAAACCTTCTTCCATTGGTACATTTTATATGAAGTCTTAATATTTTCGAAGTGTTTCAAAAATGACTCCAAAATGTTTGATTAAACGTTCTCCTCGCGTAGCAGAAAGGACGCTGCTGCAAAAAACAGTACAGATTTCATATTCGCTGAACTGCTGAATCTTTGAATTTTCCAAAATTGCAAAAGTTAGAAATAAAGCGAGAAAGTATGTGTTGATATTACAATACCAGTTACAAGCTCATTTCCATACGTATATACAGGGTAGTACAAGGTATATAAGAAAAGTTATGTAAAGCTACGGAAAATCGATGTTATGATTTCAACGAAAATAAATTTTTTTTGGTTATCTTGATACAGTTTTTTCTTTAAATTTCATGCCAGAATAGAGTGTAATACACTTATAATTAGAGGTGCTAAAACAGCACATACTTTCTTGCATTATTTATAAATTTGCAATTTTCGAATTTTTAAAGAGTTCAACGAAAATGAGACGTAATTCTTTTAAGCGCTCCTTGCTATATCCGTGGAAAAAATTTTTAAAAAATTGGAGCGGTTTCGAGAAAATGATTCATATAAATTGCGTAAATTTGAAGTACAAATTACGCAAACATTATTCGTTTTTTTAAAAAAAAAATTGTATACAACCTTTTTTTAAAGACCTGACTTTTTAGAGTAGATTTTATTTAGACAAAAATCTCTATCTTCAATTATGTAGTTTTGAAACGTTAAAAGTTTGCGATTTTCGGAAATACAGAGTTCGCTGAAAATGAGAATAGCATCAATTTTTTACCATCCTTTCATACATACGAAGAGAAAATTGAAGTAAAAGTACCGAGATGGGACCAGGAGGAAATATGTATAGGTACCGTAGAGGCTATGGATAGAGGCATATGCTTTGTTACTTTCCCTTAAGTAGTATAAGAACAGTATCATAAGGCTACAGCGTGCCGTTTTTCATCAAAAACTCGTTTTATGGGCCCCTAATACCAAAAAAACAGATTATATAGGGAACATCACTTTATTCCAGAAACTTCGTTCTTTCACTTGGGACCATTCATTTTGCGAACATTACGCTTCCATCGCGTGAAAATCAATAATCACATTTGAAACAAACAAGGTCTCTAAAAAAACTGAATTTTTCTTGCTCATAGTGTTTGTAGTAAACTTTCTCGAATACGAAGTGTAGTCAAATTTTACGTTTTGTGGTCCCTTGATGTCGAAAATCGATTTCTGTTGAGGTCGCTATTCCTTGAATTTGAAACCGATATTTTAATTTTGGGGGTTTCTTTATTTGAATCCTTTACTATACTTTCGAAAATTTTCTCAAAAATGGGTCAATTTTTGCTTGCACTTCTTTTTTCGAATGAAGCAAAGTACCGTCAAAGAGGGTAACTGGGAAACGTTCAATGTTTATAGTTTAAACCTGTCCTCTTTGACGGTATGCATTTAAAAATGGCGCAGGTTCGATTTTCGTTGGAAACGTTCTGTAATATAAGGACGAACCATTTATACCAGTACAGCGAAAGTGACTTCAGCGATGGTTTCGGGGATAAAGCAGTATAAGACGTCGACTGCGGAACTTAAATACCTAAGGCTTCATCCCAATTTTGCCAAATATTTTTGAGGGTAGGAAACACCACTTTCAACTAGCATTATAACATAAGGCAAATAATATAAATAATTTGAAAAAGTACTCGCTGTTGTAGCTCCACTAGCTCAACAATCTCTACAGCAAACTAATCGTGGGAGATGGGTATTTCCAATTTTGAATATTTGCAATTTTCTAAAAAATTTTCAGGTTTGAATGGAAATTGGTCATACACCATATTTATAAAAACGCATTGTTCTGTTAGAGAAACAAAAGAAAAATATTTTCTCTATTGAATTCTGGGAACCGAACCCCGCGCCTTCAGAATGGCAAGCCAGAGCCCCTCGTCTAACCGATTTCCTCAAACGTGTGTCCTGAAGTTTGAATTACAAGTTATCATGGAACACACACACACACACACACCTAGGGAATAACTCAAGACTTAACTAAAACTTACTTCAATACAATTAATATTTGGAAAACAAAATTTACATTTTACAAACAATTTACAAATATTTCAATATAATAATAAAGGAAAGATTGCCTTAACAAAGAAATCTCAAACAAAATATTGAAAAAGTGAAACAGGTTCAGAAAAATTGAACATTAGCAATTTTCGAAATTACAGAAGATTTAATAACATTCGGACCTACATAATATTATTACGGGAATTTTTGCTCTATTTGAGAAAAAATCAAAGAAAAAATCGAAAACACCTTTGAGAAAATGTTTACGTATTTTTTAAGTCGTTATTATTTCACGCAAAACTCCGGGAAAACTACTCATCTTGAGAAAAAAATACAAAATAAATATAAATATATGAAAAATCTAATCTTGAAGAACAGATTTCAGTAACAAAACAATCCTTTTCAATATTGTAGTTGAAGGACGTTGAAATACTTACAGCCAGATCGATTGAGAAATATCAATGTGATGAAATTTCTGTGGACGCTAATGTTCACAGACACATAAAAACTGTTTTCGGTGTCAAGGACTCAAAAACGTTGATTATGACTACACTCCGTATTCAAGAAAATGCATTACTACAAATGAGAGGAATAAAATCTCCTTTTTCGGTATTAGGGATCCACAAAAGTTTTTTTCGTTCGAAAAATGTTACATTTTCCTGCAGCTTTACAAAATACTTCTATGTCTTCGAAATACTAACGATCAAGTAAAAACATTTAAAGCAACTCATTATCATGGAATTTTCTTTATTCTTAAAAAAATAGTGATGTCTATCGTATATTAGAACCTGGGTTACTGTTGAATACTCAACGGATGAGAAACCATCAGCGGCGTCAAGGAACTTCGACCTTGAAAATTACTCAAATAGCTTGGCACATTGTAAATGTAATTTGTTGCCAACTTCCCACTGATAGTTCACAAACGTTCCATACGGGATGTGCCATCATTGCCTATATGAGATGGTAACATGTATCATTTAGTATGCGTCACCAGTGGCGTAGCTAAGTGGGCAAGGCGAAGAGGCGGTCCGCTCCGGGAGACGTAATGGTGGCAACACCTCAAATTCTTAATTTAAAATCAGTTTATTTGAATGTTTTCATTAAAGATTACACGTATTTATTTTCATGGTAACTATAATACACTGATTGAATTTAAGATTCTTCTAATAATGAAGTTATTATCACGATGAAGAGTGCAACTTCATTGAAATAAATTTGATTATTAATTATATTTCTATTAATATGTCTCAGTCACCAACATTTCCACCGGGAGAGTTGGCTCAGGGCATCAACGGATGTCCTTGCAGTGCCTCTGACCGGGAGGTCCTGGAGTTCAAGCCCCGACAGTGGCCGGATTTTCGATACTAGACAGATAGCTGGTTCCAGCTCTGTCGCTATCCGGAGGAGAATTCTAGCAGCCGGCTGCTCTGATCAGCAGTTTTCCGTGGTTTCTCCGACCAACACCAGGAAAATGCCGGAGCAGTACCCTAACAAATGGGCCATGGACCGCGCGCAATATGTCCTACCTATTCCTTGTTTTATCCTCACCCCTTACACACACACATGCACTACACCACCACACACGCCGGGAGACCAAATTTGGAAAAAGGTCCCAGGACTTCATTTAAAATACCTCCAAAATTTAAGTATATCGGTTACAATTTCAAAGGACCGTGACATCAGCCGGATCGATTGGGAATACCAATTTTGCAGAAAATCGGCTGAACGGTTTGGCCCCTAGCGTTGTTCACAGACGGACAGATGTTTGGCCATCATTCCATTTTCCAGTATTAAGGACCCACAAAACTCTGGCTACAACACGAGATAGAGGATTTTATTATAAATTTAGCAACTGGATTTATCCACTTTTTCGTTACCAGGGCCCTGTAATAAGAGTTTTCTGCCGAAAATTCGCCGTTTTTTCGCACAGCACTACATAACTTTCTCACTACCCCGTAGCGAGAAAGTAAAAATAGTTATCATGACTTCTGCCCCAACCCTCGTATTATATACAATTGTGATTCAAATAACATTTTGCCCATGCCCACGTTGGAGCCCTGTTGAGACCTCTGAGGGGCGTGGCGCAACGAGGCGCGACGCGCCTGTGCGATGACGCTGGTTGCGGGGGAGGCGAGAGCGTGGCCGGCAGGGGCCGTCACGGAGTCACGCGACAAGCGCACAACCACCACTACTACCACCGCGTGAGGACGCGCGTCGAGCCACATCGCCGGAGGTCGGGCGCGGGCACGAGGCCGAGGTCGCACGAGGCTTTGGCGGTCGTCGTTGCTGCCACCGCGCCGCGCGCATTTCGATGATTCGAAGGAAAAAGCGGGGTCGGCAGCGATTCTCTGTTATCTGCAAAGCGTGCTCCGGTCTCCCAAGGACGCGAGGATATCGCGACGGCATGTCTAATAAACTGCCGTGGCGAGGTCGCGAATCGTTGATTATGTTGCGATAGCGGTCGTGGTTTGTGGCGACAATAACCAAGCGAAACAAATGTTTTTTTTTTTAATTTATTATTAAGTCGCATCGACTACTGAGGTCATTAGCGACTACTTTAAGTACAACTTTACAATATTAACATGGCAACTTTACAATAGATATGAAAATTTACAAATATTACAATATATGTGAGTATGTAGACACAGACATTACAGGTATTTTGATGTTACAGAATTAGTTTCTAGTATCCATACCAATACACCTATTAGAATTAGATTTCTTTAAGAATGTTGCTGTCTTTACAGAATTTTAATATTTTATTTTGGTAGTCGATGGATGATAGCATCAGTTCAGGGTTTTGCTCATCTTCTAGGCATGTGTGTCTGCTGTACTGAAACATAGGACATTGAGTTAAAATGTGTTCAAAGTTAAGAATGGTATCACAGTTCTGGCAGGTAGGTGGGGGATTTCCAGTTAGCAAGTGTTGATGACTGAACTTGCAATGACCGGTTCTTATTCTTGTTATTGTCACCTGATCTTTTCTTGAAAATTTTTTGGAGGTTTTCAGGGAGTAAAAATTGTTAACGTGTTTGTGTAGAGGGCTGGATTTCATATTTTTCCAGAGGTTGCTCCACTTTTCATCCATTGCTTTCTTGATGTGGGTCCATAAATCCTTGCAAGTGTGTGATATTGTTAAAATACTTCCTGTTTCAGGGCTTACATTTTCTTCTTCAAGACTCATTGTATTATGTTCAGGGGTTGTTTTGTAATCTGGTATCCAGGCAATTATAAGACTTCTTTTAGATTGTACAATGTCATGATATATTTCATGAATAATGTTTATCATTGGTAGGCCAGGGTAGTTATTGAGAATGTTGTTTATTGCTTCAAGAGAAGTGGAGAATATGACAAACTTGTTATTTCTGAGTTTCTGTGACATTTTGAAGGCTGTCATTATAGAGCATATTTCAGCTGTAGTAGTACTAGAGTAGGAATGCAGTCTGTTTATAATTTTAACATCTTTGGTAATTGTAGTTGCATATTTTCCATCTCTCTTATTGGTAACTTTAGTATAGATTTTATAGGAGTCTTGGTATTTATTTTCTATTTCATTAAGTTTTATTTTCCTATAGTTTTTAGCCATTTTGTTTATTTGAATAGTGTCTAGTGTTGTATCTGTTACTATTTCAGGAATTGTCCATGGTGGTATACTATTATTTCTTTTTTCCATTAGTATATGTTCCTGAAGGTTTAACTGTCTCAGAAGGTTTTTGACTTTGGTATATACTGGTGAAAAGCATTTTTGTTCTTTGTAGTAATTTTGAAGTTTTGGGTATATATCGTGGTAGATTATAGGGTTTTTTGATTCTGCTGATTTGATGGCATATTTGAGAGTTAGCATTTGTCTACGGTGAGCTAGGGTTGGTTCTTTGGCTTCTATTAGGATGCTACCAATGGGGCTGGTTTGAAAGCAACCAGTGCTTATTCGTAGAGCTTTGTTGTGTATAACATCAAGTTTTTGTAGGTCTTTTTTGCTAGCTGAATCATATAATATGGATCCATAGTCGATTTTGGATCGAATTATTGCTTTGTAGGTCATCAGCTGGAGATGTTTATCTGCTCCCCAGTTATTATGGGATATGCACTTGAGTATGTTTAGTCTTTTCTTACATTCCTCAGATAAGATTTGTATATGCCTTTTCCAGTTCATTTTTGAGTCAAAATGCATGCCTAATATTTTAATGTTTTGATAAAATTTTAGGTTATGTAGGTCCATTTTTAATGTAGGCTGACTCTCCATATTTTGTCTGGAGAATACTATACATTGGGTTTTGGAAGCTGAAAATTTAAAGCCTGATTTGAGAGACCATTCAAGTAGATTGTTTAGGGCAGATTGTATAATTTCTTGACTGGTTGTAATAGATGATCCTCTGCAGAGAATGGTAATGTCATCAGCATATTTCCTTATGATTACCGGATGATTGATTTCAGAGCCTGCATCATTGATGGCCAACAGGAATAGAGTAACACTTAGTACAGCACCTTGTGGTAGTCCATTCTCCAAGTGTTGTACTGATGATAGGCTACCATTAACTCTCACATTAAAGGTTCTTTCTTTGGTGAAATTCTTGATGAATTGAAATATGTTGCCTTTAAGTCCATATTCCTGTAATTTTGTCATGATTATATGGGTCCACACCATGTCATAGGCTTTTTCAATGTCTAGACTCACTGCTAAAACATGTTGTTTGTTAGCAAGGGCTTCTTGGATGTAATTATCAATACTTACTAGGTGAGAGGTAGTTGAGTGTCCAGCTCTAAAACCAAATTGATTGTGGGATATGATGTTTTTAAAGTCTAGAAACCATCTGAGTCTTTTGTTAATTATTTTTTCCAGGATTTTGCACATATTGCATGTTAAGGAAATGGGTCTGTAATTTTCAGTTTTAGTGGGGTCTTTCCCAGGCTTTGGTATAGGTATAACAATAGCTGATCTCCATAATTTAGGAAATACATTTTTATTCCATATTATGTTATATATTCTTAGTAGAGTTTCTTTTCCTTCCAGGGGTAGATTTTTTAAAAGAATATATGGAATATTGTCTGGTCCAGGTGAGGAGTTCCTAGTCCTGTTGATAGCAGAATTAAGTTCTTGAATTCCAATAGGGTCATTAATATGGTAATAAGTAGCCAAGTCTTGATTATTTGTAGGTTCTGTAAGGTTCTCTTGCTCTTTTTTGTGCTGTAAGAAGGCTTCTGTATAGTTTTTTGAACTAGAGTTTTTGGCAAAGCTGCATGCAATTGAATTTGCTATTTCATTATGGTCTGTAATGATTTGGTTATTTGACAGTAAAAAATGTATTTGGTTACCTTTCTTTGTTCCTTCGATAGCTTTTATTTTTGCCCATGACTCATTTATATTATTGTGTATTGATAGACTTGAGACATAATTGCGCCAGGTGTTTGCTTTACTCTCTTTTATGGTTCTTCTTGTAACAGCTCTCATCTTTTTGTATTGTATTTTATTTTCTTCTGTATTATGTTTTTTATATTTGTTGAAGGCATGTTTGGAATTTTTAAGTGCCAATTTACATTTCTCATTCCACCAATGCACTAGTTTGGGTTTCTTTGCTAAATTGATTGTTTCAGTTGATCCGTTTGCAGCTTTAGTTATGACATCGTTAAATGAATTGATAATAGTATCAATATTTTCTGTTTCTAGAAGGTCGTTAATTTTAGGTAGGTATTTTTTGATCAAATTATTATAAAGGTTCCAGTTTGCTTTGTTGTAATTCCGTCTTGGGATTGCTTGATCTTGGTTATGAGTATAGGGAGTATTGTTTATGTTTATAAAAATGGGGAAATGGTCACTATCATATGGGTAATCTAAGATGTTCCATGAACATTTATAGGAATATTGGGTGGAGGAGATGGAGATATCGATGGCACTGTAACTGTTGTTACTGGTATTGATGTGAGTAGGTTCTCCAGTATTAAGAACAATTGTATCTAGTTTATCAAAAATTTCCTCAAGCATAATTCCTCTACTGTCAGTTTTATTAGAGCCCCAAATTCGATTGTGGCTGTTGAAATCTCCCATAATGAGAAATGGCTTTTGCATCTTGTTAATAATATCAGTTACTTCTTGTTCAGCAAACTTGTAGCTATTTGGTAAGTAGATATTACATATATTAATTTGCACAGGTGACAGGATCCTTATAGCACTAACTTCAATGTTTGATTGAATAATCACTTCTTGATATGGAATATGGTCTTTAATGTATATAGCTACACCACCACTGGCATGATTGGTGTTACATCTGTTTTTGAAGGAGCAATTATACCCTTTGATATTACCATGCTTGGAGTCTTTGAAGTTGGTCTCTTGGATACACAGGATATCAGGGTGTGTTAAGTTACATAGGTACTGTATACTTTCTAGTCTGGGGTAAAAGCCATTTACATTCCATTGAAGAATTTTCATTGACTGGTGTTGATTTCTATACTGGAGTCTGTTTCAGTACTTGATTCATCTGCAGTATGAAGTACTGAGTTGATTTTCCTGATAATCCTGGTGAATCTGCCTTTTATGGTTTTATTGGTGAGATGCGGATATAAACTATGCATCATTTTGGTGATGGATGATATGTCTTGTGAGTAGTTACTGGCTACAAGTATAGGATCATTAGCACTGAAGGAGTTCTCTAGAAAGGATTTAAATTGTATGTAAGTAAGGGGGAAGTTATTTTGAGAGTCTTCAATGATGTGTTTGATAGGGGTTATAAGCTCTTCCATATTTTTCTCTTTCTTCTTTTTTTTCTTTTTTGGTTGTTTTGAGAGTTTTTCACTATTATTTGCTTCAGTTGTGTTGCTTACAGACATGGGGGGTGAGGAAGAGTCAGTCTGGAGGCATCTTTTATTGGTATTAAGGGAGACTATGTTGTCATTAGTTGGAATTTCTTCATTGTTTTTAGCTTCATTAGTAGAGAGTAGAGATTTAGGAGGTGGTGGAAAATCAGTAGTGGGCATTCTTGTAGTGAGATCATGGTTTCTTTGTATATCTGCTACTTCAGTGTTTGTTCCATTGGTTGTTGGATCTGGCAAGTCACAAGATTTCTCCCTAATGTGTTCAGATTCCATGGGAGTACTTCTTAGATTGGTAGTCTTTTGTTGATTAGAAGTATTAGGTGTAGGGCATTGTCCAGCTAAGTGTCCTGTTTGGTGACAATTAAAGCATGACATTTCATCTGTTGTGAAAAATATCCTGTATGTTGCGCCATCATAATACACAGTAGTTGATTCAGTTAGTCGATCTATATCTTCAGGGGAAACATACACTTGTCTGCGGAAACTCATAATGTGAGAGAACCCCTGTCCAGGAATACCAGCTTTAACAAATGAAATTTTGGATGCCAGTTTGATATTGTTGGTGGTGAATACATTCTCTATTACTGAGTGTGGGATGATGGGACAGACGTTTGAAATAATTATTCTTTTGGCCTTTGTTAAGAGTGGTCTCAATTTCAATTCATGGTTTTTGATTTTTATGATTTTGTGGTTGTTCGTGAGGTTATCAGCTATAGTTTGGGAGCTTAGAAAGATGCACACTCTGTTGTTTGCTATTCTGGATATGAACCTTATTTCACTTGGGTCAATAATATCGGATAAACTGTTTACGTAATCTTTAATGGTGAGGCCTTCTTGTGAGTCAATGATTATGGCCTGGTCCTTGGTGGGAAACACTTCAGTTGACATAACATTTGCGTAGGTTTTCATATTTGGTTGAGTAGATACCTGAGGTTGCGGGATTGAGGTTAAGGGAGCCCCGAGAAACAAATGTTCTGTTCCCCTTCCCTCTTCCTATTCAGCTCATAAAAAGTAACTATCGTCAACAGCATGTCAAACTGAGACCGCACGAGCCACTTGCCTGAGACATCTGGTAGTCCTGAGGGCACGAGCCACTTCCCCTCTCTCCGCTCTCATTTCCACGCCAAATCCAAAAAGGGGTGAACAAGCGCACGCTGAAGTGGGGAATGTAAGCGCGAAGCCATACGATGTATCACGAAGGATGGTGGCTTCATACGAAAATATGCTAGCTTGATGTTTTCTATCATACAAACGAGAATTTAGTTAAATGTTTTTATACTTTACCACTTCTTATTGTACTTCATGACCATTTTCTTTTTAAATCCTTTCTTGAGTAAACATTTTTGCCACGCGGCAGGAATATGTTTGATTGATCGATTGATTGATTACTAGGGATTCGGGACGCGTCAACTGCCAAGGTCATTAGACCCGTAAGTGTAGTGCATGTTTTTGCTCGGGAGGTGACGGCGCCACATCTTGCCCCGCTGGATGGCGAGATCCGGCGCCGTCCTGCCGTCGGCTAGCGGGGTTTTCTTCAACCAGGTATTTCCCACCAGCGGGGCACCGCCCCAGCCGGGACATGTTCCCGACCGGTTGCTCGACTAGAGTAGTAGTGTAGTGAATATAAGTGTGTGTGAGTAAGTAAGGTGCGAAGATAGGGCAAGAAAGAAGAAGGTAAGATTGCGCGCGGTCTCCTCCCATCGTGAGCAGGCGTTCGGAGAGGCAATGGGAAGAAATGGGGGTTGGAGGGAGAGGCAGACGGCGGCCGCTGGTGACGAAAACCTTGGCGGTGGGCCTTTGCCGGAGTTTCAAGCACCATTAGTGGAAAACCATCTACATCCGTCAATTTTCTTTTGGTTTGGGTAGAAATGGTTCCTTTTATAGATACTGGAACAATGGAGAAGTGTTTAGTGTGTTCGAAAGAACTGTAGTATGTTAAAAAGTACAATCTACAGATGCATTACTTAGCTTTGCGACCCAGAGAAACCTGCAAGATAAAAATAATTTTTGAGAATTACAGATAGCCCGCAACATCGGGATGAATAAAGGAATTTGCAGATTAAAATTTATGGAAAAGATACTGAAAATAATGAGGATTTACAACATTCTGAAACAAAACTGTATATGAAAAATAATTTCACGTGACCCCTACCGGGTACCTATTTGTTATCTATTATTGTTTAAAAAATGAACTAATTTGTTATATTATATACCATTGTATACAATATTATTGTCCTAAAATGTTAAAACTGTCTTTTCCAAAAATGTTATCTAACAGAAGAATGGAATTGGAATTACAGTACTGGTTATGATGAAGAGTGGGATACTGCTTTACGTTATGTAATAATGTGTGTTTTATTACATAATTCTTCATATTATAATGGACTCATAAACATTCTAAATAATAATTACCATTAAAAAATATAATTATCAGTTTTCCAAGAGAACCTTTTCTCCTCACTTCCGTACTATCATTGGAGCACTGTGCGCCTTCCGCCGCATCGGGCACTTTCATTGCTCCGCCGCTCGGTTCAGAGCAGGAGAGCATATTTCTGTGACGTCACACAGCATTGAGTTGGCAAGCACTGCTCTAAGCTCTCGTTCGGTCTCCAGGCATGTGTGTTAGTTTAATGTATATAAGTGTGTGTGTAAATTACGGGAATTTTCCACTAGCATGGCTCCTCCTCATCAGGGACAAGCTCTAAGCTCCTGACTGGCCTTCCAGCATGTGTGGTAGTGTAGTGCGTGTAAGTGTGTGTGTAAGGGGTGAGGATAGGACAAGAAATGGGAAGGAAAGATTCCGCGCGGTCCGTGGCCCGTTTTGCTAGAGTACTCCTCCGGCATCCACCTCTCCTGGTGGAATGTTTGAGTGGAGAATTATTTATTTTCATTTTGTATTACATTTCATTAAATCCTTCAGTTATTTATGGTTTATAGCAAGAATATGAAATAAATTAAAAAGTGCCAGTAAATTCAATCTTTTATCGAAAGTTTAACAGATAAGAAACGTTGTTAAGTTAATCTGAAGGAAATCAAGAGCCTTTTGATTCAAAATGTTTGAGTTTACTCTCATTTAGCAATTCGAAGCTCTCTTTTCAATGCAAAATAGTTTTCTCTTTCTCGGGAGCGAATATTCCTTGTTATCAGATTTTGCTAACAACTTTCGTTGCTATCTTTTATTCTTAACTCAACCAATGTTGGTGAAGTAGGGGATAGGGATTTCAGGACTCAAGAGAACATGAGCGTATAATACCTTGCCCGCGTTCTTGATATGTCTGAATTAAAACATCTGCTATCTGGCAGCTAATGGTTTAAGAAGAATGGGTTTCGTTATTCACGGTGAGGACTGTATTTTTGTGGCGTCGCTGATGAGCTGTGGTAACACTTGGCGAAAGGAATCAATGGTGCCCTGCACAATGCAGATCACAATTGAATGTCAGGTTGCACCATTACATTTTATTATTTTTCTTAAGAAGCTTCCCCGATTTTGTGAGCTGATTACTTTCTTGTGCTGGTGGAGAAACGCGGGACACGACGAACGTCCTGAGATGCATCGTCGACGGCAAACTAGTTCATTCAAAGGTACTTGGGAGGGGCAAAGGAAAGAAATTTCAAATTTTCCACCTCGTGAATGCTGCGCGTTGTAAGGAAAACTACAAAAAAAATTTTTTTTTGCTTAAAGGTGAAAATTACGCGCTCTTCCAGAAGGACGTTCTAATACCTGCGCCATTCTTCGACATTCAAACCTGAACCATTTTTTTAAGCGTTCCTTGTTATATCAATGAAAAAGTTTGAAGAAAAAATTTAAAATTATTTTGAAATGTTTTTTTATAAACTGCATTAATTTCAAGCAGAATTTACGGGGAAAAATTGTTTGATCGAAAAATTCTCCATGACCTTTTTAATGATCTCATTTTCAGAACAGTTTTTATTTAAGACTAAATTTTTCAATACTGTTCTTTTGCAATGTTAATATTTTGCAATTTTCGAAATTTCAGAAATTTCGCCGGAAATGAGACTATCATTTTTTCCGTGCTTATGATGAAGGCGCAAATTGGTGCGCACAGGCTCATACGAGGCGCAAATTGAAACAAAAAATTGGAGCCGTTTTTGAAAAAATAATTCTTTAAATTCTTTTAAAAAAAATAATTTCTTTTCTTACTATTTTCCACCCAAAACTTCGCAAAAACGATTTTTTCGAAAAATATGATGTACCTGTATTTCCAGACCTGACAACAAATTTCATTCACGAAATAATTCAATCTTCAACATTGTAGTTTTAGGAAGACGCCGAAAATTTTAAACTTTTGCAATTTTCGAAAAAAACGAGGATTTCGACAAAAAAAAATTAGCGCCTCTTTTAAGCTTCCTTTACGTTACATATGACAAAATATATTCAAAAAAATTGAGATATTTTTAAGAAAATTTTGAAAATGTTTTGTGGCTTTTGTTAAGTGCTCTTAAAAATCAAAATATCCCTTTCAAACGCGCGGGGACTCATGTTCCTTTCCATCAGGGGTGTCCAACTTACAAGATCTCAAGGGCCGCAACTAAAATTTTTAATATGGTTGCGTGCCGTACTTTCATTACTCGGGCGATCTCCACGTGACGCATTTACTCGGAGAGTTTGACGCAGACGTGAGCAGCAGTTTGCGCTGCTTCTCTGAAAAGAGGGGGTGGAACCATGCGTGATATCGGGCCGTACCATGCACAACGCAGTGAAACACACTGGAATGATTTTGAATTTCTGAATTTACTGGAATCAATTCTTAAATCTAAACTTCACCTTTTTTTTACATTAAGAGGGTGTTGCCCCGACAGGACGCGTGCGCTAGGTGCTCAATGTTCTCGCCTGACATGGATGCAAGGGACTTTCACGTTTGATTAATAACTTTTCGCGGCCATTATAAATTGCACCGCGGTACACATGCGGCCCGCGGGCCGCTAACTGGACAACGCTACTGATGGGGCAATATCAGTTTTGGAGAAAATCATCCGAACGGTTTAGGCGCTAGCATACGCAAGTCACGGACAGCCAGAGGGACAGACTGACGTTTTTCCTTCAATCGACTTTTCGGTTTCTAGGATTCCCAAACACGTATTCCGACTCCACAATGTGTTAGAGAAAGTAATTTACTACAAATAGGAACAAGATTAATACCTTCTCGTCCTTACTTTCTAATGAGAGAAACTGCGCCGGAAAATACCCAATTTGCGACAGAAAAATTCTTATTACCGGGAACATTTGAGAATTACGAAATTGAAAATAGAGATTTTTGCTTTACTCAAAATCTGTTCTGAAAATCAGCTCTTTAAAAAGGTAAAGTGTAATTTTTTGAAAAAACCGTCCAAAATGTTTCCTTGGATAGAACACGCAACGCTTAAAAGAATTGCGGAAATCTCATTTTCGTTGATCTCTTTAAATTTTCGAAACTTGCAAATTTAGAGTTTCTGCGAGACAGTGACTGCTGTTGCAGGACAAAAAATTGCGTTACCTGGGCCAGGCAATAATAGTTTTTCTGGCGAAAAATTGCTCTTTTCCCGCACACGATTAAAATACTCTCTTCTTAGGAAGTAAAGCGAAAAAAAACAAACGATTTTTGCGTCACTTTTCTTGTGCGTCGACATGTTTGCGTATTAATGATGATTTAGGAAAGTCTCTAACATAGTGATTTGGGGACCCGGACGCTCTCTAATAGTCCGATGATATTTTTTAATGTACAATTCTCCTTTTCTTTTTTGCAGATCTTCCGACATGGTGCGCGTACGCCTGTGGATACATATCCTAACGATCCTTACATCAACATTACATTCGCACCAGTTGGTTGGGGCCAGCTGACTAACGTGAGTAATGCCTCCTTGTTTTCATCCTTGTTGTACACACACACACCGCACACGCACACAAACAATTAGCTCTTTGGATTTCTATCCAGCTATCTGAGCTTTCTAAGCTATCCAGAATTTAAATTGTTAAATGTTTGTATTTCATCCATTTTTATTTCTATGTATAAGTTAATTTCATAACATGTGTTAATTTAATTTCATTGGATAATTTTCCTCTCTGTTGTATAACTAAAGATAGCATACGATTCCCTAAACATATCTTGTCTGAGTAATTATGTAAAATATTAAATAATAATAATAATATTAATTAGTTTTGTGCTTGATATCTCTTGGATAATCACTAATCATTTTGTTTACCATGACTGTCGGTAAATTAATCATGAACAATAATTTAAATAAATTGATTCAAACTTCGAAAGGAAGGCTTCGAAAAAAGAAACAAAATATTTATCACAAAGACATATCAACCCAAAGTAACATTTTTAAATTGTAACATTTCTACCACAGAAGTGCATGAGTGCGCATGATTGAAAGTTCGGTGCCTCCCCTAACAATTAGCAACATCAATTATAACAATTGCGTATCATTTATATGTCTATTTCTGCGTTTACTGCTATAAAGCAGAAGTAGATTGACGATTACGAGATAATTTTACAACAATTAATTTTGTGCCACTGATTTTAGACTTTTGTTGTAGTAAACAAAAGTTTTGAAATTAACATACTTATCTATCTATACGGAATACAATTGTAAGAGAACAATAGTCTCGAAAGGACTGCGATATGTCTCATTCGATTCGTTATTAACTGGAGATGTCATTAATTATAATACGAGGGTCGTTCCGAAAGTAATGCCTTCCGTGACTACTACATATGACAACAAACGCTATGACAACTACAGTAAATAAGAAAACAACCTTAATACAATGTGGTAGAATATAGTTTTTTTTAACACAACAATATTTTCAATATAGTCCACACTTTTTTCTACATATTTTCTCCACCGATGAGCACGTACCTGCATGCCACGCTCGTAAAAATCTGTACTAGCCGAGGTGACCCGGACGGGAATTCTTATACGTTTTGTTTCTGGCTCATAATGGTCACCAATGTCGAGAAAACCACCACCTTCAGCTTCGCTTTGGGCCAAAAGTTCCTCAAAAACTTCCATTCGGTGCTGTTTGTGTTCTTGGGTAAGTGACCCTGAGACCCTCCTTGCGCACGATTTTCGGTAATTCAATTTACTCAACATTACCTCTAATGCATTGCAGCCAATGTTCAGCGCCGTGCACAGTACACACAGCGCCGTCCTTGGACGTAACGCACCTATTCGCGCGAATGAGCTGATCGAGGCAATCCTCATTGCGTGGTGTGGCATCTGTGCGTGAACGACCGCAACGTGGTTTGTCTTTCACATCACTGTCACCACCGCTGAAATGCACTACCCATCGTCGGTGCGCTGTACTGATATCCACTGTATGCTCTCCGTAATAGTCCACCAAGCATCATTGGATGTCAATAAGTGCAATTTCCCCCGAAGTTCCGAATTTTAGCTATTGTCACTGTTATTCTACCTGAAAAATAGCAACGAAATTAAACGAACACTAACGGGAAGGACCAAATTCCACTAGCACATCATTGACACTCGTTTTTGAGGTTGTAAGCCAAAATTAAAGAATTGGAGGCATTACTGTAAAAACGACCCTCGTATATTGTAGTAATGTTTTACTTTCATGGCTCAAGAAAGGCAATTGTTATATGAAATTAACAGAAATATAGCTAAGTTGGTGCAAACGCTGTGACGTTGTCAGAAAACTAGCGCGTAAAATTGTCTTCTTTTAATTCGTATTTTTGATCCCATTGTTTTATTCGAATATTTGAAATGCTGTTCAATGGTGAGCAGGTTTTGCTGCTTGAAGCATCAAGAAATCAAATAAATCGTATTATCGAAATCTTTTACGAGTAAGAAGAGTAAATCTCTGCATGCTAAATGAACATAATCTTTCTCAGTCACCAATATATCTGGTATAAGCATCATCTGTATTCTTTCCTCCGAAATCTCACGTTATTCTATCCACCCATTCCTTAGAATGCCCTTTAACACTCGATGCATTTCCTTGAAGTAATATACAATTCAGGTCGAAGCCACTCCTCGTATGAATTTTCTGAAAATTATGTGAGACAACATCATGTCTGTATATCATTTACAGAAAGCGAATAAGAAATGAGGAAAATATTTTCTAAATTTTCTTCACTGAGTCACCATCCTTAACCTGTTCTCCTTGGGTATGTGGTGACATAATTGAACTTCTTAAGTCGGAAACAGGAAAATGAAAGTTTCCGGCTTTAAGTGCTTACATGAGTCGAGGAAAGAACTGCGAAGTGAAATTTTGTGGCCGGCCTCTCGCAGTAGTGAAATAGGCGAAAGGTACGAATCAGTGTACGGTAATGAAATTTATGGTTTCAATTTTCCATTGTTGAGGTAAGAGGATTAAAAGGTCGGAATATACGTACTTTATGAACTACAATTTACTTCATTTTACAACTTATATTCAAAACAACACAATGTTCAAAATAATGGTAAACTTGCATTGCAAACATGTCGCAGTCTACCAAGTGTTATCTCTACTAGTTCGTGTTTGAAAGTTTTGTCAATCTTCGTCTAATTGACTCCAGTCGACTTGCTGAACAAACTCGAAATTAAGAGATTTTTGGTATGGATGGAAATGAAATATATTTTGGCAAAATATTTTTTTGACAAATAAAACTACAATTATGAAAATGAAGGCCTCCATACTCTGTGAGATCTGCAAAATATTTCAATCTAAAGAACTTATATTCACAAAATCTATGCTGCAAAAACATCTCGTTCATGACATATTAAGTCCTTATATTACATTGGTTGAATGCCGGTAAAGTTAAAGTGTATTTTTCGATCAGATTCTATGCAGAATGCATGCCACGTGGCCCAGCTAAGGAACGATTAAAGATGGACAAATAAACCTAGACCATTTTAGTGTCGATTCCTAGCGCCAAATATATTAGTGAAATTATCTGGGAGTTGGTATCTCAACACATTCATATTACTTACATTTAAGATCGTGCCAAAATTGAATTACGGATAAAATACCCTGAAAGAAAAAAAAATTTTAAAAAAAGTTCTAGTATATTGTCGATGGATTTTTGGCAAGAGGTATTGTAAGATATAGTATACAGAGTGACTGAGACCAGGGAGAAAAACTTAGAAACATATTGAGAATAGCAATGTTCGCATTTGTTAACACTATTTTGTCAACAGTCAATTACTTGTGTCAACAGCGTGAAATATGCACTTTTTCATAATACACTCTCAAATCTTAATGATGATTGCACCTCAAAATGTCTTACTTTCATTATGAATTCTCCGGCACAGAAAAGGTTTCGGATATTGCAGGCACAACTATACTCTTTTATTAGAACTGACTATACAGGGAAGACACGAGTGAAGGATAAAGGAATGTACTCACGGTCATTCCAGGAACAACCTTATTTACATTCTCTTCCTCTGCGAAACACCACGATCCACTGTTGTCCCGTGACCTCGATGTTTCGTACAGAAAGACGAACTTAATTCGACTGAACGAAATTTCATTGCATAAATTATGGTATTCTTCAGACGGGAGAGGAAAAGTTTTATTAAAGAATGAGTAAATAAATTAATATGAACATTGTGAATAATGAGAATCTATGAATGTATATGTTTGGCAGTTTAAGGTTAGATAATTCAGACATTTGCCAGCTAGAGGTGTTCATAGGCTTGGACAGTTTGTACACTGCTCCACATTTTAAAAAATGTTAGTTTTGAATGCTTTCCTCCCCAGTTTTGCAGTTCTGATTCCTGTTTCCAAATATATTATCAGTTTTCCTCTCTCACGTGCAATTTTCTTAAAAGATGAAAACAACATTTTCTTATTTACCCATGACCTATATGTCGTATATTTATACCCTTCTACGAGATCATTGTCATGCTTAAGAAACTGCTATGTATTAGAATTATCTAATCATGCAATTGTAAACACAATGCACGTACATTTCACAAGAACTACTAACAATTGACATAATTGATATTATTTTAAAGACAGAAATTGTTTTTTGTACTTCTTCTATACGCATGAGAAGTACTTTCCCTTTTCAACCACCAATAGTATTCTGCAATCATGTTAACAGTCCACCCACCATTATATCTTCTTTCAATATCTTTCAAATTTTGGTAAAAACATTCAACATATTTCTCGCTGTAAATCTAAGTCTATAAAATAGGTAAGGTGAGCACGTAGAAAGTGTTTCATTGAAACTTAGGTTATAGCCTAGTTTTCTCCAATTTTCCAACATTGTGTTTACAATGATTTTGTAATCTGGACTACTTCCTAGGAAGTCCTAGGAGTAGCTACGCCAAGCTTGTTTTTCTGTTTGATTATCTTCTCAAAATTCGGATAACACATTAATTACGTGATCTGAGGTAGAAAAAACATCTGCTTTCAACTTATCTAGAATCATTCTCTCATAAAATCTACATAAGTACTTAAAACACTTATTGTCTTTGTCTAGGGGACGTACAAACTGATGTATATCTAAAACACACAAACGGTGCACCAGGTTTGATTACATTTAATCACACATTAACACTAGATACTTCCCATTGCCATACAATGGTATATAAACAGGACTTTTACGAAAAACAAATTCTCATTTTTCTCGAAAACATGACGTGATAGAAAAATCTGATTACACTGTTAAACTCAGCGCAAAAAATTTCGTTTAGGAACACGGAATAATTCGAAAACAATTTTTGCTGCAGAGCAAACATGATGGAGGTAAGGGAGAAATGTGGCGAACATGACACATTCTCATCACCGTACCTAGCTTATTTGATCTTCCCGACTTTTCTTTCGTCACACAGCTATAGAAACTGAGACAATTTTTAATAGAAAGCTATAGCTTCATTCTTGCCCCGGGAATCAAACCCGAGATCGCCTTGCAGAAAGCTATCATGCTTTCCTGAGCCACCCGAGAGGTAAATGAGAATCAATAAGGAATACATGAATCTTTTTTTAACTGAGTAAACTGCACATTTTATTTTTGTCTCTACCTTCACATTGTGGAATTGGTGGAAACGAAACTGCTGATAAAGAAGCAAAAAGAAACGAATACTATTAACACACAAATGCAATATAAACGAGGATAGTATTCTTGAATTTACAACAAATTTACTAGTATAGATAAGACATGAAGCTATTTGCACAAATAAAAACATAGATTTCCCATCACCCACCGTAAATATCTTCATTTCTTCCATACGCTCACTACACACCACAAAGTTTTCATTTTCAACATGCACATTTTCATTCGAAAACGTGTTCTAATTTGTCGGTGTGTCCGTCCGTCGGTGTGTCCGTCCGTCGGTGTGTCCGTCCGTCGGTGTGTTCGTCCGTCGGTGTGTCCGTCCGTCGGTGTGTCCGTCCGTCGGTGTGTCCGTCCGTCGATGTGTCCGTCCGTCCGTGTGTCCGTCCGTCGGTGTGTCCGTCCGTCGGTGTGTCCGGCGGTCGGTGTGTCCGGCTGTCTGTTTGTCCGGCTGTCTGTTTGTCCGGCTGTCTGTTTGTCCCGCTGTCTGTTTGTCCCGCTGTCGGTGTGTTCGTCTGTCGGTGTGTCCGGCTGTCGGTGCGTCCGGCTGTCGGAGTGTCCGTCTGTCGGTGAGTCCGTCTGCTGGTGTCTCCGTCAGTCGGAGGTCATTGTCCTGCAATGAGATGATTGTGATTGTGATTCATTAATACCCAGAAATAATATACACAAAGGAAAAAGCAACCGAAAATGTTCTTATATTTTCTACTCTATAGCTGTCGTATTTGAAATATTTGTTAGAGGGGACTCAAATGAGGCCGATATTCGGCTGGGTGGCAATCTACGCATTGACACGGAAGAGTTATTAGCGAATGCCTGGTGTACAGTACCTGATAAAAAAAACTCGTTTTCGCTAAACAGTTGTATCAGTTCCACACTCGTACGTCGTTTAAGTCTGAAGTTTCACGTCTGTGCCCCTCAGTACTTCTTGAAAAGAGAACCTCCAACGAAGTAAAAATTAAGTCAATAAGGATTTACAAATTTAAGTGAAAATGCAAGATACCTCTAACTACCTCATCCACACTACTTTCATTCAGTTCCTGAAAGACCTCACTCTTCACCTTTCAATAAGAATATTAACTTGCAGTTGCTATCAATACGTACATGAATAGATTACTTTGAGAAGACGCTGTACCGCGTGCTGTGCCCAGAGGCCAGGACTGCAATGACTTCGTAAAATGATGGGGTACTCTACAGTCACTGATTGCCGTGTCACCTATGAGTCAACCTCAGAACTGAATTAGTGCTCAGAGGCTCAGCCCTCAGTGGTAAGCAGAGTTCTCAATCATTTTCGCAATCATCGTGAAGGCAGCAGGTGCTATTCGGCTCTTTCGCAAAATATTTTTCTTTAAATAAGATAAACTAATTAAGAGTAATAATAATAAATTATAAGTGAAACAAAAATGACAATAATGCGGTTATTAAATAAATAACAATAAATTATACATTTAAATTTAGGAAATGAATAAGTAATTTAGAATTGATACACACCCTAATTAAAATTAACTTTTTATCACAATTAAAATATCATTTATTTTTTTAAATGAAGGAGTAATTAATTAGTATATGAATGACGCATACGACTTCTTATATCAAATTTTTACAATCAAAAAATGTATTTAGATATTATTTAAAAAAGTACCTTGTGTACTCACGAAGCATAATCCACTGAATCGTTCCCCTGCCATTGTTGATATTAATCAGGTGTTTGTACTCTACGCATAGTGGTGAATGACTAAGTACAAGGTGTACATAGTAGAGAAAGAGAAATGCTGATTTAGAGTTTATTTTGAAATAAATATTTTCAAAAATGAGGGATAAAGTATACATGATGGTATATTTTATATAAAAAATGACAATAATTCGAAAATTTAGAAGGAATCTCTCCCCTACGGTAACTTCTGAATCAGAGCGTCTGCGATTTCTTTTAGAAATTGTAGAAATCACGACGTTGAGAGTAGACTATTATTATTGGCACTATTTATTAAATAAAACTTTCAGAAAACAAATATAATTCTCCGCTCGGCGAATTACTGCGGCTATACTTCATTGGCTCGTCTCTTGTACTCACAAGGATTACTCTATTCAATTAGTATTTAATATCATTTCCTACCTCATTATTTTAGTTCATTCAAAGGTCATTCTTTTCGCGTTATTACTATGTAATTATTGGAAAGGTATCTGGATTTCCAGAATCCATGAAAGCGCTACGAGTAAGCGACCTCGCTGGACGCTACCCGGCAGATGGCAACCGAAGGCTGGTCGCCGCTCGCCCAGTATTCTCCCATTTAATTGTAAAGGCTACTGACGATCGATCGGCTGGGACGCGCTTATCAGGATTATCAGAATCAAAAATTAAGTGGTAACGAAGTTCCCGATTGGATCACGGCGTCCAGCTGACCGACCGTCACAAGTCATAATTAAATCGGAGTCCAGATTCCGAGAGCCCTCTCGGGTGGCCCGTTGGTTAGCGTGGTCGCTTTCCATGCCGCAGTCCCGAGTTCGATTCCCGGCCGAAGCAAACTAACACTGTGACCTTTCCTTATAAATGTCCCAATATCAATTGCTGTGTGACGATGAGAAAGCCCACCCCAAGGTTAAGAAGACCAGTATATACGGCGACGGGATGTCTTTGTGCTAACCACACAAACCCTTATCCGATGGCCGAGAGAGTGGGTTAGCGCTGGTCGGCCAAGGCCCATAGCGCGCTGTCGAGCCAAAGGACAGAATTTCCGCGATTCACTATCGTGGCATGCAAGGCAAGCGCCTTCCCGGTCTGAATGTGGGTGCTCGCCCGGTGGGACCCCATGCAGAGGGCGACTGTTTTTTACAGAAAGCAGAGCTTTAGAAAATGCCCGTGACATCGCAAGGACGACTTGCTCGCCTTGCCTCATGCCTTTCCCACCTCCTGGTGGCCCCCACATCACTGGGGGCCAATCTTCCAGAACGAACCCACTCTTCCCAGAACTGAACTTGAAGAACAGCGCATGTCAAGCCGTGTGACCGCGGTCGCCCTAGAGCAGTGTTGTCAAGGTTGATGCCACGAACGGGAGTCCGTGGCATGAGTGCTACGACGAAGTCGCCCCTCCACACAGTTCATCACCACGCTACCAGTGACAACGCTATCAGTAGTGTAAAACGGCAGAGTTACTACTAATAGTTTTCCTTTCCCGACGCTAGTGGCGCAGAGAAGCTTGTGGCATGGCACGGTGCCACGAAGCGTGCCACTGCCACCAGTAGAAGACCTTGACACCACTGCTCTAGAGCTGCCACGTCAAACCGTGCCCGCACGAGCTGCTTGCCCGCCTGGAAAGCCCGGCGCTCCTACGTGCACGGGCAATTTCCCCTGAGTCAGTTCTCATTTCCCCTCCAAAACCAGAAAGAGCATTCGCAGGCTGAAACAACACGAGGGGCGGAATACTTGCGTCATACGAAATGTTTGCCAGGTTTTTTCTATCAAACACCTGAAATTTAAATTATGCGTATATTCTTTACTATTTATTACTGTTTCATGTTTGTTTTTTTAAATTCTGCCTTGTATTAACATTTTGCCAAGGGGTAGAAATATGTTTGAATGGCGAATTCCTTTCTTGCTTTCGTTTTGTGTTAGTAGATCAGTTGTTTATTCCATTTAGCAATAAATAAATTAATTAACAATAATTAACAAGCCTCTGTAAGTTAGCAATTCTTGTTTACGGACAGACAGCGCTTTTAACAGACAATAATCTTTGTCTGTTAAATGTCTTAACCTAGAATGTAGAAAGTTAATACAATTACATCACTCTTAAGTACTCACGATTACAAAATCAAGATACTTCGATTCAAAACGTTTAATTTTACTTTCAATTGTGAATTTGAAATATAACTGAGATACTATTTCATTTTAAGAGAAAATGGGAATTAATATAGCTAATTTTTTTGACAATGACTGTCAAGTAACTTCTCCCAAAGACTGTCAGAGTGAGTCAGATATCCAGTGACGTATCGTCACTCTGAGCTACAACCCTAACTTTTAAAATTCGCGCCAATTACTGTGGACGCAGTGCCCGCTAGCTCTAGTAAACTTGTTACAATTCCCGCGACCTTGACATGCCAACCCTAGGACCTGTGTTTCTGGTCGAGGCCTGTTATAATGCGTCGTGTTGGGTGCATCGGCTGGATTGAATCGAAAGCGAGCGCCCGTAGCTGCACTTCTTAACCAAAATTCTTTCTCGTCACGGAAGTTTTAATACAAGTACATTTTTTCGGAAAGAAAATTTTTATGGGTACTAAGATCAATTTTTTTCCATTCAACTTTCACCGGAAATCTATTTCACCAATTTCCATGGGTGCAGAAATTGAAAGAAAATTATGCCGCATCCGGCCATGAGAGAAGTCAATATTTTTCTTAGATTCCCAGGAAAAACGGGAAAATCCAAAAACAATGAAACATTTTCGATTTTTTCTGAAAAAATGCAAATATTTCATTGTGTTATTCCCCCTCTTTTCACATAGTGTCAACCGACTGAAATCTCATACTCAGTGCGTCACAGCTTACGATGCAGCTGATGTCATGCGACAGCAAGACTCCAAGAAGAGGCAGCTCGCCAATGAATATTTGCTATTGACTTGTGTTAGGGAATCTCAACTTTTTTATGTTCGTGGCATGTAAAGAATGGTTGCACTGTGTTAGTATACGTACTCTACCATGTATTGCAGTATTCATGACGACTGTTTTTGTTAAAATAATTTATTGGAGGGTTGCAAAAGAGTATTTTTTGTTGCTTTTGAGCAGTGTGCGTGCTACTTGTTGGCTAACACCATTTTGTGTGGTCGGAAAATTAGAGGTATAGTTAGAAGATCAGATCACTTGCAGACAATTCACCATGCAAGCAAATATAATAGTAATGCATTTCAACTTAAAGCCTTGAACTTCAAACGAATGTTCAAAGTATAGTGAACATGCCACGCTGAATTTTTCATAGATGTCATAAGGACGGATAACGACCTCTGCATGTTATTTCCAGATCAGCTTACATCACTACAACTATTTCTGCTTCTCTTATTGTTTTTGAATGCTAATCCAACACTGGAGTACAGAAAATGTCTTGCTGGTACCCAAAAATCTCAACAGTTACTCCGAAAATTATAATGGATTCCTTGCTTCGCTCTATTTGACACCTTTGCTCTATTCCCCCCCTTAATGTTCTACATAACAATGTATTATTCGTACGATATCGATTCATTGAATTAAATATGACCTACTCCTACTCTCCTCCTACTCAAAAATGACCTACTTAACGGAGGGAACATATTTTCATGCAATATTGATATTTATAATTACAACACACGCCGTAGAAATCACGTGCATCAAGTGTCAGTATCAACAGCTCAGTACAAGAAATCAACATACAATACATGTACGTTACTTTACAACGCATTGCCAGATGACATAAAACAATTAAAGTCGGTACACAAATTTAAGTTAAAAGTAAAATCTTTCTGCTGCAAAACTGTTTCTATACAATTAGAGACTATACTGATCGGGAAAAAGAAAAATAATGTTTAATGTAACAAAACAAAGATATATAATGAATTAGTTTATGTTTGCATTGTATACATTTTAAAAAATATTTAATACGCCTGTAACAAGTAATGTACTTCAGCTTCCGGTCAATGACCCCCATCTCGATCAGGTTTTTGTCCAGTTTCCTGATTCCATTGAGCAAATGCTGAGATGGCCCCTTGTTTTGCTTCTGGACGTAAATGTAGCTTCACTGTGCGCACGTTTTGTTGAGCCACTCCTTTTGCTTGTAGTTCATTTACAGTTGAAATTGATTTTCTATAACTCGGGAAAAACATTTTTCAAATATCTTTATTTTCTAAAATAATTATTTTCTAAATTCATTTTTTCGTTTCGTTTTTTTTTTTTTAAATAAAAGTCTGGCCCTCAAGAAAATGTGCGCAGATAAATTTCTTTCCCCACACGTCATATACAGTTTTACTGTTTTTTTGACAAATAATAAATAAATAAATAAATAATAATACCAATAGAAACAATATTTAGCTCTTTACACAGACAATGCATCACCACGGAAACTTGGATAAGGTAAAATAAAATGTAAAACGGAGTACGAAAAGTTCATTTTGATCATACGTTGAGACAATTTAAACTTCACTGCCATCATAAACTGGAAATGAACACAGGACTGGTGTAGGATGAAATGTAATATGAATTACACCGATACCGTGAGCTTAAGAAACATTCTCGAACGTTTTATTATCCGGAAGAATTTTTCGCGCAAGTCAAGGTTGGTTTCATGGTTAGATTCGAACACGCTCCAAGGTGACAGACAAGATGGCAGACAAAAGATACGGTAAAGTTTGTGACTCTGTTATAGCTATTGCATATATATTTATCACACTTTTCAATTTCATTATTACCATATTATTTAACTTAGTTCTCTCTAGAGTTACTAGAAATGCTAATTGAGAGAAATATATGAGAGGCAGGGAACTTTTCGGAACACACTTACATTAAAGTGTGTAAAGATTCCCTTTCTTACAGTAGGCAAACTGCATCACCTAGTATACGAAGAAGTATTTCCTTAATTCAACTCGCCGTTCCACTTAAGATATATACATCATTCACTTCACTAACATCCCAGCGCAGTTTGGGCTTGTAATTTCTAATTTTTTTATATTACTTTTTTCACGTAATGGTCTTCCTTTGTAGTCTAACAGGAATAAGGTTGAGGGCTTATAGGATACCCAGTGCTTCTAAAGGTAATCTCTTAAAACGCAAATACTAAATAAGCCACAATATCGAATCAAATTATTTAGATACCAACAAATTACGGCTTTCAACGAAACAAAATACAATAATTCAAATAAATGACTGGACAAATTGTCCTTCAATCTAGCTGACTTCACCCAAGGCTCGAGGTACTAAAATGCAGGGTCCCTCATGATTACTTATTTATCAAAAGGGAGACATCGGATGAAAGAATGAGATAAAGCGGAAGAGAGAATGATGAATACTAACTTCAAATAGGCATACTATACATCTGAACGAGTAAAGTTGAGGATAGGAGGGTAATACTACACCTTCCTTGTGTAAACTAGTAATTATAATTTGTAGATTGTTGTTTTTTCTATTGATCCTAATTAATTATGTTGAGATAGATGGAACGCTAGATGTTCGTCGGTATCTATTGATGATTGATCTTACATGGTCCCGACCTACATCCAGATTTCCACCTATCTCAACCTATTAAGTAATTATAATTTGCAATATAAATTAATATTTTAACAATATCACAATATACGTCCATTATTAAAACAATGATTGACATACGATAACATCAATAGTAATATATAAGGGGCCTTCAGCAGCACAAATGCCAACAAGCGCCGTACTTCATCTAGGTAGCAAAACGATCTTCGACGCCACCGGTGAGGTGGCTCACGGCAATAACTGTTGTCGTTGCAGGGCCTCTGACCGCGAGGTCCTAGGTTCGAGTGGCAGATTTTCGACACTAGCTTGTCAGCTAAGAACGAATTCACTCGCTGTCTCGAGGAGAATTCAAGTGGTCGGCAGCTCTGATCGGTATAGTTTTCCGTGGTTTCGCGGGTCCAACACGAGACGAAATGCCGGAACAGAACGCTAACGAACGGGCCACGGACCGCGCGCAATCTTACCTTCCTACTTTCTTGGTCCTATCTTCGCCCCTTACTTACATACACACACACTTATATTCACTACACTACTACTCTAGTCGAGCAACCGGTCGGGAGCATGTCCCGGCTGGGGCGGTGCCCCGCTGGTGGGAGATACCTGGTTCAAGAAACCCCGCTAGCCGACGGCAGGTCGGCGCCGGATCTCGCCATCCAGCAGCGAAAAAGATTATCGCTACCTCCCGAGATAAAAACACGCACTACATTTACAGGACTAATATCCTAAGTAGTTGACGCGCCCGGAAACACGAATCAATCAATTAACCTAGATTGGATAACTTCGTGACTTACACATCGAACTTAAAGAGTAGAAATACCATACTGGCACGAATGGACATTTTTTTAAATTCTGTTTCCAATTCTTTGCCAATTCAGCATGGGATCCCGCAAGGTTCGATCTTAGGGCCTATCCTCTTTCTGTTATATGTAAACGATATGCCCTTGTCTATTCAAAATGGAAGAACGGTTCTGTTTGCCGATGACACGAATGTTCTTTGCAAAAAAGAAGCAGTAAATAGTACGATTTCAGAAGTTTCAAATTGGTTTAATAATAACAAATTAATTGTTAACGAAAGAAAAACTGTTTCAATTAATTTTTTTCATTTCAAATCGGCATTCGCATGTTCCATTGAAAATTAACAATATGCAATTAGCTGATATTGAGGTAAGAACATTTCTAGGTCTCTCAATTCAGTCAATCCTCAAATGGAATGTCCATATAACAGAATTTAACATTAAATTAAGTTCATTATGTTACGCATTCAGAATTATTTCAAATCCTGTCAGCCTTCATGCAGTTCGTTGCGTTTATTTTGCAAATGTACATTCCCGCCTGAGATGTGGCATAATATTTTGGGGATATATAATGAATTAGTTAACATTTGTATTGTATAAATTAAAAAAAGACTTAATACACCTGTAACAAGTAATGTACTTCAGCTTCCGGGTCAATAACCTCCATCTCGTCAGGTTTTTGTCCGGTTTCCCTGATCCATTGAGCAAATGCTGAGATGGCCCCTTATTTTGCTTCTGGACATAAATGTAGCTTCACTATGCGCACGTTTTGAGCAGCATTCCTTTTTCTTATAGTGATAGGAGTAGAACTGAAGGTGGGTTACTATTTTGATAGCAATGCAGAAAAGTCAAATCACCACTTCGTTTACCGTCTAGTTTTTTAAGTGTTGCTAATCTCGCCCCTTTTCTTTCATTCTGGATCTCAAGAAAATGTACGCAGATAATCTCATCCCCCATACGTCATATACAGTTTTTACAGTTTTTTGACCAAATAAATAAAAAGGCTGAAAAGTTTCCCTTCCAAAGAAAATTATAGTTTTTTGTGACATACGTCACTTTGGAGCTCTTCAACTGCCCGGGCAGCCGCCGCCATCACCGGCAGCCGTCTGTCAGCTCGCGGCGCGGAAGTGCGCGCCAACACGCGACCCTGACCTTCGCACGAACCGGTCACTGGCCAGCGCCACGGTGGCGGCGTCGGCGGCTGCAGGGGAACGTCCCGTCTCGGTCCAGCGGCCGCGCGGGCGCCGCCGCGCTCATCCCCCCCCCCCACCAGCCAGACGGACACCGGCGGAAAAGCTGCGCTCAGTAGTTCCAATTGGAACCTGATGGGTTGTAACCGTCCTTCCAGCTCCTCCATTGTGCATTTTATTTTGTCCACAGTTGTGTAGGTCATCACTGTTTGGTCCACGGAACAGTTTGTCCACTGTTCTTGCTCCATTAAATATTTACCCACTTACATTGTGTCCATTATGAGCATTGGTCTACAAATATTTGTTAATACGTATTCTCAGTGTAACCAATTTAATTGAAGCTCATTTACAGTTCTGTCCAATCCGAATGGTTGCCGGAGCATTGCCTTGAACGACGCGATGCGGACCACGCGCCTGCTTTCCCCGTTCTTAATCTTTTTAGGGCTAAGCGATCCCCTTCCTCACTGGTTATGACACCCAGGGGCGGATCCAGCTGATCATTTGGGAGGGGGGAATCATTGATTTTTGTTGAATAATAAACATATTTATTATAATATATTATTTTTGTAGTACATATGATAATATACAATATTATTGTTTAAATAATGACATAAATTTAATATAAATATTTAAATCAATTGAGCCATATAAAGGAAGGCAACAAACGAAAACCCTAGGTCTTTTCAGGGCGGCATGGCCCCTTTGTCCCCCCGTGGATCCGTCACTGATGACACCGCTGACGTCATGCGGCAGCAAGCTTCACGGAAGAGGGCATCCGTATTAATTATTTGGCACTTAATGTTTTTGTACAGCAATGTTTTTTATATTCTTGGTATGTGAAGAACTGTTGAACTGTGTATACGTATGTACTATGCTATGTTATTGCAGTATTCATGAGGATTATCTTTGTTAAAATATTTAATTTTGTTTTTTTATTTAAGGTCTCATCAACTACCAGGTCATTAGCGACCACTATTGGATGTAACGTTATGGTATGAGGATGAAACGATACGGTGATAGGGGGTGAAACGACGAGCACATACAACCAACCCCAAGCGGGATTAGAACCCGCGAACCCACTGTTCAAGTTTACCAGGCACTACTGACTTAGCGATCATGGCAACGGGGCCGACAAAGTTTTTAATGTGTCACAGTGTTATACGATAGTATTATACTTGCGGTTATTGTGCTGTGTGAATGTGTCACGTTTTCGAAAAGCCCTTTGTGTGGTTTTATTCAGCAGCATTTTTGCTGCTGCAGGTCTCTAATAGTAAATACAGGTCAATTTACCCGTGCTTACAGTGGACAAGAATTGACATAGTTTGTCACCAGTGTGAATGGAGGAGTGAAGCAGTAAATAACACCATTTCTGAAAACAGGAAACTCCACATTTCTATTCTGAATGCCAGATATTCCGCATGGAAGGTTGACGAAGGAAACTTTCCACTCGCAGTTTTTCATTCAAAGCTCTATCTACAATAAATAACACCGATATCCTCTGGCTTTCTCAGTCTTCGCCAGCTAAATACCTGGGTCACTTACTGGACAAACGACTAACTTGAAAACCGAACGTTCAATCAGCAGCCTATAAGACACGCGAAAAATTTTTAAACTATACACGTTTATCAATCAAAATCCACCCTAGAATAGAAACTGGGCTGCTCATCTATAAAATGATAATAAGACCCACAATGATATATGCTTGTCCAATATGGCGCAACCCTACCATCTACCAATCAATCCATTTTACAGACAATCCAAACAAATATTTAAGACAAACCTTGAAAGCCCCCCCCCCCCGGTTCCTTTCGAATTCACAAATCCACCGAGAGCTTCAAGTACGTCTCCTCTCATATGCATTTCACAAGCCTCTAAAAAATATTATTCATTCCTTCCAGCATGTCCCAACACTCCGATATTCAATTTCGGTTAAAAACGCACATTATCCTTCACGCATTAGATCCAGATTCCCCAAATTTCTCTTTCGCCCACCCTAATTCATAAAATACTTTGCCTGCTTTTGCCACAAACACCCTCCCTCCACTTCTAAACAATACATGCTAAAACTTCCCTTAGTAAAATTATTCAAATATGAAATTTTAACAATAGAGAAAGATTATAATGAGGCCTGCACTTGCCTTAGGATAACCAAGTAAATTCATTGTATGTACCATTGTACCCGTCAAAATCTCCGAAAGACGAAAGCGAAAGGGAAGAAAATAAATTAAAAGAAAAGAGGCTATCATCACTGAAGTTGATCCAGTGAAAAGTTATACTAACCTCTCCGGGGTCAGAAGAACCCCTACCACAGACCACTCATTAATGTCATATGGTGCTTCAGCAGACACATCCCATTCCTTCTCTAAAAAAATGTATTCTACTGTTTTAATTTACTCAGAAATAGAACTTCGTCTGTTATCTTTTAGTTGACTGACTAGTGGCCATCGGAAATCGTATGATGCATCTGCTTGCCTGTCAGTATCTGACGTCGAAAATGTGAATATCTTCCGAGCAGAGTGAATTGCGTGGATCTACATCTCAGCCCGCGCATGCCACAAACTAAATATTCGCCCAAGTTCTGAAACAATTTATGTGCCTGCATTCATCCCCATTAAGGGTGCAGACCACTATGGAGCACTGCAGAATTTGTAGCATCAGACGCTGGCGGGGTTTAAAATCTCCGTCACCAGAGAGCAGGAGTGAACGGAACTGCCAGGGAGCTACTCCATGCTGCTCATAGTCAAACTCGGCGTAGTCATTGCAAACTTTTTCGAATAATTAATAATAGTAGTTTTCATAAATTGTTTTGAAATACAATTGCATTGAAATATTATTTTCATAAATTGTATTGAAATATTATTTTCATAATTTACTTGAAATATAATTTGTGCACAAGTATAAAAATTATTATAGTACCACGCGTGCATTAGAAATTTCCGATTAATACCTGAGTCCCATAGGGACGATGAAATTTATCTAGCTATTTCCAATGCACGAGTGATGTTTAATAAGATTATTTCACGATTTAATTATCTTCAGAAAAATTTGCGAATACTCCATATTTTCATTAGTAGTATATTGTGTTCGCACTGTAAATGCACAAGACAGCGCTTCCTACATAGGATCATATGATGATGGATCGCACCTTGTGACTGGCCAGCAGGGAGGTGGTAAGGACTAGTGGTGCTACAGAATGGCTGGGGAATGGCTTGAATTTCCTTGGGTCTGCGCTAGCTATTCGGAATTGCCACATACTCGTGACAGCTTCCCGCCAGCTCGCCGCCCAAAATTAATTTTTTTGACATTTTCTTAATTTTTCGGTTCCCTAATGGTAGAACGGAAATATTAATTTTAGAATATTAAAGAACACTAAAACCTCGTCCTAGAAGGCAATTTTGTTTGAAAAATTTGGAGCCGTTTTTAAGAAAATGGCTTTTATGCGCTAATAAAAAGGCGACATTTGAAGCTCTTTTTCACAGAAAATTTTTGAGTTTTCGAAAAACTTCATTTGAAATCATTTGAAGCACTAACAATCACAAATACAATAATGTTTACAAATTGCTGGAAATGTGCATATTAAAGGTGTGAGAGGTCTTTCAAAAAATTACATTTCTGTAATTTTTGCAAAAACAAAAAAAAAAAACAAATTGAACTTTACGTCATAAAAAGAGTACAATTAGCACTACCCATTCCAAAAGTTTGAAGAAAACATTTGGAGCCATTTATGAGAAAATGGCGTTTGAGCGTTTCTGGAAATGCGAAAGTTTGAGTTAGTTTTCACAGAAAACGGTTGAGTTCTCGAGAAACATTACTTGGCATTATTTAAAGCACATGTACTCGTAAATATAATAATGTGAACAAATCGCAGCTAATGTAAATATTAACGATGTGAGAAACAAGTCAAAATTACATTTTTATAATTTTTGAAAAAAACAAAATAATAGAATATAATGACAATTATATCATTTCATGGAGTGTATTTAGCACTATCCCTACCAAAAGTTTAAAGAAACAATTTGGAGCCGTTTTTGAGAAAATTTTGAAAATGTTCGGGGGGCTTCATGTAAAGTACCCCCAAATTTTGAAGAAAGATTTTCAATATCGCGGCGCCTCGAGCGGACGTAGATCAACCGGGGAATATCCATTTCGGAAGAAATCGTACGTATGGTTTAAGCGCTAGTGTTGACGGACGGACAGGCAAATTTTGCGGAACAAATCCCAGAGCTCCGATAACTCTCGGTACTATCGGTATAGATTTATTATTATTATTATTATTATTATTATTATTATTATTATTATTATTATTATTATCATCATTAATGTTATTAATATTATTATTATTAATGTTATTAATATTATTATTAATATTATTATTATAGGCGAATTCTCCCCATAGATGGAAGACGCTAAGCAAGAGACTCAATTATTTTTTCTTTCTATTCTTATTTTTCCAATCGGCTTTCATTCTTTCCGAGAAAGCTTGCTTACGTTCATCAGACCATTTTGGTCTGTATTGTTTTTGTTTCGGTTGCTCTGGTGCAACTTCCCACTTGTCAACTTTGTGTCTGGTTATTGTTATTATTATTATTATTATTATTATAAATCTCTAAAACCAAATATTACCGGCCCAATGTAGATTTTATGAGTTACGTTTAATGAAAGGTTTAATAATAATATTACAGACAATAATCGCCGTACGTTAAGGGCATCAGAGGTGGGAAATCAGCAGTGAAACGCGAGGGCCACGAGTCGCTCTGCCCGTAGTTAGAACGCGCAACCAGGCGTCGGAAGCGAGCCAAAGGCCGGGGCTCCTTCCATCAGAAGCGTCATCTGATAAGGCTCAGTCGCCTGCGGGGGATGGGGTATCGAGCGTCCCATTGCATGCGGAGACGGCCCGCGCTGCGTGTGGACGCCGGGGCCCAGGCGACCGGTCGATGGACAGCCTGTTTATCAGCGGTAGCCGAACGTCGTTGAGCGTGCGGCAGGTCATACTGGCACCGCCGCTCGTCTCCTCCTTCGATGGGCTACCGCACTAAATAATGGTATTCGCACCATTTTGTCGTAATCACATACGTCCAAAACCAAGGCGTCTCTGTCTGTAACCGTTAAACACGAGGTCCACACTTCAACAGTAAACACGTTAAAAGTACTCGTCAATTGTTGACAAGAAGGTCATATTGTAATAACGCATATTTCAAGACAGAATTATGTGAAACCCCTTGAACACGAGCTTTGCTCTTTCAAGGGTGTGTTAGAACTCTTTTTTTGTAACTAATATGTAATGTTATTGATGGCAATAAATAAATTTACTAGTTTCATTTAATAAAAGAATACTTCTTTTCCGTCCCTGGTTAGAGAAGTAGGACGATTTGTTTTGCCTGAGGGGAAAATACGCTGTCAATGGGTCTGCGGACCCCGACGTGCTACCTTTCCGCTACCTTTCGTCTACACCGACGGTTCTAAGTTTCGCAACGAACCCATGGGTTTGGACATAGGTATGTCTATAGGCAATGAGCCTATGGACCTCTGAAAGCGGTGACAGATGGGAGCTGATTCCTGTGCATCAGAGTGTCACAGGTGCTTGATACTAGAATTGAGGGGGGGACGATGATGATAAATAAGAAGCAATATAATATATCCACTTATTTAACAAATCACCGCAAATGTTTCTTCTCATAATGCCTCTTGGTCTGACCACTTGCCTTTCCGGAAAATCCGGAGGCGTGCTTGGCCGAAGGATTGTTCCGCAGTAGCGGTTGGTAGAATAGTGCCAGTGAGCCATGACACCACCAACAAAAAGTAAGGAAATCCGGCCTGGTGGCCGAGATCGCTAAGACAATAGTGCCGTAGGGATCTCGGACCGAAGGGTCGCGCGTTCGAGACCCGCCTAGAGCATGATTGTATGTGTTCGTCCTTTCACCCCTATTTTCACCATATCGTTTCATCCTCATAGATACCATAACGTTAAAATCCAATAGTGGTCGCTAATGACATAGAAGTTGATGCAATCTTAAATAACAAAAAAGGAAGGACAAGAAATTTTTTAAAGTGTGTGTATAAAATATAGTTTCTTCAAAACATTTTTTCTTTAAAATAATTCATTTGAATGGGCGTTTAGTCCTTCGATGCTCTATCAATACTCTCTTCAAACGCCCAGGGCAGAGTGCTACCTGTCGGTATCTTCTTCATCCGCTGACCCTCCCATGTATTGGCACCGTCTTTGCCCATTTAACGCTGTGTGAAGAACGCTGTGTTGCTTTGTATGCGTCTCTTACGGATGAAACGGTGCCAAAATCAAAATTATGGATTAGTTTACGTTCTGCTTCATGGAGTGCACTGGCACTATCTTCATCGAGCAGACTGTCCCTCGCTCAGGATGACCCCAACGCACCTGGTTTTTCGTCTTTCCTTGTATTTCGCACATGGAGAGGCGGCGTACGCCGTGGGCGCAAGGCCTCCCCTCTTCTTCCTGTACCCTTAGCGAACTTAGGAAGCTGTGACCTCTTCTGATTACTGTGAGTGCTCAAGCATTCAGGCTGAGTAGTTTTATTTGTTCTTATTATTTTAAGTTTGCTTTCAGTTTAATTTTCATTATAAGTTAATTAACACTATCACTGTAAAATTAAATTTTGTTGCCTATGAATTTTATTTTACAGACCACTAAACCAATTTTAAAACATTGCATCGATATGAATTTTAAAACATCGATGGGTTTTGATCGAAGTTTTAATAGAGAGTTTTGCACGGCAAAGCGCTGTAGCATTCAACAACAATATCAATCCGCGCATGCGCCGTGTGAGTTTCATATCACTTTTGAGCATCTGCTCATGGACAGAATGTCGATATTGAAGTCAATAGGGAGTTTGGGCATCCTCGAACGTTAAAGCAATCGAAAGCATTATAGATCTTCTGCGCATGCGCAGTTCAAGTTTCGCATCGCTTTTGTGCATCTGCGCATGCGCAGAAGATCGAGATTGTAGTCGATTGCTGCTCTCTAAGGCGTGCACAAACTTCTTAATGGCTTAACGATATCGGGTAAGTCGACATCTGACAATCAGGGATGAAAAAAATTTGCTGATATGTTTCCTTTAGGATGTCTCCTTCTATTGAAGAAATAAAATCCTCAAATTAGTGCAAAAGTTGCAAATGTGAGTTGACCAGATATGAGTAAATCAATTTTGAGCATCTGCTCATACGCAGAAGGTCGATATTGAAGTCGATTCCCGCACGCTATGTCGTGCAAAAGCTCTATTTTTTAACATCGAAATTTGGTAACATCGATGTCGCATCACTAACTGGCACCAACAGTAGTATTCGGTACCAGCCGCTACTGTTGTTCCGATAGACTGTTAGAAGACGCGAGCGAAGTCGCCATATCAGTTCAATGCGTGACGGTGCAACCAGAGAGACCAGCGACGGAAACCGTTGGTCATTCAGATTTGCGAGGTATTAGAAATAGTTTTAGAAACAGAAACGTGGGCAAAACAATTATATTATTGTGTGTTCGCCTCCATTTATCTATATGCCTAGCAGGGGCTTTTGTAGTGGCTTAGGAGGATGCCCATTCTTCGGGAGTGTCTATTATTACGTTTCTTGGCTGCGAGATTTACATGAATTGAAGCGCGATGCAGCTGTGTCAAGCTACGTGCATCGATCGAAATTCAAGAACTACAGCTCTGATTCCAGATTACGCAAATGACCTTCCAAGTCAAAGCAGCGCTTCAGGGCTCGGAAAAGCGCGCAACGTTTCGATGCAAACAGGCTGGGAAAACATTAAGTAAAAAATTCTCTTGCATCAGGTATTCGTACCTCCGAGCCCGAAACACCAAAGGTATTATTTATTGAGAAATAATTTACTTACAGAGAAGCATATGTTTTACCCTCAATAAATTACCTGTATATTTTGACGAATAGATCTGCTGGATGCAAAGGCCATATCACATACATTTGCTCTAATTTAAATACACAAATGTAATCAAAATGGGAGAGTAAGTCCCTACAAAGGGCTTCATCTCATCCGTATAAACCCTCCATCAACGGGTACGTAGCTAGATGGTAAACAAAATGTTCCTTTATCGTTTCTTTCGTAAATGCACTGTAACAGTACACGTTACAACTGCTCGCAGATATTAGATTTATTTATATTGCATCGGATGTAAACAGCTTTTTGTAGAAATAACATGTATAGAACAGAGTAACAGAAATAACAGAGTAAGATAAATGCTTTGCACCTTTTTTTACTTATTTTTGGTCGGTTTGCAACTACTAAGGTCATATAGCGACCAATGCAAATAATATTGGCGGTAACGGTAACCGTATGTGGACACACAAACATCCATGCCACGGGCGGGAAGTCACAAATCTGGAGCCATTTTTGAGGAAATTTTGCAAATGTCTCTGTCTCATGTAACGAACTTCCAAAATCAAAATAATCATTTCGAAGTCGCAGGGTCTCGAGTTGATCAGGTCGATCGGAAAATATAAATTTGGAGGAAAGCATCTGATCGATTTAGTAGACGCTAGGACAAACATATGGAAGTTTTCCTGCCAACCATTTTTTCTGTACTGAGGACCTACAAATTGTGGATTCTGATGACACAACGTTGTAGAGGAAGATATTTACTACAAATGGGAACAAAGTTTATCCAATTTTTTTTATATCAAGGACCCACTTTAAGAGTTTTCTGCTGATTAATAGACTTTTATTGCGGTAGTACTACAATACATAATTTATACTTCGATTTTGATAGCAGTTGGCGGACTATGTAATCTTAAAGAGAAACAACTGATCTGCCTCAATACATTTTTTTTTCATTTTTTCTCCAAGGGATAGTACCTGTTCCTAGTTACACCCTTTTTTGCGAGGTAAGCATGGTGGCTTCCCTCCGATGTGTCGTCTTGAGGATCACTCGTATTCCATTCATTTTACTATTATTTCCTACGATCTCAGTTCTCCCTCTCTCCGATGGCATCACCAGGCCGAGATCTGGCCTAACTTTTCCGTAGACGCAGAAGGAATATTTCGAGTTCACGGAGGGATGGACCATGGTGGGATAAGTGATCAACGCTAAGTATGGAAATGGGACAGAACGGGCAAAAAATAATCGCGTGGACCACAGTTTTCGACTAAGGTTCTGCCGCGACATCCACCTGGAATTGATGGAGGAAAGCTCAGAATCGACCAATCAGAGTACTGCCTCTCGAATTCTCATCAAAGGCTCAGCCGTGGTACTTAGCTGATATAAAAAAATTCGATACCGTCAGTACCAGCATTGAAGCGCTTCCCCTGTACAAAGCTTGGTTTATGCTCTGGCAATTATTCAGAATGTCTCAGATTAAATGTTACAAACATTTAGGGCACGTAGGATAGTCAAAAATGATCGTCTAAAAGGGAAATTTCCTAAAACATTATTACACATATGACATTTTCCCAACGATTGTTAGGAAATTCATCATGCATTTGTGTTCGGCAGGTACCCGAAATCTCTCCAACTGCGTCTGAAGGTGATCCGCGACACATCAGTGCATAAAGTGTTGCCTACCGATCAGGGAGACAAATGTCACATGCGTAACTTGATTATATTAAATTTCCCACCACATGTTATAGGGAAAAATTAAACTTCTTCGATCCCCTACGTACCCTAGACGTTTGTATCATTTATCCTGAGACATTATGTATATAGCAACGCGCGTAGTATGCTGTGGTCTCGTCGGGTCAGCCGTCTTCCCACCGATTTCTGGGTGGACTAATAACCGACTTAAAATATCTTCTTCCTCTAAACCTTATCCTAGTTAGCTGGGGTCGGCTTTTCGGATCGCTACTCCCCAGCTGCTTCAATCTTGTGCCGTATCCACTGTGACACCATTCTGACACTTCTTCCCCAACACAATCTTTCCACTTCTTCATTGGGCGGCCCCGTGTTTGTGGCTCGTTTCCCAATCTCCATTACAATAACCGACTTAAAATATAATAACACACATAAACACATCACATCCTTGGTCGCGCTTCTTTAAAATGTCCCCCTTCTTCCAGAAAGGCAAGATGATGCAGTACCAGCAGGGCCAGTTCCTGCGGGAGCGCTACGACGCCCTGCTGGGGCCCACGTACTCGCCGCGCGTCATCGAGGCGCGCTCCACCGACAAGGACCGCACCAAGATGTCGGCGCTGCTGGAGCTGGCCGGGCTGTGGCCACCCCAGGGCGATCAGCGCTGGAATCCATCGCTCAACTGGCAGCCCATTCCCGTTCACAGCGTACCCGTCCCTGAGGATCACGTGAGTTCGCCAATCGACCACTCTTATTTATGGGTGGGTTAAATCCTAATCGAATTGTGATAATAAATGACATGTAATAATAATAATAATAATAATAATAATAATAATAATAATATATGCCGGCCCCGTGGGTGATGTCACTAAGGCAGTAGTGCAGTGGCGATCTCGGACCGCAGGGTCGCGGGTTCGAGTATCACCTCGGACATGGGTGTATTTATGTATGTCTATATGTATGTGCCGTCCTTTCACCCCTTATTATCATCATCATTATCATCATCTCATCTTTGATACCCTCAAGGATAACAACCCAGGGGGATTAAAATAGGATCTAGCGTATTGCTGTTCCCCCCTGATAAATTGCATGTTCAGCATGCCTGCGTGGTCCAAAGTGGCCTGTTCGCACAAAAATAAAATAATAATAATAATAATAATAATAATAATAATAATAATAACAATAACAACTACACTTAAAGAGTACCGTCCTTGTAGTTGCTGGCGGAGCTTGAGTACCTCCCTGAGCCTGAGGACTATGTCAGCGGTAGCCTAGCTCATGGTAGCGCCTCCCTTGCTGAATAGATTGAAGGTGAGGAGTCAGACGAAGAAGTACTCCAAAGTAGAGCTTCAATGGCATCTTTGAAGAAGAAAGGAGGATTGATGTAGATGGCGGAAGAAGCACCTCGAACAAAAACTGCAGCATCTGATCCGCAGCGGGCGGCTGCAGCGTCTGTCTCCATATTAGGAACGGCTGCATCCAGAGCGGGAATTAAGTAGAGTGGAAAGGGTCATGAGCCTTTAGACTTCCTGTTATCAGCCCATAGAGCAGGGCTGTCAAACGGAGCACGTACATGCTTGGAGCGCGCTTACGCTCCTCTGGGGCACGCAGTGCCCGCGGCCAAGGGAAGTCCGCACTCCGATTTCTCAGGGGTGCACAGAAGGCAGTCATGGCAGAACGCAAGAAGATGTATAAGGTATTTCAGTGGATACTAAAATATTTTCGTTAAGACGCGATCGAATGTCGATTTTACACACTTATTACATATTTTCACTGTTTTCATTACATATTTATGTATGTTTTTGACGTTCCATACTACATATTTTTCCGGGTTCTATTTATCATTAATCTATAATTTTTGAAGTGCTTTTATTACGTTCATTTTCACACGAAAGATATGCACATCATATTTCTTTAATTGTTTACTTTCAATAATTGTGTCAATGTTTTTCTGCAATTATGATATATAATACTTAATTTGATTTAGTATATATTTTGATTTGTATTTATTTTCTTAAAAATATTCATTTGAGTTATTTGTAATTAGAGTTAATATTTCTCCTATATTGCATTATCTAACACTAAGTAGAAACGTGCGTTAATGTTTTCTTGGTGTAATGATCAATACTTGTGTAACTACAGTTTCTGTTTACATGTCAATTTACATCAAAAGTTCGTAAAAAATAATAAATGTCTTTTTATGATGTACCAACCCGTGTGTTTGTCCCAACTAACTGCATTCGCACGAAGTTTTCTCACCCCTGCTTTCCCTTTTCCCCTGTGACACGAGTTCCCTAAGCTGATATCGCTGCGTGCCCCAAACCTTTCCGAAGGTCATTCGCGTGCTCGTTCGTCTGACGGCCCTGCCATAGAGGGTTCAGGACAGAAACTAAGTTGGCACCAGGCCATTGATTATAGTGGAGGTCCGAACCTTGCATTAGCCAGCGAAGGAGGCTGCCTTCAGCAGTCAGTGAAAATCCCGTAGGGTTTAGTAATGCCGACTGGCGATCGGAGGGACCCCTTACTGGGGCCTGCGGGGGTATGTCCCGATGACACAGTGGGGTCGCAGTAATGGATGACGGGAAATAACCCATGGGTGAAGAGTGATCTGTGAACTCGAACTTGCTTCCTGCAAAACTTCCCTTATAAGTAGGGCCCGGATGTTTATCACCTAAAAATGTTAGAATATACAAGCATTTATGACCTAAAAAATATTTAAATATGACATCAATATGACTTAAAAGGTTTTGGTTACCATTTCGAAACCTTCAAAATCTTTCCGCTACACAAATATTTCTGCTTTCCTTCAATATCTGCAATGAGTAGTTTGGCGGTGTCTGTCGTCGACTACAGATTCGGATTACTTGACTGAACTGAGCAAGAAATTCGAATCATGAATCGGAAAACAAGAAAACTGCTCACAATGCATCATGTCGCCCACCCTCAAGCTGATGTACATAGACTTTATGTGTCACTTAAGGAAGGAAGAAGAGGCCTCAGACAAATTGAAGCCTCCTGGCTCAATGCAATAGTCGGAATGGGAAAGTATGTAGTCAGCCATCAAGATGACCCAATAATGAATCTTCGGTCTTTAAATCTTACCGAAGAATGGAAAAGAAGCATTATTTGTGTAACAAGAAGCATTGCAAAGGAAACTATGCAAGACACGCAGAATAACACAAATACTGAACTTCGGATGCTACTAAACATGAAATGTGAAACACAAAAAATGTCAAAGAAATTGTGGAGAGACAGATCACTCCTTGGAAAATATCTAAAAAGAATGGACAAGGTGCTGATTAATAAATATCAATCAGTTATGGTTAAACGGGGAAAAATGAAACCAGAATTATAAGCAGTTTTAATAGCTGCTCAAGATCTGGCGTTGAGATGATAAATGACGCATTTACCAGGAACAAGTAGAAACCATTGATCATGTATCATTTTGTCTAATTTCTCCCCTGTTCTCCCCTGCCCGCTCCACCTATTCGTCGCCGTCGGCACAAGGAGGAGGTTGTGTCGGGAGCTCAACGCTCCGGCCACCTTTACCCCAGGAAAGTTCCTGGAACTCACTTGGAGAGGAGGTTGAGTCGGCTCAAGGAGCCGTCCTGAATGGAAAGCGCCTGATAAAAATCCCAGCCTACGCCGGGATTCCAGCCTGGGTCCTTCAGGGCAGGAAGCCATTACCCTACCACTGAACCACCGCAGCTCCAATAATAATAATTAGTTGTGCTAAAACAGCATGTATTTCCTGCAAAAATACGCGAAAAGAACTCCATCTTCAAACCTTATTTCAAAATCTATCTTTAAGAAAGAGATTTCACTACGGAAAAAATCTCTGTTTAATATTTTAATTGTAGGAAGACTCAAAAAATGTGAACGATTGCATTTTTCGAAAAATGTGTTTTAACGAACATGAGACCTGCGCCATTCTCTTAAACGTCCTTCACACTATAAAAAAATTAATCAAAAACATTGAAGCCACTTTTTTGAAAAATTTGAAAATGTTCCAGGGGCTTCTTGTAAAGTACCCCCCAAAATCAAAATATGTGTTTCAAATTCAAGGGGCCGCGACATCAGCCAGATCAATTGGTGAATATCAATTTTGGAGAAAATCGGCTGAACTGTTAAGCCGCTAACGTTCACAGATGGATGGACGGACGGGCGGACGGATGGACGGACGGACGGACAGATAGGCATTTTGCCGTCATTCGTTTTCTCGGTGCCATGTATGCACAAAACATGCATTCTGTCTACATCACATGTTAGAGGATTTTTTCCCCTAAATTTACCAACGGGATTTATCCACTTTTGCGTTACGTGGGCCCTGTAATAAGAGTTTTTCTGCCTAAAATTCGCTGTTTTTTCGCGCAGCTTTACATAACTTTCTCTCCACTACATAAGCGGTAGCGAGAAAGTAATAATATATCAACGCGCGGGCAGGGCGCGCAGGCTACCTCGGCTAGAAATATCGCGGGCATGCATATCGATGTGTTTGTCTATGAGTGTCTTTAGAGACAACGGAATTTGACGATGGTTTACATTACGCCCATTTTCACATAAATCTAATCATAACTTTAAAATGTACCAACGCTGTAAGAATCATCCTCATGATCAAACGAAGTTCTAAACCATAAAAAATAATAAATTGGTAACACGCGAAAATAAAAACATGTAAATACTTGTAATTTCTTTTGCAGCTTCTCCTGGGCTACTCACCATGTCCAGGCTACTACGAGAAACGAGATGCAGTGTTGGTAAGCGACGAAGTTAAGTCACGACTTGAGGCCCTAAATGCCAGTTTACTTTACGAAGTTTTGAGCAATATCACAGGCCTTCAAATTGCTAACCCCGACGACGTGCAATCCCTCTACAGTACTTTAACAGCAGAGGTAAGTTTTCAATAAGTTTACCTGACGAGTAATAAAGTATTTATTTACTTGCCCATGACACCTTACCGCTTTGTATTTTCAATACAAAGTAACACTTTCATCGGATTTTCGAAAACTCTGCACAGGAATGCATAAGATATACTTTTTCACACATTTTCAAATAAACCTAAGAACTCACAATAATCATGTTTGCTTCCAGCGATGAAAATCTAACACTATCTCCTCAAATGCAAACCGGCAGGTATATCTTCCGATTGTTGGTTCATTGCACATATCTGAAAACCCCACCTTTTAAATACACGTCAGCTTCCATAAGAAGCCTTTTTGATGTACGAGGGTTGTACCAAAAGTAAGGTTCCCATCTTTATACAAATAGAAAACATTATTTATTTTTATTAATTTATACATAGTTGAAAAGCTTACATTGTTGTCTATTTTTCAACATAGTCTCCATTTTTTTCGACACACTTTTGAAAAACGGTGCTCCAGCTTTTGTATTCATAAGTCGAAGAGTCTCCCGCCAATCCGTTGAGGAAGCGTGTGACCTCTACTCGGATTTCACCGTCGCTCTTGAAGCATTTGGCACCTAAGTGTTCCTTTAGCTTGGGGACGAGGTGATAATCGCTGGGGGCTAAGTCCGGCTTATACGGGGAATGGGGCATAATGGTCCACCCAAATTTCTTCAAAAGCTCTTGTGTTTGGACGAGCAACGTGGTTCGCGCGTTTTCGTGAAGAAGCACTACTCCCTCCGTCAGTCGTTCTCTCCGGCGATTCTGGATTGCGGTAACTTCCTTGCGTGGAGAAACAGGATTACTGCTCGAACCTCGCACTTGGCGGGAGCGGCGATCCATCCTTCCATCTCTGACGGCTGCCAAACGAACACTGAGCAACGTAGCAAATCGCGGATGGGCGGTCTCGAGAGTGGGGGAACCACTGCGCACGGCACTGTTGTCGGATTTAGCCTAGCACTTTTCCTCGAGGCTGTAGCTCATTGGGAACCTTACTTTTGGTACAACCCTCGTATTACTATTTTTTAATGTACAATATTTTACTAATTGCACTGCCTCTTGTTTCAGCAACAGTTTGGTCTTACACTGCCTGAATGGACACTTGAATACTACCCTGAGAATTGGAAACAATTACAGCTTTGAGTTTTGAATATAATGCTTACACAAAAGAATTACAAAAAATTAAAGGCGGTAAGTTTCGTCAAATACGTTGCATGTCATCAATGAATAAAAGACCGGCCCGGTTGCGCAGGGGCTTGGGGAAGATGTGCCCAAGTATTTGGAGACCAGGGTTGTGGGTTCGAATTCCAATTCCGCCTAACGCATGCATGTTCTCAGTTGGTATGTGGTAAGGGAGGCGTTCCAGACCCTGAAGTATAACCTAAGATTTCCGCCCCTGTGACACATAAGTGCAAGACACGATGACTACTAATTAAGAACAAATGTCACGTATGTAACAGGGAGAGGTAGCTTAGGGCATCAACTGATGTCACTGCAGTGCCTCTGACCGGAGATCTTAGGTTCGAGTCCCGGCGGTGGCAGGATTTTCGACACTAACCAGATAGCTAGGTCGTATTCAGTCGTTGTCTGGAGATGATTTCTAGCGGCCGGCTGATTTGATCGGCAGTTTTCCGTGGTTTCTCTATAGGTGAGTGTCGGAGCAATACACAAAAGTTCCGTAAAATCCGGTATACACGGTACAGTTTACGCGCAGATTATCATACAGTTTCTGTGCAGAAACTTCAAGATCCCAAACTGTAAGTATAAAAGCCAAAGTCGCGCATTCACGGTCTGTACATTTTCTGCATGAATTCTGTATGAATTGCCACAAGACATCGCTACGGGATCTACCGGATAACAAATAAAGTGCGCCGTCCGAGTACTTTCAAAGGCAATATATCAGTGCGTGAGTTAGGCCGTGTGATCTTTAATTAAATATTAATTAATCATGAAGAGCATGCAAAAGAAAAATACGAAGGCAGGAATAGGGAAGGAGGTTGTTTATCACACGTCAGACAAACGCACCTTGACACACCTAACCACAAAATCGAAATGTTCGATTACCATGGCGTCGGGTTAGGGAACGATTCTGCCGCTAGAGGCGTTTGAGTAGGACGGTAAGCTTTCTGCAAGAAAAAATTACGAACATGCTCAAACGTTTTCATGCATAAATAGTGCAGTCTCGACTGCACGTTTTCTGTACGTCCAATCTGCACGAAAACTGTACCGTGTACACCGGGATTAATAAACGGGCCACGGACCGCGCGCTATCTTTCCTTCCTCTTCCTTTTCCTATCCTCACCCCTTACTTACACACTCTTATACTTACATACACTTCACCACCATTAGACTAAACTACACTGCCCTACAACCCTGTTAGCCAATGGTATGTCGTCGTCGGATTTCACCGTTCAGCGGGGGAAGATCATCTCCACTTCTCGAGGAAAACATACGCACTACACCACTACCCTTGCAGGGCTAATGACCTTAGGCGTTGACGTGCCCTGAATCATTAGTTAATGACATATGTAACTAGATATTCCCAACACATTGGCTAAAGGTTATCATTTTTACCCCTACTTGCCCAAGAAGTTTGTATCCCTTTTTCTGAGACACTCTGATTCTTATTTAACGATACCTCAATCATGAGTGTATAGTTTTATTTATTTGAAGGTTTTAAAATTGAATGTCAAATTATTTTAAAACTATTTTATTGTTCAAATAATATTGATGATATAATAGTTTTTTTTATTTTCATCTGAAAGAAGCGTGTGCCAAAAAGTGAATAATGTTAAATTTTCTATTGTACATTTAATATTTTAATTTCCAGGGCCCTTGTTGAACAAAATTTTAGAGGATGCAAAACTGAAAATAAACGGAACATTGGAACGTAAGTTTTTCATGTACGCCGGTCATGATTCCACAATTGTAAATTTGCTGATGTCACTTGGTACGTGGGATACACAAGTTCCTGGATATGGAATTCTGACATTGGTCGAGTTGCACCGGGAGAAAGAAAATGGAAACTATGGAATAAAGGTATTTATCACTTAACTAATATTTTTCTCATACATTCTGCTCAATATGACAGGTAAAAACAGAGGTCACAAGCATCTTCATTTTTCTTTTTTTCTTCACATCACGTGTTTAACGTCGTCTATAGTGACAGAATGTAATACTGCGTCTATGGTGTTCATTTCGGTACTTGGAGAGGTGGGGCCAAAAGAACATACAAAACGTTGTTATTGTTGTTGTTATTATTATAATTATTATTTTTGTCGCGAATTGGCCATCTACGGACCAGGCGAACGTGCAGTTGTACCTACCAAGGTCCAGTCAGATTTTTCCAGGGGCTATGCCCGTGATTTTATTGGGAGGGATCAGCATTTCTGTGCTGAGTCCATTTTTACACCCCAGGGTTTTTAGTCTTGGGGGATGAGGTATGGAAATGATGATGTCAAAGGATGAATAGACAAATGAAAACATAATATAATAAATAATAATAATAAATAATAATAATTATTATTATTAGCATAATCATCATCATCACTATCTTTTGTGCGTTCCACAAAGAGGCTCGGCGTCATTAGTAACTGGTGTTTCCACACGGACACCTATCTGGGAATACGTGGTGCCTCGAGTTGTTTAACTTTCATGATTTGAGGGAATGTAGTTAAGCAAGCCTGCTAACGACACCGGTTGGAATTACTTTTCGCTCTCCGGAAACTTACTTAAAACTGGTTCTTCACCTTTTGTAACAATCTCTCTCATTAAATGATGCAGCTGGGATCACTAAATTAAAAAAGTTTCTTGCTAAGCCTGTCACAAACGCAAACATGCCTTACTCCGTGAGAAAATGCTGTTTCAACAATTGTTTGTATCTCGGAGCACTTATGAATAAAAACACTGTGACATCTAGCGGCAGTGATGTGAATCAGGTGCTGAAGATCTTGATGATCGCATGTAACCAATACGTTTTTCAATCATGGAAGTAATCACTTCATTAAATGAATTAATTTTCCCTTGATCTTGAATTTAAATGAATTGAATGAGACATTTTCCACCCTTATACGTGACAGCCTTATATTTTGTTCCAGGTTTTCTTGCGAAATTCTACTGAAGAGGATCCATATGCTTTAGAAATTCCTGGATGTGGTCATTACTGTCCATTTCCAAAATTTGAAGAATTAACAAAGGAGACAATCACACTAAATTGGGATGAACTTTGTCAAATTAATGATCCAAACTATGAGCCTCCAAGTTCCTCACCTATTTAAATGTATTTATTAATATGTATTTTGAAGAATGGTATTATAAATGATATTAAAGTACCTAATGATGATATTTCTGCCCATTTGCATTTTTTTCTGTGGCATAAATAGAATAGAACCATAAATGCCTCGTGAATCACAAGCTATTTAATAGATTTAGCTCTCGTCTAAATTTGAATAATTTTCTTAATCACAATAGCAAATCATACATTGATGGATTCTTCAAAACAGAGAAACTGAAATTTACTCTTAAAAAAACTTAAATTTACTTGTTACCTGATTATCAATTGTAATGAAATAATGACGCAGCTAAATGAATTATTTTATGTATTACAGCGTTTCCTCAAAGTTTGTCAATAAACATTTAAGTTTCATAAAAATATGTTCAATATTGTATTGTTTCCATACAGTAAACTCTCGCTAATCCGAACTCCGGTGATCCCCAAGTCTGCATAATCCGAAATCAAAATCGGCGATTTTTTCGGAAAAGAGAGTCATAAAAAATTGCGAGAAAACACAAGCCCTAATATAATACGTTATTAAGCAGAGTACAGTGAGTTATGTTACAGTTTTTTACGAAGAGAAGAATACCTCTCCCTGGAAGTCAAATTGCATCAATAACATGATATCCGCTATACCACTTCGCTCAGTTTTCCCGAAGTACTGTTTCTTGTATCTCTAAGAGCAACAGTAACTGAGTTCCGAATTATTGTTGCGTTCAGAGATAAAAGCTGTATTCAATAACTACTCATTTCTGTAATTAGTGTAATTGTAGGGGCGACCACCAGGTGGGGCCTTGGAAGGGGGGCCCATTTAACATTTTATTTCCTTAAATATATTCAATCTCAGATCTTCCACTTTCCTCACCTGACTATTTGGGAAATTGTTATACGTCATTAAAGGAAGAGGATCTCAAGACCATCTGGCAACTATGTTCAATATAAAACTAATTATTATTAAAATTGTATTTTATTATTCTTGTACGTTTTATTCATTTACTAGTAAAATATTCCATAAGTAAATAAAAAGTTAAATAGAAAAGGGAGACCAGAGTGGCTATTTATGGTATGAGTGGTGATATTTTATTTTGCGAGTAGGATAGTGTAGCGTCGTGTCGCGCTCAAACGGTGCCTACCTGCGCAGAGCAGGATGTTGAACAAAAGGTGGAGGATGACGCATTGGGAATTTCTGCCTAGCGCGGATACGACGCGGAGGCAATGGGGGCGGCGAAAGACCAATATAATGGGCGAGAGCAAGGCCGCCCTTCTTGTTCTCAGCAGCGTCGACGGACAGTTGTCCGTAAGTTTGTGCGGGTGGCGCACGTGGGCAAGGGGCCGGCAATTCATTGTCGTGACGAGCGAGACATGCATTAGGTCTCAGATGTAGAGCGGTGTGGTAGCCGTTCGATTAAAATCTCTCCTAGTAGTGGGATCTATTTAATTGTAAGCAGTGAAATTTGTTATTTGTGACTACGGTCTAGTTTATGAATAAACTCACTGTTATTACAACCCACTCTCGTCTGTGTTTTGATTACACCCGTATGACGCCACAATAGGCTGCAACACGAGGTCGATACGCCGAGTGGCGCAATCCTACGAGCTACGAGCAATTTGTTCTACCACGTGCGTTATACACTATTTTTATACAGCCTTACTGACTTTCATTTTATTTTTATTCAAGTATGTAAATTGCTTAATGATACATTAACCCTTTGCATTCGTAAGCAACGACCATAATACACCTCCTACAGCTCGTACGGCATGTCAGAGATGCCACGAGAATAATGGCTACTAGCTAGTACCAGTATGTTATGTGACACGTCCTACAATTCTTAGGGCATGTCTCAGATGCCACACCAAAATCCCTAATTAACTCGTAGGGCATGTCACAGATGTCCACGTATTTTCCTGGTATGTAAAATAAAGTTTTCATTGTTGAATAGATCCTTGCTACTATTCTATATTTAAAAAATATTGACGCAATAATATGAGAACGAGCTGGAACGGGGGAATGTCGAGTATGGGCCTTTTTCCTTTGTCATCTTTGATATGCCTTACGAGCTGTAGGACCTCGCAGTGCTCAGAAACTTCCGACGGCAGAGAGCATTCATGAGTGACAAAATCTTCACAGCAGTCAGGACTGCCGATTTCTTGAACGCAAATTATACAATGGCTCAGCTTTAATTCTTATACGCGAATGGCAATGAGACGACTTGTTAATTTAAACATTGCAGATTAAAATAATACGTAATCTCTTTAAGGAATAATTCAATTTCTTGGGTATTAATTAAGAAATAGTAGACAGGCACTATCTCTACAGTTCGTGCCCATGACCAAGCGGGGACTCCCGAGTGAGAGAGATAATTTACTGACCGCCTGATGTCTGCTGCGCTCTCGTGTACAAGCGAGTAACTTGCTCAAATTAGCCTCAGTGAATTTTTCGCAGTGGATGCTAGCGTAAAGCAGTCGGGTTTCTCTGGATCAGGGGTGAAGAGGGGAAAGGGGAACCTCGCCATCTGCGAATGCGTCATTGCTCGTCGCAATCTTGCGGCAGACGCTAGAAGCATTTTAGTTTCCAAGCAATCACAGGCCAGCTTCAACAACCCGCCGAATTCAAAGGAAATCAATTTAAAATAAATACATTTCGCGCAACGGACCACTTGTAAGATTATCAATATAGTATTTAGGGTTCTTTATTAATATTATATACGGGGATGCTCAGCATCTCAGCGTCCCCTGACGCTACGCCACTGCGCCTCCTGTAACTTTTGAACGGTTGAAGTTATTGCAATGCAGTTTTCACGGACGTGCGTGAGGGAATGGGTTTAATTGATACGTGTATTCATTTCTATTTTATCACTTGTATTTTATAAGATATTTGAGGTAATTTTGTTTTTTTTAATGGAATTATACATATTTTTTCAGACGAGCGTAAAAGACGAATCCCATGATATACATATTGTCATATGTTAGATTAGCATTTTTTTGAGTAATTTTTATTTTTTTGCGACTCGTGTTTCACGTTTATTTTGAATGTAACAGTCCGCCACACAAGGTGACGCTGCGCTCCATCAGCAGCTGCGCGCTCCGGGAAGGGATCTTAGTATTTGAAGATACGAAACATATTCCAAATATTCATAAAACCGCTGCGGTTTTCCCCCTGAACTCTGCTTTCCATCCTTCCGCAATTTCAGATCTTTGTCTTTCTTTGATTGAAAATAAAGATTAGTCAGAATTACAGTGAGAGTAAAAAGTATTTGTACACCAGTGCATTTCAACAATCATTGTAATTATGCAATAACTGACTTAAAATCAATAGATTCATAGTATTAACTTAAGTGTACGGAAAAGTTAATACCAAAAACAGCAGAAAAACACATGTACAAAGAAGATAGAACTGTTGAAACTTCTTGAAGTGTGAAATCTCGGGACGCAAAAAGTATTCGTACAGCAAGGACCAGGGCCGTTTCAACAGTTTTGAGGGCCCTTGTGCCTATGTTAATTTGGGGGCCCCTTACTCTCACTTTCACTGATCCCCCCCAACTTTTTTATTAAAAAACTCAAAACTTCACATCACTGAGTAACATTCTCATGTCAATCAGCAACATTCTATATCACAAATATTATTCAATGATGCATGCCACATCACTCCGCTATGCCAATTTTTTTGAGTATAGTTTAATCATTCATCACTTTCTTGGAAAAAGTCACATGCTAAAGGTATGTGATTCACTCTGTATGAGGAGCCTTATACTCAAATTTTGAGAACTAATATTATTTGTATTTTTCCTCCATAAAAAAGTATCCAAGAGTTCCTTTGGCTTTGTTAATGCAGTCTAATAGGAAATGGTAATTAACAAATAATTTTATGAAAAAATATTAAATTATTATATTCCTTTGTTGGTATCATTAATCTTCATCAATAATAAGTAAAAATACTTTTTACAACTTATTCTTCACTTGTCTAATTTATCACTACTATCTAAGAAACTAAAGAAATTCTACAAACCAGTTGTTTTAAATATTATTATTATTATTAATAATAACAATTATAATATTCAGTATGCCTATTAAAAAAAAAACAAAATTAGTTCAAAGTTGTAAATACTTTACCAGAGTCAATTTCAAGTAGTTCAGTCATTTTCTTGAAGTATTGGTGAAACATATATGTGTGTTGTGAAATTTCTGACTAAATTTTACACACAAAAAATGGGGTGGAAAAGAAAAAAATGTTGAAATGATTGTAGAAAATATCCAAAATATTGGAGAACAAAGTACTGAAATTTCCTTTTTAATATCAGCACAAGTAAGCATTCATGAAAACATTGGTATTTTTGTGTTTGTTTATTAATTTTTTAAATTTAAATTACTGCATCATGCATTTCACTGAATTTGCATAAAACTGGTACAATTTATTTTTTTACAAATCATGGGCATCTATCATAAAATTACCTTATATTACAAATAAGTGTAAATTTGAAAAAAAAAATATCAAGCAATTTCTGAATAACATTTATTGTAACAAAAAGAAAATAAGAAAGAAAGAAAAATACAGTTGCTATCCAAAAAATAAACACATGTTTTAAAGTTCTATGACATAAACGAAAGGATAACTTTGTCATTAACACTTCAAAAATACACATTGTAACTTATTGTGCACATATAAAGATTAATTTTTTGAACTAAATTTTCAAACTCAAACTAAATGCAATTATTCTAGAAATTTGTGCATGTCCTAGTTCATTAATTAGTCCAATTGTTACTAATACATGGCTAATGAATTAAGTCTCCTAATAAATTAAACTATCTACTTTAACAATATCCACAATTTACAGCAAAATTTGGTATATATCAACAGGATTCATTGTTTGTCCTGTAGTCAGCAACAACACTTCAGGTAATGTTTCATCACAGGCACATGTTTTGATATTATCAAGAACAGATTTTAACTTGTCATAGATATTGTATTTTGAGATTCAACAAATACAGAACCAGCACAAGAGGATCAATTTAATGCACTTTTGACACATAACCAAGGAGCATGCAGTCCATTTTCTCTACATGAGGAGGTAGTAACAACACTGCCCTTCAGTCAGAATCTCAACTGACTTCAGCACAAAAAAGGCCACTTGCAAATTGTTAACTCGAAAAATATTGGAGAGATCAAATTTAAGGGCTAGTTAAATAACTCAGAAATTAGTTGCATCTGTTATTGAAACAGCAAAATACTGAACTGAATTGACAAAAATGAGTTGAAAGACAGGGGGCATTGATGTAACATTTGGTATGCCATATCTAAATGTAACAATAAAAATATTTTGTTCAAATATTAACCATGATCACAAAATGCAATATGAAGCATTAACTCTTAACAATATACTATTAGATGTTTCTTTCAAATTGTCACAGAGAATTTATGATCTTCAAAATGCAATTTCCCACATAGCAGAACAAGAGGAAACTGAAAGTGAGGAATGGCACCAAATTAATATTGTAATGATTCAGGGAGAAATATAATTCAGATATAGAAGAATATTGAAGGAAAGAAAATGTTCCATATAAAATACATGAGATTAACACTTAATAACATGTCTCTGTACATAAAAAGCAGCAATAATTAATCACAAATATTTTTTTCATTGCACAGTATAAATACATTCTATAATAATAGGCCATTGATCCCATAGTGTGCCTACTAAAAAGTTTTCATTGTTATATCACAATTGCTATTAATTTCAATTGACACAGTAATTATTTAGAAATAAAAACATTAATAAAAATAAGACAAACTCCCTTAATATCAAAGCTTTCTTACAAAAACAAGCAATTTTTTTTAAAATGAAATTAATGATACAAACAAAAACGTTTTTACACAATAAATTAGCTTTTATCTTCTATCACTAAGTTCAGATGATAACTTGATTTTTACCCTTTCCCAAAGGTAAGGTAGGGATAAGTCCCAAACAAAACCAGTGAAGCTTATAAAGAGAGACCTAATTTATCGGTATAAGTAAAATATTCTGATATTTTGTGGCAATAATATTCGAATAAACAATATTCTTGATATCTGTGAATCCTGGAGTGAGATGATATGATATATAACTTTCCTTTCTTTTAAAGTCCTCTTTCAGTTAAATTTGCTTTTTGATATCTTTTGGAACACGATAAAGAAAGGTTAAATAATTTTAAATACTTCCAAAAATTTCAAGAAGTCCTAATGCATAGAATGCCATGCTCACTCAAATGTAATAAGACTAAATAACTGTAATTTAATATGAGCAGAAATTTAACAGAGGCATGTGATTTCACTATTTCAGCATAGAGGAATAAAGGAAGGTTGACATTTTCAAATGCAATATTTATAACTTTCCTCTAGAAGCAAGGAATAAAATTAATCAGAGGCACACCCATGATTTTTCTGTGTGTAGGGGAAAGGAGGGGAGCTGCAAATATAGTGTCCAATTGGCTTGATGTTTTCGCATAAAGAATTATTTCTTTTTACTAATATAAAATGTATTTTAATTTGTAGCCTCATTGTTAATATTTATAATGTTAACATTTCATATACCAAATATCTTATGTTAGGACAGAAAATTAGCAAGAGCTGTATTTTTGAAAATGTATCAGACTTCATGGGTCTCTAACCCCCTCTCCTCCCTATTGGGTGTGCCACTGCACTAAACACATTGTCTCCTCTTCCTTCAAACCACCTTTTCATGTTTTGGGATATTTTGTGGATATTTTTCTCTCCCACTTTTTTGGTCTCTTTCAAGAAACCTTTCTTTTTGGTCCCTACTTACAAACAATGCTTTCTATAGATATTAATATCACTAGTTACAGAAATATAATTACTACAGATATATTAATATCACCAGAGTTTTTGAAATATTGCTTTCTACCAGGAATCTTTCAAACCTACCTTCGGGTAGTTTCAAAAACTAACTTTGTATTCAATGAATCTCTGTTTTAATGAAATGTAAATTAGCCACTTTCTTTTCTTTGTCAGGAAAAACAACTAATTTGGTATAATAAAATAGTAGAGAATAATAATATTACAAGAGCCATGATTTCCATTAGTAGTTTTCTACCATGAAGCACCTCAGGCCAATAAAGGCAAGGATGCTCTATTTCCTAGTTTACAAGGTTTTTGTGACCAAAATACAAGTTAGTTTCAAACTGTGAAATAGAGAATAATTTGTCATTCTCCAAACCAAAATACAGGACTCATTTTTAAAAAATTCAGTTTTCTTATTCTAACAATTGTTGTTTTACAATGATTAATGATAAGTTATGGGCAAAATACAAGTATTTAATAAGTTAACTGAAATGTGAAAATGTTCACAATTTCATGCAAGCCTTAGTATTGCTCTTTTATTTCACTTTATTTTACACAAACACAGTCATTTAGGAGTAGTAATGTTGAGCATTATTGTTTAAGGGCAACTATTTTACTAATTTAAAACTGAAAAGGCAATGAAAATCAATATTACAACATGAAAGTAAAGTATCACTGCTGATTAAGGGTGGCATATTTATGCTATACAATGGATAGTACAATAGTACAATGCTAAAAACAATTTGTCTCTGTCTCCTGATACAGATGACAATGACAAAATGAAACAACAAAGAGTAACAAATCTATACCTGGTGGGTGACATGGTGTCACCGTATTGAGTTCCATCACCACATTACTTGCCCCCATGTCTATTTCCATTAATTTCAGACAGATCCCAGTTGCCATCGTGAGGTTTGGTCAAAACTGACTATTAAGTTCAGCACACCAAAGGGCAAGCATGCTAATAGACGACGTGCAAGGATGCCCTATTTCCTGACAGAATTAAATAGTCATATTAGAAAACAATCCTTCTAACTACATACAAACATTCAATGCTGTAATTAATTGCTGATTAAGAATTTTCTATAATTTACATGATGTTATTACTGGAAGATGTAAGGTGCAAGCCAAAGATGCAATGGATTAATTTTAAAAAATTAACATTTTTATTTACTTTTAACAAGAAATTTTGAAATCAAGAATTTCATAGCATTCACATTCAGCAAACATTCAAAAGCCCTCTGTAGTAATTGCAGAAGTGGCAATGATTGAATTAGAATACAGTGATTTTATTTCAAAAGAATAATTTTATATTTGCCATTTACAAGGTAAGAAAAGTCACAAAGTATCCCACATATCAAAAACAAAGCATTGCATACTTGCTGATCGAGAGACGCAGCGCCCTAGGTATTATGATCGCCCGGCCGTTATATACTGCGACTTTCCTCGGGGCGAAAAGCGCGTAAACGAACTGCACAAGGGTTTATTATAAAGAATGAGATTCCTCTCCACCCGGCTGCCGGTGGGTCGGACGATCGGCCAACCAAAAATCAGTACAATTAAAACAAGCAAAGCCCAAAGACGCTAAGCCATTAGTTTCATATTAGCATTAAGTTAGTATGTTTAAGATAGGCCCTAAAACCCGGTTCTTAAGCCTTACCGGCAGGTACCTAACGTGTATCCGCTTAGCTGAATAAATTCCCGCCTTTCCAGAACAACTGGAGAGAGGAAAATTGGGACGATCGGCCAATGCGGAGAAATCATCGGTCAATCAGGGATCTGTTACCCGGGCCGGGGTGGGAGAAGGGGTCCGTGGTCAGACATAAGGAAATGGAAATAATCAACCACCCCCAAAACTTGAATGCTCACCAACGCCTACGCCTCCACGAGGCCTGGAAATATCTACTTTACGGACGGTCCCCTGCTTCCATCTTGCCCAGGGGGGTCGTTACCGGATTGGCCAATCGTCAGCCGTATGGGAGGAAACCTCATTCTTCAAAACCACCTCCACGCATTCTGCCATGAGGAACGGCGCAATATGACGACCAAAACGGTGGTAGAGGCGTACTCCCGGTCCCCCAAGTACCAATGCTTTCTTTTGATGTGTGTGATACTTTCCGACTTTTCTTACCTTGTAGATGGTAGAGATAAAAAATAGTTATAAAAAATGTAACGCGGCATCTCCCAGACAGTCAAGTATCTATTGATTCCGGCCGCAGATGCCCAAGCTTTCAAAAACCAAGGGTCACTCGTAAGGTTTTTCATAAACCTCATTAAAAGGGTACAGCCTTTTCTTTTTAACCTAGTGTGCAACATATTTTTGGCCCACATTATAAGTAATAGTTCAAAACGTTTCATTAAAGAAATAATATTTTATGCCTTGAAATTAATATTTCTTGAACACAATTCTGAATTTATTAAAGAAATTTTCAAAAAATCATAGCACTAGCAACATATGTAAATCTGTTGTCCAATTCAACATAATTAAGAACAAATAAACAATATAATAACTAAATTAAAAAAATCCTCGTGTTCATTAAAACACACTCTACAAGAGGAATTATCATACTTCTTATACACCCGGTACTTTAGCTGTGAAACATTGTGAAGAAGGGCTGCAATTTACACATACATACATATGACAGTAAATACTAGAAGGTAATATTTCGTGTAGTATTTTATGAAAATAAATATTTGGAGGATTTTAAATAGAGTTCTATTCTCAATGTTTGTCTGTTTTTACTAGGTACAATATGTATATTACATATGTGAGGAAGATCCATAATGAGACTTAGCATACTTCAACAGTTTATAAAGGCACTCTAGTTCCTCTAATGAAATAAACAAACCCTCCTTTTCAAGACATATTTCCTAATGAGGGACACCAATAATAAACTTCTAATGAAAAACAAACATCTGAATTTATAGTGTAATCATTTTCAAGATCTATATTTTTATACCAAAATACTTATGTATCAATTCTATTACTTATTAATGCTTTTTTTTTTTGACAAAAGTTTGTTTTAACCAAGAAGGAATACTTTGTTTTAGGCCATAAAAAACATGAACTGTAAGATGTAAACCACAATTAAACCATTTCACATTTGGTGATTACTTCAAGAAAAAGAATACTTCAGAAATAATTTGGTATTAGTCTACTGCAATATAAATAATGTAAAACATTAAACTCTATTATTTGCATCTGTTCTTGAAGGAATGCTGATATCAAGAGTTTTGTGATAATATTATTCTTGTTTCTATACAAGTGATATCTCATGATTTATCACATATCCATGGTATGGCATGAGAATACTACTGCAAATAAATAATTATATAAAAAGAAGCTAAATCAAATAAATTTAACGAGGGTTTTAAAAAATCTGAATAAAATATGAATGCCCAAATGCGAGATAATAAACTTAAATTTTTGAGGTTGGTAGCTTCCTTTAAGTTATACATAAGCCTGTTTGATTCCCATAATAATTATATAAGAATTAGAAATCCTTTAAAAAAATTCAAATCATCTCTTTTTACGTACCATATGTACATACACAAAGCATTCAACTTATTTGTTTCCAAGTTTCATAAGATAATGCTTGTGTACTAATGTGAAATACATATTCAGCACCATTCATGTTTTTTCTGGAGAAAAAGTTTTTCTAGCACTAATGAAAATTCAGAATAATTTTTAAATATAAATAGATGTTTCAGAATAATTTTTAAAATATACTATTTATAATTAAAACTAGTCATTAGAAGAAATTTGAATTTATAAAGTTAATAGAAATATTAAAATTGATGAACAAATTGTCATTTCTTATATAAATGTCTTTTGCATATCAATAAATGCACACATTACACACATCTCAATAACACAGATTTACTATCTTAAGAAAAAGAATAAGTGTAAGTACTCAGAGATATCTCCATACAGAATAAATCAGTTGAAGAGTAAGTTCACAATGATACATTAAAAATGTAGGACAAAGTAAAATCATTGTCTACTCTATTACACAAAAATAAAATGTATAAACAGAAATACGAATATTGTCAGGTTAATTTCTTAATAAAAAACTTGTGCACCATGATTAAAAATATGAAAAGAAATTTCAATGAAGAAGAAAGAAATTAAAACACACACTTGTCCTTTTTCCCAGTTCATTTGTCAATAATCCAAATGTTAGAAATTTACACTACTCATTTGTATATGCTTTTGTTTACAATCACTTTCTTGGAAATTGAACCAACTACCATTGGTACCTAATTCCTAACACATTTTTAAGGGAATTTTGCGTTTGTTCGTGTGCTGATCCAAATGCTGAGATTTACTTTATTGTGCTCGTTTGTGTATGCTAAATGTTTACAATCGTCTTATTGGTAGCTGTGCATTAACTACCATTGGTATCTAAATCTTATTACATTTTTAGAAATTTGGTATGTTCTTGCCCCTTGGTTTATAATTCAGGAACTCCAGATATGCTTACATGTAAATAACACAATTGTAATAGGAAAGATCCCCACCTCAATCAAGTTTTCATCTAGTTTCCCTGATCCATGTAGCACATGTTGAAATGGCTTCTTGTTTTACTTTTGGACATAAAAGTAGTTTCACTATGCACACAGTTTGTTGAGGTTTCCTTTACTAGTTGTGTAGGAATGGAAACCAGGGGTATGAATTACCATTTTGTTAACAATACTTTAAAAAAATTAAATCTGTAGTATGTTTACAGATTCAAATAAGTTTTCCTACAACTTGGGAGCAAAAATTTAAAGTTTTTCAACCATTGCCAACCTCGCTTTTTTGGTACTTTTATTTATCATTCAACTATTTATGGTTAGAAGATCAGAAGACATCCTGGAACTCAAGAAAATGTGTGCAGATTGAATTAATGTCATATACAGTTTTTTAATATTCTTTGACAAAATAAATAAAAAATGGATTGTTCACCTGCAAGATTCTTAAGAAACTAAAAAGAAAGTGTCCTTTGTACACAGGACAATTTTACATTCCTCCCCCCCCCTACACACACACACAAACAATTCGCAGGAACATTAGGCTATGGTAATGTCAGGTGGAAAAAATACAAAAATAAATCAGACTTTCCAGTAAATTCTTTATATATTAATTGAATGAACTGCTGGCTGTTGTTGTCTCATAACATTCTGTTTTCACCAGAAAATTACACATTCTAGAACATATTTTGCATCTCTGATTTGACAAGCTAGAAAATATTTTCTATTGGTTTCCTTTTTTATTCATGTCAGTACCCCCAATTTCTTAAACTTCACACAGAACAAGAAAAGTTAAGAATAACAAAACTATAAAAATAATATATGTAAAGCCTCTCAAGACTGAGCTTGGGCTACAAAAACACTTCACAAGAAAGTGAATAGAGTATGAATAAAATCAAGTTGTCGGTAGTCCATTCATCTACATTCTCAAAAATATAAATGGTAAGGAAAAGGATAAATTGATGTTATTGGATAGGGAAGCAGGGGAAGAAAGAGCGAAGAGCATAAGTACACATGATACACAATTATAAACATATGTGCAATCAGCAGTAAGTTGTAAGGAAAAATTTCATGAATCTGTCAAGCACAATAGTAAACACATGTGAACATTTTACACTTATATTGGTTTCTCTTCCATACAAAACAATTTAACGAATCAACTTCCTTTAAGGTATACATTTTTGTTACAAAATAATTGTATACAAATAAATTAAAAGTTGTAAACAAATACAAGATGGTAATTAAAAGAATTCCAACAATTTTCCTCAGAAACAAAACCTAGTATTTTTTACATGGAACTTTGGAAAGTACACCAGCATCAAACCATTGAAAATAATATTCCAATTTCAGTTAACAAAATATTTTGGTTCAAGTTTCATTTTTTTCCACAAAATCTTTTTTTATTTCAGAATGTTTTTTAGTTTAGAATAGTTTCAAATTTAATAATAATGCTATACAACTTCAATACACAGAACTTTTTGACAATTTCTTACCCAGTCCAAGGCAAAAACATCAATACTTGAAAATAAATTAATAATAGTGTGGTATCTGCATTTTGAATAATAACAAAATTTGAATCCAATGTAATAAGTTGCACAAAATAATGGTATTTTAAAAAGTGAAATTGTTTCATTCAGTTCTTGTTCCAGCAATGTATTTTATGAAAGAATAACAATTTCAGTTTTACCTCACTATTGAAATAGTTTTTGATTTGTTTGCCTTGCGAAGTACTTTTAATGATGTGCTATGTGTGTTAAACAATGCATAAATTGAAAAACTTGCTTTTGGGATGATTATTATTAGAAGGGTAATTCAAAATTAGTCATGTGTATAACACAAGTATAATTTAACACAAAATTCAAAACACATCCATACTTAGCTTTACAACATGCTTTGTTTACCACTAACAAGAATATGAAGGCTGGTATAAATTTTCATCTACATTCAAAAACTATATCTGATCGGAAGAAAATATGAATAAATCTTTTGTAACACGGAAAAGAGTATCATGATGGAAGTGATTTTTAAGACAAGTTTTTTAAGGTAAGCATTATACACAGCCTTCTTTTTCACAATATTGATATTCTTTTGTTACAAAATGAGACCTTTTTTTTCCTATGACCTTTATCTGGCCATCTAGATCAGCACAAGGATCTTTAATTTAGAATATTATTCCCTAATACTATTATTTAGGATTGTACCTTAAAGTAATATTTTGGTGTTACATAAAGCACCACATTCACTGACTGGATTTTCTGCACTACTGTAACTTTGCTTATATTTCAGAGCAATTGTATTAAGTAGTGTTCCATGTCAATAAAAAGTAAGAGCCACCTATGTATTTCCATGCACAAATTTGAATAGAGTCTTAGACAGCACACTGGATTCTTATAACAGAAACTGTGGAAAGCAAGAAGTTTATTTAGAAGCTCAGCTAATAATTCACCGTAAGTTCATCAAAGTGTTATAAATTAATTTATGATGCAATAATGTTTGCTTAGCACACACACACCAGTGATATAAACAGCTTCATTATAGCATTGTGCTCTAATGGCTCAA